>CM036938.1:76108112-77308112 GCA_020800305.1 Porphyrio hochstetteri | reverse complement strand
GGACTTGCTCCAATGTCTCCATGTCTTGCTTGCAATGGGCACCGCAGCACTGGATGCAGTACTCCAGGTGCGGTCTCACCAGAGCAGAGTAGAGGGGCAGGATCACATCTCTCAACCTGCTGGTCACGCTTCTTTTGATGCAGCCTGTTATGGTTAGCTTTCCTGCCTACAAGCACACTTCTGGGTCATCTTGAGCTTCTTGTCCATCCACACCACCAAGACCTGTTCTTCAGGACTGGTCTCAATCCAAGTGGCTCTCAACATAAAATAACATGGCTTACTTCTGGAAGTGGTACAGAAATAAATCAAAGAAAAAATATTCCAAGAAAACTACAGAACAGTATTATTGAAGAAAGAGACCTAAGTATGACATGGGCAAAACAGAGTTCAATGCATTTTAAATTGGGTCAATGCACGAAGCAGCTTGATGTCTCACAGGCAGGATACAATGGATGCAAGCATCTATTATTTCTGCTAGCAGAGTGCCTCTGGAAACCTGCAAAGATCTGACAAATTTTTATGGACTTAAGTTTGTTCTGTACATCTTTTGAAATTTTGGGTTTTTGGTGAAGGTAGCCAAAAGAACAAATACACAAATATCTTTTCTGTGTAAAATTGTAAGTCATAATCATTTGCAAGGTTAAATATCATGTTAGAATACTTTTATTTAATAGGAAGACCCTATTATCTTTTTTTTTTCACCTGGGTGGGGTGAGAAAAAATATCCTTCAAGATTTTGAGGAAGGGTTTGGAAAGCACAAGCAACATCAACATTCTTATTCCATGTGTAGGCTGTCAATCCTGCCCATGCTGCTGTAGGGTAATGTGCTGGGGCCAGACCCTCTGTGAGTGTAGGAGATTGTGTTTTTCTGAAGCTGATGCAGTCTCCAGGGAGCTGCCCTAGCTGAAACGCAGAGTGTCTGACCTAATATATTGCAAAAGATAATATGGGTGATGTAAAGAGGACATACATTTATATCCTTATTAGCCATCTGTCTCTTCTGCAGCAGCAATTTTGACACCAGGGAAAGTGGCTGCAAAACAAAGACATTGGTGGCAGTTGTTGCTATGGCAGGTCCAGATGAAGTCACGAGCTTAGAATTGCAGTGCAAAATATGACTCAGGATCTCCCCTTAATAACATCCTTTGTTTCCTGCACCTAGTGGCTGAGACTTGACTTTTATGTGGAGGGTCCTTTTGTGAAAAAATAAAACCAAAAAAAAAGTAATACTGTGACTTAGTAATGAGAATACTGAAAAATAGCCCAGTTCATTTCACTTAATCTACAGTTATTTGTATGCCCTTTATCACTGCTCTGTCCTGAGTCTGATTCTGAACTGAGAAATGGTAGTATAAATCCAGAATAGCTCCACTGATATGGGTAGAGATGGATAGATTACTCTGAGGATAAGCTGTTGCATTGTCATTTTTCAAGCTGTGTAAAGGTCAGTAGTTACTTCCTTCTCTGAAGAAGGTAATTTATCTAATTTTTGATAGAACTCATCATTTAGGAGAACATAAATGTGAAGTAGGCTGCTATTCGATATAGTTAGAGCAACCATTTGTCTGGGTTTACTTGTTCTGTCTGGAAATTTTGTCTGGACAGAATTTAAGAACTTTTGCACATTTTCTAGGATTTCTGGGTGTCAGCCTTAATGCAGCAGGAGGTCTGATGATGCTGATTAAGCATTCTCCTGCCATCTAGTATACATACTCTTTATATAAGCAGAGCAGGTACTACAGAATGCATGCACAGGTGAGTTTCTGAAAGGAAAACTTGGAGAAAAACAAGTCCATACTAATGAAATTGTAATAGTACAGAGTACCTGTAATCCAAAACAATTTTAAAAAGATGTGGCATATTTTAAGGAATTCACTCAAAAATGTGAAGTTCTCAATTCTTATAATAGAGAATCTTAAAAGAAGAAAGCTATTCCTTTATTTCCCTTTAATTCTTTATTTTCATTATTACAGCTGATTTAGTTCAGACTTAACTTCCCCATCCTTGTTGCATCATACCTGTGCAGATATTATGACTATCTAGGAAATCTCATTAAACTGTGGCATTTAAATTCCATTAGACTGCACCTGAAGAACTAAAGAACAGTCTTTAGGTGGGCTGGGTCAACAGCTTCTTCTTGCTCTTGTCTTGTGTGGTGTCTTAACAGCTCAGCTGGGAGGGATCCCGTGGGAAGATTCCATGGACAATAAAGGAGCTAGCAACTGCTGGGAGTTTTTCAAGAATGCTCTCCTGGAAGCACAAAACTAGTTCATCCCTTTAAAGGTAATGGAAGTAAGTGAAGCAGGAGAGCTCGCTGGCTTAACTGCAGGTGTCTGTGTCTGCTAAAAACCACAAGGGAAGCATACCAGAGCTGGGACAGTGAAAGTACCCATGGAGAACGATAAGGCCGTTGTCAGGGCATGCAGAGATGGAGTCAGAAAAGCAGAAGCTCAGCTTACATTGGAATTGGCCAGAGATATCAAAAAGTACAAGAAAGGGTTCTTCAGGTATATAAACAACATACATAAGCAGGAGGACAATGTTGTCCCACTCTTAAACCTGAGAGGTGAATTAATCACCAATAATGCTAAAAAGGCAGAGGTTCTCAAGACTTTCTTCACCTCTGGCTTTAGCAGCACTTTTGAGCCCCAGGCCTTGGGAACAAAAATCTAGGTTGATGCAAACACAGACCCACCATCAGTGAAGGGAGAGTTGGTGTGGACACTGTTACAGGAGCTTGACTCTGACACATCCATGGGTCCTGACAATACCCACCCGAGGGCATTAAGAAGGCTGACTGCTGTCCTTGCCATGCTGCTCTCCATAATCTTTGAGAAGTTGTGGAGGTCAGAAGACATCCTAGAAGACTGGAACAAAGCTGATGTCTCTGCCATCTACAAGAAGGGCTTAAAGGAGTATCTAGGAAATTATAAGCCTATCAGTCTTACTTCAGTCTGTGGAACAAATTCTGGGGCCTGTCACAAGTCAAATGAAGCACCTGACTTGGAAGAGCTAGCATGGATTCAAATCATGCAAACCATGCCTGACAAACCTGATGGCCTTCTATGACAAAGTAATCTGCTCAGCTGATGTGGGGTAAGCAGTGGACATTGCCTGTCTGGATTCCTCCAAGTCTCTTGATGCAGTTCTGCAAGCCTTGCTCTAGAGAAACTGGTGCATTAAGGTCTAGAAACGTGCAGTGGGTGGGGAACTGGCTGACAGGGTGCACCCAGAGTGGGGTAGTAAATGGCTCTTTCTCAAACTGGAAACATGGCACAAGTGGGGTCCCCCAGGGATTGATACTGGGCCCAATGCTGTTTAATATCTTCATATCTCATCTGGAGGATGAGATTAAATGCACCCTGATGAAGTTTGTGTGTGATACCAAACTGAGTGGGGGAGTAGACAGTTAGGAAGGGAGAGGCATCCTTCAGGAAAACCTAGATAGCAAGAGTGGGCTAACAAGAACCTTATCAAGTGCAGCAAAGACAAGTATAAGGTTTTGCACCTGGGAAAATATAATCCAAGACTGCAGCAAAGACTGGGATCTACCTGGCTGGTGAGCAGCTCTGTGGAAAGGGACTGGTGGTCCTGATGGACAGCAAGTTCAATAGAATGAACATTGTGCTGCAGTGGCAAAGCAAGCCAGCAGGATGCTGGGTTGTGTCAATAAGGACATCACCGGCAGAGGTAAAGAAGACTTTATCTCACTCAGTGCTTCTCAGGTCACACATGGAATACTGTGCTCAGTTTTGGTCCCCACTATACAAAAAAGATGTGGTCAGGCTGGAGGGGCTCTAGAGGAGGGGCTGATGATCAAAGGACTTGGGAAGCTTGCTACATGGGGAAAGTCTGAGAGAGCTAAGTTTGTTCAGCCTTGAGAAAAGAAGGCTTAGGGGACAACTCATCACCATGTTCCAGTGCTTAAAGGGTGGCTACAAAGAAGATCTTGTAAAAAACTTGTAAAAGTTACAAGTTGCTCATTGTCTTATTTACAAGACTCCTTGTAAAAAACAAGGAGTCACATGAAAAAGTGGATTTTTTTCCCATTGTCTTCCCCATCTTTTTGGGGATGTGAGGGGTGAGTGAGCAGCTGCATGATTAGTTACCAGCTGGAGTTAAACAATGATATATGCCACAACTACGTGAGGATGTCTTCATCTGTTCTTGGTGGTATTATGCTCTGCTGTGGAGGGCACAGGTGGGCAGTAGGTGCATACTGGGAAAAGACTGCATAGTTTTCTGCAAGTATTCGGTATATAACTTTGTATATAACTTATAAGTGTCCCGAGCCACTCTCTCACAATGCCTTCACTCCTGCATTTGGGAAGTTTCTCAGCAGTGGGTAGAAGAGAACAAAAGGGCAAGATGCTCAGCGTTTAATCTGGGGTGTGGGGTGTTAGTTGGAGGAAAATGAGCTCAAGATGGATGCAGGGCGAGTGGGAGGGGTAGGGGTAGGGGGCGGTAGCACACTTTCCTAAATCCCACCCATCCCACAGCATGACAGGAACACTGAGAAGAAATATGTGCATCAAAACTGATCCTTGGCATTAGACAACTGCTGGGAAACATCTGGCCTTGAATTTTAAAGTGAAAGGAAATTGAGTTGTGTGAGAGCAGCATGGCTAACCCATGCTTGAAGTAGCTTTAAATACACTGGCATGGAAATCACACTTGATGTGTGCATACAGCTGCCCTGCACAGAAACCATCAGCCAGCCTCAGGGTTATGATTAAATTAACAGAATGGTTCCCTCATCTTCTGAGGCTGCATTGCAGACCTGCACCGTTGTCTTTGTAGTATTTTGCAACCCGTCAAAACACTTGAGACCTTAAATATGAATCCACTATACAGTCAGAAATAAAACTGAACCTGCACACTGACTTTTCCTAATCCATAAAATCTGCTGCTGTATGATTATTTGGAAGTTCAGTTGGTCTTGTGGTCTCTGGGAAACAAAGAGTTTCCCGGCTCCCATATGTCATCAGTCTGGGCAGTTCATGCACCAGCAGTTGCCTCCAAACGATCATGTTTAATAACCATACATGGACCAGTCCCTCAGGAATGTGGTGGAACCTTGGAATTATGCTACGCAGGTAAGTGAAGGGAAAATGCTATATTGCCTAAACAATTTTTTGCCCTAAGAATTGTATTTTTATGATAAAATAAGGACTTCATTAAGCCACTAGTTTTTTATTTATGCAAGCAGGGGGACTTTTCTGGTGACAAGAAAGAGGTAAGATTACTTCAAGTTAGGCTTGTGAAATAAATAATGCAATGTTCCTGTTTTCTTGGCCAAAAATTAAAATGTTAAAGGTTTCACAATTTCTTTGTGTAATGCTGTCTCAGTGCTGTCAGTATCTTAATGGTCTATTGACTGGATCTTGCTACCTGCTATTTTAAAAAAAGCACTATTAGTCTGTTAGGGCAAACACGAAAAACTGCTTTTGAAGACTTTTTTGAAGTTTTAAGATTTTTTTCAGATTTTTGGAGGCTTCTCAAGATGTAAGACAGCTGGAATTAACTCTACAGTGTTCTCTCTGTGTTTCTGAGACAGTGAATTAATCTGTGGCGAGTGAAGTTTTCAGTGATCTTCAGAAGAGACAGAGGAGGAACATAGATGAATCAGTGCACAAAATTAGTTGGAGACCTCCTATATTTTACATTCATCCAAACTGAGAGACCATATGAAGCCTACAAGTGTTGTTTTTCTTTTTAATGCCAGGTCCAAGAGGTGAACTGGTGTGTGATGGAATGTGCTGCATCCAAGGTGATCTGTTCAAAAACTGACACTTTGAGAACATGACTGGGCTCCTACAAGGTGTGTAGTGCTCATTCTGTAGTCTTCTGCTGGATCCTTTGACTTAGAAAGAAAAAAATAAACTTTTAAAAATGTTTGAAGTTTCTTCCAGTGCTTACATTTTCCTATGTAAGGAGCAGGAGAGACTAAGTGAACTAGAAGATCTTGTGCTCTTCCATTTCTTCAGTAGCCCTACCAGAATTGTCTAGTACAAAACTCCAGGCTGGACCTGCTGCTGACCAAGGCCGAGCCCATCAGTGACAGTCACAGCGCCTCTGGGAATCACATTTAGGAGAAAAAACCCCAAGCAGCTGCTTTTTGGGACCAGAGAAGGGAGTGAGAAGATGTAAGACACAGTGCAGACACCAAGGCCAGGGAAGATGGGGAGGAGGTGCCCCAGGTGCTGGAGATAAAGATGCCCCTGCAGCCCCTGGAGAAACCCATGGTGGAGCAGGTGTCCCCCCACAGCCCATGGAAAAGGCCGAGACCCCACCTGCAGCCCATGGAGAGGTCAGGAGCAGGAGGAGCAGGGGGAGACATGGAGAAGACTCTGTGACCTGCATTGGAGCAAGCCTCTGCCAACACTTGCAGCCTGTGGAGAGATACAGAGACACAGAGGTGAATGAGAGAGAGAGACCCACACTGGAGCAGGTTTGCTGGGTATACAACAGCTTGTGACCCCCATGGGGTATCAGGCTGGAGCAGTCTGGGCCTGAGAGACATTCTATGAGTTATGACTGCACCCCATAGCAGTGACCCACGCTGGGGCAGCTGGGGAAGAGCTGAAGCTCCGTGGGAAAGGGCTCACGTTGGAGAAGTTGTTGGAGGACTGTCTGCCGTGAGTGGGACCCCACCGTGCAGCAGAGGAAGGGTGTGAAGAACGCCCCCTTTCCCGCTCCAGACACCGCCCCCCCCCTCCCCGAGGAGGGGAACTGTCCAAAACCCTCATTCCCCAGTCCCTGCCCCTCCCTGTGCTACAAAGGGGGGAAGAAGGGAGTGAAATCATGACTAAAGTGAAGTCTGTAAGAAGGGAGAGGTGGGCGAGGTGCTCTAAGATCTGGTTTTGCTTCTCATCACCCAACTCTGGTGTCACTGGAGGTGCAGGGCAGTGTCATAAATTAGAGAGTTTTCTTTCCTTTATTCTTTGCTGAGCCTGTTTTGTCCATGACACTAATTGTGCAATGAGCTCTCCCTGTCCTTATGTCGATTCCTGACCCTCTCAATATATATTTTCTCCCCTGTCCAGCTGAAAAGAGGAGTGATAGAGCGGCTTTGGTGGGCATCTGGCCTCAAGCCAGGGTCAAACCACCACAACAATATACTTAGATTCTTAGGTAACCACTGACAGGAATTGCTGTCTTTATGCTTCTGTTGTTTGTGAGCTGAAAAAGGCACAATATAAAAAATCATCTGAGCTCAACAAGAATTTTTCCATTTCACCAAAATCTAGCCAAAGAAGATAAAAGCAGATGGAAAATTAAGTCTATAGATCCATAAATAACTCTGATGGAGTAACTCAACAGTTCTTCAGTACCAAAACAGGGACCTACAAGAAAGCTGGAGAGGGACTGTTTGCAGGGGCATGGAGTGGTAGCAAAGGGGGTAATGGCTTTAAGCTGATGGATGGTGGATTTGGATTAGATATGAGGAAGAAATTCCTGCCTGTGAGGGTGAGGGTAGCACAGGTTGAGGCACTGGCACAGGTTGCCCAGAGAAGCTGTGGCTGTCCCCTCCCTGGCAGTGTTCAAGGCCAGGCTGGATGGGACTTTGAGCAACCTGATCTAGTGGAGGGTGTCCCTGCCAACGGCAGGGGTGGTGGAACTAGATGATCTTTAAGGTCCATCCAACCCAAACCAGTCTGTGATTCTATGAACCTTCTCATAAACCCTGAATGTAAGGTTTGGCTTTTGCAGTCTACCGCTCACGTTGGTAGCCCTACTTCCAAGTGTCTCCTTGTGCTTATGAATCTGCCCATCTGAGGTTAAATTCACTCAGATGGGTGAGTGCACTACTTGGAGCTTATCTTGGTCATTTAAGTATCTAAAAAAGGAAAGATGTCAAGAGGAAGGGGAAGACTCTTTTCAGCGGGGACCAGCGACAGGACAAATGGCAATGTGCACAAAGTGGAACACAAAAAGTTCCATCTGAACATGAGGAAGAAGTCCTTCATTTCGACAGTGCACTGGGACAGGCTGCCCAGAGAGGCTGTGGAGTCTCCTTCTCTGGAGACATTCAAGACCCACCTGAACCTGATCCTGCTCTACGTGATCCTGCAGGAGGGGTGGACTAGATGATCTCCAGAGGTCCCATCCAATGCCTGCTATTCTGAGATTCTGGGATTCTGTGACCCAGACATGAGTCTAATCCACTACCAAAGTGCTGTAAAAAAAGAAACAGTAGTATTTACAAAAAGAATCTTGTAGGGTAAAATGTTAGGATTTGAACACATAGAGTAGAACATCTGTTTTGGAGTGCTGGCACAAAGGAATGATTGTTTACACTGCTAATCACATTTATTTTAAATTTTAAACAAAGTAATAATGTTGGTCCACAAGTGGAAGAAAGGCACATTACATGTTCATCCAGTATAATCTTACTGTTTTAACAATGTAATGCATACTAATTCTTTACTATAAATATACTGCTGATGCTTGGCAAAGTGTCATCCCGTGACTAATACAAGTGTATAGCATGTTAAGAAAGAACACCTTATAACATCATAAATACTAATGTGGCATAAAAAGGTGGCAATGATGAAGGGAAAAGAGCAAGACAACAATGAGGAATGGAGTGGTTTATACTCACCAGATGACTGCAGGGGTATGGCTATTATTTATCTGGTTGCCTGTAATCCTCCCATTACTCCTTTATGCTCTCAGCACTTACTTGTTGATGCTTGAAAGCTTTAGGCACAAGGATTTCCATGTTATCTATTTGTCTCTGAGTGTAGAACTACCAGTTGTGACTGGGGTTCGTAAGTCCTGACATAGAACTAACAGTGAAATTTAATTAATAGCCTGGCACACAGTAGGAAGCAGGGAGATTGGCAGACAGATGAAGATATTAAATAGTACCTAATGAGGTTCAACACGGCCAAGTGTCAGGTGTTGCACTTGGGCTGGAAGAATCCCAGACATAGATACAGACTGGGAGAAGAGCTTCTTGAGAGTAGCCCTGCTGAGAAGGACTTGGGGATTCTGGTGGATGAGAAACTTAACATGAGCCAGCAGTGTGCTCTTGCAGCTCGCAAGGCCAATGGGATCCTGGGCTCCATCAGAAGAGGGGTGGCCAGCAGGGACAGGGAGGTGATTGTCCCTCTGTACTCTGCCCTCGTGAGGCCCCATCTGGAGTCCTGTGTCCAGATCTGGGGCCCCCAATACAAGAAGGATGTGGAACTGTTGTAGAGGGTTCAGAGGAGGGCCAAAAAGATGATTAGAGGGCTGGAGCACCTGCCCTATGAAGAGAGGCTGAGGGAGCTGGGCTTGTTCAGTCTGGAGAAGAGAAGGCTGCGGGGGGACCTCATTGCAGCCTTCCAGTACCTGAAGGGAGCTTATAAGCAGGAGGGGATTCAACTTTTTAAAAGGATAGACAATGTCAGGACAAGGGGGAATGGATTAAAACTAAAGGAAGGAAGGTTTAGATTAGATTTTAGGGGGAAGTTTTTTACAGAAAGAGTGGTGATGTGCTGGAACAGGCTGCCCAGAGAGGTAGTGGATGCCCCGTCCCTGGAAGTGTTCAAGGCCAGGTTGACTGGGGCCCTGGGCAACCTAGTGTAGATCCAGGCCTGAGGTTGGTGCCCTGCCTGTGGCAGGGGGGTTGGAGCTCTGTGATCCTTGGGGTCCTCTCCAACTCATACCATTCTATGATTCTATGATTCTATGAATACCGGTCCCTGTACGGACCCCTGAGGGACACCACTTGTCACAGATCTCCATGTGGACATCGAGCCATTGATGACTACTCTCTGGATGTGACCATCCAATTCCTTATGCACTGAACAGTCCACTCATCAAATCCATATCACTCCAGTTTAGAGAGAAGGATGTTGTGGGGGACTGTGTCAAAGGCTTTACAGAAGTCCAGATAAATGACATCCATTGCTTTTCCTGTGTCCACTGATGTGGTCATCCCATCACAGAAAGCCATCAGGTTGGTCAGGCAGCACCTGCTCCTATTGAAGCCAAGCTGATTGTCTCAAGTCACCTTCCAGTCTTCCATGTGCCTCAGCATAGCTCCTAGAAGGATCTGTTCCATGATCTTCCCAGGCACAGAGGTGAGGCTGACAGGTCGGTAGTTCCCTGGATCATCCTTTTTACTGTTTTTAAAAATGGGCACAACATTGTCCTTCTTCCAGTTACCAGGGACCTTCCCTGACCACCATGACTTTTCAAATATGATGGAGAGTGGCTTGGCAACCACATCAGCCAGTTCCCTCAGGATTCTGGGATACATTTCATCAGGTCCCATAGACTTATGTATGTTCAGGGTCTTCAGGTGGTCACGAACCTGATCTTCCCCTATAGTGGGAGGTACTTTACCCCCTTGTGCTCCATCTTGCTGCCCACTGACACAGATGGGGTGAGGGGTGCCATTGCTAGTGAAAACTAGCAAAGGCAAAGAAGTTGCTTAGTACCTCAGCCTTCCCTTCGTCTGTTAATACGAGGTCACCATTTCTGATCATCAGCGTGGGTATGCTTGCTTTCTTTCACCTTCCTTTTCTGGTTGACATACCTGTAGAAGGTCTTGTTGTTATTCTTTGCATCCCTTGCCAAGTTCAGCTCCAGCTGCACTTCACCTTCCTGACCTCATCCCAACAACAACCGGGCAAAATCCCTATATCCTTCCCAGGTTGCCTGTCCCTGCTTGCACTGCCTGTGCAGTTGCCTCTTGCTGTTTAGTTTGATCAGCAGGTCTCGACTCAACCATGCTGGTCTCTTCCCTTCCCTGCCTGATTTCCATCTGGGAACTGAGAGCTCTTGTGCTCTATGTTAAACATCTTTAAACATCTGCCAGCTCTGTTCTGGTCCCTCATCCCTAAGGACCGTTTTCCAAGTGGTCCTACTGATTAACCAAAGAGCTGGAATTTTGCTTTCCTAAAATACACCTTACTACTCTTTTTGGCTGGCCCATATGCCCCCAGACCTTAAATTCTACCAATGTGTGATCACTGCAGCCCAGGCTGCCTCCAATGTTGATGTCACTGACAAGCTCACACGCATGGTGACCATCAGGTCTAGTATTGCATCCCCTCAAGTAGGGGTGTCTATTACCTGGGCTAAGAAGTTATCTTTGATGCACTCCAGGAGTCTCCTGGATTGCCTACATCTTGCTGTGCTACTTTTCCAACAGATGTCAGGGTGTTTGAAGTCCTCCGTTAGGATAAGAGCTTGCAAGTAAAGTCTCCTGTAGCTTGAGGAAGAAGGCTTCATCTAAGGGCTCCTCTTGATCAGGTGGCCTGTAGTAGATGGCAACCACAATGTTCTCCTTGTTGCCTTGGTCTCCTATTCTCACCCATAGGCTTTTGACTTGTTTGTGGCCATGCTTCAGGGACAGCTCTTCCCACTCCACTCATTTCCTGATACAGAGGGCAATGCCACCACCCCTCCTTCCTGGCCTGTCCCTTCTGAACAGCCTGTAGCCATCAATAGCCACATTCCAGTCATGGGATTCGTCCCACCAAGTTTCAGTAATGGCAATGAGGTCATAGCTTCCTAGTAGCATGATAGCTTCTAACAGAATTACAGAATCACTAGATTGGAAAAGACCTCAGAGATCATCAAGTCCAGCCATACCTGCCCTCTACTAAACCATATCCCTGAGCACCTCATGTACCCATCTTTTAAATACATCCAGGGTCAGTGACTTAACCACCTCCCTGGGCAGCTTGTCCTTCACCCTTTCAGTGAAGAATTTTTTCCTAATGTCTAATCTGAATTCACCCTGGTGCAGCTTGAGTCCATCCCCACTCATCCTATCACCTGTGACTTGGATGAAGAAACCAACAACCATCTCTTTACAACCTCCTTTCAGGTAATTGTAGGCAGCAATAAGGTCTCCCCTCAGCATCTTCTTCTCCAGGCTAAACAACCCCAGTTCCTTCAGCCTCTCCTCATAAGGTTTGCTCTCCAGCCCCTTCACCAGCCTGGTCACCCTTCTCTGGACATACTCTAGGACCTTCTTATGGTGAGGGGCCCAAAACTGAACACAACACTTTAGCTGCGGCCTCACCACTGCTGAGTACAGGGGCACAATCACTTCTCTGGACCTGGTGGCCATGCTGTTTTTGGTACAAGCCAAGAGTGTGTTGGCCACCTGGGCACACTGCTGGCTCATATTCAGCCTGCAGTCATCCAACACCCCCAGGTCCTTCTCTGCCAGGCAGCTTTCCAGCTACTCTTCCCCAAGCCTGTAGCACTGCAGGGGGTTGTTATGTCCCAAGTACAGCACTCTACACTTGGCCTTGTTGAACCTCATCCCATTGATCTCAGCCCATTGATCCAGCCTGTCCGGATCCCTTTGAAGAGCCTCCCTACCCTCAGGCAGATCAACACTTCCTCCCAGTTTAGTGTTGGCCACAAACTTACTGAGGGAGCATTCAATCCCTTCATCCAGGTCATTGATAAAGATATTGAACAGGCCTGGACCCAGAACTGAGCCCTGAACACCACTTGTGACCGGCCTCCAGCTGGATCAAGCCTCATTTACCACCACCCTTTGGGCCTGGCCATACAGCCAGTTTTTAACCCAGCAGAGGCTGCCCCTGTCCAGGCCAGTGGCAGCCAGTTTCTCAGTCAGAATGCTGTGAGAAATGGTGTCAGACTTTGCTGAAGCCAAGGTACACTACATCTACAGCCTCTCCCTCCTCTGCTAAGCAGGTCATCTTGTCATAGAAGGTGATCAAGTTAGTAAACGCCTCCTGTTTGTGACCCAAGCTGTGTGCGTTTGTGTAGAGGCACTTGATGTGGGCTGTTGGCTGTGTTACCTTCTTAGTGGAACACCCCTCTTCCATGGAAGAGCCCCTAGCTCATCTCTGCAGGACTTCAGCTGTACAGTAGCACTCCCAGCATGCCCTGGGGGAACAAGTAGAAGGCCCATACCTGTACCCCTTACCTCCAACCATAGTGAGTCCTCCCACACTTTGTCATGGGCAAGCCTGGTATATTCTCCTTCCCCCTTCACATCTAGTCTGTTTTGCCCATGACACTAATTGTGGAATGATCTCTCCCTGTCCTTATCTTGACTCCTGACCCTCTCAATATATATTTTCTCCCCTGTCCAGCTGAAAAGGGGAGGGATAGAGCGACTTAGGTGGGCATCTGGCTTTCAACCAGGGTCAAACCACCACAAAGTGTAATGGGCTTAAACTGTCTGTTTGGTAAATAAATAGATGACAAATACTTATTGGTGTGGCAAGACAGAAAACTGATGCTTCTTTGTTTGGGTTTGTATTTTCAGAATTTAATATGTGTAAATGACGAATATGTCTCTGATATATAGTTGTTACTATATTAAAATACAAATAAATGGCAGGCAGAGTTTGCATTAGTTTTTTACTCCAAACAAATTAAATCTAGACAGTGTGGTGGAAAACAGGGACATGATAAGAGCCTTGAAGGCTCAGTTGAGATGCAGATCTAAAATAAGGAGATGGTGTCAGAAGTTAAGCACCTAATAGGATAAACTCATCCCTTCACCATTTCAAGGTAGTTTAAATTTACATTAACCTTTACGTTTTCCCTAATGATAACTTAAAGAAGAAGCCCTGCCAGCTCTTCAGGGAAACTAGTTTCCATGACCCTTGCTCCTTGAGTTTGTTGGGCAGCCTGGACAAACTTTCCTGACCTGTTCAGATGTATGCTGTCTGTATCCACTTTTTCATGTGGATAATGCTGCTCTAAGCAGGTGTTGTAGACTTGGCTGGTGCTGTAGGCACAAGAATGGTCTCAAGTACCATCCTGTCTGCAATGAGAAGCAGGTTTGTCTGAGGCACTCAGAGTGAAACAGCACGTGCTGAAGAGTTATGCCTTTCAATGGCATATTGAAATATTCACTCCACGCACATCTATGAATTTCATAAGTGATAAATGAAATAATAAATGTAAACAGCCACTATATGGCAAGGTAATTAATTATTTGGGTTTTTAGCAGTTAGACATTTATTATAATGATTAGTAAAAGCAATAAATATATACATCCATGAAACACTGCTGTTTTCTAATTAAATTATAATAAGATACAAATTACTGTGATTTGTTTGTTACTGCTATAAAACTAAATGTGACCCACTAGAATAGTTTGCTGGTTTTAAGTGACATTTACATTTATAGAATCATACAACCACGGAAAGGTTTACGTTGGAAGGGACCATTTAGTTCTGTCCCCTCCTCCTGCCATGGGCAGGGTCACCCTCCACCAGACCAGTTTGCCCAAAGTCCCATCCAACCTGGCCTTGAACACTGCCAGGGAGGGGGCAGCCACAGCTTCTCTGGGCATCCTGTGCCAGTGCCTCACCACCCTCACAGGGAAGAATTCCTTCCTCTTATTTAATCTAAATCTCCCCTTTCAGCTTAAACCCATTGCTCCTCGTCCTACCACTTCATGCCCTTGTAAACAGTCCCACTCCAGCTTTCTTGTGTGTTCCTGTTTAGGTACTGGAAAAATCGTTGAGTTACTCTATCAGAGTTGTTTATATATTTGTAGGTTCCAGCTTTAATAACTTCCTTTTCCATCTGCTTTTATCTTCTTTGGCTAGATTTTGGTGAAATGGAGAAATTATTGTTTTGAGTTCAGTGAGTTTGTGGGCTGTGTCCCAAGGTACTCTACCAAGCAGATCCCTAAAAAGGTCAAAGTCTGCTCTCCTGAAGTTCACTGCAGCCAAGGCCGTCCTTGAGCTTCACATTCCTCACCAGCCCCTCCTTGTTGGTGAGAAAAAGGTCCAGCAGGGCATCTCTCCATGTTGGCTACTCTATCTCTTGGAGAAGGTAGTTATCACCAACACAATTACAGGAACTTCCTGGATGGCTTATGCCCTGCTGTGCTGTCCCTCCAACAGATACTGGAGTGGTTGAAGTCCTCCATGAGGACTAGGGCTTTATGAACATATCTGGTCCTATCTGTCTACAGTGGGTCTCATTCCCTAGGTCTTCCTGGTCCAGTGGCCTGTAGCAGAACCCCACTATAGTGGCCCCTGTCCCTGGGCTCCATTTAATCCTGACCCAAAGCTCTCAGTCAGCTCCTCATCATCCCCAGATGGAGCTCCATGCACTCCAGCTGGTCACTGACACAGAGTGCAACACCCCCACCTCATCTCCCCTGCCTGTCCTGCCTAAAGAGCCTGTATCCTTCCATCCCAACACACCAGACATAGGAGCCATCCCACCAGACCTCCGTGATGCTAATAAGACTGTAGCCCTGCAGTCATGTGCCAATCTTCTTCTTGTTTATTCCTTGTGCTGCCTGCATCTGCATAGAGGCATTTAAGTTGAGCCCCAGTGAAGCTGGCTGACTGGCTGGAGTGGCTGGAATTGCTTGGTGCTGCACATCAGCTGCTCTCTTGCTGACCTGTGTTCCTTCTCCAGCACTGGGCATCTCTGTCACTGGCATCAAACGTAGAAGTGGGATGGATTGAGGTTCTCCTTCCCTAGCAACTTTAGGTTAAAGTCCTCTTTTACCAGCTTGGCAAACCTTTGACCAAAGATGCTCTTCCCCTTCCCTGACAGATGGACCCCATCGGTCCCCAGCAGATCTGGTTTCTCAAAGTGAGACCCATGGCCTAGGTAGCTGTACCCCTGGCTGTGGCACCCCTCCTGTAACCCTTTGTTGCCTCACCAGACTCAACTGGACCTTTCAAACCCATATTTATGAGGTTTGTATTTGAAAACTGGTAATCTAATGGTCCTTCTATTTTCCATAAATTTATGAATTACTAAAGTTAATAAAAAGTTCTGTACTTGAATATAATTAACTCACAGTATCTCTGATGGAATTAATTTCTGGGTGGTAAAATGGGTAGAATGGCCTTGGTATACTAAAGCAACCTAAAAAAATCAAGAGTTTATGCACTTCTTTCAAGAGGAATAGCTGAAAAATTCGTAACAAAAGTACATAATGGATTAAGGATGAATTGACAGAATACCATGTATTCAGACTTCATCTTTTAAAATGTTGCAGATTATTAAGGGAAAAAAGAGAGCGAGTAACACATTTTTGAGGCTTTAGTTAAAAAGAGAAAAAGTCATTCTTCATAATTTTGAAAACATACGAATTCCTAATTTCCTAAACTGTGCCCTACCCTGTCATCACAAAAAGAAATATAAAGGTCTAAAGTATGCCATGTCATCATAGATGTCTCCATATTTATACTTCTACCTCAAAGACTTCTTCACTGGTTTTCTTTTAACCTTATTCTAGACTAAATTGTGTTCACATATGGAGCTACTCTGGAATATGCTATAAATTCACATGCCTCTTTTATCCCAAATATCTTTCAAGTGAAGACAAGCCCCAAGGCAAAGACATGGCTTTTTTTCCCCCATGAATCACAGTGGAAAAGCCTGCTAACCCCACTGGCCAGACTCCTACGCTCTCCAGTCTCTCCATCTGCTCACTTACAGCCCACAGAGAAAGGCTTCCTCGCTTTTACCAAACAGCAGGAGTAAACATCCTGCTTTAGCTCCTTTAACAGCAAACTGCTGCCTTGGTGATTTGCTGTAAAATCAGGCAAAGAAAACAATTGTAGGGATCTCTTTTTCAGAGTTAGTCCAGGTGTCTGTTAAGAACACTGTTTCATCATGAGACTTGCGATGTCCAAACTGTGCAGTTCACCCAAAAAGAGGAATCTGTGTTACACTGGACCTCCAAAACCTGAAAGGGAGGATATGGTCACATTCAAACATTCAGTGACTTATATTCATTCTATATTTATCTGCTGCTTTGTCAAAGAGGGGTGTCTCTTGTTTTCAGCACTTGCAATTCACGTGATATGCCAGTGTAATGGGGTTGCAAGATGATTTGAGTCAACCCTTCTGGATGTAGAGCTTTTAGAGAGGTTTGGGTTCATAGAAGTATGAAAGAGTGTTTCTCCTGCCTGCCCAGGACACCATTCCTTGCATTCCTGTTCTTTTATACGTGGAAAGGGGTTATGTGTTGGCTCTCAGAGACGTGATATGAGGGGAAAACTGTGCTCTGTGTTATATCCTTTTGCTTCCCAGAGTAAGAAACTATGTGGAGTGCGGCCCAAATCCCTCCCATAGCTACAGTAAGGGAGAAAGGATTTAATATTTGACCTGAACACCAGTCTACTGTATCCAAATTCATGTGCTGGCTTAGTTAGAGTCTTCCCCACTGGAGTATGTTCAGCAGATAATGATGGAAAACTGCCTCCACCACTGCTAGACTCCTGGGCTTATGTATTTCCAAAAGGTTGTGTCTCAGTCCTTATCAACAAGTGTGTACAACCACTAGTGAACCAGGCATGTGATGGGTAGTTTACAGATCTACATGTGCTCGATGGCAAAACCCCCTCATCACGGGCATAGAGATGGCTCCAAGGCTGGATCTAGTCATGGACACCGATTAAGGCTGAATCCAGACAGAACTTTTCCGTGAGCACAAGGATAAGCAACTGGATGAATATGCAGCCATGGTGTGTCATCAGTAACACCTCTGCTCCTCTGCACAGCGCAGTCCCCCATGATAAAGGTAATTTTTTCATCCGTAAGAGGATGAGGTACCTCAGAAGCTGGTCTGAGACCAAATGAATCCTTCCCAAATCTCACAACTGTCAGAGGTACGTGGTACCCTTCAGTCCTCCTGCCTTCTCCTAGATCAATGAACAGTAAGGTGTACACTTGTCTTTTATACCTAATTCCAAGTTTTATTTCTAGATATTCCACTAAACTGCTTCTCCCTCTGGAGAGAGGTTGCAATAACATGTGTGCCAAGTGTTATTCATGTTAATTGGTATGCTGCTGGAAGACAACTGGGGACTATGCCAGTGAGGAGACTGTAAAAACCTTCCTAGTGAGAAAGCCACTGGGATTCATTCTGTTCTTCAGAGGGAATTATAGTGTATTACCTTTGTTTGTAGGATTTTCAAGAAGAGCACCTGTCCATGCACCCAGAACCAAACGCCCCGCTCCATCCTAGCAGAGTGCAAGTTTTCAGCTTGCATGGCTGCAGAGATAATCTTCCAAAACCTTAATTAAATTATAAAATCTGGCTGAATCTTACAACTGCCTGAAACTCAGCAGTAAGAACTTTGGTGATACAATCAATTTGGCCTCAATATGTCCAACTGATACTTAATCACAGATTACTTTTGGTAGATAGGTGTGTGTCAGAGAGAAGTCAAACTACAACTGTGGCAAATGTGAGTGCTGTCAGAAAAGAAAGTCAAAGAGCATACACGGGAAGGGAAGGGAAGGGAAGGGAAGGGAAGGGAAGGGAAGGGAAGGGAAGGGAAGGGAAGGGAAGGGAAGGGAAGGGAAGGGAAGGGAAGGGAAGGGAAGGGAAGGGAAGGGAAGGGAAGGGAAGGGAAGGGAAGGGAAGGGAAGGGAAAGGGAAGGCAAGGCAAGGCAAGGCAAAGCAAGGCAAGGCAAGGCAAGGCAAGGCAAAGTAAGGCAAGGCAAGGCAAAGTAAGGCGAGGCAAGGCAAGGCAAGGCAGAAGTAGTAATGTATCTGATGACAGCATGCTGTACAAAATAATTTCTTGGAGCACAGATAAATGACAGGCTTAGCTTTTCTTCATCCCTTGCTGATCTTTCTGCCATCTTTTATACACAAGTGAGCAGTCCCATGTGATTTTTGGGCAAATACAGAGTCTTGAGTCATTCTCTGCCTTCTGAATTGCAGTTGCACAATTCGCTGCAGTCCCTGATCCCACTGAGAATTCCTGCCATGGGGCCTGCACGTTTCCCACATGTACTGCAGTTCCTCCAGCTTTGCAAAGGCAGGATGATAAGGGTGTGAGAAATACACCTCTGATGTCTGAAACACACTAACAGAACAATTGCAGGGATCATTCTGAAACTCACATGTTGCTCTTTCTTGAGGTGACCAGATTTCTGTCTCCTTCCCTTGTCCCTGAGGGACGCAAGAGCTGTTCTCTCCACCATCTCCTGGGAGAACTTTGATTTCACCCTCCAACTTCTTCCTGAGGTACTTAGAGTGCTTTTACAGGACATGGGTTCCAACTCCCTTCCTCTGATCTTCTGTCCAAAAGGAATTCATCACCATTTCCTTGTTTTCCCTTATACCCTGAAAGTGTACAGCTTCCCTTATTCTCCTGTCTCAGCATTGTTCCCGCAGAGAAACGGCTTTTTCTTCTGATCTCCTCCTGTTTTTTTCCCCACATGTCATAAAATTACAGCCTGGAACTCATTGAATAGAGTATCAGTGTTACGAATTTAATAAAACTCAAAAAGAGACTGTATAAACATACATAATTTATATGGACATCAAAACCACTCAAAGTTATCAAAGTGAACAGCAACACAAACAAGTGAAGCTCATTTCCAAAACAAACCCACACAAGCCAACAAGACACAACAGCTCTGATGTTTCAGGGTTTAAACTGATCTCTAACTAACCAAGATTAGGATGAGACCTAAAAGCAGAGGGCATGTAATCCTACATCTGCCTAATACGAAGTTTCTTGCACCTCCCTCTGTCTGTTAAATTTCAGTGACAGGGTACTGGACCAAAAGGGTTTGGTGCACCAATACTGTACTGCTTTGAAGAGATGCTTTGGGCTCATTATTGCTCACCCTTTTCTCTTTTTTTTTGTAGAATTCTCAAACTCCACAGCTTCCCCTTGCCTTCCTACCCCAGCCCTCCCTATCCCCTCTAATCTCCACAGGGGTTTCTGTATTAGCCGGAGTGGCTGGGTAGGTCTCAGCCTCCATCTGGGGCGATTAAATTTAATTTATCCTCTTATCTGAGCAACAACTTCCTCACTGAATCCTCTCCCTAGATTCGCCTTCGTCCCTCCCAGGGGGAAGAACCCAAGTGTCTCAATGCCGGTGCCCCCTGGGGAGAGGAGCAGCTGAGCCGTGGTCCCGCAGGGCAGGGGGGGGACACGACACTGGAGGACAGCCTCTTGCGCAGGGGGAGGCCGGGGGTCGGCAGGGGGTCCTCGCCAAAGAAGGGGTGACACACCGCCTCACGGTGCGCGGGCCGGAACGGGTGTCCACCCCACGGGCAGAACCGGCCGGCCGAGGGGCACCGCTGGCACGGGAGTCACCCGGCGGGGAGGGGGGACGCCCAGACCCCTCCGCCAGGTCCCGTCCGGGGGCTGCTGCGCGACGGGCGGCGGCAGCGCCCCGCGGGGGAGGTGCCGAGCCGTGCCCAGCGCCGCCGCGGCCGCCCCACGGGCGGCGATAATCCCATCAAAGGGCCGGACCCAACCTCCTCCCCCCTTCCCTTCGCGTCTTTCCCTCCCCGTCCCTGCTCGGCTCGGGCACCGGCCCCGCGGCTCCGCTCCCCGCCGGCTCCAGCCCCTCTCCGCGCCCGGCGGCCGCCCAGAGGGGACGCGCGGCGGCGGCGCCCCTCGCCCGCGGCCACCGGCCCCCACCTTCCCCGCTCGGGCGGCGGCGGGGGAACGCGGCGCACATGGAGGTGCCGGGCCGCTGCCACCGCCGCTGCCACCGCCTCGCCGCGCTGCTGCTCCTGGCTTCGTGCATCGGGTGCGCGGCACCGCCGCGGAGGAGCATCCCCCGCCGGCAAGGTAGGGCGGGCGGCGGTGCCCGGAGGGTGCGCGGGCCGACCCCAGGGTGGGCAGATGCCCTTTCAGTGCCGCGCTCGCACCAGGCGAAGTTTCGCGTCCCTTGGAAACTGGCGTTTGCTGTGGGGGGGTGAGAGTCCCGCGGGTAGCCCGGTCGGCCGGGCAGCGGCGGCGGGACGGTGCCCGCCGCCAGCCGCTTCTCGGGCGGCTGCTGGGGCTTGAGGAGCAGTCGCGGCGCTGCCGTGTTGGAATGAGCTCGTCCGTGAGCTCCGGACGGATCGAGCCCGCAGCGGGGGCTGCCGGGGTGCCCGGCGGGGCAGGCGCTGCTCCCCGCCCTTCCCTGCAAGCCCCTGCTTTGTCCCCCTGCCCGCGGTGGGAGAGGATGCCCAGGCAGGGGCCGGGGATGTGCCTCGGGAAGCAGTGAAGTTGCAAAAGCGGGATGCGATCCATTTTCTTTGGTATTTTACTCTCGGTGCCGATGGGTTCAGTCTAGTTACGGACCAAGACCCGACTGCTGCTGCGGAAGGAACTGACAGAAATGTTAGCCTTTGTCCCTGGAGCCCATAACCTTCTCCTTGAGAAGAGTTAGGAACCAGGTGAACCTCAGTGCCCGTCGGAGGTTTTCTGACGGCAGTGCTGTGCTTGGCTTATTTGCTTGTGCTACCAAATAACGTAGGACACGGAGTAGAAAAATGTGGAAGAGAAATGGCTAGGAAAGCAGTAATTTCATCAAATAATGTAGTCATTCTGTACCAAGCATGATGTGGGGTGCTTCAAGGCCCCGTTTCTGGCTGCACGTTGCATGGGATGTGCAGGAGACTGCCTCTGGCTGTCGTGGAGTTTGGCGTGTTGGTGAAGGTAGTACATGGTCCTCATCGGCTGCAAGCTCAAGCTGGGCTCTCTACAGCCCCTGCGGTCTGTAGTGCATGAAACGGTAAGGTAAAATGTGAACAGCAGGATGGGGCGCAGTGCGTGGTGAAGTTTCACATTCCACATACATAAAAGCTGTGGTGCCAAGAGAAGATACAGATTTCCAGCACTGCCTCAAACACTGGGACTATCCTGGAGTCTTTGAGGGCGGCACCGATGTTTATCACAGAGTTCACCAGGACCAGATCAACAGAAAACATAACAAGTTTAATAAATTCTGCTTCAGCTCATGAAGTATTTGCAGCTTCAGACCATTTTTGTATACATTCCATGGTGTTAAAAGATTTGTACTGCTGGTTTTTAGAATCAGCATTGTGCACTCTCTTGCTGTTGTGAGAAAAAAACCCCAAAACCAACAACAAATGCCTGTACAATTGGAAACTTAATACTTAAATACAGCCTGAGCTTAAAGCCCTTACTGGACAGATGGCTAATTTTACTGGTCTGACCTTGTCTCTTAGGGATCTAGTCCCATGATCCTTAGTTATCATAATAGCTGCCATTAAGCACTTGAGGAAATTAGGCAGACAGTGTTTGTGAATGAGATGATAAGTAGCTTGTGTTAAAATAATAGATAAGTGGATTTGAGGATGGAAATGAGTATAAGTTTTTAAAGATTCCTCTATCATACCAGCAAACTTATTTCCCTAATAAGAATGTCAGAATGACAGACCTAGGAGAAATGTGTTTCTGTGCATTCAATTAAAGCAAACTGTTTGTAGTATTGTGGAGGAGATGAATTAATACACTAACATTTACCTTACTTTTGTTAGCCACATATTTTATGTTAATTTTTTATAGCATGTTATTTCAGGTTCACTGACTGATTCAGTGATTCCTTTTCCACTTTTTTATTCCTCTGTAAAAGAAGTAGCCAGTTTTACATGTGAGCAACTTTTTCAAAATCTGTGCAAACATTTTAAAACCCACTTGTTGCAAGATTTGAAGTCGGAATACCCTAAACAGGCTGTGCGCAGCAGTGGGTGATTTAAATCTCATCTGCGTTCTGCCAGGGGCTGTAGGAATTATGAGCTTCCAAGGATCCTGTGGCTGGGATCCTGCCGTGAAATGTTGCTGTCAAAACACTGAGAACAGGTATAGTTCCAGAAAGCTCACACCTCTGCCTTGTTCTGCAGCCTACTGCAGGCTGGGTGGTTCGGAGCAGAAAGGAACTCCCATTTACACACACATCTACAAAAGTAGTGGGTGAAGGAGAGATGAGATAGTAAAAAGTTCTTTAAGATTTTTTTTATTCTTCACTTTGCCCTTTTAATAGCAATAGAAGTGAGACTTGTACAGGAGTTGTAACTGCGGTGAAAGCAAAAGGTTGTGTTGAGAGAGAAGTGATAAAACCACTTTATCTTCAATAATGGGAGCTGACTGGGAGGTCCTGTGGGTCAAAAGGAAAAACAGAAGAAAGCCAGTGAAATGCATCTCCATGTTTCCAGATTGTTTTGCTCAGGGTTTATGTTACAAGGATCAGTTTTGTAATCACAAGAAGGCAGCAGAATGGGAAATCTGTCTGTGAAGTTAAAAAAAGTATATAGTAAAATGGCCACAAATAAAACTTCATAAATCAAACTTCAGGGGAAAAAACACAACCATTGTACTCAAATTTGAAGCATCCTGACAACTGCTAAACTCATTTGAACATTGATTTACAGTTACATGATACGTTTGCTGGAGACAAGGAAATGGGATGACAGACACTTTAGGAAGAGTTTAAAACAAACCCATAGACACTGCGGGTTGAATAGCATAGTTAGGAACAGATTAGGCTGGGATTCTCTAAAGCTTGTACTCTCAGAAGCTGGCATTAATGCTGCCTTTCACATTGTTTTCTTCCTTTTGCCTTCTGCAGACACACAGATTTCCACCACTGCCGTTTCAAGTTTAAGTCAACTGGTTGAAGGCTGGAAAGCCTAAACCTAGCCCCCCATGTGTGAAACTGGTACTGATACAAACACAGGAATAGTGAATTTTAATGGTTCTATGATTTTAGAGGATTACAGGGGAAAGAACCAACCACTTAGCTGATTTCCCATGGATGTTCATGGCATGAACCTGTTGCACTATATTGCATTGTTACTTCTTTCCTAACAGAGTGTAAAGTTCCAATGCCGTATAGAGTGTTAGAACTGTTGAGTTGGTCTGCATGGAGAAAATAAAATATTCATATTTGATGCTTGGGAATCTTTTTTTCTTTCTCCTTTTTTTTTTTCCATATTATGCTTGACAACTAATACAAACAAAGAATTAGGCTTGTATTTTATCTATTTCCCAGATGGCCATAACAGTAGACATCACTGGCTTTGTGAGTAAACGCTGGAGAAATCAGACAGGTTAAAGTCTGAAGACTTTACAAGAGTGTAGCCCTCAATATCAGGGCCAGATTTTCGAAAGAGCCCAAATCCTCGGTCAGCAATACAGCAAATTACATTTTTTTCCAAAGAACTTGGCACCGCAATGCTTGAACTCTTTAGAAAATCTGGCTGTAATAAGAGCTGCTGGATATGGAACACTTCTGAAAGTCTAGCTTTATTTAGGTATCAAAATAGGTCAAACGACCTTGAAAATCAGGTCTACAGGTATGGAAAATGTACTAGTCTTAGGGAAAGAAGGTGCTTATTTGAGTTCTAAAATACTACAGTTGCTTTTTAAGCAATACAGAATGAGTTGTAATTCACTGCAGTCCCACATACGAAGTGTGGAAAGGTCAGCTTGATCTGCTGAATGTGAAGGGTCTGAGAAACAGAATGAGTCTGAAGCTGAATGATTCCTAAGGTCTGCAGAGCTGACAGAGATGATGGTTATCTGTGAGCTAAAATGAATAAGGAAGATGTGAATAATTTATTTGGGAGAAGATTAATATAATTATTTTATTGTTTCAGATGGAGGTCAAAATGTGGGTTATTAGACCACATTGTTCTATGTCTTCACAGTCAATAAAATCAACCAAGCATTAGTTATATATGTATTTGTTGTTTATCACACTTGGGTGTAAGTAGCATCACAACCTTGTGTGGCATTTTTATTTTGATTGGACTTGCTGTCATATGTTTGGGGTCCATACTCTGGTAAATCCTGCTGGCATTGATCACTCCCATCGCCACCTTGCACAGATACAAGCATTCCCCTGATACGCCCAGGGGCAGCAATGGGATCCCACTGAAATATTCCACTTGAGCTGATGTTACTTAGTATGCCACTGTTAATCACTCGTTTTGAGGTACGATTTCTAATTTTAGTTAGTCTTACTCACAGCAAAATGTGTCTTGTCCATTCCACCCTGAAATCACTATCGCCTCTGTAAAAGGAAATTTTTGGTAAATGTTTCTCTTGGGCACCATTTTGCCAGTGCCCCCTCTAAAACTGCTATACTAACTTCCACCAGCATCCAGAAAGGTAAAATTATAGAATTAGCCTAATTATAGCCTAATAATAAAATCAGCCAAGAAATTAAAAAAAAAATAAGGTGGAATTATACCAGATATTGGGGCCCCCAGTGATGCTTCGTAGGAGAGGGCTTGTTTTGGAGTTAAGGCACTAGAGTGACCTTTAGGAAATCTTTCTGTCCTGAGGCTGT
This sequence comes from Porphyrio hochstetteri, assembly GCA_020800305.1. Lineage (NCBI taxonomy): Eukaryota > Metazoa > Chordata > Aves > Gruiformes > Rallidae > Porphyrio > Porphyrio hochstetteri. Next base: position 77,283,073 of record CM036938.1, on the reverse strand, counting down.
CACAGACTTGCTTTGAGGGTTTGCCAGTCCTTCCCAGGCCAGATTTTCAGCTTTCAAATTGGTATTAGAGTGGTTTTGTGCTTTTATGCTTTTCCAACCATGCCACATTAGGCAGTACTAGGACTTCCATAGGGCACCTGGCACAGCTGTGCCCTGATTTTAGTCAAGCTTAGTAAGCATTACCAAAGTGTGAGTGCCTCCATATATTCCAGCATGCCCTGTGGAAAAGACATCCTCTTTGTCTCTGGCAGATGCAGAGTGACACTGGACTAGACAGGGCACAGGCACTGTGTACTGTGTACAGCTCATTAGGAGTGAGCATATCTGATGATCAGATGCACCTTCTTAAACTGAGTGGAAGGGATTCTGAGTGTTAGCCACCCGAAAGGCATCCCCAGGAGCAGGAGGGTACCCTGTGTCTTAAAATGGAAAGTTTCAGAGGATGACTTCTCATCAGTGCCCCACAATCTCATCAATTAGCTGAGAGTATACTTGGGAACTTCTCGTTCCTCAGATCATGCTTATACTGGGACTCAACCTTACGCCTGATTCTGATTATATCCCTTTAATGTGGTTTTAGTGGGGGGGGGGGAAAGAAAAGAAAAAGAAACTGTTGCTTCATGATGGAGACTCAGAACAGGACTCTGTAGGGCCTTCTTACAGCTTTTCCACCCCAGTGGAGTGATACATTAAAATAAATGGTTATAGACAGTTTTTCTCCTATTAAGAAGCTACTAAAATATGTCAGAGGCCTGCAAGCTGAGTACATTACCATGGGGAGGTCTTTGCGGCCCTTATTATTTCATGCATTAAAGAGTGTACAATTTGGTGCCATATTTATCAGTGAATGTGCCACAGTGGTCTGTGTTCATGTAATAAAAGACTTTCTAAACCACAGGCACACTGGAGACTACGTTAGCTACGTGATTGTCAATCAAATTTCTTAATGGATTTCTGTGCGAACAAATGATCTATCTAAAAAAAACCCCACAAATCAAAAAGGCCCCAAACTTGTTCTTCGTAATTAATTCCAACTGAGAGGAAATGCTTCTGGGTAAGAATAGGCAAGATTTTATTTCCTTTTATTTTTAGTGAAAATGGTTACACATGAAAGTGGAACTAGTTATACAACTAATTGGTTCATACAACGTGAACATCCAAACCACAACAACAAAAAATCAGCATTGCTTCTTCAGACTTTTCAGAGTCGCCGACCTGAGAACAAGCTCAGCTGAATTTGTCTGTGAAAGTGAGTGCTCCAGGAGGGCATAAGCCACTGAAAATTGTAGGCTTATAGGGAAAGCTCTGCCACAACCAGGTAACTAGCTCAAAACTAGGCAATGATATAATGTGTGATGATCCATAAAACTCTCAAGGTGAGAGATGGATCCGGTGAAACACACTCAAGTTCACACCAGTTCTTCTTCCAAGCACACTGTAACTACACCCGTGAGTAAGGACTACTCATAAGGAGATCTACTCAGGATTTTGTCCTCTAATGAAAGAGAAATCTGTACGATACTGACCCAGAAAGTGTTTTATTCAAAAAGGACAGCTATGGGGCCGCGGAAGAATCCTTTTCCTCAGCGAGTGACTTGCTGGCCATGTAACTGGATGGTCAAAATACACCAGCTGTGTTTTCTTAAAAAAATACTGCCTTCAACCATTGCCAAAATTTACCTTGGGTAATTTTTAGACCTAGAAGAGATAAACCATGTGCAGGTACCGATGTGTTCGACTCCTGACTCTCTCTGCATATCACTGAGTGGTGATGGGGTATCTTTCCGCTTAGGTACATTAACCTTATAGTGAATAAACACTTTCTGCATAGCAGTGCAGATAGCAGTTGTGTTAAGAACAGTTCTGAGAAACGGGCACCAAGCAGTCCTGAGTTTCCCTGTGTCCTCAGAGGATAGTCAGACTGATGCAACTCACACAGAGAAACCTCCAAGGCTGGAAGAATCCCAAGCAATTCTACACACCTCTCTCCATCTTTAAAGCAATTTTAAAATGCTGGCACTTGTGAAAATGATGGCACAGTCAAATATCAATACTTGTGTACATTTTGAACTCACAATTTGAATTGTTTTTCTAAAATGAAAGAAAATAAGCACCTTATCAAAGTTGAGCATGCTGCTTTTGAATACAGAAATCATTCCAATTCTTCTCACGTGTGAGAGGCTTTATTGCATGTTTAAACTTTTAAACCAAGACTGGCTTTGCATTGCTGAGCTCAGAAATTTAAACTAGAAGTCACTGTAGAAAAAAAACCAAACCATGAACGAAACGTGCCAAACTGCAAATGATGGAAAGCAAGTGTCTAGGCCCAAAACTTTGCAAATGATGGAAAGCAAGTCTCTAGGCCCAAAACTTTTGTGTTTTAATTAGAGATAGCAGGAGTCAGAATTTGTTATGTGGAACAGAAATGTTGAGCTCTGTTTTATATTCTGCTTTCTAGATAACCACAGGAGAAGGAAGCATGCTTCTAAAAATAATAAGGCTTCTTATGAAGATGGCTGTTTACAGAGATGGTGGCATTGCATTGCAGGTGGTAGTCCAGCCATGCACAGACACCAGCGTCCTGCTGGCATTTTTAGTTCTGTTCCTGTTCCCTGACTGCCTGTTCCCACATGATCCTGTTGTGTGGAGGTTGCCACTGTTATTACCTTAACTGAACAGTCATCATGGCAGCAATTGTATGGTGAAGTGTGCAGTCAAGACTTGCAGCTCTCTCGGTATATGTGCTAAAGAACTTTGTAGGCTGAGATGAGAGTGTTCAAGCCATTTACCTTTGTGGAGTAATCAGAGGATGGAAGGAAAAAACCTGCAGAATAAAAGGGGTTCTTCCAGGCACTTCTGAACAAAGGACTAGCCAGCACCTAAAATGGGCAGAAAGGAGAAAAGATCTATTTGAACCAGCTGACGCCAAGAGAAGGACATGGGTTGCATGGTGAGGCAGCACTGGTAGGGGCTGGAGTCAGAGGTTTGCACTCTGCAAGCAGCAGAAGCCAATGAAACAGTGGAGCAGGGAACGCTTTGGGAGGATTAAGGAGCATTAAATCCTACCTTTGTGGACACCATAACTGTGCCGAGGTTGTTTGCTGTTTGTTCCCTTACGTAATTGGCACTTATGCAGAGATACATCTCCATGTCTTACTGTCTGCCACAGCAAAGAAGGTTTCATCCCTCCCAGTCATTGTCCCAGCTTTCACATCCCGTTGGTTGTTACTGGCTCTTTGGATATGCAGCCATATCCCACACTAACTTAGTGCAGGGATTCGGGTTTAAAAAACAGGTCTACTTCAGTCACTTATTAGAGACAAAAGATTTCCTCTGTGGATTTTACTGATACTGCTGGTGAACAGAGAAGCTTGCTGACTGCAGAAGATGGTGAAATTATCCTCCATTATTATGGAGGAACCGAGTCGGAGAAGTATTTCCTGCTCCTTGAGAAGATGACAGATTTCCTCCCTGACTGATTTCAATCATAGCATCATAGAATGGTTAGGGTTGGAAGGGACCTTAACAGAATCACAGTTGCAATTAATTGAGCTGGTGTCTCCAATCATGTTGGGGTCACTGTACAGTGGCAGCCTTGGTAGATTTACCCTTGCAGAGAAAAGGTCAGCAGGATCCTGGGCTGCCTTAGGAGTGTTGACAGCAGGTTGAGGGATGTGATCCTTCCTGTCTACTGAGCTGGAGTACTGGGTCTGGTGCTGGGCTGGCCAGTACAAAAGGAGACATGAACATACTAGACCCCGTCTAGGAGAGGGCCACAAAGATGGTTAATGGAATGGAGAAGCACTATTATGGGGAGAGGCTGAGAGGAGCAGTTCAGTCTGTAGAGTAAAAGATACAGGGGGATCTTATTGTTATATATATAAGTATCTTATGTAGGAGTAATGAAGATGGAGCTGAGCTCTTCTCAGTGGAGCCCCGTGACAGGACTTGAGGACACGGGCACAAACTAAACACAGGAAATTACATTTAAACATAAGAAAGAACTTTTTTTGTGAGACCTTTTAACGTGAGGGTGTGTGGAGTCTCCATCCTCGGAGATATTCAAAATCCATTAACAAAGTCTTGAGCAACCCCATAGAGCTGAGTAGGACTAGCGTGGGCTAGGTCATCTCCAGAGGTGCCTTCCAACTCACCCTCTGTGATTCTGCAGAGTGTCACAAGTATCTTTAGAAAAATGTTACTTCAGCTCTTGCATTTAGCAACCTTTGAGTTGTCCTCCATCCTGTCAGGGACTGAAAATACCAACTGGACCAAATGCTCTACTTTCTACAGGGAGCGTGCATTTGCTTTACTTGTGTTCAATACAGAAATGTTCAGTGGGAGGTTGCTGCCATTTGGGGTGGTGTAACTGCATAAGGCCTGTGCTGTTTATTTGTGTGGTACGCTCTGGAGGGCAATCAGATGATTTATGTCCATCAACAATGATATTCATTAGAATTACTCAGGACTTGTAGGGACTGTGGGAGCCACAATTTTTGTTTCTTTGACAATGGGATGGCCTACATGTCACCACGCTTGCTGCTATCAAATGGCCAACACCTTTCTCAAAGGAGGAAGAGGGTCTTCGCTCAAGATATGGCAGGGCTGATTGACAGGGCTTAAAAGTAGATGTGAAGCGGGGCTGAGATAATAATAGCAGGCTTGTCTGTGACAAGCTGTAGGATGGCATGTCAGGGTTGGAAGGACAAGTTGCTAGTGGAGGCCTCCAGTGTGTTGCCTTGGGTCATGCTAGGGACACTGCAGCATAGTCAATGTCTTATGGTGATGAGTCAGGGTCCTGAGGTAGTTGGAATCAACAGGGACACACCTGTGAAACGTCTCAAGAGATGTTCCTCTAGGAAGGTGACATGACCAGCAACCCAGCTGATGTGCCTCTACACAAACTCCCATAGCATGGGCTAACAGGAGGAGCTGGAAGCTATTGTGCTGCTGGAAAGCTATGGCCTAGTGGCCATTACTGAAACTTGCTGTGATGAATCCCATGACTGGATTAGCTATCAATGTGGCTATCAATGGCTACAAGCTGTTCAGAAGGGACAGGGGAGGAAGGAAGGGTGGAGGTGTTGCCCTCTGTGTTAAGGAATGGGTACAGTGTGAAGAGGTGTCCCTAACGAATTGCCAAGAGGAAGTTGAAAGCGTATGGGTAAGAATTAATGACTGAGAACTCGGGCAATCCTGCAGTTGGTGCCGACTACAGACTGCCTGACCAAGGAGAGGCTACTGATGAAGCCTTCTTACTCCAGCTACAGGAGGCATCATGCTTGAAGGCTCTTGTCCTGCTGGGAGATTTCAGCCACCCCGACATCTGCTGGAAAGTAACATGATGAGCTGTAGACAATCCAGGAGGTTCCTGGAGTGCCTCAACAACAACTTCCTAAGTCAGGAAATAGACCTACCTCAGGGGATGCGGTACTGGACCAATGCAAGTGAGCTCATCAGAGATATCAAGACTGAAGGCAGCCTGGGCTGCAGTGATCACACACTGGTGGAGTTGAGAGTCCTAAGGAATATGTCAGGCAAGGAGCATAGTCAGGACCCTTAATTTTAGGAAAGCAAACTTCCAGCTCTTCAGTGAGTTAGTCAACAAGGACCCCTTTGGAAACTGTCCGCTGGGACAAGGGAGCAGAGCAGACCTGACAGATCTTTGAGGACACTTTCCTCAGAGCACAAGAGCTCTTCATCCCCAGGTGTAAGAAATCAGGCATAGAAGGGAAGACACTAGCATGGCTGAGTTGGGAGTTGCTGGTCAAACAAGAAGGAACTGCAGAGGCAGTGCAAGCAGAATCAGGTATCTTGGGAAGAGTATAGGCACAGTGCTCGGTTATGTAGGGGTGAGGTCAGGAAGGACAAAGCCTGGCTGGAGCTGAACTTGGCAAGGTATGCCAAGAATAACTAGAAAGGCTTCTACAGGTACATCAACCAGAGAAGGAAGGTTAAAGAAAGCACATACCCCTTGATGGGCAAGACTGGCAAACTGGTAACAACAGATGAGGAGAAGGCTGAGATTCTCAAGAACTTTTTTGCCTCAGTCTTCACTGCCAACCTCTCTCCTCACATCTCCCGGATTGAAGGACTACAAGATGGGGTGGACAAAGTCACTCTCACTGGAAGTGAACATAAGGTTCTCATGACCACCTGAGGAACCTGAATGTCCACAAGTCTATGGGACTGGATGAGATGGATCCCATACTGCTGAGGGAATTGGCTGATGTAGTTGCCAAGCCACTCTGCATGGTATTTTAAGAGTCATGGCAGTCAGGTGAAGTCCCTGATGACTGAAAGAATGGAAAAATTACACCCAATTTTACAAAGGGTAGGAAGGAAGGCTCTGGGAGCTACTGACCTGTCAGCCTCACCTCTGTGCCTGTGAAGATTATGGAACAGAGGCACATGGTGTACAGGGGAGTGATTTGAGACAGTCATAATGGCTTTACTAGGGGCAAGTCCTGCCTGACCAACCCAGCGGCTTTCTAAAATGGTGCGACTATGCACAAGGGAAGAGCAATGGATACTATCTGTCTGCAAGGCCTTTGACATGGGCCTCACAACATACTTCTCTCTAAGGTGAAGAAATATAGATTTGAGGTGTATCTGGTGGATAAGGAATTGTCTAGATGGTCACATCCAGCGGGTGGTGGTCAAAGGCCTGATATCCAGATGGAGAGGTGTGACAAGTTGTATCCCTCAAGGATCTGTACTGGGACTAGTGTCGTTTAATATCTTCATCAGTGACATAGATGGTGGGATCAAGTGCACCCTCAGCAAGTTTGCAGATGACACCAAGCTGAGTGGTGAAGTCAATGTGCCAGAGGGATAGAATCTCATCCAGAGGGACCTGGACCAGCTAGAGAGGTGGGCCCATGCAAACCTCATGGAGTTCAATAAGGACAAGTGCAAGGTTCTGCACCTGAGTCAGGGCAATCCTTGTCATCAATACAGGCTAGGAGATGATGTGATTTAGAGCAGCCCTGCAGAAAAGGACTTGGTGGTACTCATGGACAAAAAGCTGGACATTGGCCAACAATGTGTACTCTCAGTCCAGAAGGCCAATCTCATTCTGGGTTGCATCAAAAGAAGTGAGGCCAGTAGATCGAGCGAGGTGAGACCTCACCAAGAGTACTGCCTCCAGCTCTAGATCCCGTAGCACAAGAAGGACATGGACCTCTTGGTCGCAAGGATCACCTCTCCTCTCTTATGAAGACAAGCTGAGAAAGCTGGGCTTGTTCAGTCCGGAGAAGTGAAAGGGGAGACCTTATAGCAGCATTCTAGTACCTGAAGGGGACCTACAGGAAAGCTGGGGAGGGGTTGTTTTTAAAGGCATGTAGTGATAGGACACGGGGCAATGGTTTTAAACTACAGCAGGGTAGGCTTAGATGAGACATGAGGGAGTGTTTCACCACTATGAGGGTGGTGAGACACTGGAACAGGCTGCCCAGAGAGGTGGTGGAGGCCCCATCTCTAGGGATATTCAAGGTCAGGCTTGATGAAGCTCTGAGCAACCTGATCTAGTTAAAAGTGTCTCCGCTTAGTGCTAGGTGGAAGGGAGGGAGAGGGTTGGACTAGATGACCTTTAAAGGTCCTTCCCCACCTAATGCATTCTTTGATTCTGTGATTCCATGACACGCTGTCAAGCTGTGACTTGATTTCAGCTACATTCTAATGTTTCTGACACTTAAGTTAAACTTCCCAGACACTGGTTTGGGTTTTTTTAAATTATTTGAAAACTGGTGAAACAGCTAATGTGAAGGCAGGCAGCAGCAGGCCAGGCAGGACTGGCACAGGCATTTGTGTTGGTCAGGCTGGCCTCTGGTCAGTCATTATTAAAAACACAAACCTGGAAGAGTTAATCCAGAAATTGCTTAGGTTGTTCCTCTTGACACCAGGGGCAGGACAGGTGTAAATGAGACCTTTGCTCAGGGATAATGATGTCTTCTGCTATTAGTAGCGTTCAGCACCAGGAGTTCCCCAAAAGCAGTTTCAGTGCATAACCATTCGTAGCTCAAAGACTTTTTTCTATGTCTGACTCTTTTAAAAATTACTCGAAAGACAGTTTTTGCTTTTCCTTCTCACATCTGGCAGTCACTGTGCAGAGCTCCCCTCCTGTTTCTTCCCCTCCTCTTCTTTCCCCGGAGCAGATCCTTGCTCCAGGGAGGAGTGTGGGGAGGGGAATGGGGCTTCCTACGTATGCCCTTCTCTTCCCCACCTGCAGGGTCAAGGCAAAGCAGGAGCAGCTGTGGCAGAGTCGCCACTGACATTGTGCCTGTTCATTTTTAATGAGATTCGCTGTGTTGCAGTGTAGCTTAAGTGCTGAGCTTTGTCTCCTTCATTCCTCTTCCTTGGGCTATAAATACCCTGTCGGCTGTCACCTCAGATGTACCTGGGGCAGATAACAGATGCTATATACTGCATCAGAAAAACATCATGTGGGTTCAAGCCTGCTATTAATATAATGTGGAGATTGGGGAGGTTTTTTCGTTGTATTCATTACAGTATTTTTAAAGGACTGAGGTCAGGTTAGTGTCTTCAAAGGTTTGTGCACTGTGGTCTTGGTCAGAAAATATTATGCCTCTTCTTTGCACTGGTGCTCACCTCAGCAGCGTGATGGTGACCCAGTAGCTTTCCTTCTGTTGGTATCTAGTTCTTTGGCCGAGGTAGGTGATTCATTCAGAGCAAGAGCTAACAAGACTTTTTTTTTTATGTTTTCCATGTTGATGTTGCTACTCAGGGTGCAGGACCCGGACAGACTAGCTGACAATTCCCAGTTTGAAGTCATCATCCTTGATGAACTACAGTTCACAGATTGACAGGATGGCAGGGGTTGGAAGGGACCTCTGGAGATCATCTAGTCCACCCCCTCAGCTAAAGGAGGATCACCTAGAGCAGGTAGCACAAGATCATGTCCAGGCAAGTTTTGAATGTCTCCAGAGAAGGAGACTCCACAGCCTCTCTGAGCAGCCTGTCCCAGGGCTCTGTCATGCTTGTCGCAAAGAAATTTTTCCTCATGTTCAAGTGGATCTTCCTGTATTCCAGTTTGTGCCCACTGCCCCTTGTCCTGTCACTGGGAAACATGAAAAGAGTCTAGCCCCTTCCACTAGACCTCCACCCTTTAGATAGTTGCATTGATGAGCTTCCTTCTCAGTCTTATTTTCAGGCTAAACAGATCCATCTCTTTCAGTCTTTCTTCATATGAGTGTTGCAGTTTTGTGTAGCTGTGCTGCTGAGATGGCTTTTGTAAGCTGCAGTTACAGCTCTCTGCAAGCCCCAGACTGTAAACATCGGCCAATTCAAGGCCAAAGTTGCTGCTTTTGACCAGGGCCAAGCCAATCAGAGCTGGTCACAGCGCCTCTGTGAATAGGAGAAAATAGGAATATAGGAGAAAAAATCGAATATAGGAGAAAACAACCTGCTGGCAGACGTACTTTGCCACTGGAGAGGGGAGTGAGAAGATGTAGCAAGCTGTGCAGACACTTAGACCAGGCCTGAAGGAGGGGGTGGGACGGGGGGGAAGAATATGGAAAGAGTTTCACCAGCAGCTCGTGGTGAAGACCATGGTGGAGCAGGTGTTCCCTTCGCAGCCCATGGATGAGGACGAGGAGCAGAGACATCTATGGCCTGTGAAGAGATTGATCCACTCCTCAGCAGGTTTGCCAGGGGACCTGTGACTTTGTGGGGGACCCCAGGCCAGGGGGTCTGGGCCTGAATGGAGTCCTGCTGAGAGGCCTGTGGTGAGGAGATGACTGCCCGATAGAGAGGACTCACACTGCAGAAGTTCATGGATATGACTCTTGCGTGGTTGGGAACCCATGGTGCCGCAGGGGAAGTGTGTGTATGGAATGCCCCCCCCATTCCCTGCCCCTCCCTGCGCCATGCTTGGGGGGGAAGAAGGAGTAAAATCGTGATGAGGTTTAAGTTTGCTAAGAAGGGAGGGGTGGGGGGAAAGGTGCTTTAAGACCTGGCCGCTTCTCATTATCTCAACTCCGGGTCACTTACTGGGTGTATAGTAGTAGTAATAAATCACTTTTTTTCTTTTATTCAGTGCTGAGTCTGTTTTGCCCATTTCACTAATTGGAGAGTGATCCCTCTGTCCTTATCTCAAGTCCTAAGCCTCCCAATATATATTTTCTCTCCTTTTCATCTGGAAGGGGGAGTGAGCGAGCGGCTTGGTGGGCATTTGGCCTCTAGCCAGGGCCAAATCACCACAATGAGAGATGTTCCTGTCCCTTCATCACCTCTGTAGCCCTCCACTGGATTCTCTCCAGTAGTTCCCTGTCTTTCTTGATCTGGGGAGCCCACAACTGGACATAAAATGCCAGATATGGTCTCAGGAGAGCAGAGTAGAGGGTGAGGATAACCTCCCTTGATGTGCTGGCCATGGTCTTCTTGATGCCCCTCAGGTACCATTGGCTTTCTTGGCCATGAGGACACACCCACACTTCCTAGGTTTGTTTACAAGGATGCTGTGAGAGACAGTGTCAAAAGCCTTGCTGAAGTCAAGGTAGACAATATCCACTGCTCTCCTTCCATCCACCCACCTAGTCATGCTGTCGTAGAAGGCCATCAGACTGGTCAGGCATGATTTCCCCTTGGTGACCCCATGTTGATCATTCCAAATAACCCTCTCTTTCACATGCTTATTACTAACCTATGGAATAAGCTGTTCCATCACCTTTCCAAGGCTGGAAGTGAGGCTGGGTGGTCTGTAGTTTCCTGGGCCCTCCTTCCTTCCCTTTTTGAAGACAGTAGTGACATCAGCTTTCCTCCAGTCCTCAGACACCTCTCCTGTTTTCCCTGACCTCTGAAAGATGATTGAGAGCTGCCCAGTAATAACATCTGCCAGCTCCCTGAATACTCATGGGTGCATCCCACTGATCCCATGGATTTGTGGATGTTGAGTATGCCTGGACTTTCTCTAACCTGATCCTCCTCAACCAAGGAAGGGTCTTCCTTTCTCCAGACTTGTTCTCTTACCTCCATGGTCTGGGATTCCTGAGCGCCAGCCTTAGGAGTAAAGAATGAACTGTAGTAACTCTTTATCTGGACTCTCATTTTCCCTAGTCTTATTTTTGCTGTTGCTGTACCTGACAGAGACCTTCCTGTCCTTTCCATCCCTTGCCAGTTGTAACTCCAAGTGGGCCTTAACCTTCCTTGTTGCATCCCTACATTCTCTGACTCCATCCCTATACTCCTTCCAAGTGGACATTACCTTTTTCCACGTTGAATAAACTTCCTTTGCATCTGGGAGATTTTTGCTGTCTTATGTACCATTGCTGGGCAGTGGGAGCTTGAAAATGCTTCAAAGAGATTAAAAGACGGCTGTTTTCTTTTTTTTTTTTTTCATGTAGAATTTCCTGACCTTTTTTGTTTCCTCCTGCTGTCTTCATTCCACCATGGCATTTGCATAACCCCCTTCGCAGTCTGTAAAAAGAAGGGGAACAAGCAAAGATACTACTGCTGCTTATTGTTTTACGAATGAGACTCACCAGTATTCCAGCGAGAGAGCAAGGGGGCCGTAATACACTTTGTTTCACCTCTTTTTTCTTTAAAATAGCTGTGTTTGTACAGAAAGCGTTTGATTTTGTTTTTATATACATTGTTTCTCTGTTCTTTGTGGTCAGAGCTAGCCTCTATGCCACCGTAGTTATCCACTGGATTGAACTGTAGAGGACATTTGCAGGTGGGATGAGCGGATGTCCTCTGTGACAGCTGGGGCAGCTCTTCCAAGGGTGCACAGGTAGAAATGCTGCTGGCTCTCACCCAGCCGGCGGCAGAGGGGAGTAGGAGCCGCTGTGGTGTCTCACTGTGCGTGGTGCTGCCAGATTAGCAGAGATTTCTTGCTGAACTTTGAGAAGAGAGGTGTTTCTCATTGGAATTGTATGGGGAACTACAAATACCCAAGGAGTTTTACCCTTAAAGACTATTTTTATTTTTTCTAGTCTAAACATGACCTTTGGCACGAAGGTTTTAATATCCACTTTTAGTGTGCTTAATACATGATGTTCTGTAAAATCTTGCAAAATGCCTCAGGCACATATTTATCTCAAAATAGTTTGTCAGTAAACTAGTGATATGCATTGCAACAGTTGTGATCAGCTGGCAAACTGCTTTGATGTGGTGCTGCAGCACGACTCTTTGAAAGCCATGACATCTCAGCGCATCTCCGTGGTGTAGACATTGCTTGTGTCAGGTCGCACAGTCACTTTGTCATGGCTGTGAAGGGAAAGTTCAGTCCAAAAATGGACATCTTCCACTTTCCAACGAGATGTGTGAAATCCGGACTCTGGCTCCGAGTCCCCCGATGCGCATGACTAAACTGCAGGATCAGGAGTAGTGACAGCAGAGGGCTGTGGGGACACGGCTACATGAGACACTGCTCTCTGCCTTGTCCTTTATCCTCCCCAGGAACTAACTCTGTGCATGGGGCAGGGCTGGCACAGCTTTTCCTACTCCTCAGCTCCCAGTTGAACCAGGAGGCAGCACCGTCCCAGTGGGGTCACGTGCCTACTTGCCACGCAGTTTTGTAACGGAGAGGGCAGGATGCAGTGACATGATGAGCAGATCCTGTGTACTCCCCAAACCATCGTTTCATTGTTTAGCAGTCCAAGGCTGCTCATAAAGACAGGGCTAGGTGCATACACCTGGGTCCCAAACACACCGTCTTCGTTGTGTTAGGGGAATGCCCTATCTTCTAGAGAGAATGAACCAAGGAGGATGGAACGACAGAGCTCTCTGGCTCCTTGTTCTCATTTTTCCTGGCTTAATTTTGTATTTACTCCTCCAGTGGCAATTTAGAGGCCAGTGTAACTGAGGTCAGTATTTGGCTCTCTGCTTCTCTTTCATCATCTGCAGACTGGAGATAGTAGAGTTTAGTAGGGCTGTGTGAATAATTCATGGCATGGCTCCTTATTAAACAGATGGTACTTCTCTGTTTGTAGATAGTCAGCAAATGGATTGCATTTTTTTAAAATTTATTTGTTGTCCAAACTATTCACCAAATGCTTTCTGTAAATAATTTTATTGACCTACAGTGCACACAGAATATAAATTCGAAGCCTACCTTATGAGGGTTTGTCATTGCTGGTTAAAATTTGTTGTTTTGGCAACTATGTCTCCCACCGAACCTCTCTTTGAACCTCCTCAGAAAGTAATACCAGGATGGCACAAAGATGCCAAGAGTGGATGTTTAGGGGGGATTCTATTTGCTTTACTGCTAATGCAGATCTAATACTAATCCACCTCACTGGGTGTGGTGAAGATTGGAAAGGTGTTTTCTGAATGAGAAATGGAGCTTAAGGAGACATCGATACCCCAGCCCTGGCTGCTCTTCCCTCTCTCCTTTCAGGAGCAGGTGTTACGTGGTGGTGTATGGTCCAGCTGCTGCTGAGCACAGGGCTGGGGGTGAACATGAGAGGTGGTGCTCTGCTGTGCTCAGAGCCCCTGAACCAAGCAGGGATACATAAGACTAAGTCTGTGCTAATAAAGAATGTGGGTGAGGGCCTGGAGAGCAGATAACGTGGCATGGTTTGGATCCATTTAGGATGTGCTCAGGACCTTAAGCCCCTTCCCTGGGAGCTAGGGGAAGGGGGTGCTGGTGGTGTCCTTGGAAAGGGTCTGGAAGGGAATAGCAGCCCCCTGTTTTACCCTCTGGAAAACAGGACAGGCTGGGAGGGAAACTGGGAATCTGCCTGGTGTCTTGTGTTTAAGGAGTAGGATCTTGTTAGGGCAGACTGTAGTTCTTGTCCGTGCTCCCATTAATTCAGGTTACATCATTGCAGGGAATGACGACAATTCATGCAAGTAGAGCCCTAAGTATGTTTTCTTTCTTTTATGTTTAAAAGTGCAGCAACATGGTGTTATGGCTACACAGACTTCTCAGGGATGTTATAATAGTGCATTAGTTGGCAGGATTTATTTCAAGGTGAAGAGAGGTCTTTGGGGGGTGTTGAAAATACAGACCTCTAGGGTACAACAAGTAGTCCCTTTTTTCAGAAGGTGTATTGTGTTGGGGTTTTTTATCCCCTGCTGTGTTGTTTCAACAATAAAAGGGTAAAAAAAGCTCCTGGTGAGGAGCCCACCCCGTGCAGTCCCTGTAGAGCCTTGCTCAGGAGGCAGTCTGCTGGGGATTATTTTACCTAAGAATGGCTGGAGCTTCAGCTATCGGTGGATGAAGTTAGGAACTCTTAAACCTCACTTATATATGTATTCTTTTATGATTGAACCTAGTGCTGCCCAGGTTTTCTTCTAGTGTTGAAGATAAATGGGGAAGGAAAACAGAGTCATTGATGTTAAACAAGAGGTGTGGACCCTGACTGGCCACATGTGCCGCTTAAATTAAGAAACATGAGCCAAAAAATTTTTCTCACAGTGGGAAAATGCAGGGTCAGTTTGAAAAGGACCAGAATGATAGTTCTGCTGTTTCAGCTACTCACGTATTGCTGCTGATTGACACCGGGCAGAGTTTGTAAGCTCTTAGGTTTTGTATTTAGCTTCAAATCATATATATGTTGGTGGATGTAACAAATGTGATGATATGGGCTTGGTACACATCTAAAAATGACCTTTACAGTAGCTAGCTTGCAGTTGGTATTTTGTCAGATATATTGGAGAAAAGCTGGGAGAGGGCAAGAGCTTCCTTAGCCTTTACTCAGTAGTTTCATAGGTAATGGCAGGCAGAACGCTAAGTACAGTAAAACTGTTGCCTTGCAAAAAATGAAGTATTTTTTTAAAATGTCTGAATCATTTCTCTGTTACAGTTGTTTGTCAGGTGGGTTTTGTTTCAAGAGCACTGATGAAGGTGTCTTGGAGAAATTATGTTAAAAATCTTGCTTGAGTTACAGAGCAGACACTCTTCTGCCCACCTCTTTCTCAGGCAGTAAACGCAGTTTGTAACATGTTACTAGAGATGTGGATCTCAGGGTTTCCTTCTTCTCCAGCTCTTTTTATTTGTAGTAGTTGGATAGCTGTTGTTCTGAAATGTCTTGTACCGTGGGGAGAGAAGGGGACAGGTAGGAACGGCGAGACTGGCATCGCTGTATAAAAATGCCCTTCTCCCACTGCAGCTGTTGAGAGAGGATGGGGTTAATCATGTCAGCACTGAAAGTGTGATGGCTCAAGATCCCATCACTGTAATGTGTGTCTGGAGAGGAGCAGGTGGGACCTGAGGGGACCCCTGCACTCTTGTCATCAGGATAAAATTGCTTCTTACTTAAATGATTTTCCTTCCCATCCAAAGTTGTTGTGAAAGAACAGAGGGTGCAGAAGCTGGTGGTGGTCAGGAGACCTCGCAGTAGACTGTGAAGACTCTTGACCTATGCCAAAGTAGCAAAGCGATGAAGAGGAGGCACGTTCTGTGTTTGGTTTGGTTTTCCTCACACCACTCTATTGCTGATGAATGTGAAGCCTGGAAGGGAAGCATGTGTGAGGGAGGCTGAAGGTCTCTATAAGGTGTCCTGAGCTGATCAACAGCGCCTTGAAACTGAGAGAGGTGATGTCCCCCTTTGTTCCCTCGTTCCTGGTATCCCCCTGCTGCTTTGGAGGGCAGAGATGGAGAGGAAAACGGCGCACCTAAGTCAAATCTGAGTAGTGAGTTGTGTTGGACAGTTTGGAACAAGGGCAGCACACCCCCGTTCTTCTTCAAAGTCATACCTGCCAGGTGGCTAAAGGAGAGGTTTTATGTCCTGGGGCTTCTTATACAGTGTCATTTTGCTTTCAGCAGATAGGCTGGGGCCTCCTCTCGACATACTGCTGGATTCACTGAACTGCACCGCGTTCAGCGTGCAATGGAGGATGCCAAAGCAGCATGCGAGCACCATCACGGGATACACAGTAAGTGACCCTTTCTGCTCCTGGTAGAGGATTCCAATACCCTGCACGGCTTCAGAGAATGTGGAATGGTGGAGCAAGCAGGAGAGCCTGCTTTCATAACAAATTGTGTCATCAGCCAGAACGCGGTCAGGGAACAGTGGGCCTGAACAGATTAAGTTATAACTTTAAGAAACAATCGTTTCATGTTTCAGAGGCAGGCTATGATGGGAATTTGGGTTGGATGCCAAGGCTTGTAGTGAATATAGATTGCTTTTCTGTTGTGGTTTTCATGCAAGGATCTCAGCGCTCTCTGCAGCTTATAAAACAGTAAGTAGAGCAGACCAGGTCCATATTACACTGTGCAAGTGATCCATGCTCGTTTCAGGGCTGTTGAGATCCTTTGATGCATACTTCCAGCCTAAGGATTTCTTTAGCAGGAACAGCTTTTCCAAACTGCACCTCTAAACCCTCCCAGAGTGGCAGCAGGCGTGGAGCAGGGGGAGTTCCATGGTGTCTCTTCCCCTGAAAGATACTGTGCTACACAGCATCCCTGGTAGCCCAGCCACAGCCATAAATACCAAAAGAGATCTGTTTTTTTATTCTCTCCTACCTCTTTGGTGAATTTCCCTTGAAGAACTCAGGTGATTTTCCTGTTTTACCCAGCAGTTTTTTAGGGGAAGTTCTAACCCCTTCCAAGCCACTGCAAGGCTACCTTCTGCCTATTGGGCAAAGTGGAGTGGTTAAGTTAGTCTGGGTACTTTTAGTGTGAAAACACAAAACTAATGAGCACTAATCTGCCGTCTATTCACCTTTAATAGGTATTGCTTAACATGGTAATGAAACTCAGTCCCAAAATGGAAGCTAGCCTGTGGGGAGTTAGCATAAAAGATATGAGATATCTACTAGAATTGCTTGGTTTCTCCTTTAACAAAAAAACAACCAAACAAAAAACCCCAAAAAAAGTTTTGTTAGCAGTTTCTGTGGAAGGATTTGAAATTTCCAGAAAAAGTAACCCAGAATTCAGTTTTATGTAAAAAGGTGGGAAGCAGAAAACTCCTGACTTACCTTTATTGTTAGTGTATACTAAAAGAGCAATAGGTACCTCTGGTACACATGCCTCTTCATCCCAGGGTCTTGCAAATAACACAAATGCAGCCCAGCTGCAGGGTTGCTTTTATTGCTAAGAAGGTGTCGGTTGTCTAGGACACCATGGATCACTTGTGGACAGAACCTGCCCCAGCCAGGCTGTGCCTAGTTGGATCCATTCTTCTGTGTGAAACAGAGGTGCAGTGAGAAGTGGCTTTTCCATGTGTTGTGATGTTTTTCAAACACCTGCATTACTTTATAGACACAAATTGTAAGTGGTTTTCACTGTTTATCCAGTACATACAGCATGCAAGCCCCGGGTTATTTTTAAGGCTTGATTTTACGTGGCATGGTGGTAAGACCTGGGACAAACAGCACTGGTAGGACTGCATTCAAACCATCTTCACTTCATGTTGGCTTTTCACTGTCTGGCATCTCAATATCTGTGTGCAGGACATCTCCCTGGCTCATTAGTCTCTGGTGTACAGCAACAGGTATAGAAAGACACTAAAGATACAGCAATTTTTATAATGATCTAATCATGTAATATCAGTGTTTTCCTTATATGAAGTAAAGTGCCTAACTTGTGCTGGCCAGTCCCACAAATCTTGAGCTGTCTGAGCTGAGCGTGGCCAAAGGATGTGAAGTAAGTTGACAGTGCAGGTCTGTGCTAAAAGTCAGGCTGCGTTTTGCTTTGGTTCAGCACATGCACTGCAAGATGGTGTCCTTTGGTCATACTGACAACTTGTGCCAAATATGAAGGGAATGTTAGAGTGCATAGCTTTTTATGCTTTGGAAAATGTAGAGGATCATAGGCTCAAATGCTGCCCATAATGTGATAACAATGCACTTCTTAAGTCGTTCTGAAGCATTGCATTACTGCTTTAACCAGCTTGACTTTATCTTCTTCCCAAGGTCTTTTACTCAGAGGTTGAAGGTGACAAAGCAGTTAAGCAGCTCTCACATGATGTTCCCCTGAGTTTGGATATGCTTAGCATGGTGAGTATTATTTTCATTAACAGTCAGAACACTGGAATGGAGCTTGCAAGTGGGAACTTGCGCCTGTCTACTTGCTGCTGGTTTGTGAGTTATGCCAAGGTTGCCCACTCCAGATCTTCTCTTAGTATTGAGCAAAGGGAAATCACTGTTTCTCTGTGGTACAGTTGGTGTGATACACTTTTGCTCACTTCTTCCTTGTACCCACCTTGTACTAAAACAGTACTTTTAATTATTTTAGTACACATTTTCTGTGCACTTCCACACACAGAAAGGGAATTGCACAGCTGTGCACAATCAGAGTTGCGGTATCAGTGTGTGTGTGTTCCAGTGTCTGACACGGATAGGTGTCTGTGAGTTAAAGGATACACAGGTTTCAGTGTATTTTTGTCCCTGCGTGAGACTACTGCAGCATCCTGAAACACAGAACTTAAAGTTTAGTAGTGCTGCTTTGGTTTCAGTTGTACAAATCCATCCCCTAGAAGATTCCTTCAACTTACGGGTTTTGTGCTTGAAAGCATTACTTTTCATCCGTGCTTCTCATATCCCCCCTTTCCTTTTGTTCTGTTGTTCCTTTTATTGCTCCTTTTCTTTCTTACTGTGCTTTCTTTCACTCCCTCCTCCTTCCTCCTTCCCTTTCTCTGTCTAATTTCTCCATTCATGAATGACCACCACCGATCTTCTTCCGCTGCACAGCTGAGCCACTAGTGCCGACATGAAAGCAATTCCTCCGTGCTTCTGCATGGCTTTAATACTCTCTGCTTTAAAGGGCATTCTCAAAACACACCGGTGCTGCTTCAGCATGGAGAAGCTAATTTTGTTCTGCAAGGAAGAAACAGAGATTTCCCAGCCTCTGCTTGGGCAGAGAGCAGAGTGTTTTGGGCTGGGTGCTGTGAGAACACTTCCATACCTCACTCTGCAAAGGGCAGTCTGTCCAGGAGACAGCAACCTTATGGCCACAGGAATCAAAGGCTTGTGCTGTGTGCACAGAGGAGGATTGGAGGCTTTCCGACCTTTATTTGGTGATCCTTCTTCAGTATTCAGCTTTTTCCTCCTTTCTCTTCAGCTCGTTTTCACTCCATTTCCTCACCCCTCTTCCTTTAACCTCCCCACCTGATGTTCAATGAAACTCCTTCACTGATATTTCCTGATGCCTGCTGGGCAGTGCTCAAAAACCTTCCCTGTGAGAAGCACGTGTGAGGGGGATGCTCAGATTTCCTGCGGTTTTCTGTCACTCTGGTTGTCAGATATGATTCCCACAGTTTCTGGGATCACAGTGAATGAAAGTATAGCACTGCCATGATATATTATTTCTTTATTTATGCATTATTTTCTTCCTTCCGATTTTTATCACTCTATTCCTCTCTTGCTTGCTGCTCCCCCCGCCCCCCCCAAAAAAAATTCTTGCTAGTAGTGCCAATAAAGATCAAACAGCACATTGCTTTCTTTATCTTAATCCTGACAGCAGTAGTTCTTACTCACTGGGAGAACAGTCTATCCCAGTACTCATGCAGATGAGTAAGAGCCACATTGGCTACTATATGTTGCATCAATGGCCTTGTTTTAATTTGCTGACGTGTTATTTATGTGATTTTGCCATCACTTTTTCATGTTACTTCATTAACAAGTCCTATTTTGCTTATTCTCAGGGTCAACTTGAAGGACAAGCAGTTTTTGTAAGTATTGCATCATGTTAAACTTGGTTGCAGCTGTGATTTAAAATGAAATTGAGCATTCCTGGACTTTCGACAGATTCATACACAAAAGTTGATATAGAATGTTGATTCTACTTAGCACTTACACAGGGTCTCTTGTAGTCACAGTGTGGCAAATAGTAGATAAAGCTCAGAACACAGAGGTCTACATGTTGGACACGTGTAGGTACAGCAGGAACAGTGGGCAAACTTTCCTCTCAGTTATGAAAACAAGTTACAGATTTCTTGTTTTGCTCAAGTACACTTGTGTAAAAGATGAGCTATATCCAGGCAGTGAGGACTTACAGAAGACTGGAAGAGTCAGGCAGTCAGACACACACTGACAGGGAAGAACAAAATCTGGCAGTGGGAGAGGAGACAGAGAGGGCAAAACCTCAGGGGGTCCAGCGAGAGCCGAGGAGGAGGAGCGTGTGAAGAGGCCAGCCGTGCAACGCCCAGGAGGAAGGAGTGGGAGACTAGCAACTAGTATAAAACAGGTTTGAAAGAAATACCAGCCCTCCTAATGGCTTTGCAGCTGGTGAATTATTCAGATTAATTATTTCCAGTCCTGCACTCAGTCCAGTCTGCTTCCTATGAGCAGTAAACAGATACGGTTTAATGTGAAAGGGGAAGCAAGCAGGGCGTGCTCAGGTTTGGGTAGGGTAAGAGCAACAATTTCGGTGTCTGGCTGAAATCCCTAACATCAACAACCTCTCCCAAACTTTTTTTTTTTCCCCTCTCTGAGAGCTATTCTAGAAATGGAAAAAATCCAGAAAGTTGGTGGAAATTGCACAGCTTTCATGGTCTGAATTAAGGGAAGTTTGGTTGGACCGTAGGAGACTGATGTCCGGATGAGACCTCAGGATGTGTTTGAACCAGGACTGTCTGGTTCAATCCCGGATGAGCTGAGTTGGGATTATGGCATTTCAGAGTTGAGGCTCCATGCTGAGGCCCTTTTTTCTGCTTGATAAAAATCACACTTCTGAGGGGTACTTCTGGAGAAGTATGACCAACTGGGATTAATCAGCTCCCAGCTGTCATTAATCCTCAGGAAGTGGTGTTCTCACTGAAATGCTTTCTGTTATATTCATACTGAATTTAATAGAAATCTGCAATAGTTTTGTGGTTAAGCCTGCATTGTTCATGTTTCCATCACTAAACCTCCTCGCCTGGTGCTGGGTATGAGCCCACTGCTTTCTCAGAGTCTTCTCTGGACTGTGCAAGGCCATCGTAGGAGGAGCTGAACTGGGTCCCCTGATTCTGTGTGTGTGTGTGTGCGTGTGCCTGTGCGTTAGCAAAATGGATGATGCATTATATGTGTGTTATGTCATCTTATAATAGAGAACACATCAGTGAAAGCAGCCAGGAGAAGCACAGATGCAGCATCATATTCATGAAGAAAAAATAACAACCTTTAAAGGTGGGAAGTTTCAGGTTAAGCATGGGGCCCTGGAGAGCAGTAGATCTCCCTATCAAGTCACCAAACACACCAGTACAAAGTGGGGAGTGACAAGCTGAGACTAGTAGCATGGGGAAGGAGTTGTCAGGGGATCAACTGACATTAAACCCAGCTCAGTTTCTGCAGCTGTGCTGTAATCCAGGGCTTGATTTTTATTTTTATTTTTTTATTATAAGAAAGCAAAACAGAAAACGTTTTCTCTGCAAAGTAATTTGTAATCCAGGTTTCTGTGAGGTGACTTAACTGTGCAGCCTTACCAATAGTTTCAGGGAGGGCAAGGTGTGTGACAGGGCAGGGAGTTAAAAAAAAGAGGTGGAATATGTAGTCCCACACTCCTGCACAGCGGGGTACAATAAATGTACTTCCCTCCAGAACTTCTTTCTCATTTGAAAGAGTTCTGGTGTGAGGTGGGATTGCCGTGGATCAGGGTAGCTTGGTGATGGCCTGAATCTTTACCTATTGGCTAATGTCTTGATCCTCAAAGATTAGAAGATAATTGATCTCAGAGACACTCACTGTATGTCCAGCTGCTGTGCTCATGGAGAGGTGCCAGGAGGAGGCAGATAGCCATGTCTGTAAGGCAAGAGAGCATCTTGCTGAGGCTGTGTATGCACGTTGAATTTAAATACCTAAATAGACATTAGGACTTTGATCTTGATTTGTTTTGTAGACAATGAGATTAATTCTTTTTAGTTTACTATAGACCTGACTCTGGGGGTAATAATATGAGGCAAGTATATAAATATCCCACTCTGCAGAGGCCAAGTTCCTGAATAGCGTGAGAACAGTAGGACACATAATGGAGGGTTTTTTCTCATGAGAATGGATGTAATAAAGAGGGATACTGGCAGGAAGAAATGCACACAGTTTAAATACAGATGGGCAGTATGTATGGCACGGAGGATGGAATGGCAGGAGCAGGTTTATCAGTACTGCTGTTGGGAAGAGGTGCTGAGTTTTCAGCAAGTGGCTCTTCAGAACACATTTTGGAAGACCCCAATCACTTCAACTACAAGACTGAAAGACCCAGATAAATCTTTTGGTGTGTGTTCTTGTTGCCTCTCTCAGGGCAGTTTTTTTTTCCAGCACTGTTACCATCTATTTCAAATGAATTCAAATAATTCAAGCAGATCAAGGGCGAATGATGGAAAAACAGGATAATGGTCAGGTGGTCCACATTAATAGAAGATCAGTGATGGAGCTCCAAAACCATGACTAGAGAAATGACAGATCTCAGGGTGTTGCCAAATTCTGTTATTATTGTAGTAATAACAGAAGTTCCCCAAAGAATAGAGAGGGAGAGTTTGTCCAAAAGACCATAAGAAAATTTAGCAGTTAATAAGGTTTTGAGATTGTTTACTATTTTACTGCAACTGGAAGTCCAGATTCAAAGTCTGTTCCAGCATTAAGAGAAAGGACATGTCTGCATTTTCACGTGTACTGTGAGTAATGATTTTAATATCAGGGAACAAAAAGCAGAAGAAAAATCTCTGTAAAAGAGTTTTATGTAAGTGCTCTTTTTTTCACACAAAAACACTGTGGTGTAGAACCTGGTATTTCTGTTCACTTGCATATGCTGTCAACATTTGTAAATCTGGGATTTGCACCTCTCTACAGATAGGCTGCAGGGTAAAGAGTATTGAATTTCTGTATGCATGTGCACACACTCTATTAAAGACTAGATCTAAATGTCTGAAGCTTTCCCATGCTGTGTGTACCAGCCAGTAATAAAATATAACTTTTTTGTGATATTTGCTATATGGGAGATTTGAACAGGCTCCTCTGAACAGTATTCAGCAGCACAGGCTCTTCACGTGGAGGTCCGCATCGCCTCCCTCACAGTAGTTGTCTGTGGGATAATCTTCCTGCGTTTGTGGCAGAAGGACAAATAAGGGAAATACTTGCTTCAGGTCAAGGCTGATAACTAGGCTAGGAAAACTGTGAGAGGCAATGGGACTGGTCTCTGCTCTGTGAGAAATTAAAGGACATCAGTTCACACTGTGACAACTTGCTTCGTTCTCAGGAGCTTCTATGGTCTGTGGATTTGAAAGAAAAGCAAAACAAAAAAAACAAACAAAAAAAAAAGAAAATAAAATGCACCAGGCTGACACTCAATGCCAGCAGTTGGCTCAAGGGAGAGAATAGTATGTGACTTTGACTTCACCAGCCAAAAAAGCTGGACAGTGAATGCAAACGATCAGCAACCTTGTGAGTTATGCTGAGAAATGGGTCCAGGTCATCCCTGCGGGTTCGCCTGGGGTGAAGCTGCAGCTTGAGAGGAAACACATGGTGCTGTTTGTGTTCTGAGCTGGGCTGCGGACAATCCTCCTAGGACTTTACATGGAAAATGCCGTGTAAGGTCCCCGAATCCCAGATCACAGCACTGTCCCCAGTTACATGGAAAAGCTTTCACAATGTTCCTGTCTTCTCTTGACTCCGGTAGGAAGTTGTTATCGGTGATCTAAAGCCCGGCACTCCGCACCGTGTTAGCGTGGGAGCGTACGGCTGGGCAGGGAAAGGACGACCCAGCATGCCCAGAGACGTGACAACCTTGTCCCAAGGTAACATGTACATGGCTTTCTCTTGCAAAATGCCTGTAACACAGCAGGTCACTCACGTCTATGTCTCCGCCATGTGCCATATCGCAGTCTTTTATCATTATTTTTCCACAAGTGTGGGGCTTTAGGGGATAACAGGTGAGCGGAGAAGCATATGAATCGAAACCCCAAGTCCATGGGTGTTGGGTTATCATGTCTGTTAGCCTGTCTGCTTCTCTAATGCCATGCGTTTGCATTTCTTCTGACTTAGATAAGTGCATGCCCCCTGCACCGCCCTATCAGCCCCAGATTGTGGTAGTTTCTGATTCAGAAGTTGCATTGTCCTGGAAGCCTGGAGTGAGTGAAGGAACTTCTCCCATCCAGTACTACATGGTGGAGTTTATCAGGCAAGTTTGCCAGCAGAGTCTGAATACAAGTTTTTTGTACCTAAACTGCATTATTAAACTGCATGTGGATTTTTTTCATGATTGATTTACTTACTATGTATAGCAGTCTTAGTTTTCCTTTTAATGTGTGTTGAATTGCCATGTAAAATTTAAAGACAGGCCAAATAATATAATTGCTTAGAAAATCACAAATAAGTCATTGAAGAGAATAGAGTCTGTGCTGATCTGTTTCTTCTAATAAAGGCCTGGGTGAATGAAGTTTTAAGTTCCTCCTGTCATGAAACACTGTCAAACCATGCTGAGGAAAGGGTGTGTGGTGGAGCAGTTCCCTGGGCAGAAGTACCCTGGGTTGCTGTAGGAAATAATCCAGGAATTCCAAACTTGGGAAGTTTTATGTGACAAAAGTCTTTCGGATTTTGAGCTTGCAGGACTCAGACTTGCTCTGTTACCCTAATGCAAACTGAGTCGGCCTTTCTGTTTAAATGTTTTTGGGAAGGTGGGGGTTGGTTTAGTTGGGTCTTATTTCTTCTTTTATGCTGAACTCTGTAAAATTTGCAGTAATAGATCTGAACTGTGAAAAGTTGCCCATCAAGTTGCTTTTATAAGGTGCATATAAAGGGTCAGGAGGAGGTAGTTGTATCTGCGTGCACAAACAAGTATTCATACCTGACTGTTCATATGCTTGTGTAAGCTAATACCTGCCTACAAAGCTGTTTGTTTTAATTTGCTGGCACCTATGTTTACCTTTACAGTGAATACAATATTCACCCTTTGGAAGTTTAATCCTTTGGGTGAACGCTTGATGACAGGTTTTAGTTGAGGTTTCTGGATAAGAAGGGAGAATTGCTTCTTTAACTGTTCTGAGCTGTAAAGGTCAAAGAAATACTCTTCAGAAAAACACATTATTTTTTACAAAAGAAACGTTGCTGTTACACAAAAAGAACTCTTGTTTTTCAGTGCTCAAAATATGGCTACAATCTAGAAGACATTGATATAATGAAAAGAATTTGCAGGCTGAAAGCCTGCTTATGAATGTATGTTGCACTTTGTGTTTGTATCAAAATGCACTGTATTTAGTGGGAAGCCGTCCAGTGCTCACAGCACTTGGAGGCAGGACATGAGGGCTGAAGACACGTTATGGCCATCATGTAAACTCTGCTGTAGCACTACCGTGAAATTTCTCCATTTTCAAACCCATTAACTGAGCCTTTCTCTCTTCTCCCCATCTCTTCTGTCTTGTTTGCTTGGTGGACGGGGGTGGGATTTTGTTGGGCTGTGATTGAACGCACTTCTGCTGCCTCTGTGCTTTTGCTGGGAAGTGGAGCCTGTGGGTTTATGTACACCTCTTCACAGAACCAGGGGCCTGCTAATGGACACCATCGTCTCCATCTGATGCATTGAAAGTGGACCCTTGTATGTTTTTTGTTCAGCTGGGGAGCGGAAAGCTGCCTTCACTGTCTCAGTTGAAAGTAATTGACATTTCAGTGTTCTGCTGGTTTTAGACTTTGGGAAGGAATTTTCTAACAGCACAATGTTTTGATTATGATGTTTAGTTTGAGGTTTAGAGCTAAGATGGAAGTGCATTTGTTAATTTTGGGATTATGCTCTCTTAGACTTGGAAGCTTGATTATATATTTGGAGAAAGTTCAATGAGCCATGAGCCCTAATAGCAGTTAGAAGTAAAGATTTAACTTTTAGCTTCATTGTCTTTTGCATATAGTTTTAATTACTGTAAAATGTGTTAACATGAATTAAAGCTTTTAAATCAAGCCAATGTAAAACCAAAACAAAACAGCTCAAGTACATTTAAAGTTAAGTCTTCTTATGTCAAAGAAATACAGTATTATCCTATGCTTTTGCAAGCAAATTAGTGACTATCTTATGCAAATCTGTAATTTCTCTTGGGTCTAGCACAAATGTCTAAAAACTATGACATTGTTTAAATCATTTCCGTTCCCTTAGAACTAACTTTATGACTTTAACCCTAAAAAACTGTGCTAGGAGACTGAGATGAGGGAAAAACAGTCTTTTCATTTGCTCAACTGCGATATTAGGGGTTAAAACCTCATGGAAAGTCAATACATTGTCTGCACTTATCAGAATATAATCAGAACCAGAGCTACCCTATAGTCCATTTGTACTCAGGGTCTAAATTTACACCTTCATTTAGGCACTTGCATGGGTGTCCCCTGGGACCTTTTGGTTCCTTATGGGCAGTGGTGGGCTGCTGGCATTTTCAGCTGTAGGACAAGCTGAGCTAACTCGGGCTCTGCTCTGTTCTTGCCTATAGGAGCTTGAGTAGGGAGACCAGAATACCAACTTGGCTACATGCTGAAAATCAGAGAGGTGGGTGTAGGTCTCACTGCTTGCTGCACAGTTCATAGCAAGTGTGTAAAAGATGGTGTACACCCCACAATAGCTAATGGTGTCTGTGGAAACTTGCCGTCTGTTGGTTTATGCTGAGAAATATTTTATGACAAATGGAAGCCTGTAAAGTGATGCCCTGGACATAAACAGACCAGTTTGGGTGTTTTCCCTAAAGATACTACGAAAAATTAACTATCAAAAGGGTCTTGGCAATTTCATTCAAATACTCCGAATACTCCAATTTTTAATCTGATGAATGCCTATGCAATCTTCTGATCTTGGCAACTAGCATCCAAATTTTTATATTCAGCTAGGATCTACAGAACCACAAGTGTTTCAGCAGCATACCCCTTAAAAGGGTTAGGTCACTTTCTTTTCTTCTCCTTGGTATGTAGATGGGGTCAGCAGCTTTCAACGTTAATCTTGCTGTACCAGGGAATTTTTTAAGTATCTCAGTAGTGACACGAAACTCCTGCTGCAATGAACTAGGCAGGTTCTGCTGATAAAACTAGGGAGGTTTATCAGTATAGACATGTTAGGGTGGAGCAGATTCATAATAGTGTTTTGGGCAGGTTTCTTGAATATCTTTAAGCCTTCCCCCCAAAAAAAAGTATATCCCTAAATTCATTCCTACATTGAACTGGGAAGTCATATTCACTTTTGTTTGCAGAGAACCCAAACAACAGATCTGACTGAGGAGACACCTCCTAATGCCCAGCAAAACAATACCTTTAATACTCTTTTCCTGATGAATGCATGAAACAGATTTATCTGCTTCAACATTTACCTCGCTGTTTGTGAGGGTTAAATCCTTGAAAATGTAATTGACAAAGAAAGAAGAGCGGAAGGTGTAGAAATTGGGGAGGAAGTGCTTAACAGTGATTACACAGCAACAGACAAATGTTTAACAAAAGAATGAAGTTAGAAAATAGTCTTCTCCTTTCCTCAGAGTTGACCTGGTTGATGCATATTGTAGAAAGCGGCACAATAAAGTTAAATAAGTGTAATAAGTAAAACCAATATCCTGTAGTCATTACTTTCTACAATTATTATTTTCCATAGTGAATAAGAATGTATTGTACTTGTCACTATACTTATAGGAATATTTAAAAAAATAATTGTAGAGGTGAATTTGAATTTGCCACTTGAGTACAAACATGACAGAAAAGGACAATCAAAAACCTTATAAAAATTTGATTTTTAGAAGGTGATTTGCTCTGAAAAATCATTCCCTGGTGATTTTAAGAGGAAGTTTAAGGGAAAATAAAATTGCTGTTCTCTGCATCACAAAGATTTCCTTTCCTGAAATGAATCAACCTCCGAATTACAATGTAAAGCAATAACAAAAATATTTTGGGTATGTTTGGTGCAGAATTCTGCCCTTGGATATTTTGGGTATCAGAATTCTGCCTTTGGTTTACATCCATCCAGTCCTACTAAATTTACCCATATGTTTATCACCTTAAAAAGTCCCTGACTTTATCAGTGGCTGGATTTTTACTGGATGACATTTCTGCATTGTAAGTGCAGAGCTGTAACTTCAACAGCAGAAAATGCCTGCATAAGTTGTCTGATCTCCCTGTGCACAACCAGATACAACCAGAACAGCCCCATGAGGTCTCAGCCAGAGATGGAGACGCCTGTGCCAGTCCAGTGAATGAAGTGCTTCAAAAACCATGGGGAAAATGGCATCAAAATGAGCAGTTCTGGTATAAAAGTTGACGCAGACCAAAATTTGACACAAAAAAGAACCATAGAGACAGTTTTCAACAGAATGCTGTTGATTGCTGACATCATTTTCAACAGAATGTTGAAAACACGGGTCCTGGATGCAGTCACCAGCTGCCTTTGCTGTATTTCTCCCCCCATCTGTTTGCCATTTTTCCATCTTGTACCGATTTGTTCACACAGGGGACGTTCTGGTCAAGCAGCAAAGGTCAACTGATAAATCTCTCTCTTTCTCTCTCCTTCAGCTGTAGATGCTTACATGTTTGCAGGCATTTGCTGTATCATTCACTGCTGCAGAAGGAAGTCTTGTGAGAGACAGTCTGAAGCTGAAGGCTAGCCTTTGGTTTGTGTTATCTCCTGTATCTTCACGGGGTGCAATACTTCCTTTGGGTCCCTCTGTCAGAGGCATGTTGTTTCCATTCGGGCACAGACATCGTCAGAGTCTGCTGCAAAGGGACTGTGAGACAGCTCTTGAGCTAGCAGGCATTCCTTGGGCTGGAATTAGAGCCAAAAAAATATGTGTACAGGAAAATTGAAAAGACTACTAAGTGAGCATGTGGAAGGAAGCAATGTTAACAGCTTTCATTTGGAAAACACTATACATTTTCATTTTGGCACAGGCATCAAAAGCTCTGGGAAGAGAAACAATGAGAGAGTAGCCAAAATAAATGCCCTCCTGTCTATCAGGAAATGGTGGTGGAGGGTTACTTAAGATAGTCTGTTTAGCTGTCATCACATCTTATGCATTTGTCTGATTTTCTTTTTATTTTTAGCAAGACAGTGAAATATTCTCACCCTGTGTGCCATTGCACACAGGAGCCGGGCAGCTGGGAGATGCTGCTCTGTCACTGCATTTGCCTGGTTGGCACAAAGAAATGAAACCCCAGTGATTAAAAAGTCTTGTATTGACTGGTAAGAGAAAACATGCTTTAACTTTGGCATTTCTTTCCAGCTGCAAATAAACAAATACAAAATGCCTGCCTTATGCTATAATTTTCATTGGAAGACTGTTGGAGACATTTGCAGCTAGTCCTACATAAACACTGGTAGACTCAGGGAGCACTTGGAGGTTATTTCCTGTAATAAATACCGCAAGGACATCTCAGAAAAGGACACTGGAATAATTTTCTCTGAAAGTCATTTCTGTCCCTATTTTATTTTCACAGGCTTCAATTTTAATATTTTGTGTGGCCTAGACTTAACATTTACATTTTTATTCTGTTTGTATTTGTTTACCTTCTCATTTGGTTCTCTCTTTGATAAGAAGAGGCGACTTTTACAGGGAGTGGAAATGGTGTGAAAATATCAGAATACTCTATTTTGAAGTAGCCCTCTCCTTTCTGATGACCCTCCACACGTGAACTTAAACATTAGAGACCAAACTGCCATATGAATTGTTGTACTAATTTCAGATGGATTATATTGGCACTTAGAGCAAGCATTTATTGACAGCTGGCTTCCAGCATGAATCAGGAGCTAACCAGGCATTGTCTGAGGACAGACATGGGAATTTTGTTTCACAGTAGAATCACAGAGTCACAGAACGTTTTGGGTTGGCAGGGACATCAAAGACCATCCAGTCCCATCTCCTGCCATGGACAGGGACACCCTCCACCAGACCAGTTTCCCAAAGCCCCATCCAGCCTGGCCTTGAACACTGCCAGGGAGGGCGCAGCCACAGCTTCTCTGGGCAGCCTGTGCCAGGGCCTCACTGCCCTCACGGGGAAGAATTTCTTCCTTATATCTAATCTAAATCTACATGCACAGGCCAGGTTCTCTGCATTATTTGGGGAGGGTTACTCTGAAGAGAAGACTTTAGACCCAGATTTTCCAGTATTGGTGAGTGACCTGACTGCCTGGGAGATCGAATACTAGATTCTCATCCTACTAATGCTTGTATGTGGAACTGCAGGGAATATACCACCACGTTAAAATTATGAATCCAAAACCCATGAAAACAGATAAACAGAACTTGGTCTGACAGTCTCTCCTCTAAACAACCTCCTTGGCTTTCTAAGCAAAATCTGAATATTGGTTTTATATCACCATGTAGTTTTGATATCATAGGCTTTGCAGCTTAGTAATGGTTGCACAGCCTGGCCCCTTAAGAATGAAGGATTTCAACAATGATTTAGCAGCTTTATATCTCATTTATTTTGTGTATTTCCCAGGAAAGTTTAAAGGCAATTAATTTATACAACTTTAATTATTTATGATTTTGGCTTTGTTTGATCCTGAAGGCCAGACCTTGACAGCAACTGGACGGTTATAAAAGAGCAGATCCAGATGGAGTCCATGGTTCTCAAAGGACTTCTCCCAAACACCAAGTATCAGTTTGCTGTCCGAGCAGCAAACTCCTATGGATCCAGCCCTGCCAGTGCACCAAGCGACGTCATCCGAACATTCAGTGAGTAGAAACACTTTATTCGTGATTATATAAAAATAAAGTATGTCTGTAAATAAAGTGTAACTCAGGGCTGCTGACAGAAAAAGTTGCTTTCCAAGCACAGGCATCCCCAGCCTGACACCTTTCCTCGGAGCTTGCAGCATCCTGTGAAAAGTCAGGCCACCAGCACAGATTTGTAAAGCTCCAGGCAGAAGTGCTCTTGCTGTTTTGCTGCCCTGGAGGGTCATTGCCAGGAATTTTTGGATCGCTACTTACTGATTTTTATGCTAGCTTTGTGCAGGACTGATAAGTGAATATCGTGGGGGTAAACAGGAGAGAGAAGTCTGTTGTTCATCTTTTCTGTCTGTTGTTTGAAATTATACATACTGCATATATAATTTAAACAACTGGGAAAGACTGAAGAAAATCTATTATGTTGTCTGAGGAGTAAGGCTCTAAAAGTATTGGGGACAACTGTGAAAATAATGATGAAAAGAAGTAGGAAACCCTTTTTTTTTATCAGAAGTTGCACAGCAAAAATATTAGGTGAAAAGGCATTCAGACATACTTAAATACTCACAAATTTGAATTGTTATATTCAGATTTGTGTAGCAGTGTAGGCCATACACATTGCAATAAGGGGCAGGTTCTGCACACATCTCCTGATAGCCTGCCTTGGGATATAATCTGTCAGTGCTGGTGTCTCTGTGGGCTGACTTTGAAGTACTGCTGCTCCTCATGAGCCCCAGAATGACAGCTGAATGTGAGAACCCCAACCAAGCCGACATGGAGTGCTGGGTGTCGTACAAATCACATCTCTTGCACAGTGAAAAACCCAGTGTCACAGAGAGTTGATGCAGGGAGCAGAGCCTCGGCTGGCAGGGGGCTAACTGAGCTATGTCCTTAATATGCCAACCTTTTCATTGTGCTTAACAGGTATCAGTACTTTCACTGGCATTTATAGTGGACAGAATACCACAGAAGAAAATGCCTGGATATAATTTGAACAGATTAATGAACTGTTAAAAAAGAGCATAAAACTGTTTTCTTACCTATACATTAAATTGCAAATCATCTTTAATTAACTGGTAGAAAATAGGCATCTAATATTCAGGTATGGCTGTGAGCTTTGTAAGAAGAATTTTCTTGCTGCAGAAATGTGGAACACATCCTTTGTGATCCACCAATACAACTTGCTAAAAATGTATTTGTAAATTGCCTTCCTGTCTTGGAAGTCTTCGTTTTCATTGACTTTTCTTTGGCAGTTTCCATTCTTTTTTTCCCTTCTGTCATAAATTCAAACCCTTGAACAGTTTACATGAACTTCGTTATGGATGCTGAACTAGTGAGTTTAACTCGTGAAGCAGGTGCTTGTGAAAACCACAGAGGTGCAACATGCTCTGGGATTCCTTGGCCCCTGGATTCTCAAAGGTCCTGTTGCCTCAGGCACATTTAGATATCCTGTTTATTTTGGGCTGCATTCTTCAGTCAGAAGAGATAAAATGTTTACCACAGTTAATAAGGGTGGAATAGCCTTCATGCTGTGCTTACTACTGCAGGCACATCAGAAAAGACACTTTGCCTTTAGAAACCACCTGTTCTGCAGGGACATGTCATGATGGCTCTGAAACATGGACATTCAGTAGAGCTTGGGGTCAAATTCACACCCTGTGTATATAAATACTGATCTCTGAAGAGGTTCATAGGGAGCATGAACTTGACTCTGTGCCTGGATCAGATCTGAAAACAATGTATTAGGCATGTTGCACAGCACTCTGAATAGGCTCAAGAACTCTGCACCAGACCACAGTGCTGCTGTGACGAGAGGTTGGCCTTCCAGCACCAAGGGGCTTGTAGTGTTTTGGGGGACACCCTCATGAGCAGACAGACCTCCTGTGGCCTGGGGCTACATCTTGTCCGTGCAGGCTCCAGACCTGCACCAGGTCACTGTACTTAGGGCTACTTTAGCAAACTCTGTGTCCTTGGACAAGTGCAGATGTTCCTTTGACAGTCTGCTCTTAAGTTTCCAGGGTGGATTTTGCAAATGGGCTTAAAAACTATAGATAGCCACTATCCATGAAAGCTGATGCTATCTTGTGGATACCTGTCTTGATAATAACCAGCTGTTTGCAGAGCAGGGAGTGGTGTTCAAAGTCAGGAAGGATGCATGCCTTTAGAAGTAAGTTCTGTGTCTCTCTGGAAGCAGGAGTGTAACTGACTATAGCAGCTCTCACTTGGCTTTAGTGATGATATCTGTGTAAAAGAAACTGGTTTGATGTAAACCAGACACACAAGTACATTGTGCATTA
This sequence comes from Porphyrio hochstetteri, assembly GCA_020800305.1. NCBI lineage: Eukaryota > Metazoa > Chordata > Aves > Gruiformes > Rallidae > Porphyrio > Porphyrio hochstetteri. The sequence continues at coordinate 77,250,282 of CM036938.1, read as the reverse complement.
GTAGAAAAGCCTAACTTATATTGTGAAAAATATGTTCTTAATTAAAACTATGCATAGCCTGAACATTTATTTTTCAAAAAAAACGATAAAACACCTTGGAAACTGATGTAAACCATTGAAAAGTTTAATTAAAAAACCCTCCAAAACAGCCAACAAAAATCCCCACAAAAACTTTTGCTAAGCACAAGGTCAACCAAGTAAAATTCACTTCTAATTCACATTTTGTATCTGCAGGTACCTTCCCTGTAGCCAGAAAGCCAATAGTTGCCTTTGGCCAAGCTCATTATTCACTTCAGTTGTCAGGTGTAGACATGCAGTAGATGTGAGGTCCTCTAGGTCCTCTGGTTTTCAGCTGTCTCTGCAGGAGAGTATGTTCCTCCTATGCATCTCTTAGACACGCGACAGCCCTCTGGGGATGTCAGGTAGAGTAAGGCATCTCAGATGGCACCAGATACCAGACTCTCTCAAGTGTCAGCAGATAGCTCTTAGTCTCCTATGGTTGCTGGAAAGGTGTCAGACATGTCTGACACTGAAGCATCTTTGCTCTTCAGGATGCACATCACAGAAATTACTACCTTCATTATTATCACAGTTCCTCCTCCCATGAAAACAGTGAAGCATGCCACAGATATTTGATGTTATTTTCTGACTACCTGGTGTATTCCTCAGAGATACCTGAAGTACCTCAGGAAGCTGGCAGAAGTCCATACAATATCTGACTCTTTTACATTACACTTAGTCCACATAGTGCTGGCACTAAGGTCCTTAGTGTGGGCGGATTATAAAAATGTGTACCTTAATGCTTGTATATCCTGGATTTTTATGTTTGTTTCAAAATAATTAGTACTTTTCTGATGCTTAACTGAAAAACAAACTCCCAGCTTTAACTCATGATCCCTGTTGCATTGCATAGATTTTCTTGCAGCTCTTCCAGGCAGGTTGAGAGATGAGTCCTGCAGACACAGAGTCCATACTACTTGGAGATGTTTTCTGCTGGGTTTTATCTTGTTCTGATGTGTAATTATTTCACTTTGTTTTCAAAGGTGGTTGTCTTTGCAGCACTCTTGATTGTGAATTGTTTCAGGTCAACATAGGGCGCCATTGTCTTTGCTAAAAGGTTCCTCTGAAGGATTGCTGACTGTATCACCTAATGTGACAGACCTCTCAAGACATGTGCAAGTGGAACATGTGACCTTGATTATAAACAGTTACCTCCTTACCTAGTAAAAAATGCATGTTTGGTTAATGTTACATTGCTCTGTTTTCAGGACAGAAAGAGAGGGCAAGTTTCCCCAAGAGTTCTCATTTGTTTGTGATTTGGTTTCTTTTTTATTTCTCTTTTTTTCCTGTTTTATGTTTGGGTTTTTTTTTCCTAGGAGTAAATGATGTAATAAATCAATTCTTGTTGCCTTTCTTAATTACAGATGCAGGTTGTGGGTATTTCACTTCCATGGATGATTTCTGCTCTATGAAATCTTTCAAAGTGTCATGGACAATTTACTTAAACCCAAGATATTTCATATACCAAGTTTAGTAACAACAAAATAAACTGTCCCAAAGACTCAAACAAACAAAATGTCATCACCTGCATGTCTTAAATACCCTTCATCTCCTGGGGAAACAGATGGGGTTTGCACTGTGCCTGGAAGGTCACCAACCTTGGGCTTTGCCAGACCAACAGAGGAAGTGTCTTCTGTTAAAAATACCCTCCTGCTTTCCTCCAGAGCAAACGTGACAGAAGTGGCTGCCTAATCCGGGTACATCCCTTCCTCTGGTCCTGGCCATCACCACCAGGCTCATACTGAGCGAACCACTGCTGTAGGTGCTCAATTATTCTGCACAGTGCTTGAATGTGTCTGCTGAGGCTTAGGCAGAGGAAAAGAGCAGTCCCTTGTGCCCAGACCTTGATGTACATGGTGGTGATAAGTCCTGGAGATAGCAAATGGAGAAGGTTTTCCACAGAATTGTTTCCCATAGATCTCCAAAGGCTTTACAAAGGCAGCATTCATATTTATATGGACAGGCACAAAAAGCAAGACAAGCCAAGCGATATGCAGTGCCTCACTGTGAGTCACTGACACAAATAAAAGTCAGATTAAAATGCCCCTGGTGTATTTCGGATTTAGACCTGCAAGTGGTTCTGTGGGAAGGTGATCAGCCTGTTAACACTTCCATTCAGTGTGCCCACATTGCAGTGCCCAGTGGCCTACCTCCTACACTCTCTTGTGTCTCCTGATCAGTATGTTGGTGGCAGCAGAATGGCAAATAACAGTTTGTGTGGCTCCTAATTTGTTTCGAGAAAGATTTATTTTGCATAATCCCTGATTATTTGGAAAGAAGCTGCCTAGAGTTCATGACCCCGACAGGTTTTCCAAGTAATTATAGAACAGGATTAGCGGACCTGGTACAGGCTCTTAAACAGGCTTCATCTCCTTGCATACTGAAACTCTGATTTAATGAAATATAGCAAGCTTATAATCTCTGTGGTCATTGATTTGCTATTTTCAGCATACTATTTTGCTTAATTGGCCCTGATTTGCCACCCATTATGAGATGAGCTCTCCACCAAAGCAACATGATGCTTATAAAGAGGTGGGCTCACATGGGGGTTTATCTAAAAAAAGTCCTGTTATCTTCTCTGCTTTCTGTTGGCTTTGTAGGTTTATTGCATCATGTCACATGTATCATGTCACATGCATCACGTCCCATCCGGTGAGCAAGCATCAGATGTAGGGTGGAGCAAGGCAACTGTTAAGCCAGTGAGCTTTTAGATAGTCTCAGAATTTGGGTGTATTCTCACCAGTATAAATTCAGGCATAGTTAGAAGACAGTGGCCTCATTGTTCCCGGGTTCATTATGTGTTACCAAAACTACTCACAGATTCACAGATTCGTAGGGATTGGAAGGGACCTCCTGAGATGATGTGGTCCAAACCCCTGCTAGAGCAGGATTACCTGAAGCACACTCACAGGTCAGCAGGTAGGTCAATGTACCATGAGCTGGCTGAAAATCAGATTGGGGGGGGGGGGTGTGGAGTAAAAGTGGGGTTTTGGGGCTGTGCTGGAGACCTGTGGATGCTAGGACACTTTTTGAAGTCACACTTTTCCTGGTGATGCCAAATTTACATCCTGAAGGTCTTTGAAGAAGACCCTCAAAGCAGTCTTTTCTACCAGCCACAATAAGCCGTACCTTCTTTGGTCTCTCCAGGCTGTAAATGTTGTACCATTTCAATAAGATGAAAGGAATCATTGTCTTGTTTAAAGTAGTGGGTACATTTTGTGTCCCAAGGTCTTCTGTTGGAAAAGCATGGAACACTTTGGTCTGCCAGATGAGACACGCCTTCTGCTTGGGGAACTGCTTGTTGCCAGGTCTCACTGTCTGCTGGTGGTTATTGATGCAGCTAGTAGTAACTCCACTCAAATCAGGAGAGTTACCCTTTGGTAAAATGGGCATGGTATTAAAATAATGTCTATACATGTAAGCAAATGTACATATCTGAACGTAAATTCATTTTTCTACCTCTGAATATGAAGATGCTTCATTCTCTGTATTGCTTGATTCCTGCCATCCTGACTGAACCTGAATCCCATTAAAGCAATAGAAAGTTTGTTTGAGAAGAGAAAAAGTGTGGCAGAATTCAGACTACAACAGTTATTTTGTAACTCATGACCTCTAAATTAGAAAATGGAGTTTGTGTATCACAGCTTGTTTAAATATAGATTAGATTGTTTTCCCTGACACGTGACTGTGATTTTTCCTTTATTTTTCCCAGTTTAGCTTTATGGCTTCTGTTACTCTCAGGTAAATCACAGTTTCATCTGTTAGAAGAACTGAATTAGTTCTGAAATAGTTTCAGACACACAGTAGTCAGTAATTAATATTACAGACCTGACTGTAAAGTGTCAGTATTCCGGTGAGCTGGAAATTGCTGCATCTCCTGGCGGCTGAGTTAGTGCTGGGCTCTGCTTCATTCATATAATTTCTCTTGAACTGCAAGTCACATTTGTAATGTTTATGTTTGAGGTTTTGCACACTGAAATTTTTTTTTTGTAGAAATACACATCTTACTAAATTGCTGTTGTCAAAGAAGAAGACTCTGATGCAGTGATGAATGGAAGAGGTCAACCTTGCAGTTGGATTAGACGATTGAATACCTATTATTTTTATTTTACTTCTATTCTATTCTATTCTATTCTATTCTATTCTATTCTATTCTATTCTATTCTATTCTATTCTTCCTAACTGGACTACAATTATACTGTGATGGTGATTAACTGGAGTGACTATACAAGTGAATGCTAGACAAAAGAGGCTTTGCCCATATTTTGATAAAACCTATTGTTTTCCATAATGAATGCAGGGTTGGACCAAGTCGTAAATATGCAGTCTATTTCTCCAACAGTAACTTTTGTTATGCATTCACTGTCACTGGCAGAGATAACCTGGGTATAGTTTGTCCAGTTGCCCTCGTCTCATTACCAGTCATAAAGCTGTCGATGGCTCTGATATTATTTAGAGATTATTCAGTATACATGTTAGAGTGGAAAGTTTTATACACATCCTCTCCCAGCCTAGTATGTTGTTTTGGTTGCAAATGTGTATGCCTCATTACCTCTACTCATTTGCCTCTGATTTTTCAGTATGCGGATTTAACAAGCCCATTGATAAGTAACACCCACAGACTGTATGGTGTGCAGCCAATTAGCCAGCCAGGGCATGGGTTCATGTCTGATGTTTGCTTTCATAACTGCCTGCCAGGACTTCTGTGTTGCAGTCACAGCAAAGGAAGAGAGTACAGTAAGGTTTAGACAAGTGCTTTCCTGCCTGAATCAGGACACTGAGATACTTTTCCTTTATTTGGCACCAAAGTGGGAGATGGGTGACTCCAGTGAGACTGGCTCAAAGAGCCCGACAGCTCTATGCCCACACTGCTGCCTTTGAAAGTCTGCTGCACCTCATTAGCTTTTGCTGGCTCTGTCATGTTGTTAGTGGTGGTAGTGAAGCTCTCACTACCATCAAGTGACAAACTGGTGTTTTCTAGGTTGTCAAGTCTCCTTTCCACAGACAGCCACTGCCCAGCAAGACTTTGCATCTCAGGGTTGCAGTGTAACCTGCTAACTCATGAAACAAGTATGGGCAGCTTGTGGCTGCCTAAATAAACAAGTATACATTGTCAGCCCATACAGAGACTCAGCTAAGCAGTGTTTAAGTGACTGCAGAATATTTTATGGAAAAGGCAAATTTATGAAGTCTGTTGTTTACTGGTTACCAAGTGCACTATATCATTAGCCTTGCTGGAAGGACAAGAAACAGCAGTGCTGAAGTTGCCCCTATTATCTTCCCTCATGATTCTGGTCAATTTTAGTACCTAAAAAGCATAAACCATTGTATAAACAGATGTTGCTTTGTAAAGTGCAGAAAATCATAGATATTTTCTACAAGGGCACTCTGACTGTTTAAACTGCCCGTTCCCAGCCCAGAATCCTTCACAGTGCAGGTCAGCACCTGGGTGAGACAGAAGCATTTTAAAAAATAGCTTAAAAATACACTTGGTATGCAAACTGTAGGAGCACTGATGCTAGTGGAGGCAGATAAAAGTCCTAAGCAGAATGTGCTAGAAAAGCCCTGCCTGGAAGCGTCTCTTTTTCTGTTCCAGTTATTTCTTTGACAGTAAAGCAGATAGATAGAGGTCTGTGTATTTATAAAAGGTAAAAGTTTGATCTAAACCCAATGCAATTATTAGAATCATGTCCATGCTGGAAAAGTTCAGAACTGTTGTCCTGGAAAATTGATGGATAAAACTAATGTTGCAGTGGGAGAACGGATGCTTGCCTGCTTTGTTCGGGAATCACAGTGAAGGATTCAGAGAAGATACTAAGTATAGTTTAGGTTGCATGTGTTGGACTTCCCCACTTTAAGGCTGACAGCTGGACTGTCTGTACGGGACGAACAGTAACACCAGATTTCAGTGTGGCATAGCAGGGGGTTATAAGATCTGTGTTGCTGTGTGTAAAAATTTTAAAAAAAAAACAAAAAAGAACTGAATATACCCATTGTGTCATTTTAGGCTCTGAGGAGTTAGGAAGCGGAAGCTATGGGCATCGGTATATCACAGACACAGTGACTGGTGATGATGATGGATTTGATATTGATGACTCAGACTACGACATTTACATAGAAGAGGTAAATTCCAATATTCCACTTTGGCATTTTTGTTTTCTTTATTATCTCAATACTTTAAAGTGCCTGATCTTGTCAGGAAATTTAATATCTGATATTATATGCTCAGATATAGTAATGTGACTTTCTTTGCCTTTGGTAAGGTTGAGTTTCATACCTCAGCTCTATATCTGAGAAAGTATTAATTTCATTTCAATGCAGAGTTTTAGTTTTTACTGAATTTTTGTTTCTTCATTTCCTCCCAGCTCAGACCTCTTCCTGCTATTAAAGGAGGGAACAGAAAATTTCTGGTTGAAACGAAGGTCACGCCAGAGTCTAGTTCCAGGCTCTTGTCACGGATCCTTACAACCACTTCTGAACCCACTACTTCCACTCCCATCAACACACAACCTTCAACCACAGCACGGCCAACTACGGCTCAGTCAGTGAGGAAGGGCAGCACGTCTTCTTCAGCGCGCCTTTTTGATCTCTCCTGCGATGAGGCCATCTGTTCTGCAGACAGCTTCTGCGTCAACGACTATGACCATGGTGGTTCACGCTGCCACTGCAACTTGGGAAAAGGAGGAGAGACATGTGCTGAAGGTAGGTCTTCTCTGCGCTCTAGTCTGCTGCTGCTGGCTTCTCTTTGTCTGAGAAGGAGTCTGGGCAAGGAGCATCTCTGTGATGGACCAAACAAAGTACCCTTTGGGAATACCAGTAGAACATTTCTAAGGGAGCAGCTTCCACAACCCAGTTCAGACATAAGCCCCTTTGCCTCTCTTTCCTCAGCTAAGTGTGAAGAAGTTATTCTTTAATAAAGCTTAAGACAGACGCCCTGTGAGGATGCAAAGGAGAGGTTAATCCTCCTTTCCCCACCTAGGAGTGAGAGGGTGATGGAGCCAGGTATGCTGGTAGGCATGCAAGTCTGACAGAGTCCAGCTACACCAGGTCTGACAGGGTCCAGCCATGCCATCCACAGCTTCCATCAGGGACATTCAGCCCCCCTTGGGCCTTTGCCTTTTGACTGCAGCTGAAGCCCTGAACCACCCACATTGCCAGTGTGGTCTGTTGAATGATGCTGATTGTGCAACAGGAGTGTGAGACAGACCCCCCTGCTGTAAAACCAACTCCAGAGCAGGCTTTCCCCATGGTCTGTAGGGCAGAGTACTAGCCCCAGCACATGCGTTAGGCAGCCTGAGGCAAGGGAGGAACAAAGCCTTTCCCCAATTCTGAAAGCATTACCTGAAACCCAGTCAATTTAAGGAGGTGTGGTTGTCCCAATCTGGACGTGACATGCATCCTTTTGCCTCTCTGCATGACAGCTAAATGAGGACAAGAGGTCAGTGAACTGCAGGAAGCCATTCTGCTGCTCCTTCCCTTGCCAACTTCCTGTCCCCTCCCTCTGCAAACCTCACCTCACCCTTTCACTGGGTCTGATGTTGATATGATCACCTGATGAGCCAGTCCAGCTGGCTTACCAGACTGTAAGCGAGTCAAATTTTCTCCTCCCTGGAGTTGTTTTTCTTCAGGTTTGGTGACCAAGGGGTCAGATGAGTGCCAGAGGTTGTGCAAAGAAAGTGTCCTGTTGCCTGTACTGTCCCGCCAGCTGATCCATGTGATCCTCTGCATGCTGATCTGATCTGCCAAGGTCCTGCCACACAGCAGCACATCGGGGACACACATTTCTTCTGCAGGCTCACACTAGACACTCATGATGCGGTGTCGTACATCAGGGATACAGACACTGAGGGTGTTTGATCTTCTCCTCCTGGTGCTGGAGTAAAGAGGGCTCATTCTGAAAACAATCTGTTGTGACTTGGCCTCATGGAACAGCTGCAGATGTGATTTTTGGCCTTGATCAAGTATGAAGAGCTGAGGATTTATTTGAACTGACATAGCTGTGTACAGTTTGTAGAGCGGGTTTGTTAACGTCAGTCCAAAACCACCATTTTTCACATGGGAGTGTGCTATTCCCTGGTAAGCAGTAGCATCATGTACCACTATTCCCTTGCATTGAATTTCTCCACAGCAGCCAATATTGTTAAATAGTATATTAATCTGAATGAAAACAGACTTTTCTTTACAATCAACAGCTGCATGGTGCTCTGGTCCAGTCAGTTCTGCTTGTGATCAGGGCATGAGTTAAGTGCTGTCTGCTGTGATTTATCACACTGTTTCTCTTCACCTCGCCTAAAATGTATGCCTTGCAAACAAAAGAGAAGAGAGAACTATGTGCAGATCTAAATATGCAAGAAAAATTCCATCAGTGTACAAATAGCAAGGAATAGCCCTCCCTTCCCTACTTCCTTCCCTCTCTCCCTCCCTCCCTCCCTCCCTCCCTCCCCTCCCTCCCTCCCTCCCCTCCCTCCCTCCCTCCCTCCCTCCCCTCCCTCCCTCCCTCCCTCCCTCCCTCCCTCCCTCCCTTCCTTCCTTCCTTCCTTCCTTCCTTCCTTCCTTCCTTCCTTCCTTCCTTCCTTCCTTCCTTCCTTCCTTCCTCCCTCCCTCCCTCCCTTCCTTCCTCCCTTCCTTCCTCCCTTCCTTCCTCTCTTCCTTCCTCCCTCCTTCCCTCCTAGAAGGACCTGAAATTGGATCTGTCCTCTCTGCTGCTCAGGTCAATGAGCTGCACAGGTAGCAGTGACCTCTCTGATTTTCTGTGCTGGAGCCTCTGACATAGGACAACAAAGGGTAAGGATTGGTAACACCAGCTGGCAAGAGCACTATGAAGGGACACTGTTGCAGCTAGGGATGGAGAGATATCTGCAAGCACCCTCTTCTCCCCACCACTCCCATTCCTTCTGCCCTGAGCTGACTAAAGGGAAGCGCTGGAAGCTGCTGGGCTCTTAGGGAACATCTGAGGGTTCTGCAGATGCTGGACTCTGCAGCTATGGAGTGGAGTGACTAATGTAGTGTGGAGTCTGGCCACATTTCCCTCGTGTTTTTATAATCCTGCAAAGCAGAAAACTTCTTTGTTGTCTTTGTCTTAAATGAATTCTTAAAAGGAAATAAATACAAAGTGGATGGGTTCTGTCTTCTGTAACAAGGATAAATATCTGGAGAAATTTCCAAGGAAACCGTCAATTAAACTGTTGAGCAGTGTTTGGCCTTCAGTATCCTGGTTCTTTCCAAGTTCAGTAGGTCCTTGGGAATAAAGGAATTAGTTGTGAAAGGTGATGGGAGGACAAGACAATAGGTTAACTGATTGTTGGCTGTTGCTGACTAATGACTGCCCCTGGAGGAACTCTGTCTTGCATTTTCACCTGGTTTTATCTAGTGCTAAATGTGTATATCGATTTTTGTATAGGAGAAAACCGATAAGTATCATTCTTCTGCGTTTGCTTTTCAGATGTTATTATCCAGTATCCTCAGTTCTCTGGCTACTCATACATCACATTTGAACCACTGAAAAACTCCTATCAGACATTTCAAATTACTCTTGAATTCAGGGTAAGTTTAAGCAACTCCAAGCACACATCGGAACTTTAAATTTTATTTGCTTATTCTGATGCTGTGGACAGCAGAACAGTAACTTTGGTTAGTAAAGCTTATAATGTAATTGTGGTGAGCCTATACATAACCTTCATCTCTAAAGGTCTGGCCTGAATTTCAGTGAATGCAAATGAAGTTGGCAAATTGAGCTAAAATGTTTACATCCATTATGGGTGGTCAGTGCATATGAGAATCCCGGGATCCCATAACACTGCCATAGCAGGCTGGTGTCAGTATAGATTGGCAAGGTTATAGCCACCATGTGAACGAGAGACAGGCTGAAATACACCTGGATGTTTTCTGAATTGCAGTTTGGAGGTGGTATATATTATCTTTATGAGGCAGTGATCTTCCTGAACTGAGCAAAACTATATCTATAGTTTCTTTCCTCCCAGCAGGGTTTAAATAGGCACCTCTTAAGTTTGTCACATTCACTATTTATGCATGCAAGATACTGGACTTCCTAAACGGCAGGGCTGAAGTGGTGAGGTACATCCCATAGTGACCCGTGTGAATGCTGTCTGCGTGTGGTGGACAGAACTGGTAGTGCTGCTGGTAGGGAGAGTGGACGAGCTCTTGGGTGCACCCTGGCTCCTGTGTAAGGCAGACTTGCCAGCCGAAGTATGAGACTGTCACCAGAGCAGCAGGAAGCTGGTGACTCCCGTGGCGATGTAACACTCCTCTGGCAATTTGTCAGCTTAACTTGCGGATGCCTGTGGAAAGCCACCGTGTCAGCTGCTATGCACGTACGGAGCAATCCTGCCTGCATAGGTTGTGCACTGGGAAAAGTGTCAGGATCACTGAACATGTGAAGCAGGGTGTGTGTATTCATGCCCGGTAAGTCTGATGTGTCTACACTTAGAAAACTTGCTAGGACATCCTTGCTAGTCTTTGTGCTCAGAGGTTTCATATGCGACATGTCAGACAGTCTTTCGTGCTTTCAGGCTTGTTTTTAGGTCTTAATAGTATTGTAATGTAGGTAGAAGAGATGTTCTTAAACCATTTAAGCATTAAGGCAATATTTTTCTAGGATATTCAAATGCAGGAAACAAAATTGATCAACCAGTTTCTGGCTTTCTAAGTTAAAAACTCCATATGAAAAATGCTGTCCCTTTTCTGGAGAAAAATCCCTCAGTGCTGCTTGCATTTATCTGTTACTTTGAGACATTGATTTTTCATGTTGGTGTTGTGATTGCAGGCTGAGTCAGAAGATGGTTTACTGCTATACTGTGGAGAAAATGAACACAGTCGTGGTGATTTTATGTCACTGGCAATCATCCGACGTAGCATCCAATTCAGGTAAAACCTCCATCCTAGATCTGAAGTAAAGCGAAACAGCCATTGCTGCCTCCTGGGACTGCTGTATGTGATGAGTATCTGCCATGTCTTTGACTTCTCACTCTTGCAGTGCACAAAATGGACAGTTTTACTTCATTTACCAATTCTTCTATATTTTTTTCTCTCATCCCTCTTTAGTGAACGGGTGTATGTCCTGTTGAGCTCTTTTTGTTCAGACCTTGGTGTAAAGGCAAAAGGATCAGTTTTCTTCAAAGCAGTAGTCCAGGGCTCATTGCTGCATTACCAGAAATGGCACCAAGCCACTGCATTTACTAAGCTTATGCTATATTGAGCTGTGCATAGTCACTTTTTTTGCTTCACAGCAACAGGACCTGCAGATAATCTAGCAAAATAAAGGATTTAATGTCAGCCAGGGGCCTGGAAGTTCATCTTAGATGTGAGTTATAGTGTTTTTAAATTAAGATGGAGAGCCTTTCTTTCAGTCGACACAGGATACGTGCCTTTATTGTGTTTCAGTTTACCTGTACAGAATGGTAGTCAGAGAAAATAGTATATTTTGCACATGTTCAGCACCACAGAGGCTCTCCTGGAGGTCTCCTTGTTAATCAGCACTGAGTTTCATACCGAACTGCAGAATTATTAATGTAGCACTGCCTTTCACCAAGGAGCTAGAAAAATTCCCAAGAGAAATTACTGTGATAGCAGGAACTCTGATTGCAATACCCTCTTGAAACAGGTTCAGCTGTTGGCAAGCTTTGCAGTGCTCTTGGTACGGCCAGAGAATGAGAAATCTTCTCCATGGGAGAAAGACAGATAATGAGGTTTGCAACTTAGAACAGGTCATATGCAGACCTTCTGCCTAATTTTCCTTTGGTCTGCTAATATGCAATGAGCGAAGGCAATATTTGGGCGCTAAAAATGAAATTGCTAGAGCAACATAAGATTGTCACCTTGCCCTCTCTGTCTCATGCTCCCAGATTCAACTGTGGCACTGGGGTTGCAGTCATAACAAGTGAAAATAAAATCAAACTGGGGAACTGGCACAGCGTCACGTTGTTCAGAGATGGGATGAATGGCTGGCTCAGGATGGACAACAGTGCTCCAGTGACAGGAAAATCTCAGGTAGGTAATCCTGCACCTGCAGCTTGGCCTTGGGCTCTCTCAAGATTATGTTGACATCTTTTGTTTCCAACAGAAGTCAGATCAGATTGAAAAAGTACATTTTTATCTATCAGTGTTGGGGCATTTAGTGAACCAGGATAAGTGTACCAATTACTCATCACCGAATCACAGAATCGTAGGGGTTGGAATGGACCTCAAGAGATCAACCCCCAAAGATATTCATCCACATAATGTAGTTTAGAAATCCTCATAGATAAACATCCCAGTGCTGAATCCCATCATAGTTTACCTGCTGTTCTCCACGCTTGCTCTGCCATCTTTCTGCAAAAGTGAGACACACTTTGCGAGTCTCCCATGCAGGCTGCTGTGAAAAGTTTGTAAGTTTTTCAGCTGCCATCCCTGATTGCTTTCTTTTTCAAGCCTCAGAGAGATGCTCTGCTTCGTCAGACAGAAAAGTTGGATGCATATGTGTATAATTATATATATTTATATATAATATACATCCAGCCACACAAAGTTTGTATACACAAGTGTAATTACTTCTATGCTGTAGATACAGAGTTAAGCACAATAATAGAGAATGACATTCTGCACTGACTTTGTTGTAAACACCAACAACTTCTTATGAGGCCACCAAGATAAAATGTAACAGAGGAAGATGTCTTGACTTGCTCAAGGCCAGAAAACAGAAGTGAAATTAAGGCTCAGGCTAAAAAAAAGATAATTGGAAATTGTTTCCAACGTCTTTCCTCTTCCCTTTGATAGCCACTATCAGCATGCCAGACTTAGCCCTGAAAAAGAGCAGCTTCAGACATCTTGTTACTTCACATTTTCATTTGCAGGCACTGAAGGGAAAAAAATATGTGTGTTGAGTTCTCAGCAGCTGGAGATGACAGAGGAAAGGATTTTAATGTCTGTCACATGTTCCTATGTGTTTACCAACGCTGTGAGGCCAGGCAAAGTGCAGATGTGAATCAGGAGCACTTTTTCCAGTAGACACTAATGTCCTACACTCCAGTAGAACAGCATCTGTCTATGCAGGGTTATGAACATCCATAGTCAAAGATGAAGTCAAAGGAGAAAAGGTGCAACAAAGGGATAGTAGTAGGATTATGATTCACAGAGTTGATTACAGAAAGAGTTTGACTGTGGACACACATTTTTCTAGCTGCAGCTATTGCAGAAAACAATCTATTTGCTGTAGGTGCTGCTCTCCACCAGAACTTGCCGTTCCTGTAGTATTGTTGCTGCAGTGAGTCCTCCTTGGCCCTTCCTAGTGAGAAGGACCTGGATTAGGTCATTAGATCAGCTGACCACTGACCTGGTTCATTTTTGACTTGAACAGTCCATAGAGTGCCTACAAGAGAAGTGGAGCTTGGCGAACCAAGGAGGCAGGAGCATCAAAGGTGGCAGGAGATGGCAAGTGATTGGGGCAGGCTGGAGAGCTGTAAGCCCACTGCCCTGGTATAGGCCCACCATGAAATCCTCTGGACATATGAACTCTCTTTAGCTCGAAGTCCCACCTGAAATATTTTTCCCAGCTGAAACCAAGATCTATTTTCTGCAGTGCCCTGTGCAGTGAACCACCATAGACTGAATAACTTTGGCTTATTTAGCCCGACAAAATATGTGTATGGGGATATAATTTATTGTTATAAACACTATGGAGACAGGGCAGGGGTGAAAAATCCATAAAGCTTTTAGGCTAATGGTCAGTGCAGTCAGAAGGACACATAGCTAAAAACCGTCCATGAATAAATATGGGAATTTGACTGTTTTCTTCAAAAGGGCAGTAAGGTTTTGAACAACCTTTGAATAGCTGCCAAAAGACATATATTTTGATCAATTTATTGAAGGAATTATGAATCCATTGCCCATAATAGCATGGAATATGATTCAGTGGTCCAAAAAAGTTCTGTTTAGTTTTGGGGGAGGGGGAGAGGTTAGTTCCCATGTAGTATAGCTGTACTGGTGAACTTGTATGTGTACATTTCTATGGGCAGGCTCACACAGAGAAAAAAAGAGATGAGGAGTAAATTCAGCACTGGCAAATTGAGCAGAACCCTACTGAAGTTTTAATTTTATCCACTTTTGCCTTGTCTTTCTTTTTTCTGTTGATTTTGGTAATTTCATTATTATTCCATTCTAAGCACTTGCTGGTTTCTGTCCAGAAGGCAGTATCACATTGGTCTGTTCCCCCAGCACTTAGAGTTTAGAAGATAAACAATTTTGGCAAAAGTAAGGAAAGAAAGTGCAGCAAAAGACCGATCACAATCCCTCTTCGGAACATAGTGAATTTTAAGTTTTTTATTGTGCTGTTAACAGTCTATGTTATCATGATGGATGCAGGTGCAGAAAGTAACATTTAAAATGGTAGGCTGATTGGAGGAATGACTAATGGAAAGGAATTACCAGTGTGCAACCTCCATATCCCCTGACACAACCATTTGTGGAGAAAAAAAATTGATTATACCCAGTGTGGCTTAATTAGTTATCCTGTGCTATGTCTGCCCTACATCATGTCATGCTCTGTTTTCCCTTCAGGGCCAATACAGTAAGATCACGTTCCGGACTCCCTTCTACGTGGGCGGAGCCCCCAGCGTGTACTGGCTGGTCAGGGCCACGGGCACCAACCGTGGGTTTCAGGGCTGCATTCAGTCACTCAGCGTCAATGGAAAGATCATTGATATGAGACCCTGGCCATTAGGGAAAGCAGTCAGTGGTGCTGATGTCGGTAAGTGTAGTGGTATGGGGGCTTTAATCAGTGGTAAAACGGGGATTGCTTTTTGCCTGTTAGAAAAAAGTTGAGTAATAGTCCAGGTTTGAGAATGGAAGGTCTGGTTTCTAATTTTGGCATGGTGTTTCTCTGTGCCTCTGCACATTGCTTTTGCTGGGTCTGTAGTAGGAGGATTTATCACACTGTGTAGGTAAACATTACTGTCCAGTATATCCAAACCCCTCCTGGACACAATTGTCCTGCACAATAAATAGGAAAGCCATTCTCGTGGGCAAACAGGAAACTCAGTGTTGCTGATATAATTACATCTGCACCAGTATTTCTGCCAGCATCATTCAGGATGCTTCTTCAAGCTCCTGACTGGCAATCATACCATCAGAAATCAATAATATGTATGCTGTGTTTGTTTTTAAAATGCTGTGGAGCCAACAAAATGCATTTTGCCTAAAGGCATTGTTGCACTTGTCCAAAGCAACGCAGGGAACTTTCAGATCCACAGCAGTGCTGTGGCAATTACAGAGGTCTTTTCCCCATTAAACCACATTACTGCTGAGGAAAATAGGCTTTCCTGTCAACACCCATTGTTTTCACTTCCAGAGTCACAGTATGCTTTAAAAATACCATGGAATCAATTCTTTCAACAGCTTTATGAAGTGGTATTACAACATTATCTCTCCTTCACAGATTAAAAGGTGAAGTAGGGAAGTTACTTAACTAGTCCTGTTTTACTCATCTCTATTATGTCATAATAGGCACTTGAAAACAGAGGCAGGGTAACAAAATCCTCACTTTAAATATGTCCCAGTCTAAACAGTTTAAGAGCAAAGGTAAACCCAAGTCAGAAAGCAAGTGGTAAAGACAGGAAATAGGTCCTGTATCACTGAACTCTCTGTGCCATGCTTCAGCCACAAAGTCATCTTTCTTCTCTTCTATAGCTGTTCATTTGGCATCTCAAGAAGGAAGTGATTAATGGGAAACTTCCTAACAATTGCTCTGTATTCTCTACATACCATGACCAAAATTCTCTGCAATACAGGGGGAGAACAGAGTGGCCCAAGGAACAGACACTGAAAAGAATGAGGCTTTGGAAGCAGAGACTAATTTCACGATAGACTGACAATCTGTGGAATTCGGATAGATAGATGAAAGCCCTGCTGAAGTTCTCTGAACCCTAATCTCTATTGCCTTTCGGGTTGCAGCTAGCTTGATTCCCACCCATGAATGCTCCACATACCACTGCATCAACAATCGACATCAGCGAGAACAAATGCTGGGATCTGCCATGTGTGACTCAAAACTGAGTGATAGAGCCTTACTGTCCTTACATGACTGCACACACGTATGAAACTGTTCTAGGAGGGACTAGCAAACAGTATGCCCTATAAATCAAGCTTATAATAAATAAATTGGAAGTGAACTCTGCTAGGGTTTAGGGATGGTTTATACTGGCCAGTCTTTTGTTTCTTTCCTAGTGGCACAGTGAGGGGTGCTATGGTACATGAGCTGCAGAACTGAGGGTGGCGAGGAGAGGAGTCCACCCTACTCCTGCACCACCATTACTGGCTGCAGCAGAAGCGAGCTAGGGGCCTGACTGGGGAGGCAGCTTGTGGTTCTGAGCAGGCACAGCCAGACCCTGTACCCTTGCTGCACCTTCCTTCCTGCCACTTCTGCCACTGCAGCCAAGCAAATGCATCCACGGGACCTGTGGTGTGGTGTAGTCACCTGTGGTGGCCTAAATGCTGCAAAAAGTCACTGAGACATTGTGAGAGCAGACTGTCCTTAAATACCAAGACTGCTCCAGTTCAAGCTGTCCCTTGCACCAGTGAGCCTGTGCTTTGTCCCATTATTATCTCCCTTGTCCTTTTCTGTTTCTGAAAGACTTTGCATGCCTTTGATCTCTATCTGCTGATACTGCCAGCATTGACTGACAGTGCAGCAGATGCAGTAAAGATGAGCATTGTCACCGTTTTCTGTTTGTGTCTCAAACATGATACAACAAGATCCTTGTTTACCCTTGCCTTGGCTCTGTTTCCTGGTCTATAAAGCAGAGTGGGTGATACTCATTCCTGTCACTGACTTGATAATTGAATATGTGGATGATCTGAGAGACTAGATGCCCATCCTGCTCCGACTCACTGTAGCCATCACAATGCGGACCAGACAGGGAAAAGACAGATCAGTGAGCACTGCAAACACATCTGCTGCCACAGCTGAGTGTGGAACAGCCATCTGAAGGTGTAATTGTCCCATTCCATGTAGAAGGAGAATTTGTTCCCTTCCAGGGGACCTGTATAGTTTGCCCATGCTCCTTGGGTTAGCCCTGTGTTACGACTGCTGTATTGACTACACTGAAAAATGGGCCTGTTAGGATATACGTGGATGTTCTGTAGAAGTCTGGTCTGACAGGGAGTTGTACCAGAGGACCTGAGAGTTATTGCTGCCTCTGTCCTGAATTGGTGACAGGAGATTATTTTCCACTGTGGACAGCAGATTGATAAGGATTTACATCAGACGTTTACATCTGCATACTTCTCTGTGCTTTGCTTGCTCGTATGGTATGGCAGGGGAAATCAAACTGTAAAGCTGGTGCTGTACTAGTGCCAGTGCCTGATCTGGAAACTGTCTTTATGGTTTACATTAGAGTGCTGTATTTAATCAAAACAAAGAGGGCATATCCCTCCTTGCAGTAGTTTTGCAAGACTCTCACAGTCGTCTCAGATAACAAAACTGTTCTCCAGTGTTTATTGTCAGCTCTGCCACAAACACCTGTGTCATCTCAGAGGTGGTATTTCAGTGGGCCTCAAAATAAACGTGCAGTTCTTGGTTTGTCATAAACACTTTGCCTCTCCAAATGACATGATTACATTTGTGCACCACAGAAGTCTTATTTGAACTGTCTTAATGTGTAAGGTCAGTCTGTTGCTATCAACGAGGGGAAAATTGTTTAATCAGAAACTAAAGTAAAGGAGAAAGTGAACAAGTATTCCATTAGATGAGCAAGAGGTAAAAAAGTAAATTATTTGTTTTGCAACAATTTCAACTTAATTCCAGGAAGAAGAAATCATCTCCTTGTTATTCGAGTTGATGTGCCAGCATAGTAGACACGCTTCTTAAAATGCCCATATGCTGATGATATGGATCCTTTTTAGTGCAGACAAGAGCCCAGACAACCTCATTGTAGTTAATAAGATTAGTTGTTGATGATTAATATCTTCTATGCTTAGCATGGCATGAATTTACGATGAACAAAGAAGCACTTAAGGTAATTGAAATTAAACAAGTCACAGTGCTTGTAAACAATCTAGAGAGATTTCTACCTTATGAGAAAATAAAGATAGAAATGAGGAAAAGTACAGTAATTCAGGAAATTATTGAAAACTACAACTGTCATGGCTTGTTACTAAGAGTTAACTTTGCTAATTTTAGTGTTTCTTGCTGTTCTGGTACTAAAAATAAAAGAAAGAAGGCACTAAAAATCAAGTTACCTTGTCTAAATCATACACCATTTGGCCAAGTGGGAAAGAATCTGGGCAAGAGAGGACATGGTATTGGTTAGTAGCAGTGGTCAACAGCCAAATACATCTTCTTTGACAAACTTCTCTGATAGGTCAATGTTGTGGCTCTGTGTTTAGGTGAGTGCAGCAGTGGCATCTGTGATGAGGCATCCTGCATCAACAGTGGTACCTGTACTGCGAGCAAAGCAGATTCATACATTTGCCTTTGCCCCCTTGGATTTAGAGGCCACCATTGCGAAGAAGGTGAGAGGATGCTGGGCTGCTTGTATCTCTTTGTATGTGTTATCTGGTGTTCAGTGTGTTTTCCATGTAGTGACATCCAAGGAGGTCTCACGCTTTTACACTGACAGAGAATAGTATTTGTTATTTTCTCTTTTTAAAATCACATAGTGAAACCCTCCCCCACCATTCACTTTGGGCCTAAATCCAGCTCCTACATAATCAGTGATTCTCAAAACACTTCAGTTATTTAATCTAACTATAATTAAGTACCTCAAACTTACTTTTCAGAAGTTAAAATAATGTACCGCTCCATAGGTGCACATTACCTCTAAAAAAATCCCCACTTACCTCCTAAAAACTGTGTCAGTGGTATAATCTGAAATCTAAATGACCCAACATGAATTTCCTGCTGAAATCACAGGGGTACAAACAAATAGTTGAATACGTACTATTTTCTGTGCTGCAGAACTTTTCATGCCACCATCCATTGTGTGCATGCTTGCTACTTTGAAAAACACCATGCTGTATCATTAAAGAAGATGAACACAAAATTTTGTAGTACAAATGCATCCCTGGAAAAGGAAGGAAGCAGTGCTGGCTAGGATAATTTTCTTTTTAATTTGGAAGACAAAATTTTTAGGTTGTTTCTCTTAACATTAGCTTTAAGTACCTAAGAAAGGGAACTGACACAGGTTCTTAGGAGTCAAACCCTATGAGCCTCAAGTAACCTGCTTGTGTATTTTGGATTTCCAGCACTCACCTTGGCCATACCTCAGTTCAACGAGTCCTTAAGGTCATTTGCTAGCACACCCTGGCCATTGGAACCCCAGAATTACCTTTCCTTCATGGAGTTTGAGATGACATTTTGTCCAGATTTAGAGACTGGCGTCCTTTTGTACAGCTACGACACAGACAGCAAGGACTTCCTCTCCATTAACATGGTGGCTGGTTACGTGGAGTTCAGGTTCGACTGTGGCTCAGGAACGGCTGTCATCAGGTAAAGAGCGTTGCTTGTGCTCGTGTTCCAACAGTGCCACAGTGATGACTGAGGAAAGGAGTGGAAAGAGTAATAGCCTATGAGGAGGAATGGGAGCTTATCAGTGCCTAGTGCCCACATCTAAGGAAGCACAGAAACACTAGAACTGCATTCAAAGGGACAGGATTCTCTTCCTACATAAGTTTATGTTTCCAAGACTTAATATCCATGTTACTGTGCCATGGCACCATCTTACTGCAGATGTTACTTTTGTTTCTCTGTGGTTTTCTGTATGGTATTGTGATCTGGTTGAAGGAAAGAAGTCAGAGAGTTGTGGTCAATGAGACAGAGTTTAACTGGAGGCCTGTATCTAGTGGAGTCCCTCAGGGGGCAATACTGGCACTGGTACTATTCAACATACATTCAGTGACCTGGACAAGGGAACTGAGTGCACCATCAGGAAATCTGCTGATGACACAAAACTGGGACAGGTGGCTGACACACCAGAAGGTTTTTCTGCCATTCAGCAAGACTTAGACAGGCTGGAGAGAAGTTTAATGAAATATAACAAAGGCAACTGTAGGGTCTTGCATCTGGGGAGGAGCAACCCCACATACCAGTATAGACTGGGGACAGATTTGATGGAGAGCACCACAGAGGTAAGGGATTTGGGGGGTCGTGGTGGACAGCAGGATGGCCATGAGCCAGCAATGTGCCCTCATGGCCAAGAAGGTCAGTGGCATCCTGGGGTGTATTAGAAGGGGTGTAGTTAGTAGGTTGAGAGAGGCTCTCCTCCCCCTCTACTCTGCCCTGGTGAGACCACACCTGGAATATTGTGTCCAGTTCTGGGCCCCTCAGTTTAAGGAGGACAGGGACCTACTTGAAAGAGTCCAACGGAAGGCCACTAAGATTATTAAGGGAGTGGAACATCTTTGTCATGAGGACAGGCTGAGGGAGCTGGGTCTCTTTAGCTTAGATAAGAGGACACTGAGGGGTGACCTCATCAACATCTATAAGTATGTAAAGGGTGAGGAGGACGGAGCCAGGCTCTTCTCGGTGGTGTCTAACAACAGGAAAAGGGGCAATGGATGCAGGCTGAAACATAGGAGGTTTCATGTGAACATAAGGAAAAACTTTTTCACTATGAGGGTGACAGAGCACTGGGACAGGCTGTCCAGAGAGGTTGTGAAGTCTCCTTCTTTGGAAACATTCAAAACCCTCCTGGATGTGTTCATGTGTGACCTAGTCTAGGTGATCTTACTCTGGCAGGGAGGTTGGACTAGATGATCTTTCAAGGTCTGTTCCAACCCCTGACATTCTGTGGTTATGTGATTAGAGAAATTCCCTTCTTGCTTCCATGATGGTATGCCACAGCTACTTAGGGTATCTATACATATTTTATGCATACAATTTCTAGTCACAAAATTGTACAATATTGGCATTTTTGTGAGCCTTCTCCACGCTGGTCTCCAGTTCTAGGTGGTAAGTATGGGGCTGGAGGTATCACAGGAAGAAACTCCTCCAGGTCTCCTCTTCCTTTGTAGTGCTAGGTTGTTTTTTGTTGGTGGTTGGTTTGTTGGTTTTTTTTGGGGGGGGGGGGATGGGGGACTGATGCTAACATCCAATTTACATAACTTAAGCAGTCTAAAAGATAAAAATATGGTTTATATGAGTCACGCAGGTTCCCAAACAAAGACAGACCCCAAGAATGATTCACTTCATCCTAAAATTAATATCTAGGATAGTAGCAATGAAATGCTTCAAAAAGGGTTGCTTGCTCTCTCTGCGCATAACTGAGTGCCCAGTCCCCAGAGAGCTGCTCCCTGGGTTATTCTGGAAAGGCAGCAGGCCCAACAGAAGCGGTCAGTACCTTGGATGTGGTCCAAGAGGCTGCCAGTTCGACCAGGCTAACCTAATATTTAGAATTGTAAAAAGCTTATACAAAATGTGTACGCTGCCTGCAAGTCTTGCATACCATGTGTTCCCTGTGGATGGACATCAAGAATTTTGGCTATACTCCGATTAGGAGAAATGTACTGATTTTCCACTGAATGAGGGCAAACAAACAAACACATTCAGATGACGAAGTGAGACATGATATTTTAAGGGGGCAAATGCAAAATAATGAACAACCCTCAACAGCACACAGCTGTGGCCATACAGTTAGTGCTGTCAGACAGAGAAAGATCCTGGATCCATGGATAGTTCTGTGACTGCAAAAGCTAACTGGTTAGAGACAGTGTGGTGGTTTGACCCTGGCTGGAGGCCAGATGCCCTCCAAAGCTGCCCAATCACTCCCCTTTTCAGCTGGACAGGGGAGGAAATATATATTGAGAGGCTTAGGAGTCAAGATAAGAGATCATTCTGCAATCAGTGTCATGGTCAGAACAGACTCAACACGGAATAAAGGAAAGAAAACTCTGATTGATGACACTGCACTGCACCACAAGTAACACCAGAGTTGGGTGATAAGAAGTAAAACCAGATCTTAAAGCACCTCCCTCCACCCCTCCCTTCTTAGCAGACTTCACGTTGGTCATGATTTCGCTCCCTTCTTCCCCCCATTGTGGCACAGGGAGGGGCAGGGACTGGGGAAATAGGGGTTTTGGTCAGTTCCTCATGAGTTATTTTACTTCTTAGCTGGGGAGGGGGAGCATTCTTCACACCCTTCCCCTGCTCCATTGTGGGGTCCCACCCACGGGAGACAGTCGTCCATGAACTTCTCCAACGTGAGCCCTTTCCCTCGGGGCTTCAGCTCTTCCCCAGCTGCCCCAGCATGGGTCACTGCTATGGGGTGCAGTCATAACTCATAGAATGTCTCTCAGACTCTCAAGACCAGACTGCTCCGGCCTGGTCCCCCATGGGGGTCATAAACCCCCACAGCAAACCTGCTCCAGCACAGCTCATCTCTGTGTCTCTGCCTCTCTCCACGGGCTGCAAGTGCTGGCAGAGGCTTGCTCCAACACAGGTCACAGTGTCTTCCGCATGTCTCCCCCTGCTCCAGTGTCTCCCCCTGCTCTAGCATGGGGCCTCTCCACGGGCTGCAGGTGGGGTCTCGGCCTTTTCCATGGGCTGTGGGGGGACGCCCGCTCCACCATGGGTTTCTCCAGGGGCTGCAGGGGCATCTCTCTCTCTGACATCTGGGGCACCTCCTCCCCCTCTTCTCTGGCCTTGGTGTCTGCAGTGTCTTATATCTTTTCACTCCCTTCTCTGGGGGCAAAAAGCAGCTGATGTGGGGTTTTTCTCCTAAATGTGATTCCCAGAGGTGCTGTGTCCGTCGCTGATGGGCTCGGCCTTGGTCAGCAACGACTCCGGCATTGAGCCAGCCGGTGTTTGCTCTGTGGGGCCTGCAGAGAGCTTCTGGCTGCTTCTTGCAGAAGCCACCCTGCAGCCCCCTCCTCTGCCAGAACCCAGCCACACAAAACCACAACAGACAAATACAGAAAAATAAGTACAGTGCACAGAATTATTAGGAATGGAATAAGGAACAATGCCTCTGCAAAAAATCCAGAAAGCAACCTGTCTTGAGAACTTGCTGCCATTCTACTTTCAGAAGAAATTAGCAAAATTTAAAAAGTAGTGTTGATATCCAGAGGAGGAAACAGCTTCTATAAATTCAGCAGGACCTTCCAACCTGAAAAAGGAAGACCATAGTGGAAATATGATTGAGATTTTTTTAATTGTGAATGACATAGAGATAAATAAGGAATTATTATTCTGTATTTTTTCAATATGGAAGAATTAGAAGGAGCCCAGTGAAACTGCAAACCAAAAAATAGCAAACAAAGAAAAGAAGTTTTTTGGTTTTGCTGGGGTTTTTGGTGGGTTTTTTTCATACAGCACAAAAATAAGTTGTGGAAACTAATTGTCATGGCATGTTACAGATGCCAGAACTATAAATAGGTTAAAAAAAAATTAGAAAAATTTGAAGAAAGCTCCATTGAGGGAGATCAAACACAATTGTACAGATGCAGCCTCTGACTCAGGAAATTGCTAAATGACAAGTTGCCAGAAGCTGGGAGGATATATCAAGAGAAGAATTACTCCATACTTGCCCTGTTCTTTTTCTCTTGCAGAAAAGCAGCAAAAATAGCTAATGTCAGAGACCTTTGCTCCAACCCAAAATGGCCCTTCTTAGAACAGCCTTCAATCTTTCTCTGATTACAGCTATCTAATTCCTATTACGGGCAACCATAAAAGTTGACTGCTTTTTTTCTTTCCTTCCCCAAGAATTTTGTAGCACTTCAGAACACCTTGGATTAAAGTGTAACTGAGATGTAGGCTTGTAAAATGTGGCAAGAGCCACAGGCACATGCGTGGGAGTGGAGACTGACCCTTTGTGTCGGAAAACAGAAGAGCCAGCAAGACACCAGTTAGCACCTGGGTCATGTGCATTAGGGAAGAGGCATGTAGTGAGATAGCTGAGTGATGGGGGAGACTCTTGAGACTGGCAGGCGTTGTTGAAAATTGTCAGGATACCCTGTTAGCTCCTTTTTCTAAATAACATACACAACTCACACCCTGTTATCAGCTCTGTCATTGATTAAATATGATAGACTCCCTCTTTTTCATGCCTGCTTAGCCAATACCCACTTAAAAGTCTGCCTTGATCTTCATCATACCACTTCCTTTCTCCTAAATGGGAACATAATTCTGGTCATCCTGAGTATGTCTTCCATAAGATCAGGCTGTCAAGTATTATAACACAATGAGAACACAATTATCATGTCTTTATAATTATGGGTGAGGCAAGCTCATTTGCACAAAAGTTTGTTAGTGAAGCTTAGGTTTTTCCTGAAGTGACCTGGAATGGAAGCAGCATGGTGTGCACAGGGGAGTCCAGCGGAAGCAGGGATGCTGAGTGGACAGATGGATCCAGAACCTGAGCTATTTACCAAGATGTCTCAGAGGAGAAATTCCTCCTGGAATTCCCTTTGGCCAGGCCTTTGCAGGATTAAGATTGCCATGGTTTTTGACGTTTGGTTTACATGGGGAAAAAGTAATTTTTAACCCCACAGCACATGAAGAGCCATTACCAAAGCTCACCCTGGTTTCAAAGAGTCTGTAAATCCAAGAAACAGCTTGCAACTCTAAAGCAATGACTCTGTAAGGTTTAATCATCTCTAATTGTTATTAGATCTAGCAGAGCAGGAGGGTTAGCATGATTATGACCTCATCAGTAGAGGAGATAAAATTGCTATTTCTTGGGTAACCAAACGTATCTGGTTCCTTTATATGTATATATTCTGCAAGATGATTAAATTCTGTTACCTATTGATTACCCAAGATAGTTAAACTCTAAATGCTATACATAAGAAGGACAAGTGAATGGCATTCACAATGACAATTCTTTCAGAGGTTTTCTGAACAAAGTGTCCAAGTAATATTCCCAGCATTGTCCAAATAGTTGAAAATAGGCTTTTAGAAAATTTGGAGGAGCAAAATAGGTACAACAATAAGATTACAGCTCATGTTCAGGGAAAAAAAAAAAAGAAAAATTTTTACTTTTACATTTTCAGAATTATATACCTTTTTTAATCAGCATTTGAATCACTACTATTCAAATCACATTTTTTTCAGTTCTTTCATTTTCTTTTTTTCATTTTTAAATCTAAGTAACCTAAACACAGATAACATTATTTCACCCAAAACAGTTTTATATGTTTTCATTAAAAACTAGAAAATCTTCAGGTGCCTTAGATACCACAGTTTATGATTTTTTCACTTGACCAGTGAATCAAACACAAGTTATCATTGCTCCTGAAAAAAGCCTGCAAGATAACTGTTATACACAAAATGCTTTAACTGGTGCAGTAAAATGACATTTGAAAGGAAGATACTACAAAGTTCTGTAGAACTTCCAAAGGGGGATATGGTTTTGCCCATTATGCAGGATGCAATTCTTATTAGTGCTGAACTAATTGTAAGAACATTGTAAGAACAATTTTACAATGCTTCCTCTGAGACTGGTAAATACTTTGCACAACTGGGCATCATTGTTCTTAGCCAGGATCTCATCACATCATTAGGATTGTGTTTTAGGCACTTCCCCTTAATGTACAGCAGCCAGGCTGTGCGTGTGTGTGTATGTATGTCACTGTAACAGGCTGATAGAGCTGGTGTGCCAAGACAAAGTAGTTCTGTTTTAAAATAGGGTGAAGAATGTGAGACTAGACTAACCATTAAAGTGGGAAGCTTTATCTTCAGGCTTATGTCCCTGTGAAATGAGGATGTACAGCTGACGCAAAACTTTGTCTTAATCTATTATAAATGACTGAGGAAAAAAATTAGCTCAGAGGTAGATGAAGTGCATGATTATACAAATGTTTATAAGTAAAAGTAGAGTGCTTGTTATTTGCTGTAGGAACATGGTCTTATTTTCCTTTGCTAGCTGGGCTCAGGAATTATGTTACTTCCTTACAGTGAAAGGAGCAGTGATTTGTTTTTGGTTTTTATTTAGAAAGTCATTCCAGAAGGCTTGACTTTTTAACTCCCCCACAGTCTTGAAAGTATCAGAAAGGCAGAAGTGTAAAATACTTAAAAGTTTTCTTCTCTTTAAAACAGGAGTGAAGAACCTGTCAGTCTGGGTCAGTGGCATGAGTTGCGAGTGTCTCGCACGGCAAAGAACGGCATCCTACAGGTGGACAAACAAAAGCCTGTGGAAGGGATGGCAGAGGTGGGCATGGCTTTTCATGAAAGAGAAGGATGATACTGAAAATTATGTGCACAAGTCCTGTTTTTACCGTTCTCTGAATATTTTTTCTGGAAATTAAGGCCAAAAGAGAATTGCTTATTTCACTTCTTGTAAAAGACATTTTCAGGAAAGGGTAAGGACTGGAATACTCAGGCAGTTGATGACTTGTATTTTATTCTTCTGCCACCACAAGGTCATAGTGATTTAACTTTGTCGTTAGGAGAACTTGTGCTTATACTGTGCAGGGTATTCACTCTAAGCACTCCAGTGCTTGCACAGAAGTACTTTTTTATCCCAAGAACCTGAGGCTAGAACTGCTTGGAAAATGTCTTTTATTCTTTCCTGGTGGAAGGTGTTGCCAGAAAACCAGACTCCAGATCCTGTTAGTAGAAGAATCAGCAGTTTTTTCTGCAAACTGGGAAACTAAAAGTTTAGATTTTTTTTTCTTGAAAAATATAAGCAAATTGAAATGACAGTTGTCTCCTAGATGGAGTGGGAAAGATTCAAATGGAGCATTTGAGACTTCTTTAGATAGATGGGTCAAGATGAAGACTTCCATTTTCTTGTGTCTAATTGCTGCAGTGCAGCCACAGAAGTAGATTGACTGGGAGCTTCTGCAGAACTGGCATTACATGGTTATCCTGTCCTTAGATGATAAAACATCTTTCAGCTCACTCCAGGACACTCAGGTAGTCCTGTCAGGTATCCTGAGAAACTGCTTCTGGTAACTAATGCAAACTCAATGTTTCTTTTATTTAGCCCCATAAGTGAATTATCCTTTCAGATGTTGGAAGCATTAAATGAGTCTCTATTGCATGGACTCTGCTCTGATTTTAACTCTATGAACCTCACCCTGGTTCTTGATTTACATCATAGCACCTTAAGTCATTGCGAATAGAGCTAGATTTGCAGTCAGAAAGCACAATGAACCAGCCTCCTTTCTTCCTTCAGTATTCCAAATTGAAGTTTTTAATCTATTTCTGACTAGGGAAAAGCACAGTCAATAGAGTGTCCTGCAGTGGGTGACTGGTGCAAAGACGTGGTAACTGAAGAGGCATTAGAGTAAGCTGTAACTTCTAATGTAGGCTAACTGGAACATACCAGTGCGGTTCCAGATTCTCTAATAAAATGCTGTTCTTCTGTTTCTTGCAGGGGGCTTTCACACAGATTAAATGCAGCTCTGAAATATTCATTGGTGGAGTGCCTAGTTATGATGCTGTCAAGAAGAACTCTGGGATCGTCAGACCTTTCAGCGGGAGCATCCAGAAGGTATGTGCCCATAGAAACACACGGGAGATGTTTCTTTCCATCCCATCCAGTGCAGACTTAAAGTGGATGCCTGCCTTTATATCACTGGCAATATTCAAAATAATCCAAGATTTCACTTCAGGAGCCCACCACAAAGTGCTTTCACTATTCCACAGTGAAAAGCAATTCTAATTTCAATAGCCACTAGGTATTATTACTACCAGTCTCCCTATTAATTTCCACGCTGTACTAATAAATGAGCAGAAATTATATGGGATCAAGTTCAGAATGGTGAACAAAGTCAAGATTAGAGCCCTCAGAGTGCCCTTTGGCATCATAGATAAATAAATGAACAGAAGAAATGCTCAAATACTTCAAAGTATGTATGCTGAGGCAGCTAAATATCTGATGTTGTAACCAATACAGTAATGAGCAAAAAAGAAGGTGCAAATACAAATGGATCCCAGTCCAACTAGCATATTCTTTCACCACACAGCAGTTGCAGGCCCCACAGCCTTCCCCTGTTACGATTTTATATGGGTTACATGAACAAAAATCTTTCTCATTGTTGGCAGACTTTAGGGGTGATGTTCCAGTAAGGTCAGCTGCTCCTGGGTATGGTTCTCTTCTCAAGAATAAATCTGTACATTCATAGTAAGTCCTAATAAGAAATCATCAGAAAGCTCAAACTGAACTCACATTTGCTCTCCGTAGGCATACTTAAAATAATTTAGATACAGCTTAAAAGTTTGCCTTGAATCCTCAGAGTTTTAAATGAGTGAATTATTGCATCAGATTTACTTAACAATTAAAAACCACTAACAGTGTGTCTCATAACTAGTTGACCAAGGGCAGAATAGTAACTGCAATTCAGTGTAAATGGTTTCATCGCTTGGTCCAGCATTTTTCACTGTCTTTGACCTCTGTCTAGCAGAAAACTTGAAGTTCAAGAAAATTTGGGGAGTGTGTAATAGTGATGGGAACAGATCAGACACATGAACCCCATGGGAAAGGTGGGCTTGGCTAAATACAGTGCATTTTGAAATGCAAGATAGGGATCCTGGGAGCAATTAACGCAGGTCACACTTAAAGGTGAGAAGTTGCACCCAAGACCACAGAGGTGCTTGTAAGGACTGGGAAAAGATGAGTGAGCCCTTACTTCTGTGCTGTAAAGGAAGTTGGTTTGCCTTCTTGGAGGCCTGGATGGGGTGTCCAGGAAGAGTATTGCCTGCCTTTTGGGCACTGGGAGTGTTTAGACTGCTGTGTTTGCACATGGTAGGATTTTTGAGAATAATACAGAAGTAAAGCTACAAACATTACCAAGTACTGGAAAACATGCCATGTATAGAACGACCTCAGGTCTCAAATCTATTTAGTTTACTCAGATAAGGTTATCTGAGCAATAAGATAAAAACTGCTTTATTGTGGTCTGCTAGTTCCTACATGAGGGTGAGATTTCTTTGAGTACCTGGCTCTGAACTGATGCAGAAAAAAGGAATGATAAAAAACAGTAGCTGGAAATGGAAGAGAAGTTTAATCCCAGAAATAAGATGCACATTTGTTAAGAGTGGCTGCTTGTTAACCTCTGAAACAATGTAGCCAGAAGTTAGAAAGGAGTTGAAAAGTTAGTGGAGTCTTCACTGGTGCATCTTTACAACAGGACTGTGCATTCTTCTGATGTTGTTTAGTGCTGTTTCAAACAGAGTATATACATATATATGCTTGACACAAGCCCTTCTTCCCAGTAGGATCCCCTAAGGTGCGTTGTCAGAGTCAAACAGGAGCCAGAGTAACTATTACCATTCCCACTTCTGACCCTTAAAATCTTATTTGTTTGTGAAAACTGACTTCTTGTTTTGATGTAGCTGAGATCAGAAACCATAATGTACATGTAATCTCTGCCAAGGTATCAGCTGAGATTATACAAATGTCAGTTTGTATAGAGAACATATGTTGCTGACGCATTGGAAAAATCCCCAAATTTAACAATTCTCTTCACTTTATATACAAACAGTTTTCTGAAATCATTAATTATGTTTTTCATCCATCTTAACTCTAGCTTCTTTCAGGCAAGATGAGATACTAGAAAGCAATAGAAAATGTGAAAAACAAGCTGTTCTGCTTAGTATTTCTGTTGTCAACATTCATCTCCTGGGGGGTTTCCTGATCTCAGAAACGCTTTTCCTCAGCACTGCTCATCTAATTTTACTGTCCCAGCTCATGGCTCAGCTACAAAGCATTGTGGCAGTGTTCAGACACAAGACTGGCAAATGCCACACAGCTTCACCCCATACAGGGGGTGCCTGAGGCTGTCACACAACACCAAAGTGGGTCAGAGTAACAGAATGACTTGGAGCTCTACGACTGGAAAACACATTACCAGACATAGGGTTTTGGCCAAGTTTTGAGGGCTGTGTTTCTCTGAAGTCTTCTGGAGAAGTCTTCTGACTACTAGTACAATACTGGGAATTTGGAAGAGTTTATCATGGAAGATTTTAATGTTTTCCTTTTTTCCTTTCTTTCCTTTTACACAGATTATCCTGAATGACCGGACCATTGATGTGAAACGGGATTTCACTTTGGGGATCAACCTAGCGAACGCTGCCCACCCCTGCGTGAGCTCACCCTGTGCAAACGGAGGCACCTGTGTTCCCAAGAAGGACAGCTATGAGTGTGACTGTCCCCTGGGCTTTGATGGGCAGCATTGCCAAAAAGGTAACGATGACTGCATTTCCATCCGGAGATCCAGAGTCAATCACAAAAGCAAGAGAGATTTAGCACCTACAACTGCTGTTGTATATACCCCTTCAAATAGAAACTGGAGGCCAGAGCTCCCTTTGCACCCGTGCACATTCCATGCACCCAGGGGAGAATTCAGTTTGTCATTTAGGAACATGGTGACTGTTATTCCAGCACAGAGCTATGATCCATAGATAGCAGCCTGGCAGCAACTGTCCCTGAACACTTCGTACAGCTCCCCAGTATGCAGAGCTATACAAAGGGGGAATTCCTGCTAACGTCCTCCAGACAGTGATTATGCTATGTCCTGAAGCATGAGCATTGATAACCTTTGTAATTTTATCCCTCCTGGGACTCACAACAAACACTGTTCTCATATACAGAAAGGTCTAGTCCTTTTTTAGACACTGACCACTCTGATGGTAATTTCACCATCTACAGAAAACCTGCCTTGGTATGGCAATAGAGACCACCAAGGAGAATACAATACGTTATTCTACCTGCCTCAGAGCTGCTGTAGTACTCAGGGAAGCGTTCAGATGGCATATGTTTAAAGAACGAGTTTCAGGTTATGCCACTAGATGGAGATGTTTCCTTTCTGTCAGGTTTGGGCTTCAGAAATTCCTGAGGGAAGGTTTTGTAATGTTCAGAAGAGTGGACTGACATTATTGTCTTCACCCATTCCTTCATTTCTCACAGGCACAAACTTCAAAGTTAAAAGTGGTGGTTTTGGTGAAATCATGATGAATAGATTGTCCTTTTCTTCGAAAAAGACAGTATCTTAGAACAAAAACATTTTGTTACAGGATAGTGCAAGAAACCCCTTTGCTTACGTTGTTGTGGTCTAACTAACAGCTGGAGTAGCGTCATTTATCCCGGCTTCTCAGTGGGGAGGAGGGAGAATTGCAATTGAGGACTGTGCCTCACTCCAAAATTATATATGCCACTTAAAAAACTCAAATGATGCTGTAATGTAGTATATGAGGTGTTGATTCATACCATAATGGATCATTAGCCAAGGGTTCAATAGAGTTTCTTCTGGCATTGCTGGGTTTTATATCTTCTGTCCAAGCTGCAGGGAGTGTTAAAAGTATTGTTATACTTAATTGTAAGATGGAGTAGAACAGAGAACTGTTGTGTTTCCCTGGTTGGATCTGATCCCTGGATTAAACCATGGTGAGTCACTGGGATCTGAAAATGAGGACTAGCTAAGGGATTTGGTGCTCATCCTACCTGTTTGCATCTTTATGTGTTTTGAGCAGGCAAATCCAAATTCTTCTGCCAAAACAATAAAAAAGAGTGCTACCTTCTTAGGAGATTATAGCTGCCTTATGCACATTGGTAGAGGGGATCCTGCTTTTCCAAAAAGGTGGGCATGAAACAGGACAGAGGCAGATTTTACTTACTTTTTATGCTACAGAAAAATAAAACAACAATGTTCTTGTTTTGTTTTGTGCTGACTTATGCAGAGTGTGGAAGTTACTGCCTAAACAGTAAGTACTGCAAACGCCGTGAAAAGTGCTCTGTCATTGTGCGTCTGTGTCTGCTCTAGCAAGCTGGATGCTGGATTTCCATTAAGCCTGGCAAGCCTCTGTCAATAAGAAAATGTTTTCTAGGGTTTCACAGTACTTCCCCAAATCTTGTCCTGTTGCTATTTTAAACTGCATCCAGAGCACCTGCTAAGTTCAGAGTGGTGGGTGTAGAGCTGGTGCCTGTATCTGCAGAGCAGCAGGGCCCTGTGGCTGTCCGAGTGCTTGGTCAGGTGCCACATCAGGCTGCAGTGGAGAGCTGGCTCCTGCTTGCCCTGCAAGCTCTGGTGCCTCTCTGCCGAGTTGCAATGAACAGAGAGGGAACAACGTCTTTAGTCCTAGATCTCCTTAGAGACCCTGTTCCCTTCCAGTTACAGAGGCCCTGTATGCATCAAGGGTACTCCTAAAATTTACTTGGTGCGGCAAATCCGGTGCAGCAAGTGAGTTGCATACAGAAGAGCAAGCAGAGATAGATGCCCGTCAATCTCCATAGAGGAAATCAGAGTGCAGGGCTGCTGCATGGCACAAGCACCTTCCTCTGCTGAAGGAAAGAGCAGCTGGGCTCTAGTGCCGCTGCGAGATGTCACCGGGAGGGAAGAAGTGCTCCTTTCACGCTCTGCTCCCATCATCCCTAGTCACACTGACCAGTGCAGGAAGTGTCAAACCTGGCAAGGAATGTCTGAATGAGTGTAACAAGTCTTTTGCAATCTTCCAGCAACGCTGGCAGGCTGCGGACCGCCTGCGGTGGTTTCTTTAGACACATTAGGCAGCTTTCCTGATTTCAGTACGGATGAAAACAGGCATTCGTCACTATCTAAAATTCTCGGTCTTGGCACTTAGAGCTAAATTGCATATTGCTGTTGTTGGCTGCCAGACTACACCAATTGTTGCATATCTGTGTTACAGTGAGCTCTTAAGGCCCAGCCAGCCTCTGCATTGCTTAAAGAAAGCAAGCATCCATGCCCTGAAAAGCTTGAAATTTATATAGATGGGATTAGCTGTGGGTTGGAGGGATTAGTTCTCAGGAAGAAAACAGGATGAAAGCAGCTATTTTAAGGCATTTATAAAACTGGCTTATATTATTGGAGCAGTCAGTTAGGAGACATCAACAGCAAACTGTAGGATGATATTCACTTGAAAGAAAATCTGTTTGGGACAGTGCGCGTAACCTAACAAAGGCTGCAAATCAGGGATGTTCAGTGACTTATATCACACAGCTGAGTTATTTTGCCAAGGTCTTCTCCATGGGCAGCAGTACACCAGTCTGGTTGCAACATGTGCTGCCATCCCAGCAGCTGTACACCACAGCTGTGACAGGGGCTGTCCTTGGAGAATAGGGAGGTGCTGTGTGCAGGACACGGGTGAGCTCTGAACAAAACACCCTCCAAGGCAGCACTGCGTCATGTCGGATGCATGTGCCAAAAGTCTTTGCAGCCTCTGTCATATAGTCTTTCATATAGTCTCTGTTGCTTTTCTATAGACCTAAAGTGATTAGGAGCACCCTGTATGTCCTCCCCAGAGATAGCATCCCCCAACCACCACCAGAGGTGTGCCCTGAGTGGGCAGGAGTGGCTCCGTGCAAAGCCACATACACAAAAGCTGGAATTGGGGAGCTCACAGGTTGCCTGTGCTGCCCCCCTACCCTTGCTTTGCAGGGGTGAGAGGTCCCTGTCATAATCTGCACATGGTGCTCCGTTTGAAGTCAGGAAGAAGTTTCTTAGACCAAGAACAAAGGGTGTCTAATGCTCTGGCAAGAGGGTGGCTTGAACCACTCAGAGAATCAAGGAATGTGGGAACAGGGATAAAAATAAAATTTGCTATGTTTTCCTAGTACTTCTTATTTTCCCACGCTAACATTTATGGTGGAGCAATACATTAGGCTCGTGACATGAAGGCAGTAAGCAGAGGGGCCGTCAGCAAACTGCCTCAACTACTGCTCCTACATAAGGGTTCGATCTGGCAGTTCGGTTTTGCAAACCAGTGCAAAGAGTTCAGCTCAGTTGTGTTCCTTCAGCAGGGACCTGGCAGTAGAAATGTCTTGTCTGTCTCCCTTTTTTTAAAAAAAATATTTTTTCCATTTCCATGTCAGCAGGCTGGCACTCACCTTCATTTTCTTATTTAATTTTCAGCCATTACAGAAGCAATTGAAATCCCACAGTTTATTGGTCGCAGTTACCTCACATACGATAATCCAGATATCCTGAAAAGGTAATGTATCTCCTCTGAACATAAATACTCTGTTTGCCAACCACTATAGTGCTAGGAGCCTCGTGGGGCAGGATGTTATACATTTAAAGTTTTAAGTTGTATTTGCCGTGTTTCCAAATTTCAGGAAACTACTTTTTCTATGCACATGCTTATGGCTCTATTTGCTATAACATCTGAGCATGCTGCAACATGTAGAGATATGGCATGGACAATGGAGAAGGACTGATAGACGCTTTCTGAGAGTAAAAAACAGACATACAGATCTGGTATCTGCAAAGAGACTAAGGGTTTTATCTCCTCCTTTAGCCTTTAATTTAAATCTTCAAACTTCAGCTACTCTGTACCTTAGAAGATGCCTAAATTCCAGCAAATTGTGGGTTGCTTCAACAAATTCCTCTATCTGCTAGTACTTCAGCCACTGGCTTGAGGAGGCTTGGGAGATGTCCTCACCTGCAGCTCAGTACTTCTCACCTCCCAGGACTTTCTGATTTGCTCTTCTTGTGTTTCTTCCACTGACTTCTAAGGGCACCAAATCTATTGGACATTCTCAAATGTTGCTGGTTGGGCTGGATTTTGTGCTAGGCTGGAGGAGAGAAAGGATTTTCTCTTACTTGTATAGAATAACTGAGTAACTTTTGTGTTGGGGATTCTGGAGGGTCAAGTTCAGTTTCCCCCATTCTGAGATGCTGGAGATGAGGATGTGAACCAGAGTCCGTAACTCACCAGCAAGTAGGTGAGTTGCCAGACAGTAACGTGCAAGACCAGAGGAAAAGAAATACTATACCACCTTTTATGGCTTTTTTGAAAGAAGACTGTCCCAGATTGATATTTTACTATTATTTCCTTCTTCTGCATTAAACAGGGTGTCAGGATCAAGAACGAATGTGTTCATGAGGTTTAAAACGACAATGAAGGAAGGCCTTTTGATGTGGAGGGGAGACAGTCCCATGAGACCTAACAGTGATTTCATTTCTCTAGGCCTTCAGGAAGGAGCACTGATATTCAGGTAAATTTCTCCCCCTTATTTGTGTAGCCCACAGGACACTCAGGGCTCGAAGGAGTTGCCTTAGCACGTGCAGCACGCTTCTCCTTTGGCACAGCACGAGACGGTTGCATCCTCAAGGTTTTGTTCAGTGACAGGTGCCAGTACTGTCTAGGAAAGGGTGCGAGTTGAAGAGGTAATGTGCTGCAAGATTTGTACCATTTCTGCTCCCTCCCTCCCAGTTTTTAAAGCACCCTGTTTTTACTGTGATTTTCTAAAAGTCGCCGAATGAGGGTACAAGAGCTGTCAGTAAACATCCCCCCCCAATGCCTTTTGAAGCACTTGACATCTCAGTTAAGCGGGGCAGGTGTAGGGTTTGCAGAGGGAGCAAAGGTCAAGGGAAAACTCTGCTGACACATGTGCTCACTCTTCACCCGGAGTGCACATGGGGACCAGGGCTCCCACCCTCTCAAAACCCAAAAATCCAGCGGCTGTGACACAAACCTCGCTGTCTCCAGGCTTTGTTACTGCCACCATCCACAGAGCCTCTTATTTATGAAACCAATAATAGTACTGTCAAAAAGTTGAAATTTTGTGGGAGTGTGGGGAAATGTTGGGCTGAGATCAAGTTTTCTCCCTTGCAGATACTTCAGCAGTTTCCATGCAACTTTTCGTGTCGTGCTTTTTTGGGACTCCTGCTTTTTGAAAGCCCTGTCTTTTAGGTTGTGTAAGACAAATACCAAAACAGTGACCTACAAATGACCATCACAATTATGGATCATTGTCAATTAAATGACATAGATTTTGTTAACCTTTTAAGCTAACTTAAAGCTATCTTTTATCTGATTTACGTGAGTGTTGTTTCCTTCCATGGAGACACAGACAGGTCGCACATTTCCATTTAAATTAATTTCTTTTAAGCTTTTTTTCATGTGATTTTTTGGTGGTTGACTTTGCAGAAACTCTTCATTTCCTATTTGTTCTGTACACAAGGAACTGACTCTGCAGAAATGGTGCATTTTTTAAATGTCTTTGTGAGAGCCTGTTTTTCCAAGATACATGCTAGGAAGTGGCCCCTCTCTTCTGTTTAATGTGCTGTGCTCAAGTACCTAACACAGGTTGTGAACTTCATTCCAGGTTCAGCCTTTTTTTGAAGAGATGGTAATTTCAGCTCTAATCTCTCTACTTTGGTAGAGGCTGAAGGACAGAAGTGGCTGGCTCAGGCTAATTCGTTCTACTTATTTAGGCAGCTGAGCACCCAGTACCTCACTGTGTTGTAGTATCTGCTTCCCCTTTGTGAAGGTTGGCCCAGATCTCTGGGATCTACAAATTAAGATGCCTGAAATGTAAACATGATAGGGAAGTTAGGTATGATGTGTAATTCTAGTAGCAGCAAATGCAAAGAAATAGTCAGAGCTGCAGCTGAAGCAGCGAACTTCATTATTGCCTCTGCATTTATTTATTATACTTCATCCTTTCTAACATCACAAGACTCCCTATAATTCAGATGATTTGCAGATACGTTACATATCTATAATTTATTTATTAACCATGTTTTCAACTTCCCACTCCTCTCTCCATTAGGCCAAAGGTCTGTAGGTCACTGACCTTCCTAACCTCTTGTTTTGGGGAAAAACTGCCATGTGGAGGCCCCATTCTTTCTCCCATGGGATGTTGGTAATGGTACCCACTCTGACCTGTGAAGGAGGCAGTTTTCTGTGTTGCTCCATGAGCCTGACCTTTCAAAATACCTGCATTGCTGCTGGGCTTCCAAGGGACCTCACCAGTCCTCCCAGACTCTGAGCTGTAAGGGTTGCTCAGGGCTAAGCAGGTGGGACACAGAGAAAGGAATCCTGAGTGATTTGGCAGGCAGGCAGTCTTTGCAAGGGAGGCAGTAAACATTTTAATTTATTATTTTTAATTGTAGCTACAATTTGGGCAGCGGCATTGCTTCCATCATGGTGAATGGCTCTTTCAGTGATGGCCGGTGGCACAGAGTCAAGGCTGTTCGGTAAGTGGCCACGCTTCATCTGAGAGGCATTTTGGAGCCACCCTGCCATTAAAGGTGCTGGCTGGCGTGTCTGGATGCTGGTTGGGTGTGAATCACTGCACTCCACACTCTCACTCGCTTAGGAGTTGAACTGTTAGCAACTTGGCTGTTTCAGGATGATGTACACAAAGATTATTGTATTAGAGGTGACAGTGCCAACTCAGCACAGTTCAAGGCAGGCTGCCAAAGTCACGCAGGGCTATTCTGGGGCTGTGACAGACATTCTATTAAACCCATACCATTTGGGTTAAGAGTATTTTTCTTTAATGTCTGCATTTTGAAATTCCCTAGTGAGCACTTTGTGGGCTGGCACAGACACTCGAGCACGGACACTGTATGCCTACTTCTTCTATTTGGAGGAGGTGCAGACATCTTGCAGTGTATATATAACTCATATTTATAACTCATTACCTCATGGGATGCAAGCATGCCCAGCAGGGAAGCACACATCTCTCTGTTCATGAGATGTTGGTTCCATGCAAATTTCTGGCTGGGATCTGCACAACTCAGAATCACAAAATCACAGAATCACTAGTTTGGAAAAGACATTCAAGATCGAGTTCAACCATACCTGTCCTCTACTAAACCATATCCCTGAGCACCTCATGTACCCGTGTTTTAAATACATCCAGGGTCAGTGACTCAAACACCTCCCTGGGCAGCCTGTTCCAATGCCCAATAACCCTTTCAGTGAAGAGCTTTTTCCTGATGTCTAATCTGAACCTGCCCTGGTACAGCTTGAGCCTATTCCCCCTTGTCCTGTCACCTGCCACTTGGGTGAAGAGACCACCACCCACCTCTCTGCAACCTCCCTTCAGGTAGTTGTAGGTAGTGATAAGGTCTCCCCTCAGCCTCCTCTTCTCTAAGCTAAACATCTCCAGCTCCCTCAGACGCTCCTTACAAGATTTGCTCTCCAGCCCCCTCACCGGCCTGGTTGCCCTTCCCTGGACACACTCCAGGGAACCTTGATGTGCTTCTTGTAGTGAGGTACACTACATCCACAACTCGTTACCAAACAGAACAGGACTCCCATCATATGGCTGTTCTGTCAGTGCAGTTATCAACCATATCTGACATGGAAGTGGCCGAGAAGCTCTAGTAAGAAACAAGACTTCTTATGTTTTACTTCAACTTGACTATTTCTTCCCTTCTGTTGAAGCTCCTAGTGTTTACTTTTTGTATTGCATCTGATTTTTAACACCACACCAGAACCTGTTGATCCTCCCCTCTCCCCTAGGTGTGCAATTTACTTCTTCCCTGTTTTATTGTCCTCTGCAAATGTGTCCCACACCCTTTGCAGTTCTTTGACATCTTAGTCCCTGGAAAGAAGACACCCTGAAAGGTCTGGATTGCTGTCTGTGGGGCCCCCCAACATTAGTCACCAGCCTTCACCATGAACCCTGCTGAGCACCAAGTTGCCCTGGTCTCCTGGTGAGGGGGAGATGATGCTGGAGCTCCTCCTGCCTGGTTGTGGGCTGGATGCATGAGAGCGGTTTGGTTTTCGTTGCAGGGATGGACAGTCTGGCAAAGTTACCTTGGATGATTATGGTGCCAGGACTGGTAAATCCCCTGGGAAGATGAGGCAGTTAAACATCAATGGCGATCTCTATGTAGGTGAGTGCTCACCGTTTACAGTTAGGACCCAGGCACAGTCCTGTGTTTGCAAGGCCAGCTGTAAGGCAGGGCATCCCGTCACTCCATCTCAAGGCGGAGGCTTCGCACAGCAGCCTCTGGTCCTTCACAGCCTGCTTTTTGTGGGATAGCCTCTCTGGGTGGGATGGGCAGGAGGCTGGTATGAGAAGGGGCCAGCACCATGGGCTGCACTGTGGTACCCCCCACAGGTACAGAGAGAAACTGAGTGGCAGCTGCAAACCCCACACCCTAGTGGAAATCTGGGCACAAGCTTATTCAGCTTTTACTGATGCTGTGATTTTGCAGTAAATAATTAGCATCCTCATTTATTATTTCCTGCTTATCCCCTCTGTAATACCAAGTGCTTAAAAGCTGTACAGAAAAATCCCGTGGAGTAACCTGTAAATTAAATTCGCTTCTGAGGTGCTGTAGGAGGGCTCGTGGCGTTGGTGGGTGTGCAGTTTGCCGAGCAGGAGCAGAGCCCCCGGTCAGTGAAGAGTTTCTCACTGGTGCCTTTCCCCCAGGTGGCATGAAGGAAATAGCCCTGCACACCAACCGGCAGTACCTGCGGGGCCTGGTGGGCTGCATCTCCCACCTCACGCTCTCGACCGACTACCACATCTCGCTGGTGGAGGACGCGGCCGATGGGAAGAACATCAACACGTGTGGGACCAAGTGACAAGAGAGGAATCCCGGTGCCGAGGACCCTCTATGTGCTTGTGTGTGTGGCTGAGTGAGAGCCCTCTGTGGCCAGCCCATGGTTGCCATCTGGGAAGGTGACAGCGCCAAAGGGAAACACCCCCTCTCTCCCCTCCAAAAAACCAATGTATTTTGCCCTCTTCTTACCTGACCAGACCAAACTGAGTGTTTTATGTAGGAACTGTCCCCTCTACCTGTTCAGTGTTTAGTGAGCACTAAAGGTTGTGCGTCGGTGCAAACAGCAAAGAAATGTGTGGTGTGACGAGTAGCTCAATGACTGTGTTGTGATCCTTAGGTTATCTTCTGTAGCAGTCTTCAAACCCCTGCATCCATCCCGCCCTGCAGTGGTACAATGACTGTGCTGTTGAACAAACACACCATCAGGCAGTGTATCTGCATTCAGATGTACATCTGGGAATAAGCAGTTCTCCTTACCACTCTCTGATTTAGCTAAATTATGTTTCTCCCTGTGTAAATAACAGCTGCAGTGACTGGTTTCAAATCATTGTTGTTTGTTGAGGAAAGTTCTTAAAGTTCTACTTTTTTTATTGCAAACAACAAAATCAATGAACCAATTTTGTAGAAGTAATTTTATACTTGTATATTTTTTATAGCAGCAGACCGTCTTACCTGGTATAACTTTTAACATTTAGGTATGTA
Organism: Porphyrio hochstetteri; assembly: GCA_020800305.1. Lineage (NCBI taxonomy): Eukaryota > Metazoa > Chordata > Aves > Gruiformes > Rallidae > Porphyrio > Porphyrio hochstetteri. The sequence continues at coordinate 77,210,325 of CM036938.1, read as the reverse complement.
CTATACAATTAGCTCTTTGCACATTTTCCTAAAAATAGGTTTAAATCTATTATACAGGAAACTTAATGTCTGTATTATACAGTTCTTCTGGGGATATTTGTGAGTCATGACCAGTTTTTAATCTGACTCCTTATGCTGTGTAAATTATGACACTTTAAAATTGTACGTTATGAAGCTTTCCTGGCTTAAACAGATTAAAAGATCAGGAAAAAAAGAAAAAGAGCAAGTGCTTGCTACTGTGGTATAATAAATCACTTTTTTTTTTGGTTTTTTTCTGAAAAATGAAAGAAGGGATGCGCAAGAGACCTTGGTGGGTCATAGTCCTCTTGAAATAAAATGTTTTCTAGGCACTGGACCAACACTTATGCAACCTTGATTGCCAAACTGTAATTTAAGCAGGCGAAAAGAGTGCTGTCGAGACACTAAGGAAATGGTCCAGAATTTCATAGTTTGGAGATCTGTCGTCTTTAACTCTTTGTTTGAGGTGGATCAGTGAGTCATCGGGGCGGAGAGGGGGGAGGAGAGAGCCTCACCGTGCAGAAGGGCATCCCACGTCTTGCCGCATGCTGGCAGCAGAGGCAGCACAGACCTCAGAGGCACAGGCTCCTCCTAGTGCCTGTGAGTTAAAGGTACCGATGTGGCAAAAGCAACAGAGGTCAGGAAGTTTTTGCTGCACTCCTGCTGTGCCTGGGGTGCTTCCCGCTCCCTGGGAGCTAAAACACATTCCTGAAACTCATCCCACCTACAGCTGAACGTGAGCAGCTGCAGACTGGAGTGGAAAAAATATTAGATTGCATTAGATAATAATGTCACATGCACATAACAGCCAAGGAGACCCCATAGTCTCTTGTGCACGCTGAAAAGGACATCCTGATCACTGAGGTGAACAGTCTTATGCTCCCCGTAGATAGGGCAGCAATGGTCCAAACCAAATACAGGCACTTGTTAAACACATGGAAAAAGACGTGGTGATGCCAGTGTGCAAGGTGCACCTGTGCTCTGCCCCTGGTCAAAACACATTTTGGAAGAACTGTGCTTAGAAGACATCTGCAGCTTGCAGAGTGCTGGAGACACTCATGGCTCTCCTCCCAGGAGAAGTGGAGTTTTGTTTGGCTTGAGGAGCTCCACGGGGAGAGAGAAACCTGTGCAGGGCTGGGAAAAAGCAGGATAAAGTATATATGATCATGATGTGGCTTTAAAAGGAACATGGGTAGGGTTTGAATCTGTGGCATGTAAGGGGGAAATGTGCAGAGTTTTAAGAGGCTGTAACTAAAACTTCTGGAGGCTGAAGGACTTGCTGAGTGCTCAGAGCAGCAGCCCTGAGACGGTGGGCAGACACAGCCAGTGCGCAGGCTGCATCTCAGCCCCTGCTGCTGGGGAGGAAAGAGCCCCATTGTATAAGCCTGAGGGGTGTGCCACCAGCACAGGTGGCAGTGACCTGTGCCAACCTGGCGCAGGGTATGGAGATCTGTCACCTGCAGCCCTAGTTCTGGGGACCTGCCATGCTGCCCGTGACAGGGGACGGCGCTGGTCCAGAGCAGCATCAGCCTCCGCTCTGTGACATGTGCCTCGCCTTTCCCATCCTTCCATTTCTGTCGCAGGGGTTGAAGAGTGTCTCCAAGACAAACATCTGTCAGGAGAGGTCTCTATTTTAAGATAATTTACTGCAGAATAACAAGGCAAAACTCCAGAACAAAAGCTACTCTTTGAAACGCAGGGTAGGGGGGTTGTGGGTAGGAAATACCTCCGTTGTTGTTGTGGAAAAAGAGAGCAACAAATGGCATCTCCCCAGATGCTTCTTTCCAACTCTGTGTATCACCGTGTGGGAATTCAGAGCTGGCAACATCGTCCTGCTGTGGTGTAGACTGAGCATGAACGGTACAGCTGCACAGTGCTGGCCAGGCCCAGGGGGATGCTGCAGGGTTTCAGTCTTTTAAAGAAAAAAAAGTCCTTTCTGCATCCTTTTAGTCTGAGAAACTTCCGAAGAGCGAAGCATCTTGCACCCACAACTCCAGCCTCTCTGGTGAAGCTCGGGTCTGGGAGGGAGGCAGGGGTTTTGACCAAAGGGCTGAGCATGAAGTAAGTGCCAGATACTCTGCAACATCTGACCAGATCTGGAGGCTTGGACACCCCCTCCTCCCACCTCCCCTGATGCTGGCCAGGGAAGGAGAGGGTAAAGGCCAGTCATGCATGGCAGAGTGCTTACTCATTTTCCCAGGAACTGGCCTAGATGTGCTGCTCACTGTCTCCAAAACTATTTATCATGTTATTTACTGCTCAGGCCATATCAGATGCTTGGCATGATCTTGGTGCTACTGCAGGATCAGCTCTTTCCCATTGATAGAGCCGTGTCCTTCTTACTGATAGTACCTGCTCAAACCAGCAATAAAGCCAGCAGTCCCAAAAGACATCCCCCTCCACTTTGCAGGACTGAACACTTGCCTTGGTGGCAGCCATGGATGGGCTGAGTTAGGCTTTGGGCTGGGCCATGGCTGCTGGGCAGAGCTGCTGCCTGCCCCTTGCCCTATCCAGGACACAGGGTTATCTCACTGCTTTCCACCACTCCTCCATCTCCCTGGGGACCAGCCACTTGGGAACTGGGAGTCCAGTTTACTCAGCTCATCCTAAAGTGAAATAAGGAAGGGGAGAAATAATAATAATTAAAAAAAAAACCACAATCAAAAAGATATACCAAGTGGAACTAAAGTCAGATGAGACTTAGTAAAGGTCAAATTCTTGCTGCACTGGTGCCTTCTGGGTGTTCAGAGGTGAGGGACAAGAAACTCTTTTCCATCCCAGTCCTCCCAGCCTGGCCCCAGGCAGCAGAGAGCCAAAGAAGAGGAGGATGGGTTGCCAGGGCTGGGAAGTTGCCCATTTCACACTGGCACATCAGCCTGCCTGTTAAAATGTACCATTTTCTCAGCCAGGCTTTGCTTCTGAGAAAACTATTTCAATCTCTTGGTAAAGCAAAATAAGGAGGATGGGAAATGCATTGGTCCAGTTCTGCATCTACTGCTCCCTCCATGGTGGCACCAGCCTTAAAGGGCAAATCTCCTCACTTTAAAGGACTGGACAAAATGCAGCTGGGATTTAGACAGGGAGGGCAGCAGCCGCATCCCATCAGTCACATCCATCTTTTTATCAGCATTTAATTCCTTGTGGGGCTGTATGTACACACAGTGGGGTTTCCCTTCTCCCAAGCAACGCCTTGGTCTGATGGCCGAGTCAAACACATCCCTCCCTCCCACTCCTTTTTTCCAAGGGTTTGAGTCACCTCTGGTCCCCTTGTCGGGTGATGATGTGTCCTCACCCCTGTGCTCGGGCGTCTCACGCGTGAGTAACAGCCTGGCACCAGCACCTGCAGCTGCCACAGCTCTGCAGGGTCTCAGATTTCCTTCCCCACAGACAGGACCCTGCTCGTCTGTGAGTGCCCCCTTCCCAAACCCCCTGAAAGGGAGACTGCCTGGCCGTGCTGCGACCGACTGCCCTTGTTTCTCTCAAATATCCGTTCACTGTCAGAGCATTTCTCTTTGTCTATTGTGCACAGCACAAAGACGACGTTGTTCCTCTTCCCCCTCCTATTTCTTTTTCTAAGTTTCCCTCAGTCTTCCTTTCTAGGAAAACAGTGGTTCCGGTTCTTTCAGCACCCGTCCCCACAGGTTGTGTTTTCCAGCACCGTATGTTACCATGACATATGGGGACAGCACAGAACTGGGGCTGCTGAGGAGCCCGTGTTCAGGCTCACAACCAGCAGCTTTCCAACTTCTTTGTTGTTTTGCAGACCCTTGAACAGTTTCTACTAACAATAGTGGCAGCATATCTGGTCACTTTTTTGTCGACACAGTGAAATGTTCCTCAAGTTTTGAAGGCACAGAGGGGCAATATTTAATGTTTCCTTTATAATTTCCCTTGTTTTTTTTTTTTTAATTCCAGCTTTTAATGGTGGTGTCAGCAAAGCAGAATTAAAATAAATGAAAACACCAATTTATCATCGTTTTTGGGCAGCTTTCGTGTGAATTGATTGCTCTTACCAAAACACAGATTTGTTTTTAAGAACAAACGCCTCTCCCCGCCCTCATCCTGATGGTGAAAAATGGGGAAGTCCACACATTCCATTATTTCCCAACCTTTGAACTCAGTTGCTCTGATTCTGTAGCACAACTTACTTTCTTTGAATGGCCATGATGTTACACGAGGCTCAGACTGAGCAGTTTTAACTCCTTTGTAGAAGTGCCTGTATTGGGCATGCACACATACCTCATAAAGGCATCCAAAATTCAACGCTCCAGCTCACAACTGGCTCGGGATATTTCACCTGCAGTGGCTGTGCATTGTGAACACAACACAGCAGGATACTGACAGCAAGTGATTTCGGCCCCGGCTTTGTGACTAGACACCCTCCCTCACCCCCAACTTTCCTGAGGGGTAAAGCAGCACAGGTGTGGGGCCACAGGCCCAGGCACCCCACTGGCACAGCCTGCCAGTCTCTTGGTGAGGACATCCAGCATGGCTGAGCGTCCCGTGCCAGGGCAGAGATGGTGGTGTCCATGGAGGGGTCAGACCCACCTTGCCTCTCCCAGGGTCCGAGCTCTCAGGTGCTCTTGCTTACAGCAGAGCACAGCCTGACCTAACTGGCCTGTGCTGTCTGTGGACATGATACATGCCCATCCCTGAGAAGAACCCCATTTCTTCCATGTTCCTCTGGTGCTGCCATGACATGAGCACCTCTGTGCCAAAGCACAGGGAGCCCCAGCTGTCCCTGAGCTGCGTGAAACACCAGACCCAGCAGGAGTGGTCTGGCTTTGCCAGAACAACTTGCAGTACCTTCAGAAGATACTAAAAAAAAACATTACCCTTTTACTTCTTTTAGACCTGGGACTGTGATGATGGAGCAAAAGCTATCTTGGACTCATTCCTACCATTCCTGCACTGGCCAAAGCAGTTGCAGGGCTTGAGAGCGCAGCTGTGAGGTTTCACCTTTGGCACAATCAAAGCTGTTCTTCATTTCCACGCCTCTGTGCGTTTCAGTGTTCTCAGAGCAGCATTTGTCCGTCCTGCTTAAAGCACTAGGTACCTTTGATCCTGCACCTCCTCAGCTCTCAGCGTAGCTCACATACCCTGCCTAGTTGCTGTCACACTGATAAGCTGCACCAATCTGCTACTCCAAGGAGTTGTCTCCCTGACTTTTGATGCTGCCTCCAAATAGATGGGAGAGGGCACAGTGCCACCATGCGATGATGGTTCCACATGATATGCTGTGGTGTGGCATGCTGCTAAGCCCATGTGGCACTCCCTATTTCAGATGCCATGGTTAGAGGAGCCACAAAATTTTTGGCTGTTGCTGGACAAGAAGCCCATGCTGTAACATAAATGATTTCAAACCAAAGGCCCATTTTACAGCCACCACAGAAGCAAATCATCTCCCTTCCTCTAAAACACACCGAGAAAGCCTCCTACCTCACCCAAACAATCCCCCCACGCAGTGTGCAGCATGGGCCTGCCCTTCCTGATGCTACATCCTTCATCTTGAAATGGGGATGTCCACCACACAGACCTGTCCACCACTGAGAGCCACCAACTACTCATCTCTGCAAGCGAGATTCCCTCAGCCCAAGCTTGCAGGGAAATTGCATCTTAAGACTCCAGCCATGTTAGAGCCATAAGCTGAGGAGGACACGGGTAACTCAACTGGCCGTCTTCCTCTCATCGTATCGCATGGCAGGAACAGGAGGGCATCAGTGAACCATGGCTGCACGACTGCGGCATGCTGTGCTTAGGAGAGGCTGCTCAGGGGGAATATCCGCGTTACTACCCGCTCTGCCGATCAAAAAGCCAAGGCTGAGCTTGCCAGATCCTGTGGATATTTACTCTGGCATGGAACCGAAATAACTCTGTTTGTACTGGAGCATGAGCAGAATTTAACTCTTACTTAAAAATAAACATGCAAGCAAGGAATATGAAAACATATAAGAGTGTAAGAAAATATATTTATTAAATTCCATGGCAATACTATGGTAAAATTGTTAAATACATGCGTATTTTTAGACACCCAAGCAATACAACAGGCGTTACAAGAGCCAAGCAAACTAGGTTTAAAACATAAGCAAAGTCGATAATCTTAGTGTAAGGTTAGTCTTAAATGTTTGCTGCACCAGAGTACTATTTCCCCATGATCCCACGCCTCCTTTTTCAGGCATGCATTGGTATAGCTGCTTAGCTAGCATGTTTTCATGTTGATACGCTTTCTGGAGTCAGTATTTTACTTGGTATGCTACAACTTCATTAAAGTGCCTTGTGGTTATCTTGCACAAGTTGCCAAAGAAGTACTTTTCCAATAGCACATTTGGAGACTGGAAAACTTCAGTATCATTCGGCAACGAAATATGTTAAAAGATGCGATTAGGTTTAGTGTGTTAGGTAGACTTTCTTCAGCTTGATTTATTGACTTTTCTCAGTTCCTACAGATGACTATTTCAAATTGGCAATCAATATTTTTACTAGTATTAAACAAAAGTCCACTAAAATCTTTGTAAAAACAGAACATAAAAACATGTCTAAACAAATTATTTGCGCTTTAAAACATATGGTATAAAAAGAGCTAAAAAAACACAACACATTGAACCTGTTCACAGTATATATTTTAAAAGTTACAGCATTATAGTACAACGTTAGTTTTTCAGGCGACCTGTATGGCTCCAGCAGCTCCGCTGTCTTGTGAGCCACAACAGGATCAAAGTTCAAATTACTTCTACCCTTGAGTAGGATTTCAGACACAAGTCAGTTATGCAATGTTTTTTTTTTTTTTAAATATCCCCTGCATTACAAACTTTTCTGACATGCTATGAAGCATAAAGTGTTGTTTGTTCTAAGTCACTCTTGAATCACATTAAGGAAACGTTGACAAAGTGATGTTCAAAGATTCCTTTTCTATTGTATTACCACTAAACAGTGTGAAGCCTCACCAGTTTCTGTTTTACTTTGCCCTGCTTGAGCCATTTCTTTAAATTTTCCTCAGCCCCAAAAATGAAAATGAGATAATTTTGACTTTTGCTTTGCCCCTGGCTAAGTTTTACTTGCTACATTCTGCACAATGTGAGACCAAATGAGTCGCAATGCTCTTCAACCTCCTTGTGGAAGTTGCGCATACTCTTCCACTGGAGCCCACTTTCATGTTACAACAGCCTAAGCATGGATTTGGGGCCATCCAAAACACCTATCTGGAGACTCTGTTGGGTATCACATTGAAAAATAAGGATTGCATCTGCTCTGCTGCACCACAAAGTCACCCAGGCATCGCTGGCATAAGGAGAGGGTGCGGCCAGGGCATGGGGGGGATTAACCCCATCCTCTCATGCAGCAGCACCATGCCATGAGACGACCTCACCTGCAAGGGGATGCTGAGTCCCTGCCTCTGACATACAGAAGTTCTCCAGAGACTTTTTGTTGTGAAAGCAGAAGGAATTAATAGACATTTTTTGTCCGGAAGAAGTATTGTCATGCACCCTAGGACAAGTTGTAAAGTTACAGAAACCCCTGCCAATATTATCTGAGGTTTGTTTGCATAACATGCAAAAAGGAAACAAACACTGGCTATCTTAGAAACATGGGGGGAAATCCAGAGTTATATAAACGGGGAAGGAGAGGAAAGAAAATTGTTATGGAAGAAACAGTTTTCCAGCATCTAAGAGGATCCTTAAAAAAATACAGGACAGGCCTAAGCATGAGGAAATTAAATTTTTAAACACTCCATCATTTCTGAGTCCAGGGCATTCAGGGTCTGGGACTGTGTTTGCAGGCCTGCTACGGGAAAGGCAAAGAAAAAGCCAAAAACAAATCTTGTAAACCGCCAAGAGAATCTTTGGGCATCAACCACCTGTGGCACCGCCTAAAGCCCAGCAGCAGAAAGCCCATGTAAGGAGGAGGGCAGCTGTTTTATCTACACAAAACTGCATCTCAGAAGGCATATATTCAAGTACAGGGCTCCAAAAAAATCACTTTGGGAATTGCAAGCCAACTTCCTCTGCAATATGCACCTAGGCACATAAAGATGTAAGCACATATGTGCATAAGGGATTAAGATTTGTCCTAGTGTTACAAATATTAATGCAAATTGCACTGAAGTCTCATCAAAGTCTGGCAGAACAGATGATGCTATTTACATTGGAAGCTCTTGATAGTTTCATGGTACATGGAGCTTTGTTAGCAATCCAACTATTTAAATGTTACATTTTTCCTATGTATTTCAAACTCTTTTACTATACTTCTATCTACTTGTAAGTATACAAATATTCTATTTACAAAGCAGTATTTGTCTAAAAATAGAGCACATGATTTCTCAATGCCTTTTCAGAGTGATGTCTAAACATGCATCCAACTGCCTTAATTTTTTGCTACTATTCATGTTCAGCTGAGTGTCCCACAAGGTCTAAGCTTTCCCCAGCCGAACATGTCGAAAACACCCATAAAAAGCAGCCTGAACGGACCTCTTCAGAGCAGCCTAAAACCCGAGGTCAGCAGGAGCTTACTGCTGCTGCTGCCTTCCCAGTGGAGAAGAGCTCTGGTCCCCCACAAAAACTGAAGACGAAGAAACAGGGGTGCATCTGCCAGTCGTGCTGCAATGGACAACGCAGTTATTGGTTCCCTTTAGAAATGGTTTACCCTTGGAAGCAGCAACTGTAGACAATAGGGACAGCTACCACAGCAGACACCAGTCCCCGGGTCCCAGGTCTGCCCATGCAGCCACTGCGAGCAGGGGAGGTGGCTCACTGCCTGCCTGCAGCGTTAGCTTACTATGTTGTCAATACATTGAGTAGTTCTGTGAGGTATATCACATGCAGATCTGCCACCCCAAATTTTTAACGCCCAAAGCCAAGATCCCAGGTCCCCCTGCATGTCAGAACAACAAAAACAATGAACATGTTGAACAGGAGAGTGCACAAGTCATGTCAAACATGACCGATGTTCCACACATACAGTGAACAGTACAAAAACCCATTAAAACCCCCAAATTGTCACATATGACAGGCATGGCTCAAAAATAAAAAGCAGCAGCACCGATGATTTGCTTCAGAAAGAAATTGCTTGGCATTACACCCTACATCTCCGAGCACTGATCTAGCTGAAGGACCAAAGTACTGAGTTAGGAGTAACAGTCTTTTGCACACAATCCCTTCTGGTCATATCCCTTCTGGAAGTTGTTTTGTTAAAGAGCTGAACTTTCTATTCTTCTAGGAAAACAGCAGTAAGCCAAAAGAACTACAACAAAATAGATGTTCAATAAAGGAGCAGAAAATGATGGTTAGAAAAAGCAGTACTCTTAAGTTTCATAAGAATTTTTTCAGAAGCAATTTGACTGAAGAGGCTCACCAGAAACCAAAAGGCACTAGAACAAGGAGTCTTATCCCCTCTGAAGCACAATGTTTTAGTCTCACAATTGTTATCAATGCCGTTAAAAAGCTAAGCAGCACAGTGCTTTGGAAGTGAATTCGGTATGGAGACATTCCTGAAGATGCTTCACTGGTTTAATCTGGCACTCGGGCTCAGAAAGCAAGTCTGTTCCCTGACAGTCCTTGTCACTCACTCTTACTGCTCTGGGCACCTCAGGGTGTCTTCACATGATCAGTAAAGTAGCACACAACCTCTCACTACCCATTTGGATTTGCTGCTGAAGATTTAAGATAGGCACCTGAAAGCAGTCCTCACTAGCAGGACTGAACGGGCTCAAAGGAGACCACAGAGGTGAAGCAGGGGAGCTCTCTAGTGCTGGAATGAAAACTGCTTATTCGTTCACTACCATTAAGCATCAGCAAATGATACCACCACGCAAGCCTCTGTCTGTGCCCATGTGCCTCACTCTTCTGCTGCTGATACAAGATGATGGGTATGGCAAGCCATTGCTAACAGGACTCTTCTGCCCTACATCCTGGAGGTCAGACCACCAGTCAAATAAACTACAGTCAAAGTAGGGTTTTATTTTGGTTTTTTGTTTGGGGGGGGGGTGTTAAGTGATGGATAACTAGATGACAGTGCTTTGATAAAACTGAGGCAGGTCCTTTATTTGTGGACCTTTCCCCCTACTTATCAACGTGAATCAATTTAAAATGCTGTTGCCTTTATTGAATAGGAAGAACAGCACAAAGTAAAACCTGAGTATGTGATGCTTGTGTTTAAGTGATTCACCATGGCAGCACTGCAAAGGATGTTAGGCTGCTCCCTGTAAGCTCTGTGTATTCTCTGCAGCTGCCCTGGCTTCCAGTCTGCCCAAATAAAAATTACTAGTAGTCTCAATCTTCAGTTTGGTTCTGTTACTTGCAATACACAGCTGTGTGAAAGCACAGTTATTCTTCATATTCAGCTGTTCCACTACAGAGGGGTTTTTTCCTTTGGATCACCACATAATACTAATTTTTTATCTGCATTGAGAAACTGCTACATAAAAAAACCAAACCACTACTCATACACTCCATCCGTGACATCTTCTGCTTTCAATTAAAAGCACAATCTATGTCATCTTAAGAGGTAAACATATCAAGGCAAATCTGCACTAGGGAAAAGAAATCAGCTCTAAGATTTTGCAAGAAAGAGTTGACAGTATCAGGATTTAGCCACGTCCCAGCTATCAAGCACAAAGGGGAAAGTATTAGTGTTCTGAGTAATAGGCAGTAATAGATCAGGCACGAAAACTTTCTCTTGTAGTGATGTCTGGTGACAGATGGACACCAGCTCTTTCCACTGCCTGTCTGTCTTTTTCACTCGTAGCTCTGCTAATTCCAAGACTCAACCTCAAAAGCAGAATCCCATCTGCACTTTCTGTTCTAGACACACCTTGTGCTGTCAGGTCAAGTGACAGATCTGTTTCTACTGTCCTTACATACCACTTTTCTGATAGACACATGGAGGCAGTTGTTACTGATTTGCATACTATTTAGTGTTTTGTCTTTTTGTCAGCTTCGAAATCCCTCTGCATTTTACTTCTATGGACATGGCAGAGACATACCAACATCTGAAACTGCACCATTCGTTGCTGCAATTAGGCTTAACCTAATGTCTGGTTTGCAGCCAGATCATGTGGTTTGGAGACCAAATGTCTGCCAAGTTAGCCATCCTCCTACTCTGTTTTCACACCTGTACAACTAGCAGCTTAGCCAATTCTGCCTTTTTATCAGTTCTGGATCTTATTTAGAAAACCACTCCCCCATCTTATTTGTTTTAAAAAAAAAAAACCGACAACCACCAAAACCAACAAACCCCACAGAGCAGCTAGGAAATTGAAATATAAAAAAAAATTTGGCTACGACTTTATGGACACACTTTTTGATCATGGTCTTTTGACCTCTCACCACTATATTTCACAGTACAAAAGTGTAAGTTAGAAAGCACTTTTTCCTTTAAGCTAGTGAAATTCATGTGTGCCACAGTCTGAAGTTTACACAGTGAAATGTTACAATTACAGCTGCCTAGAGATGCGTATGTGAAAACATTTTCAAAGATGATTGTATTGAACACTCCTTCAAGCACACATACATATAGCATTGAAGCTTCCTTAGCAACACGTCTGGTAGAGGTAGAAGTAGTGGCACTCAAACCTCCTTGGATTTCTCCCTGCCAGTAGCAAAATCCCACCTTGTACTCCCAGGTAGGATTGGTAGAGAAAGTCCTGTTGAGTAGACACTGGAGAACAGCCAAGCAGCAGATGGTAAGGCTAATACCATAAACACCATCTGAAGAGCAATTTGTTCTCAAGAAGCTAGTACTACTACCTCTAACTTCACGTGGCAACCTGCTTGGGCAGCTAACATGAGTATACAGAGATTTCCCCATGGCTTATATATATATGTATAGTGCAAAGACTGCTGGGCATGGGGGCGAATGGAGTACTGTACCACTTTGAAACAGGATATGTGGAGCTGAAGCTATGAAATACAGAATGCATTAGTGCAATACATTAGAAAAGATTTAACTCCTTAACCAAAGGATAGCAAAAATATAGAGCATTCTAAGTTTTTTTTAAAAAAAAAAGTTTTAAACTTTATGCAGTTCTTGCTGAGGTTTAAATCAGTGTTATACTTTTTTTCCCCAAGTTTGTACCCCTGAGTCAAACATTGGATAAACATTGTACAGTAGGTACAGAAACTAGTGTCTAGTTAAAAAGCAACATACTTGAATGGCCATTGCTTCAGAAGTGTTAAACAGTGACAATACCCTTCTGTATTGGAGAAGAAAATAGCACTCTCATTGGTTCTTCGTTTATAGCTAGACAAAAGAATTCAAGAGTTATCAAACACACTGTTTCCGTGTGTTAGGCTGAGGTTTATGATAAACAAAACCTTCAGTAAGGAAACCTGTTGAGGCTGCATCATTGGAATATGGACAGTTGAGAACAACTACAACAAAGCAAAGCAATCTTTCCAAGTTATAAGTTGCATAAGACCATATTAATCTTGGAGCACTATGTGAAGGTAGGCAGAGTTCTTTGACTATGATTATCAGGAGCTCTAAACTCAATACCCTTTATATCCAATATGTTTTACTAGAGTAATAACTAAATTGCTATAGCTTAGGCTCTTGACCTCTATTAAAATGGAGCATTAACGCTCTTGCTAACTTAAACTTCAGCTCACTAGAACCTCTGCTGACTGTCTCCAAGAATAAATCGTGCCTTTTGCACTTTTCTTCTTCCTTTCTTTACAACACCAGGAATAAGAGCTTATTTAGAAGGCAGGTTCAAGTGTGATGAGTATTCACTGTTAATCATTTGGTTTGTTCTGGAAAAAGTGTGTGAAGGACCACCCTATGTTACTGGGTCTGGGAGAGTCTTCGTTGTCTTTTGGGGGGAGCAGAAACTGTCGGGAATTAATGGAGCACGGGCTCCCAAAAGATGCATTTTCATTGTTGCTTTCAACTGATCCAGGAGAGTCTGGAATGTCCACGTTCCAGGCGTTTGTGTTTGCTTGAGGTCTGTAACCTGCAGTTTTATCCAATTCTTCCTCTGCAGGTGAGCAAGACTCTATTTTCAGAGCACTGATCGGCAGCTGCATTTGTGGCTTATAGCCTGCTGTAGTCACCAAGTCTATTTCTGGCTCCTCTTCTGATTTAATTTGGGGCTGATACATTGACTGGATGTCAATGTAGACCACCTGAGATGATCCTACAGGTTCATCCATAGGGGGATTTGAGATTTCCTCGTCAATAATAGGGGGGCAGTAGGACACAACCACGTGGTTCTCTGTCTCTGAGTCAGAGCCATCTTCAGGCACAGTGGTGTCGGCTGCTGGGGACATCATCTCTGTGTCTTCAATCTTGGGAGCTGCAGATCGTGTTTCCACCACTTCAACACTATTGGGGGTGCATGGGTTCATTTCCAGTGTTTTCAGTGTCTTATTCCCCTGCAGTGAGGAAAAGGAGAAGGAGGAGAGACTCAGCCAGGAGACCTGGAACACCTGAAAGCAACAACCTGCTCAAATTAAATCAGTTACATTGGCTTGTGGTTTGCATTCTTCCCACTGCCATTAGTACAATACTGAAGTTTTGATTCTCATATTCTGGCTTACCATGTATTACTGTTAATGTCAAGAGTATTTTAGCCATCTTAAAAAGACCCCAGATCTTGTAGTAAGTGCTTAAGAACTCTTTTGCCAAATCCCAGCTTTGTACAACCCATTCCAAAGTGTTGTTTAAATGTTACACCCAGTTGTACCTCCTATGTCTGCCAGGAGGTTGGCGATACACTGTGTACACATCTCCACACTTTCTGCTTCTCCTAATGCTATGGCAAAGATTTGTATGTTACTCCCACATTCTGTCAACCTATGCACAGACACTTCTCATTGGTGTGGGAGGAAACAAATGTAGCAGTCTTTTCCTCCTTAAAACACTGCAAGTTACATTATCAACAAGAAAGCTCTAGACAGCACCTGACAGAAGTTACTCAGTAACTTCTCCTATTCTCTCCTCCACAGAGTTTTTTCTGTAGTTGGAGCAGAAGACCGAGATGTTGCAGAAGAGTTCTGTACTCACAATACCTCTCAGAAGTTTAAAAAAACCCCAGATTTAAGATGAGGGTTACCTCACAGATGTTCTTCTGAAATTGCAGCGCCTTACTGTTCTCAGGATTTGGGATCTCTGGATAAAACGTTTCTTTAATCCTTAAAAGAAGAAAGAACAAACTTTTCAAAATTACCAAGATCTGAAACAGATTGCAAATCCACAAAAGGACTTGGGACATTTCCCTTTAATTCAGGATACTGAAGACATCTGGCAGAAAGATTTAGTGTGCTACACTTTCACTGAGTAGCTAATGAAAAAAACAGGGAAACTTTTTTCTCTTTAACTGCAGAACTTGATATGCCATGTTTATGAAAAGTTGAAGATGAGTCGTCTACCTGAGCGTTTGTGGATGGCTCACAAATCACAGCACGTTGCCAGATTTTTTCCACTTGGGAACTATTTATAAATGGCACTCACTGTAGACAGGTTCCTGCAAAACCTTTTTGCATTCCTCATTCTGACCCCTCTCCAACTCAATTTCTCCCTCAACTACAATGTGTTTTTGCCACCCATCTTTAAACAAAGCCCACTAACTCCTTTGGGTACTTGGAAAAAAAACAAGAGAGTAACAAGAATCATGGAAAACTCTAGCAGTGAAGCAAACACATCTAGCAAAAGATCAGAACTGCATGCACGCATTTACCATTCCCTTTTTCGGTAACAGAAGATGCTAGCCACCACACCAAGCAGCACAACCACTGCCACGGGGATGAGAATTGCAATGATTAATCCTACAGCTGGGAGACAGAGAAAAGAAAGACAGTAAATATACATACAAAGTTACCATCAAGTTTTATGTGGTTTCTAACATTCCCATGGATTAGAGACTGCTTCATTAAACTCATCTAACAGTGGTCTGCAAACAGTGACCCATACCATACACTTCTCCTTTGCTGGAAGGGCAAAAGTCCATCCATAAACAGAGCTGAGTCAGTGATAACTACAGGAATCAGCAGATATTTCTTTCAGATTGCTTAATTGTGAAAAGCTTCATGTGCAATGCAAGACTGATTGCCACTGTAATTCTGTTCTCAATAAGCACTGGAATTGCACTTTCCTGTCTCTTGAGCTGGCCAAATCTCTGGTAATGGCTCTTATAGGCCAATAACTCATTGCACAAACCACACTGCCTTTTATATGGGTTACAATGCTTCTGTGCTCCCCAGGGTTTAGCTCCGATACATTCCCACTGCCTTCCTCCATTGATATAAAGTGACTCAAGTTCGATTTTTCATGTATTTTAGTTGTGCCCTAGTGTTTAGTCCTTCATATAAAACACTTTTTTGGTTTTCACCTCATTTCCCAGAGTCAATCTCTTCTAACTGTCTTTCTGCGTTTGTTTCTGTCAGGGGATTGATAAAACTGAATCCAGAGCAGAGATGCATCTGTTTATAATTCTGGAGCTGATAAATATTTCCACAATGCCTTTCTTCCCACCATGTATGAGCAGATATTCATCATGGGAAACCTGGCAAAAACAACTAACTGCTTCAGAAGACCAAATTCAGACTCCACCATATTTAGTAGTAGTTTAGAAGTTATTTTTCTTGCATATATTACCATGAACAACAAGGTAGCTGTAATAGGAAAGGATCTTATCATCACCCTGAACTGTACCAATTTTTGTATTTAAAAATAACCAACAAATAGTAACCGACTCAATAAATTAAAAATTAGGACTCTAGGCCCAAATTATATAAAAGAGGTGGGGAAAAGCAGCTCAGTTTTATACAGCCCCTGTGCTAAAGACTATTAATAAACAGAGTTAGTCAACTTACAGTCCTCCTTCGTCACCACATAGAGGCTGTTTGGAGGGCTTAACCCACCAGCAGTGTAGGCTTGTAGGTCCAGTTGGTAACTTGTTTTACCTTGAAGATCAAGTATTTTCAAAGACTTCTTTGTTAAGTCAGTGATATTCTTAACTTTAAGCTCTGGATTCCCTGTTTGTATGGAAACAGTAAGAAAAGCACAACTTTGTAAAAAAAGGACTCACAAAGAGCCTGAGCTTTAGCAAGATTTGCCCAAAGTCAGCAGGTGAAACCTGAAGAACAATCTGTGTAAGGGAAAATGGACATAAAGAATCCTAGCAATGCTCTTTGCTTATATAGCACCAAAAGGCACAGCAGTGTGTCATGGCTGCAGATTGGCTTCAGTTTCTTACACTTCTGCTTGTCTGTCCTCTTATCTTAATGTGACTCAGGCTTCAGTTCTGTACACAGGTGCCCTTAAAAGATGGGTACTGGGGTACTGGTACTAAACTAAATATAGCTGTGTAACCTATCCGTGTCTCATGTACTGAGGATATTTGTACAGAGGGCAGTGTGTCACACCACCACTTAGTCATCACTTATGATCTCAGCGAGACAGGGTATTCTCTAACTTTTGCCTTATATTAAAAAAAACAACAACTGTGTTAACACACAGAGCTGATTATTTCAAAGGCATAACAGGAACCAGTTATGCCAGGGAGTAATGCAACTTAATTCTGACTAAAGTATCTTTTTCTAAAGTTAAAGCATTTTTTCCTAAAGTTTCTAAACCATTAAAAAAACCCCAAACAACTGAGCAAGGAAGATGTAGATTTCATTTACCTGATTCCAAAAGCCTAGGCTTTAAAGCATTTTTTTCACCTTTTGCAAAGGAAAGACGATATCCCTCTATAAACCCCTGACAATCTTCAATAGGAATGTCTTCCCATTTTACCAATATAGAATCAGAAGAAGTTTCTTCTACAGTAAAATTTGGCGCACGTTTTGGAGCTGCAGGGAGAATCATGAAGGAAAAAACTGTTAAGAAACCACCTTATCATTAAATGCTGAATCCACGTTTCATTTCAGGAATGACATTTTCAACTTTTTCCTGAATACTTTCTCCTCACTGTCAAAAGCACGTTAAAAGACTTAGTAGGTCATACTACAAAAATATGTTGGTATCAATGTTATTAATTGTCTACTGACAGAAGCTGGAAGAAAAATCTCTCCTTGGGCAGCCTTCTTACAGACCCATACACATAAAAACATTCCACCTGCAACAAACAGCAAAACACAACATTCAGAGCATACAAATTACTTAGCTTTTAAAGGCTTTAGCTCTGTGAGTTTGTAGCTTGTCTTCAACTTAAACAAACTGAACATTCTTATCACAGAAATCTATCTCAGCCTAGAAGAACTGCGCTTAGCAGGCATCACAAGACTGTATTCCAATACCTGTACCCTACTGAAAGCATTACTGCAGAGACTGTGTAAGGTCATGTGCATCAGGACTTCATCTGACATTTGGCCTTGATCTACCAAGGCTGAAATCATGTTTAAGAATGCATCTATTTTTGTCCTGATGGTTGTCTGCGCAAAGGCAAATCTTGTGCAAAGTCAATACATTTCTCACTTCCTAGTAATTTGTTCTGCACGACCGATGCATTTTCAGTCTCCCAAACTCTTTATCTTTTTACTTTGAAAGCTTCCAATCTGTGGAGAACATATATGGAAGAAACTTTTGGGAAACATTCAGGATTTGTACAGGGATACTGATGGCTGAAATTTGAGTTTCTGGTAGAACTGCCTTAACCTCACTTTCAACCTTAGCAATGGAATAAACAGTGTTACTTCTAAGGGCTCAGATTATGTCAGCAGCTCAGTTTTCAAAGCAAACTATTTTAGCAGAAAGGACATTAAACTCCAAATTGAAATGGGTGCTGTAGCTACAGTACAATACAGTTGTGATGTTCAGATACCTGGGAACAGAAAGAGTTCAGACACTAATGCATACCAAGGCAAGCACAGTGCAGCCTGGGCTCAAAGGGCAGTTACCGAGGCAGGGCTGGCGTGGGACGGAACACGACTGCAAGTCTCAAGGTGGCTTACACTCTAGGATCTAGTTCTGGTCTACAAAGCACATTTAAACAGAAAAGTTATGGATGTGTTTATATTTGCTGAGCTGTATTAAACATGCTCATAAGTTTACTGTTACTTGAGAAATCAAAAGTTGCCTCCTCTCTTACAGGAGAGACCACAGCCCCACAGTTTGAATTGTGCCTGTGCCTTCATCTCGGAGAGAACAGTCGTTGGAGGAATGTATTATTATTCTATAGAGAACAAGCAGAAGTCAGTAGTACCAAATGGGGATTCCGGTTTCAGCCTTCTTCTGCCAACGCTGATCTAAAACCTGACATAGTATAAATTCACTTTGTAAAGATCCTGAACGATAAAGTGCACTTACGCAGCTCTTTCATATACCCAGTTATGTTTTTCAATAACTGATACCCACTGGATTTGCAGCCATATAGTGAAAAGTTGTACCTCACGCCAGGTCTAAACAGAGCTGTAAGAGAAAAATCACTGTAAGAATATTTCACTTATGAAAATTGATGCTTTTATCTTTCATACGATGCAGACATATACAAATCTGTATTAAAAAATTACAAAGTTTTAGCCTATAGTATTAGGTAAAATGACTATCCCTACTCATAATTCCTATAAAAGCTGTGCCATCAGATGTGGTTTAGAAGCAGAAGGCAAATCGAGCTATGGGAGAAATTTTGCTTCTAAACAAATAGGATCTGAAACAAGCTACTCAAGTTGCATAAATTGCTGTTTCCATGGGGAAACACAAATTGAAGTTACCAGAAACAATCCCCTTCCTTTCCTCCCACAGCAGTCATGTAGATCCTGCCTCCTCCTCAGAAACACAAATGCATTCTGAAATATCCAGGACTACAGCAACGGTACAAAAGAAATTCAGAGAACTCTCAAGAGTGATAGTGAAGCACTTTAGTGATAAACTCTAGGCCTGTACTGACTGTACCAAACTCAGTCATCAGATTTCCACTTCACGCGTCTTTGGTGGAGGCACAGATATTTGATCCTACAACATGTAAATAATTTACCACTTCCTGGGATTTTCTCAAGTCGGGGGTGCACACTACTTTCAAGATTTTTTTTAAACAAGACGCCACTGTGAAACTCTACAGAAGTCAAGTGGGTTTTGCAAGAGTTCAGATCCAGCCTGAGAAGTTCTCCTGGCACAACTAAGTGCAGAGGTGAATTTGCCAGCTTGAGCTCAGCCCTAAAAGCCTGGTAACTCCCAGGACATACTGCAAGAAGCATCCGAGGGAAGAGCTCACGACTATAGCAGTGTATAGTTGTACAGACATAGTATTGACTACTTAGAAAAAGAAAGCTCTAGGCAGCATAAATGAAAACAACATGGACACAGTGTTGTAACTACAGTGGCAGGAAAACATAGTGCTCCCCACCCCCAGGTCGTACCCCCCCAACTTTCCTATGTACACAGCTCCAAGCTGTTTTCACCAATGGAGACTTAATACACTAAACTCTTCTAAAAAGAAAATATATAAAAATATATAATATATATTTATTTAGATTAATAGACATATATTTATATATCCTATTAGACATTAGTGAAAAATCCTACATCTTTCTTGGGTCCCCTCATTCCTCTTCTGTTCCTACTAGTCCCACCACAGCTGAGTTTCATTTCCCTGATCTGCCCACCAGCATCTAGAGACCTGGAATGTGCCCTGTTCCAGGAAATTTCAGTTGCTGACAGCAAGCCAACACATGGAGGTCACACTTAAAAAAATGTGCCTCGTGTAAAAACAATGGATTAGTCTTCCCCCATCCTGAGCAGCACTGTTTATGTTTAGAATCCAAATAAAACCCCAAACCCTAGATTAACCATTATGCATTAGGCTGAGTTAGGAAGTTGTTGGGCCTAGCCAGAAGAGGTGATTTCAAAGTAGTTAATAAACACAGGATGGCAACAGTTAAGTCAAGACTGGTATTTGGATTTGGCAAGGCTGTGTAAGAAATTAAAATAAACACGGTACCAAGAAGGGGTTCATTTATATACACAAGCACACAGCAATGCAACAATCTTCAACCACTAGCACTGGTGCTGCTCTCACTCCACTCACCGCTCAGGCTCTCAACAAGACAGACTCACAAAAATGGTTTCTGACTTACCAGACTTTATCACTGCTTCTGTTGTATTTAAAGGAAATTTCTGCCAGTCCACACTACAGGGTTCAGACCCAGATGAATGACACCATTTTACTATGTAGCCACAGGTCATGTTGGGGTAAGAATTCCAAGAAATATAAATTCCATTCCCCATTGCCACGGCCCGATCTGTTTTGACATTGTCTGCAACAAAGACGACATAAAAATCCATCAGAGAGCAGACACTTATCTGTAGTCCAAGCTGGAAAAAAAGCCTTCCAGCCACAGCACAAAGGTTTTGTAAACTGCAGTCATTTCTAAGAATGAGAGGCGTGCTGCTCCTGATATAGTGAAACTCGAAGCGGTGCACTCAGCTATGCTCTCTGAAGTGCTGGAAATCAGACATAGCCTGCAGCAAATCCCTCAGCCACCCTTAAGTATGATGACGAGAAGTGCAGCAGCTCAGCACTGGCTTAAAAAGCACTTTTTCAAGGTAAGGATTTACAGCAGATGTCAGGTTCAAATCTGACTTGACACCAATTTGGCAGGGGCCTCTGGCTATAAATTCCTGCTGTCGTTTCATCAAACAGTTTGCTTTGTGCTTCTTTCACGGTGTCTTGCTGTCTCCTGCCTGACGACAGACAACCATTTTTCACCAAGAATCGACAGCATAAGCCAAGCTGTTGGTGAACTTCATGGAGGCTCCAGTCTACCAAGGGTAAATGAAAACCAAAACCAAACAAAACAAAAGCTTTGCCTTCAGTCTGTTTTTATTGTTTCTGATTATCAAAGGTTTATCTGCCCTTGAAGTGATCAGATCTGGGAATAACTTCTGATTCCTGCTGCTTCCCTCCACAGCTGTCCATCAGATGGGACCCTGCCGAGCTAAGGGATGTTTTTCAAAGGCCACCACAACAGCGGTGGCCCCAGAAGAGATCTGCAAAAACAATCTCAGGGTTTCAGTTTTTCCTTTTTCAGTATTCTCATTTATGCTCCCTATTGAGTCTATTATTTCATGTTATTAAAGCCATAAACTATGGAAGGCTGAAGGGCAAGGCCAGTTTTTAAGAATCAGTGCTGTGAAAACTTTTCTTTCGCAGACATGCTGTGAATGTCGGACTGTCTATTTCTAAAGAATCTTAACATACAACTAAGTGTACAATCCTTTCCTAGCTTACTCATGGCAAGAAAGACACACATGATTAAAATAATCAAGTCAACTCCAGAAATCTTTCAATACTTCTCATTAAAAAACTACTACACATCCAGTGGAACTGCACTTCTATGATACTGGAAGACTAATTAGACTACTTTAATTTTCCCTATTTACAGGAAAGACTTTTTACTGTCAGTGAGCAGATACTCCCTAAAAAATGCTTAAATACACCACACTCAAGTTTATTTCCTGAGCCAGATGACTAGAAATTCACCCAGGGCAGTACTGCTCATTTTGGCATATTTATAGCCGCAACCTAGACTAGAAGAAATAACTACTAGCTCAACAGAACACTGTGGTAGGGGAGCCCGTACAAGCCAGATTATATATATGCCCCCACTCTTTACAGAGCACCTTTCGGAGACAGTGACAAACTAATTAAGGCAGAGGACCCTTTGTTTGCATTTTCAGTTTTCACAAAACCTCAGCAGATCTCAAGCTTCAGAGACGCTCCTCTCTTACGGACACTAAAAGCACTTACAGACTGTATACAGGAAACAGCCAGAAAAGATGTTTGGGCAAAAATGTCATCCAGTTCAGTGAATGACTCATCTTTCATAACTCCAGCCAGTGACTCAGATAATTCCTATACCAACTTGGGAGCAAGTCTCCAACAAATACAAGTTGGGTAACACCAAAGGGAACCTCAGATATCCAAGAGAAAGTTATAAATGAATGCAAACCTCCAGCTGCTGTCAGCTGTCCCACACCACAAACCTACTACAGAGACGTCCCCAACTCCAAAATCTTGTTCTTTCATGGCTGAAGGAGAGCTACAAAAGCATTTTTGTTCATTCATCTCTCTCATACAATTATTTTTCCCTCCAAGGAGCAAACTAAGAAAATACTTTTAGGCATCATTGTTTCGGAGAAGCATGATAAACATTAAGAACTCTGGTTTTCCTTTGCATAGAAACAAACTTGGGGTGGGGGGTTTCACTGTGTGTCTTCCCAGTTTCTTCCCTGGAGAAATGGCCCTGTCTTAGCAGAACCTGAGATGCAAGATGGGCAACTCTGGTACTTGTTCTTTGGGTGGGGAAAGAGAAACAGCACCATACATGATTGTGGCAAACAAGCCGAGAAGGGCCTCACTGTGAAAATCTGTCCTCCGTGCAGAGCACTGGCCAGATCTGGAGCTGAAGGTTTGGGCTTGTTGTGGCATGCAGGGAAACACAGACTCTCAGTAGCCACATGCCGTATTATCTTCTCCCCATGCTCAGTGTTAGGAGCAGAAAATCATTATCTGGCTCAGCTATTTGCCTTTACAAAAGCCCGCAGCAAGGGTGGCAGTGCTTTAATTGGGAAGCTTAAGTCCTACCTCCTTTTCAAACACCAGCTCCTAGCACAAGGATGCCAAGACTTTACCAACCAGCCCAATTAATATTATCCTACAGAGCTCTGTGAGCATCCCATAAAAAGCCACACAACACCTCAAAACTTTATTCCACTTCTCTTTAGCATGTAGTATGTTTCAGCATCTCAACAGGAACACGCAAAAATAAACTGAGCTCTGTAAACATCAGAGATCAACACTAATGCTTTGAAGCCTAATCCTTGTTGTTCCTGGGAGGTCTCCAGAAAAGTGCACATAGCTGCAGGGGCTGCACACAGTCACCCTCATATGCAGAGAGCAGAATTAATTGGCAAGACGCTGCCCTAAAAGCAAAGCAGCTTTTTTTCTTCCCCCACCCAGTAGATTTGGGTGGGGAAACAAACCGGAAACCAAACACAAACAATGCCTGTATCTGTCTTACGTTCCAATAAAACTCCCCCAGGTATTCCCCAAGCTTTGAAGGTGCTTTGGCTCTTTGCTGGGAGCACTCACCGTTTGGAAGTTCCACGCTCGTTATCCTCGAAGGAGGAGACGAGCCTGCATGGTTTTTGGCTACAACACTAATTACACAGTCATTTTTTCCAAGTTTTATCTCAGTACTGTTTGAAGGTTCAACAATTTCTTTGTACTCCAGTGGTGTCTCTAGCAGGTAGCAGGACACTTCGTGAGACACAATTTTTCCATTGGCTTCAGAAAGGGACAAAGGCTATGAACAGATAAAGAGTGCATTAAACCCAAAACAGAATAAACAAGAGAAGACATAGGATGATAAGAGTTTAATGTCTTGATCTAGTTTGACAACTGTATAGAACTACGAGGCAGAAAAGACAGTTACTGTACTGTGACTATAGGAATCAACACATAAAGTTGTAAGTTCTAAACTTTTAGCTGGGACATACTAAAACTTTAATTCTTAAATGTTTAAATTATGAAACTTCAATAACATTCTCATTTGGGGGAAAATATTTGTCTCAACCGATGGTTCAATAAGAAAAGCAGTTCGATTCTTTGACTATAAGCTTCACTTACAAATGTGAAAATTTATAAATGTGAAATTGTTTTCATAGGGTTACATTGCATAACATTTTAAAACTTTAAGTGTCTTATCTACCTTCCAAAAGATTTTTAGACTTTTTCCAGAAGGACTTCTTTCTCTCCAGATGTCTGGACCTCTTGCAGGAGCTAATGAGGAAAGAAGAAAAAAGAAAAAAACCCAATAAAAAACGTTGAGTTTTGGGTTGTTTTTTTAAGTTACACAGCAGACAATTTACCTTCTATTAAAATGTTAGTTTTCTGGATGGTTAATTTAAATTATATGGCTTCACAAAAGTTCGACATTTTATCATCAAACAGTTTAATGAGCTTACGGGCTTCCAATGTTGTGTGTTCTTCTACCCTGCTCCAGTCACTCCACCTCCAGAAGTGGTCAGCAGCTGAACAGCGCACCCTGAACTGGTATTTGGTATATGGGTGCAATGTGTTCAGCTGAGTTGTGTAAGTTGAGAATTTTCCTCCAGGCATGGAGACATTGTGCTGTGAAAAATAATACCGAAATTTACATGTTACATGTGTATTTTTTTTCTCCTAGATTATACTGGAAGTTGACAAAAAGAAAGGTGCTATTTTTCCCCAAGAATACCAAAACTGTGAAAAAAGCCCTATGAAGAAATTAATTAAAAATCATGAACAAATTAATGAAAAAAGAAGAGTATTTCCTATGTAGTCATCCTAAACAAAAGAAATTTTTTCAGAGGTCTGCCAAACTAAATTCATATATAGCACAGAAATTGTAACATGAGAGTAGGTAGCACCTTTGAGCCATAAAGCATGATAAGGAGAGATAACACTGACAAGCCTTCAAAAGGATGAGCTCTGCACACATTAGCATGCTGCTGCTTCCCATCTACCCCATCCATTCCCCCTCCTTCCCATATGCAGCCAAACTTCTGCTCACGTGAGGCAGGCCAGGATTTTGTCTCTGCTGCTCAGAACCTGCACTTCCTCTGTGCACATTCACATCAAACTAGGTGGATGGACGCCTTTCTCTGAAGACACATGCAACAGAAGCACATGAAAGAGCCTGCACCAGCAAGGTGTTTATCACAGAATCTCCTGAGTTGGAAGGGACCCGTAAGGATCATCGAGTCCAACTCCTGGCTCCACACAGGGACAGCCAAGTCAGACCATGGAACTGAGAACATTGTCTAGACACTTCCTGAATTCAGACAAGCTCAGTGCTGTGACCACTTCCCTTGGGAGCCTGTGCCAGTGCCCAACCACCTTCTCAGTAAAGAACCTCTTCCTAACATCCAACCTAAACATCTCCTGTCAGAGCTTCATGCCATTCCCTCAGGTTCTATCACTGGTCACCAAAGAGAGGAGATCGGTGTCTGCCCCTTCACTCCCCCTCATCAGGAAGCCATTGACTGTGATGAGGTCTCCCCTCAGCCTCCTGTTCTCCAAGCTGAACAAACCAAGGGACTTCAGCCTCTCCTCATAAGACTTCCCCTCCAGACCCTTCCCCATCCTCATTACCCTCCTCTGGACACTCTCCAGTAGTTTTGTGTCCCTCTTGTACTGTGGCACCCAGAACTGCTCACACAGCACTCAAGGTGAGGCTGCCCCAGCACAGTGCAGAACGGGACAGTCCCCTCCCTGGCCCAGCTGTCCATACTGTACTTGATGCGCACCAGGACAGGGTTGCCCCTCCTGGCTGCCTGGGCATGCTGCTGGCTCATGGGTAACTTGCTGTTGACCAAGACTCCCAAATCCCTCTCAACATGGCTGGCCTCCAGCACCTGATCCCCCAGGCTGGATGTGCAGCCAGAGTTGCCCCTTCCCAGGTGCAGAAGCTGGCACTTGCCCTTGTTAAACTTTGGGCTGTTGGTGATTGCACAGCTCTCTAATCTGTCTAGGTCTCTCTGCAAGGCTTCTTCACCCTCACCACAGTCAACAGCTCCTCCAAATTTGGTGTCGTCTGCAAATTTACTTAAGACATCCTCTAGTCCTGAGTCCAGGTCATTTATGAAAATGTTAAAAAGAACTGGGCCTAAACTGGAGCCCTGGGGAACCCCACTGGTGACTGGCTGCCAGCCAGATGTAACCCCATTTACTATCACCCTCTGGCTTATTGTGCAGTCTTCTTCCTAGGCAGTCCTTCTTCCTTCAAAAGATAGCATCCAAGTCTTACCCAGATGATCTCTTCACAGCTCTTATGACAGGACATAATCTACTATTCTTAAAATGGTGCGAGTCTAGGGAGTATTTCAGTTTCACGACTGAAGAAACCCTGAGCCTGGGAATATTTTTTACTGAATCTAATTATAACACATGTGCATCACAGCTGCCAAAAACTGGACTCCAATGACTTTAATAAGCAACTAATGGTGTGTTTCCAAAGCCAAGTAACAACTTGAAAAATATAAAAAAGCCAACAATCTCTCATACGAATAGAAAAGCTTCTGAAAACATCCTCAAAATGCCACATAAAACCCCATAACAATTTCACAGCTACTTTTGTTTATTACAGAGAACTCTTAGAGTGTTTCTTTTTTTTTTTTTTTTATTAAGCAACGAAAGACAACATAACAAGGCTGTAAATCCTTCTATCAAGCTATTTGTTGTGTTTCAAAATATCTGTAGCTGCGGGCTCTGATATAGGTGCAGTGACTCAAACTGCCACAACTGCCCCAGATGACTGTCCTGGTAGTGGAGTTCACAGGTATGTGTGTGCCCCCAGGCAGTGTAACTCTGGCTACACAGAGCTATACTAACCTATTTTTTTAGCAGTTGAAGCTAACTGAGCTGGGAGTGGGTAGCATTTGTGTGCTTGCTTCCCTGGCCAACCACTCCACGGCTCCAGAAGTGGGAGGTGTTGGGAGCAGAGAAACGCTGATACCTGTGGGTGAGGGGAATTCAGACTGCACATGAAAATCCAACATAGCTCATCCCTTAGAGCTGTTAAGTATGTCTAAAAACCAGTCCCTTCTATCGTTAATGCCAAAGATATCTATGAGTTTCTTTGCAGCACCTAATCTCTGGGCACTACTTACCACATGGCATTACAGAGAAAATATAAAAGCCTAAGGCTTCCACACTCATTAAAGGCTTTTAATGTATTTAAAAAATACTCTTTCAGAGCATGCGTTAGCTACTACACATTATTTTGGAGGCAATGTATATAATAATTATCTTTGGTCTTCGCTGCATCACTGCTGCGGCTCGCGTGACTTTATCCAAGGCTGTGTCCAACAGCTGTGCCCAACAGGAAAAGAAGCGCAGCGAGTAATAGAATACTGCTAAAAAACCAAACGTGAATTGTAAAAAGCAGCCTCTGAGGTTGATCTGCTCAAATTACAAATTCAGGCTCTGTGCACTGAGACCTAATAATTCAGCATGCATCTGCCCAAGCTCCTAGGTGTAGTCTATCTGAATGCACAAACAGAATCTGGGGGTAAATATCGGTCAACTGAACATGCAGTTCTGCTGTTAGGCTTTCCCAGAGGCAGAGATCACCCCACACTAAGTTAGGCAACACAGAAGAGGAGGACGTATTTCCCCCTTAGATGCTGTTGTCCTCATTAGTACCCTAAGCTCCTCTGACAGTCAGCAGAGTAAGTATGCAGCTCCAGGCAGTGACGCAGAGCACCAAAGCCAGGCAGCCGCTGGAAGCCTGAGTGCTGGAAAATCTGAACCCCACCCAGAAATTCCACCTTCTTTCCAGCTGCAGAAGTCTGCACTGCAGATTACCTTCTGATATGCTCAGGGGGAGAATCCTACCCTATCTGACTACAGAGTGTGAGAGGGAATCCACAGCAACCACCATGGAAGTCTGCAGGGCTGCAACGCATCCTGAAACAAGTGTGTGTCAATACAGTTTGCACCAGGAAGGACAAAGGACAAGGACTGTTACCTAAAGGGTCAGTGTAAAGCACCCTCTCTCCAAGTACCAAACAACATGGTGGGTAATCTGACTTTCCTCTAAATTGTTTAAAATCAATTAAAAAGAAAGCAAGCAGGAGACAATGGAGAAGCATAGAACTTACTCTGATTTTAGTAGAACTTCTAGACATTGCTGAAAGAATCATTTGATAAAATGATCAGAATGGACTTTACAGATAAAAGAATTTGAAATGTGATTAGTTCTGTGAAAAAGATGAATATTTGAGGGGAAAAAAAAAAAAAAGAAAATCCACTAAAGGCAACACTTACCAGTTTTCGCTCAGAGTGACCACTGCTAATTTCAATCTGACACAGAAGTCTGATCTCAGCAAAGCTGCCGTTTATAAACCAGCGCAGATAGACGCTTGTAGAGCTGTTCCCAGAAACAGTTAACTTTTCTGGAGTTTTTGGATCAACTTAAAAAAAAAAAAAGTAATAACCCTCAGTTCTAAGAAAAAAACCATTTGTTTTACTTCAATAATTTAAAAGATCAAAGAGAATGATAAATAAGTGACCCCCATCAGCAACTAGGAGGGCTGGTGCTGGGAAGGCACCCGCAAGCAGTCTCATTCCCGACGCTATCCTCAGCTATCAAACACGGAAACAGATTTACTTCAGGCTGAGGATACTGGCATGTGTGGTAAGGAGTTGGAAACATAGAAAAACATTTCCCCTCCTACTGACTCCATAAAAAAAGTGAAACATGAGTTATTTCAGAGGACCACAGTCACTCAACTTTGTTCACCTTCTAAAAGCTTTTCAAGTTAGACCTCAAATCTGCAGACCAAGAGAAGATAAGACTCCTAAATGATCTCTCTCTCCCCAAAACTCCCTTCACGGATTTTTTTCAGTAATATTCAGCACTACTATTCATAGTAATCAGAGAAAAAAATCTCTACTGTTGAAATCAGTCCAGTTACCGTTAAGGAAATGTGTACTCCATTTTGATAATAAAGTGGACAGTGAAGGAAAGAAAGGGAACAAATAGGAAATAGTTGTATTGACTGGATGCAAAATAACCTTAATTTATAATGATCAGATATAATTAACAGTTTCGGCTTTTCTAGGACCTGCCAATTTATTCTGATATTTCCAATCTCAGACTAGTTGAAGTGGGGCATGGACAAAAAAACCTGCACTATCATCTTTTTTTTTTTTTTTTTCAGAAAGAACGGGAGAATCCTCAGAAAAGAAGAAAAAATCCTGAATCTTCATCTGTAGTTGTGGAGGCAGATGGAAAAAAAACCGGAGAAGACAGCATTAGAAAGGCAGTGATCTTTTCCCTCTCCTTGTTTAAATTTAAAGGTCTAACTAAGGATGTTCTTTCTTTCTACAAACCATGACCACAGATGATCATGGCTATTACTGACAGCACATAATACTTCTGCTATTACCTTCTACCCTACAGTGCTACTTCTGTAATGCTCCATAGCTGTAAAACTGCATAGTATTTTACCCTGTAAGAAACTGAAATACGTGGTCACTTCCAGTTCATGAAGTTATACCCAAATTTTAATTACTTGTGTGTAATAGAAGTAATACACAAACAGCAGCTTGCTAATTGTTAGATTAACTGCAAGTAGCATTTATCCATGTAGCAGTGTATCCTCTTCTCCTGGTGGCACTGCTGTTGAGAACTGGCTTCTCCTTGAATGCACAATCGCTGCCTCAGGGCAGGTCCTAAGCTACTTTCAGCAAAATACTGGCGACAATTAAGCAAAATAATGACAAGTATACCATGTCAGAGTTCTTCAAACCCAAACCAAATGAATGGCTAGCATGCAGTAAACATTATTTTCGCCTTACCTCTTTGAGTTAAATCAACCAAAAGCGATGCCTCTGCTTGCCCAATAGGATTGGAAACGCCTAATATGAAATCGTAGGTTTTTTGGTCAGCCAGTACTGGAAACTCACAGGCACGATCTCTGTTCATTTCATTGACTTCACATGAAACATTTTTACCAGATATTCTACAAAGCAAGACATTGGGGGAAAAACTTAATTTTTTTGAGTAAGATTAATTTCTATCAACAGTCAAAAATCTAGAATGAAAACACAGTAAAGAAAAATGGGTTCACTGACACATGGCTTACAGAACAATTTGATTGCAGATGCATATCTAACACCACAATACAGGTTAAAGTGGCATCAGTCATGACTTGCCCTGTTCTTTCCTCTTCCACTAGCATAACATTTCCATCCTCTCACATCTCAAAATCCTGGAAAACAGGTAGGTCCTGTAAAACCACCTCACAAGTCACAACTAAGATTCTGATTTAAAGTATCTCTGCTCAGATCAGCATACATTTGCATTTAAAGAATGTTTGTAATTATTTTCTGAACTAGGGAGAAGTGACACACTAATGTGTGTCTATCAACCCTGCTAATCTAAACCAAGGTTTGTTACCTGGGATACATCCACTATTCCCAGCTGTTTTTAAATGAAAAGCAGGACAGTTGTGCTGGTAACAGCCAAGACGAGATTTAGATCTTCAGGGGTTAAATCTAAAGCGTGTATCTGTATGTATGGACACATACAGAAGTTGCTCTAATTGCGATTTGTGCAAACCTCTCATTCCAAAGCACATGTTTAATTTCCTCCTTTGGGCATTTTTACTCTGTTCTAGCTGAGCTCTGAGCTCTCTCCACACCAAAGTCTCTGTTTCAGTGTGGGCTGGGAACACAGACAAGAATATTTACCCTGAAACGCATCACATCAATCTCACAGCTTTAGGCTGAGCAAAACAAGTCTGAACTAAATCCTCGTTTATGAGCTGAATATGGGCAGACAGTGACTGCAGTTCCTTTCTTTTGAATACCTTGTTGGTTTTGTCCACCTCTTTGCATCCCTACCCGACGACTTTTTTAGCAGTAGCACCCTGGATGACACCTGTGACTGTACCTCAATCCTCATTACCTCTGACTTGCTTCAAAGCCACCAGGAGACTTGGTTTTCCACAGTTTGTGTGACTCTGGCTCTCTCCTGGCTTTTCCCTGACTGCTCCTTTGGCATTGCAGGGGAGCATCCTCACCACAGGAACTTCAACTCCTCACTAGCTTGTAATCACAACCACCAAGCAAGTGCTATTCCAAAACAATGACTCTTCACTTTTAAGGCTTTACATGGCCTATCACATACGACAAACTAGTGGGGTACCAGCCCTTATATCTTTCTTTGGGTGATACCACTGCTATGTACCCCTTTCAGTGCTTCCCCGGTAACATGCACTTTGCCTGCTTTACACCCTCTAGCTTGTAATGCTGGGAGGACAATGGGTATAGGCTTATTGCTATTTCTCTAGTAGCATTTGGGACATGACCCATGGCCTATCTTGCACTTGCTCCTCAGTGAGTTTCTGTCATTCTGCATATCAGAAGCTCAGTAAATATCAGACAGATTATCTGACACAGGTTTCATATTAACAGCAAAAAAATTAGCGAATGATTCCCAACATCTCCCTGTATTTTCGTATTGGTCTTATCTGCATGTTGGCAGCAACCTGACACACTAAGTGCTTTATTTTCTCATGAGTCTATAACGGCATAAGTCTTTGGAAAATGTAACCCTTAATTCCCACCACAATTTTGCAAAGCTAGACAAAGGTTCTCAAATTCTAGTTCAGTTTTAACGTCCACAAACTCTTGAAAAGTATTTTAGGCTCTCAATAATGGAGACTCATTTAATTAGGCATGGTGAATTAAGTCACAGGGAGCAATGGATACATTCCAGTTCTACTGTTTAACTTCTTTTAATGCTGAAATGTTTTACCTTTCAAATAAACTGTACTTTGTTCTTCGTTTTCCATATAGTCCACTGGGTCTGCCTGGTTTCCAGGTGCATTTTATTTTCAGGAAGTTAGATGTTTCACAGCTGAGGTTTTGGGGAGTATCAGGGGCATCTGCAGCATGAAAGGAAACACAGTTAGCTGATGTTCTGCCATCCTAGTGTGATAGCTGGGACAGTAGCTTCCTGAAAGCATCACCATTCATTTTGGCTGGGATCGCGTGCCTCACAAATACACGGCAATAGTTACTCTTCAACCATATAAATAATATGCTTTTTAAAAATGCCAATAGAACAGATGGGTAATTATTTTCAGGCCAGTCTGACTAAAACTTGACTCCAAGCTTCTAAGTGGGTGGGTAATCTGGTAAATCACATGCAAATATGTTCACAAGCTCCAGGCTCTGACCTGGAAGTGTTTCACTGAAACCCTGCCCAGACTTTTCCAAAATTCTGAGCATCAGTTTAGCTGCTGAGCAATGCAGGAATGCTGTTGGCTGTGCATCACATTTTCTTACATGCCAGCCCCTCTGCTGCTTTGAATTATCCGAGCAAGTCTTGTCAAGGAGATGTTCCCTTTAGAATAATTCCACACTGAATTTGAAAGCTAAAGCAGGCCCCAAATGGCTTGTCCTCTTCAACCTTCCTTGGGAAGCACTCATCTTTTTCTTTTAAGCCTTGTTCTTTGCTTCCATAATAGAGCAATGCTGAGTGTCTTCCTGGAGATGGGCAGTGCTGCCAACACTGAATCACCATGCTAACACGAGACTAAGCAGAACACTTATGTCAAGTCTCATGTGCTTTTCTCCAAAAGGTAAGACAATAATATCCATGCAGCTGACCCAGAGAAGGGGCACTAACACAAGAGGCAACAGTGGCAGGATTAGGTCTAGTTATAAGCAGCAGGGCAAAAAGAACACTTATTTTCCCAGGCTTAGACCAGGTGGTGTGTATACCCATTTACTTTCTCTACCTTTTCTTCCCCAAATGTCTCTCATCAGCAAAAACATCATAAGAAGTCCTCCCCCTTCCCACTGAGTAGGCACTACAAGAAGAAACAGTGGCAGGAAACAGACTTCACCACATCCCAGCTCTTCAAAAACCACTATATGGGAAAAACCTGTGGGATTATCACTAGTGTTCATTCATGAACTGCTGACCTGGAAGACTCTCCCACAAAAGCACGTACTGCACAAATAATATAAAAATGGAATCTCACTGAGAAGTCATAAAAGGTTGGATTCTGGTTTGCATTTGCTATCACACACTTCATACACAAAGTCAATGACAGGAGTAAGAATGTAAATTCAAAATGGGTCTGGTCTCCCCGCTCCTTTCCCTCAATCCCAACGACCCTAAGCCAAAATGCAGGCATTTCTAATGGGGAACAGGATCCTAATCATCAGTGACACAGATGGGACTGATTGCACACTCAGCACATTTGCAGGTGACATCATGCTGAGTGGGGTCCTGCACTTGAGTTGGGACAATCCTTACTATCAATACAGGCTGGAAGATGAGGTAGAGAGCAGCAGTATGGTAAAAGACTTGGGGGTATTGATGGATAAAAAGCTGGACATGAGCCCCCAGTACGCATCTGCAGCCCAGTAGGCCAATCATATCCTGGGCTGCATTAAAAGAAGTACGGCTAGAAGATCAAGAGAAGTGATTCTCACCCCCTACTCTGCTCTGGTGAGACCCCACCTGGAGTTCTGCCTCCAGCTCTGGAGTCCTCAGCACAAGGAGGACATGGACCACTTGGAACAGGTCCAGAGGAGGGCCATGAGGATGAGGAGAGGGCTGGAGAGAGTTGGTCTTGCTCCGTCTGAAGAAAAAAGAAGGCTCATGGGAAATCTTATAGAGCTCTTCCAGTACCTGAAAAGGACCTACAGAAAAGCTGGAAAGACATATAGCGGCAGGACAGGGGGAAATCGTTTTAAACTAGAGCAGTGTAGGCTTAGATTAGACATTAGGAAGAAGTTCTCACTATGAGGGTGTATGAAACAATGGAACAGGTTTCCCAGAGAGGTGGTGGAGGCCCCATTCCTGGAGATATTCAATGTCAGAGCTTGATGAAGCTCTGAGCAACCTGATCTAGTTAAAGGTGTCCTTGATTACTGCAGGAGGGTTGGACTACATGACCTTTGAAGGTCCCTTCCAACCTAACCATTCTATGATTCTAACGGGCAGCTACT
The DNA here is from genome assembly GCA_020800305.1 of Porphyrio hochstetteri. Lineage (NCBI taxonomy): Eukaryota > Metazoa > Chordata > Aves > Gruiformes > Rallidae > Porphyrio > Porphyrio hochstetteri. Next base: position 77,176,853 of record CM036938.1, on the reverse strand, counting down.
GGAAGACTGTAACTCTCAAAAACCCTGTTGGGAAAACACATAAATCTCTGAAATTACCAATTAAGGGAAAGAAGAACCAGGTACTTTCAGTAACTTGTTTTAAGAGGTAGCTCTATCTGGAAGAGATTTCTGAGTCTGGCATGGTTACACAGAGAGTATACACAGTGATTCAGTATCTTTAAAGAAACTGCTAAAAGAATGTTTATGGGATTTTCCACAAAAGATGAACCATCAGCGGGGTTCCTTTGCTGTAAGTAGCTCCCAGGGAGCTACTGCCCTGGATAAGCATCTGTTATTGTTGTTGCAAGTCTGAATGTTTTACTGGTTTAATTCGACTGACTGGTAAATGGAAGTACTTGCCCTTACTCTCACCTTGTCACAGACCAAACTAGAACAGATGTAAACCTAAAGTGATAGAGACTAAGGATGAATCTTCATATAGCAATAAACTACTATGTATTCCAGATCACAAAGAAATGTCTTAGAAAAAGAGGTCAAGGAGAGAAGCACTGGGCCAGATTCTAAGCGAATATGCCTTACATAGGTACCTCCTCATCCTCCCAGCCTCACTGTCTTCTCCATGGGCTGGAGTTTCCACAGTGAAATCAAACAAGTTCATCCTCAGAAACCAAAGGCCAGGGGGGAAAAAAGCCACAATAGTATTTGTTTCCTAGCAGAACCTCAGGTCTCAACATTATTTTGATTTTCCTAAGTTTACTAAACACAAAGATACATACATCCTACAAACAACACAGTTCCATCCATGTTATCTTCAGACACTATGCACACCACATTTGTCCCACTGGCATTTGAAGCACTGGCATTTAGCACTCTGATTGCGCTGCTCCGATTGCTCAGATGTATCATTGGGTATGGATCTGGTCCATAAGTCATCTCTTGTATCTGCTGTCCTTCTTCATGGACACAACAAATTGTCACATCTGAACCTACTGCCACCACGGTGTCCTGAGGAAACACCCCACTCCCACTGGACTCGGTATCTTTTCCTAGAAGAGAAAAAAGAGCAGAAAACAAAAACAAATAAAGAACTCTCACATAAACAATAAGCTATAAACATGATCAGCACTCCAGTGCATACAAGTCAATATTTACCAGGTTTCATTAGCCAATGATTGCATTATTTCTCTCATGAAAATACAACCAAAAGCCACAACCTTGCACTGCCTAATGTTTTTCCTCTGATCTTGGTTTGTTTTGGGAACAAACATACCAGGGACCTCTTGTAATGGGCTCCAGTCACTCCAATCCTTGAGGCTAAACTCTGTTACATTAATATAACAGCGAATCTTCACATAATGCGATGTACATTCCAAAGGCATATCTGATGTCCAGTTCCAAGAAAGAATGATGTCTTCGTGAGTCAGTTTTGAGTAGTAAGTTACCTACAAAGTTTTTGAAAAAAACCCAAAACAACCAAGAGAGTTTATGAAGACTTGTTAACAATGACCTGTTATCTCCCAGGTATCAACAGAATGGTGAAGTGGAGTAAATCACAAAATCCTGATACATGGTTGACATGTCCCACCTAACTTTCAGTTGTGTTATGAACTTAATTGGATAAAAGCCTAAGGTGGTAAACAGCCCACCAGCCAGGTAAACTCCCAGCCAGGAATACCAGAGGACAGACATTTATGGGAGAGCAGAAAGTTCACCACGCATTAAAAAAAATATATATTGCATTCCAGTATCCTGGACCTCTCCCAGGCTGGGAAAAGTTCCAACTTTTTCAAAATGAAACTCTTCTAATATTAGTCCCAGGTTGCACATTTTATTATATTTTTTTCCATTCCTAAAAATTACAGAACTATAAACTGTGAAAGAAGAAAAAAAAAAAAAAAAAGCAGCAAACTGAATATTCAAAGACCACTAAGGCTTCAGATACTACCTGAGAAGTAAAGCAGAGATAATGGTGTAAGATATCCACCAAATTCATAAGCAAGTTCTAATTAAAACCCCTGTGATGGATTTTAAAAAATAAAAAAATGTGACTTTGAATAAATATTGACTGTATAGTAGTCAGTGTCCTCATAACGTTGAAACTTTAACTAGAAACTTAACAAGAAATTACCTATCAGAAACATGACTACACTCAGATTCTGTAAAGTTCTACAACTGTTGTAAGTCTCAGCTTTCTTCAAATGACCTCCCCAAATTTCACCAAGGGCAATACTTGCATATATGTTTTTCATAAAGGGAGTAAAGGACTTACCTGTGTGACTTGTTCCTTTACTTCTTTACGGAGTACCTGAATCTGCCAATAGGCATCCAGTCCGTACGGGAAGCGTGATCCATTATCAATCCACTTCAGATTTAACGTGGAAGTTGAGAAGTCAGGTGTTAAACTAAGATTATGTGGAGCAGGAGGAACAAATGCTTGAATGAGAGAGAGGGGGAAAAAGCCATATTCAAGTCATTAGTCAGCAACACCAGCCCTACAGGCGTTAAGCAGCTACATCTCTCTGCTCTCAACTGGCTACTAGCCATACAAATATGTAACTCAACCTCTGTAATTACAACAAGATGGGCCCTGTCATTACTTGAGCATGAAAGTTCCCAGGAAAGCACAGGTGCCAATGAGTCACTAGGTAGCATTTTCTTCTAACACCTCAGCATGTAGATGTGTGAGTAACTGATCATGAATGTACGTCTTCAAAATTCATAGTAAGGAAGATGTCGTATATTTCACAATCTTCATTCAATGCTGCAGAGATAATGCAATGCAGCATGGTGACAGTCTTGGAAGTGTACCTGAGAACACATGTTGGAGGGTGATGGGAGAATTGCCCTGAAGAAACAGTGTGTTGGAGACCAGCAGGGAAGAGGGGGCTGGCAACAAATGCTGGAGTATGGAGAAAGGAGAGCTGAAACAGGGTGGAAAAAGCTCACATGAAGCTCTGAAGAGGATGATGGGGAATGTAATTTTAAGCTGCAAGAAGTATTAAAGGTACAGCATGGTGACGGGGACAGGACAGGGAGATTAACCAGAAGCATGTCTTCTATGAATGGGTGGTAGTGAAGAAAGAGGCTGAGAAGCAGGCAAGCATTATGGCAGTACACCAGGCCTGGTGCAGGATAAATCTGAAGGTGTGGTTTATCCAACTTCAGTCCTGGCCAAGACTCTGAGAGCCTACAAAGTGTTTGGCATAGTCAATGCACTACCTGCAATAACACGTGACAAACCTGATAGACTCATCCTGCCTGGAATCAGCAAGATCCAGGAGAACAGAGTGTATTGCCCAATATTTCTGAACTGCATTTTTGTTAAGTTCATTTTGTTAAGTTCTTGAACCACTCTCAGCTGAAGAGAAATCCAAGCCATAATTTTGATAGAATAAGACAGAATAAGCAGTCAAACCAAACTTCAAGACTAAACTATGAGGAACTGTGGCAAGTGGTGTCATTGTCATTTACAGCTTCCTCCTTTGGGAGGAAGGAGGTGGGAAAAAGTCTGATTTATCTACGAATCCAATATAATGCAGCCTCCTCCCATTTGCTGAGTTTCATATGCATTTGAACAGAATACATAAATTGGGCATACATTAAGAAAATATGATCCTGTCAGGAGTGACATACTGTTCTTAAAATGTGAAACTGCAGGAATAAACTACTTAATTCTGTAGCAGGGAGAACTGTAGGAAGTTTATTTCTCCCTTCCCGATGCTAGTCTAAGCAAATCTACTTTATGCTCCTTGCAGGTACTTCAGTATGTAGATTAGGAACTTGTTTACAAATCCTTCCTAATTTGCAATTAGGGAAAAAAAAAAAGGAGCCGAATGATTATGGGGATAAAAGTGTTGTACTTCATTTTTCTCCTCACATTCTGCCATTGATTTCTCTGCTATGATCTGTGGATAAGAGGGGTTTTCCTTCTCCTGAAGGGGGACAGAAAATAACCAACTATGTAAGGTACATTCATATGGACTCACCACATCAACATTTTACATACAGAAACCCTGCCAAAGAAAACTGCAAGCATACACACTTCTGCAGCACTGTTAATCATGGTATAAAGGCCTTAAATACACACATAAAACCTGATACTTACAGATGTCTGTCTTGTGAATTTCAAATTCTTTGGTAGCAAGAGGAGTTCCAGAAATGCTGCTTGTGGTTATTGTCACCATTGTGGAGCTCTCTGGGACCGGAATCTCAACCCTCCTCTCCTTAGTTTTAAAACACACTGGAGGGGGCAGGTCACTGAAGAGACAGAGAAGATTAAGCACGTATTTCAGCTGATAGGAAGCTAAGGGAAGTTAAGTCCTATTCCTAGGACACTAATAAAACACAAATTCTCTGTAATACAACAGAGAACTCTACACGAAGTCTCTGAAGGAGTAAGACTTACATGGGCTTTTGTTAGTATCAGATTAACAGCCATTCCCTGTGCAGTAGTAGTATAGTGCAGATACATAGCTGTTAAAAGAACGCCTCTCAGTGAAAAACTGGCTTTTTAACCAATAGACATAATTCTGATACCTACAGTCATCATGAATCAGTGCTTCAAAATAAAATCCCCGAAAAACAAATCCAACCCAGCACCTCCCCCACTCTTTATGATTCCTTACTCTAGTTCCCTCCATATCTTCTGAAAGTAATGGCATAAAGGTGCAAAGAACAGATCCACACACCTGTGTGCCCATCTCACAACAAACACTTTCGTTCCCTTCTGCTGCTCAGCTCACAGGGAAAGAGCAGAGGGTAGGGGAGAGAAATGCTAAAATCCCAGGTAGAAATACAGTCTGCTCATAACGTTTGTGCAGTGCTCAGCACAATGTGATCTGCCCTTTGTCTGAAGGTCATAAATACATACAGGAAACAATAATGGATGGGTGAAGTCCCTTTGCTCACCATCATTGATAGATGAAGGCAAAAAGTTTGGAAAAATCCAGATCTTCCTCTTGGGGGAATGATGGGAGGAAGGAACGCAAAGAGAACAATGCCAGACTTCCTGCTGAGGGACTGTTACTCACTCATGAACTGGAACAGGACCCTGGAGCTCCTATCAGCTGGAGTCAAGAGCCTGGGCTGAACTTCTAAGATTCATGCAAACCCTGGGATAGTGAAGGCCAGCTGAGCCTTGAGTGCTCAGAAAGGCTTTTCCTCTTCTGTACTGAGATAATATTAGAGGATGTTTGGGCAACTGAAAAACAGAATCTCTTTCCCTCAGGGAGGTCTGTACTAAACTCAGTCCTCAGCCGCTCTGTTTCGGGAACCCAAGGCTGTTCTGTTTTGCTAAGGAGAAACAGCAACAGCTACACGGCTGTTCTGGTTTAGAGGGCAGTACCTCATGAACTCTACACTCCTGAACTCTGGCCGCAATGTCACATATATGTTTGGGGTAGGGTTTTTTTGTATGGAAATGATAGCTGGCAATGCAGGAGGAATAATTAAACACAGAAAATCAAACGTGTAGATGGAAGAAGTGCAGCCAAACCCTGGGACCCCTAGGAAAAGTCTGGGCTGTCTGCAGAATTTACAGGAAAAAAGGCAGTACAAATATCTGGACTGGGGGCAGGATCAAGACACAAAAAGGATTTGAACTCATCTCCAGCGCATGATAAGCATTTGGCAGACCCAGAGCACGGGGAATTGCACATGTAGTTCTCATTAGTGAAAAACACACTGAAGATTTAGGAGTTTTTAATGTTTTTCAAAATTTTCAACTTGCATTCACTTTGGAAAAGCTATTGTAATTGTGGAATAACTTCTACATTTCCTCTAACACAACGCTCTCCAGACAGCTTAAAATTTATAAAGGTTGTAAGACAGCTACCCAGAGATTTCTTGTGTTTTTCCACATGTGAATCTCAACACTTATGTCATATATTCTACCGCTTTGGCCCAAAATATCAGGATTCTCTTCTTCCAACTATCATTTCCTTTTGGACTGAACCTAGTATGAAGCTGTCCCTCATGAAAACTCTGAGCAAGGGCTAGGCAGACACACAGAGAAGTCTGAGTAAATGAGAGCATCTTCCAGTTGTTTGAAGACAGCAGGCAGATTTTGGCAGGAGAACTGTTAGCATGAATCAAGACTTCACCAGAAACCTTGCCATTGCCTGAGTTAACAGTGCCTGGAGGGAGCACCACCCAAGGAAAACCAATGCGGAGATGCTGGGAAACAATAGCCTCATGAATTCTATGGGTAGTGACTGAGAAATGGCAATCACTGTTTGGTAGTTTCCAACCAGGTATACAAGGGACTCACTTGGTAGTGTAGCAAAAGTCAGTTTGTCCATGTCTTCCTTTAGAAGAGACGTTCCAAGTACAGATCATTTCACGTAAGTTGTGCGTTACACATTTCAAATGCTGGGCACGCCCCACAGAACCTGAAACCAGGTAGGGAATACTGTCAAAAACTGCAGGTCTGAAGTGATCACCTGTACAACAAGTACTATCACTCACATCTATTCTTTTTGCATTTTTATTGCATGCATGTCTGGCCACTGATCTGTGTGCCTGATTAGAGATAGCCACAGAATACCATGTTTTTAGAAGTACCTAAAAACTGGGTTTACAGTTGTGTGCAAGGACACGGGCATGCTGTTTCTTTCCACAATACCCGTTCCCAGCCTAGCCTAATAAGCAGGCTTTGGGCCAATGGCAAAACCACAAGCTTTGATGATAAACTTAATGAGTTTTTTGCTCTCCTCCATTGTCCTACATGGAGGGCAATTAATGACAGAAGGGCAATTAATGACAGAAGGGCAATTAATGATAATATGTGAAATTGTCACAGACAGGTGACATATGCAGCAAGAAGGCTTCAATGTGGACATTTACACCAACTGCATATGCAGTCTATCACTGCTGCCTTACAGAAAATTTAACACCCAATTTTGCACTGGTTTATGAGATGCCACTGGTTGTGGAAAGCAGAGAGCAGGCTTGGTAGTACCTCCATCCCTAGGATGGTGTGGGACCACAGAAGTGATGGTTTTTGAACATACATACAGTAGGAACACAATGGGATCAGTACAGAAGTTACAAACTAATTAGTGAATTATATGGCAATAAACTCACCTATTTCTTGGCTATATATTAAGCTTCTTAAACATAAAATAGCTAGCGCTAAAAGGCAGCGGAGGCTTGAATTCTTCCACATTATTCTACTGTTTGTTTTCAGAACAGCAGCTTCAAGCAGGAATAAATGTCATCTTCCAACCAGCTGGTCAGTTCTAAAATTAAAAACAAAACCAACTTTGAAATTCCAGGGCTGGTATTCCACAAACACCACTTTTTGTTCCATCTACTTTCCTTCTTCAGTGCTGCTCCCAGGCACAGAAACTTGCTTCTCTTTGTTTACCTGGCAAGCAAACCTTGAGTGGCGAGTCCCAACCACTCCTTGATGCTTGTCTTTTCAATGATGCATTTCAAACAGAACCTCAAGAATCACAGACATTCAAGACCCAACAATCTACAGGCCTCTTTCAGGACTACCTGAGACCAAAACAGAATCGACATGGCAGGATATTACTCTAGAACAGGTCTCTTCAACATAGATGATATGTCACATTCACAGAGGGTCTAGTACACCATGAAGGGAAATGTCCCCTGCTTTGAACATGGGTTTAAGGGGACAGAAGAACTGTTTTCCACTCTTCTCTGCTCATTTTTAATATTGCTGTTATTCAAAGTCATGGGATGCCCATGACCTTGCAGAACCAGATCTGATCACCCTGGATCACTAGTTCAATCCAGCATTAAGTAATAATGTCTGGAGATAAAAAAAGCAGGGGGGGCACAGGGGGAGGTGGAAATTACAGCCATTTCTATACCAAAATATACCTGTTGCTGTAAATATTGACCTTGAGGTAAAAACTATCTAGACTATTACACCTGACTTGCTCTTTGGAGATTACTGTTCCACATGTTTTCCAAAGAGAAGTTCAAATGTTAATCAAGGTCTGGGGAACACATTTAGTTTCACCCACACATCTACCACCATTATTTTTTGTTCTCTAAAAGATAACTCCAGGAAAGATTACCCTAAAGCCCAGCCAATCCCTGATGCATTTTTTCCGTGCCACCTGAAATCTCCAAAGGCTTGAACACCCTCCCAGAGACCATAACTCTCAGGTAAGTGAGGAGCCTTCTCTCAGTGACCAACAGCAGGAGCTGGGGCATTTTCACATGAGAACATAGATGAACCAGCCTCTCCAGTTTTCTAAAATCCACATTTTCTCCAGACTACATCTTCTAAAAGTCTCAAGCAGAAAGCCTCCTGACCTTGTCTTCCAAAGCTAGATGTGCATATTGTCAGAATAACAGACTCTGCCTAAAACCCTCTGTAATTTTAAAAGAAGCTTCCCTGAAGTCCTCTGCACCTCCAGGAATATGCTCCTTCATTCTGACAATACAACCTTATATGGTTTTTAACTTTTTTTTTAAGGAATTCTCCCTCAAGTGACAGCTAAGAGTGCCCAAAATACTCTTCTGTCCCTCACCACTGTTCCCTGTTCAAGGAGGAACATATCAGCACTATGTCAAATAATCCAGAGCTGTTCACACGGGGGCACTTCTCTTCTCTTCTTACAAAAAAACAGACTAAGAGAAAAGCCCAGGCATCACAGGAGCTCAGAGAGATGCTACAGTAAAAGCATCACATCTGGAGGGAAGAAACACCCTTAAAACTTCAGAATTATTTTATTTTCATCATGTTCTCAAGCCACCTGAAGACCTCAATAAAAACACGCTACTTCAAGCTACACTACCCCCAGATACATTCAGTTCTCCTTTTTATGTATTCCTAAAGTGTAATATCCATGCTATGCAACCTGTGGCATAATGTGGATATTACACTTTAGGAATACATACAAAGGCCAAAGACAGACTAAGGTTTGACAAATCCATGTTCAGGTAAGGATGAATCAAGAACCCATCAGCATACCAAATATTATAGCCTCTGTGCCAGAAGACACCCACTGTATTTTGGTCTCTGTCAGGGTCTTCAAGTTGTACTTGTCCATTTTACTAATGAAAATACAGAATGTCATCTCCTGGCTTAAATTTGCTCACAAACCTCTCAATTCATCAAACACATGAAGATCACTCAGACAGACCTGGGAGTTAAATGAGTAAAATGACAGATTTCTGTTTGTGTTGTCTCTGTAAATTGTATCTGTCTGTCTGTGAGCACTTCTTCAAAGGCTACCTCTGGTTTGCAGAAAAGCACAATGTCAAAATTTCAGTTTTTACATTAAAATCAGTTGATAGTCCCCCAACAGCTAGCAGAGGCCAAGGAAAGAATAAAAAAAATTTTTAAAACAATTTTAAAAAAGGACAGCACAGATGCCACTTGAAGCAGAGAAAACTGTACTGTGAAGTTAATTAAATCCCAAGCCTCTCATTTTCTAAACACATTAACTGTACAGGATTGTGTAAAACCTGTTTGGTCATGCCAGATTTATGAGGCAGATTCAGCAACTTCACATGTGTGCATGGTTCAAGAAATTCTGTTTTTCTACACACTCTTTCAATACATAGCTTACTGAGTAATCCCCCTAGTGCAGAGAGTAACATCACACCAGTGAATTACAAGAAATCCGAGTCATATCCAATTCTCCTAACTCAGGCACAGTTTTAATTTCTGTTTCAGAGTCAGGCATCAAAGGGAACCTATGTACTCGAGCATGTCTCACAAACCATAATCTTTCCTAAGAAGTGTAGACTCTCTGCCTCTTGTCTTCTTATACATATATTATTTTGCTGAAAAGTTGGCAATTTGAAGACTCCCAAGACAAATTTAAAAGCATTAATCAGGAGAAAAGATCACCATTTATAGGCTTGTTTTAATTATAAAGTTACAAAATAATTGAAGCAATTTAAAAATAAGAAGTTCACTTTCTTCGGATGAAAGCTGCCTTCCATCAGTTCAAATCCAATCTAAACAAGTCATGGAAGTTTTTCCTTGCCCTGGAGAGATATGAAAAGCATGTTATCCTCTAGGCATGCGTACTCTTCGGATGGATAGGACAATGTAAGAGTCAGAGATACTTAGGACAAGAGAGCTCAGCATTACCCAAGGAAGGCAAAACCGTGACCAGGTCTGGCTGGAGTGCAACAGGAGCAGTAGCTACTAAGTGTAACTGTCTTCACACTAAAAATCTTTATTTTTAAAAAAAAGTAGGTGAAGGTAGTCAGCCCACTCTCTCCACAAAAGCAACTGCAACTAAACAGACACCCATCTTAAAAAAAAATAAGCAATAGCAATCTCATTTCCTGGGGTGATCTGTTGGTGTCACTTCGCTGGCATTACCATGAGTGCTCCTGATGTGCTGTACAACTACCCCTTGCTCCATTTTAATCACATTACTTTGTCTGACCTCCAGGAGACAAAGAACAGTTTATCCTCTGCCTTGCAGCAACGTCTTACAGAGAAGATGACTGATACTAGGTCTCTGCTAGCTCCTCCCTTAAAATCTCCATTTTTTTTTTTCCACCATTTTCCAGTCTCTGTTTCTAGATTTCTGATCATTCCTGGAACAAGTACTTTTCTGTGGACCCCATCTGCCAAACTCTCAGCTTTGAAATTTTTCTGCCCCCTGGGGTCTGAGCATTACAAAGCACAATGAAGGAACTCTTCTACAGCAAACCTATGCGTAGCATGTGTTTACACAGCCCATGTCATATTTGCTTTTCTCTCAACATTCAGACCTTGTTGACTCAATTTCAGCATGTGATCCTGCCCCAGATACTACTGTATAAAACTGCCACGTAGATGTTTATCAAGTACTTCAAACTCCGATCCCATCCACAAATGGACTGCAAACTTTCTGACTTTGTGTGAGCATATCTGCACAGCAAATTCATCTTAAGGGTCTTGCCTGCAAAGGTTTTCCACTTTTGAAATTTTAAAATAATTAAAAGTCTCCCATGAATCTATGCTAAGGAACAACAGTGTGTGTGCATCCAAAAATACTTAAATGCAAGTTCATGCCACACCATCCCATCAGAAAAGGCCTGGCAGGCTTCAGGATGGAATTGCTCTTATTTAAGACCAGCTGCTAAAACCAGGATTCCATGGTAACTGCTGGAAGCTACAGTACATGGAGATGTCCTGACTTCTGCTTGGGACTTGATGCTGTGCAGAGGAACTGACCCTTGTGCCTGCAGTCAGACAATGTTATTTTTAATTTGATTTTTATGCAGATAAGCTAAGAAAGCAACAATTAGGTTTGGATTCTTAGTCACTAAAGTCAAGAGATGGCAGGCCTTATTCAAACAGCTCAACACAAACTTTGGACTTCTAGATGAGTTTTAAAACTGTTTGGATGTATATGGTGCACCTACTGCTGATCAGACAGATACGAGAAGGAACATACTCTAAGTCAGTAACATGCGCCTGGGAAAATATCTGTGGAGAGCTTCCCTTCAAAACTGTGTCACAGTAAAAAGGTTGAAGGTTCTGTGAGGACAGCACCAACTGTTTGCATGCTAACACATACAAGCTTCTTTAGGCCTAAACTCTCCAAGGGAAAAACAGAAGATACCAGTTATCTCCCCTACTGTGTTTCATATTATGGATTTCTTGGCTTAACTGGTTCTGCCGATCTTTTTTCAAAGCATGGCTGGCCAAATGCTTGATTGTCTTTAAAGGGAAAAGAAGTGTTTTCTTAGCCAGTTGTAACAGCTCAGTTCTAAGCACGTAACATCTCCAAAGCTCAGTTGTACTTCTGAGTTTTCTGGTCTCTGAATGTATTTAATTGTCAAGTGCTTGGAAACCACTTTGAAAACAAACAAAACAGATAAAAAAAACAATAATCAAAAATCTTTCTGGCCTGCTTTCTGCCTGCAGTCTGATCTGCCAGTCAAAACCCTTCAGATCTTGTTTTTAAAGAATTTGTTAGTTGAAGATCAGTGGCCACACTTTTTATGGCTTTTGTGTGTTCCACAAGCAAATACCTAAAAAGAAATACTTAAAAAGTCATCTTACATGAAGTGTTTAAGTGGAGAATACTAATGTAAACAGTAAGAAACCTATTATATTTAACATTTCAGAAATCTGTTTGGCAATAAATTTTCTCAAGTTAAAATTTATCTGTTTTTTCTCCACAGTTAAATGTATAGTACATTAAAAGCTCTCAAGTAAAGTTATTATATAGCATGCCACAGAAAATAGCAGAGACTGATGGGAGGCTATATTTTTGGCAATATTGAACAGCCACCAGCCTCATTACAGACAGATAGAAATGCAAGTGCTAAATACGTGCAAAACCAAAAATTACTCTGCTAAAATTAATATTGCTAAAACAAAAATTACTCTGCTTAGCAGGTGGAGAACACTCATTTTACTTGTCTCTGCCCTAAGATACTAATTTAACCTTTGAAGTGAAAGAAAACACGCCTATATCCAGACAAAAATACATATATCAAATTACACATCCTACTATTGCCAACAGAAAGCTTACAAAAAAATTCCCCTATCTGAAAGACCATGCCAGAAGTACGCATTTCTGGGAAACCAAGTAAATTGCCAATACAGCTGACAGTAAAGACAATGAACACAAAAACAGAAGATGAACTGATTTTCTTTAGAACAGCTTTGCTGATCCCACAGCCTTCATTCTTTGACTTTAAAGCTAGTGGAGTAATAAAAAAAAAAGGAAGTAGAATTAATAAGATTTATTTGAGGGGGTTTGGCTGTTTTCCGATGAGTACATTCTTCTACCTCCTTAAAAAAAATTCCCAATGTTAAGAGAAAAATCTCTCTTTAGTAATCTAAATGCAGGCTTTCCCTCTCTGTTTTATAACATGGCAGCATTCCACATTATAAAAGATTCGCAGGACATGAATCACTAAAACTCGTTTATAAATGAAGGCTGAATCCCTTTTGGGAATCTGGCTTTCCCCAGTTCTGAGGAATTAATTTAAGATTTTGCTATTTCTCTTTCCGAAAGCTGATAAAAGAATTCAAGTTGCCTATCTGCAACAAACGCGCTCTCCTAATCTGCAGCAGAGGAAAAGGAAACAAAGACAGGGTGTTAAGATATTAAATAGTAAATGTGCAGGAGTGCACAAAGCCAAATTTTCAGTCCTTTGAGACAAACTTTTTTTTTTTCCTGTCAAGCATAAGGAGATAAATTCCCTCCTCACTTGTTCCTCTAGCTGCCAAACAGCAGCCTAACCTCTGAGTTGCTGGGAAGCCACTGCAGGTACCTGCAGCCATTCCAGGCTGCTTCTGCTCTGCAAGGTGAGGTGAGACGTCAGGATGCAACACATAAGCTCAACACAAAATCAACACTTGCACAAATTCATTTTCAAGGCTCCAGCTCACAAGCACCACCTACAAAGGCAAGTATTTTGGCAAGAAATTTTACCAACAAGAGTAAAAGTGCACCCCAGCTGCAGGAAGTATTTCCCTAGCTTGGAGGGTAAATCCAATGTGCAGCGCTTTCCAGTATTTCCAGATCTTCCTTTCTTCTAATCCCAGGATTGTTAAACACAAATAACCAAGCTCCACACTGGGAGAGTGGGTGGATACTTCCAGGTAGGATTAGTGTGAGAAGCAGCCTCACCTGGCAAAGAGATGAGCGAAAACTCTGTCCACAGGGTTTCCTGACCTGGGGAATGTGATGCATGAAGACTGCATACAGGACAGGGTTCTGAAAAGTTTGCTTAAGAAATCCACGAACAAGTACCACAAGGGTAGATTTAGGTTAGGCATAAGGAAGACATTCTCATGGCCGCCCCCTCCCTGGCAATGTCCAGGGCCAGGATGGATGGAGCTCTGGGGAACCTGGGCTGGTGCAGAGTGTCCCTGACCATGGCAGGAGGTGGGACTCAATGGGCTTTGAGGTCCCTTCCAATTCAGACACTTCTGTGATTTTCTGATTCAAGGGTGATTTCATGAAAGGATTTAGTACCTGTTGGACAGCACAACACACAGACACACAGAAACTGAGACCCCTTAAAACTTGCCTTTAGAAAGGAAAATATACAGAAGAAACAGATATCAAATAGCTTCATCATAGCAATGGATACAATTTAGAGAGGGATCTGAAAAGTACAAAGGAAGGCTCCTTCAAGTTAGCCCTGTCAACCAAAAAAACCCAACACCACAGAACAAGAACAAGCCAGGTGGCTTATAGAGAGAATTGGGCAAAACATCCCTGCTGGGACAGCTTGGTTGGAGAGAAAAAAGCAGCACAGTGATACTGAAGAAGCTTGGCAGCCAGGCAGAGCAAAGCAGTGAGACACTGTAGGAATTGATGATTTACCACAATAAGAACTGAACTTATTAGATGACAGCTTTTGTTTTTCAAGCTAAATATACATTTTTGCACACTTTGCCTTTCGTTCTCACTGAATTATGCCTGTTTTCAATTAAACCGTATGCACACACCATGCAAGAGCGGCCTCCAAGCCAGATGCTACATTTGATGTTCCTAGCGCGAGATCTTCAGAAGAAGAAGGACACTTTCCAAATAAAATTGGGAGCCCATCTGCCAAGTTTGTAAGTCTGTATCAGTTAGCCACCAAGAACATGGTTAAATACAGGCACATCCATCGTAACTAGGAGCACTGCACTGCTTTCCAGATGGTAACTACAGAAAACAAACTATCCTGAGAAACACAGTGAATCCTAATACTATCAAAAATAGACTAAATACATTTTGGGATATCTGCAAGCCTGTTTACAATTTATTGTTGTTACATATTAGGCAAACATTATTACAGATTACCCCCTAAGCCCTATTAGACATCAGAGAAGGCACGCTAGAGAGGCCTGGGTTGCAGCCCAGGAAAGGCTGACTTCACTTTGCAGCTACTTGCTCAGTAGGGTCCCTCCATCCAGCTGCAGTTTCACCAAGCTTGTAAGGACGTACTATGCTGAAACCTCACCTCCTCATTCAGACTGAGCTGAAGCTGGGCAGTGTGTTCAAAGTTTATTGCAGGGGTAAAAGGACAGACAAAGCATTATCAGATAAGCTTGACTTCCTTAGGAAGTCAGCTCAAATTAACAAGCACAGATTCTTCTCCCATAGAGGTACAGATGGAAAACACCTAATCATCCCTGAACAAAGAACAAAGAACAAAGCAAAGGGGTGAAGGTTAAGGGACACTCCTGGCCAAAAGAGAAATTTTGATCTTCTAAGCTATTGTGTTGTGCAGGAGAAGGAAACAGCTCCGAGTCATTTACACACTCCTATTTTAACCCATTCAAAATTTTTCTTGATCCTTACTACAACTGGTAAATTAACACTGTAGTAAGGTGAGGGATTAAATTTACACGTTTGTGTAAATCTGATACAGCTACACACGTTTCCTGATATGCTCAAATTTGGTGACTTCATGGCCAACGCACTTCCTTGAATTCTTGCACTTTGCAGCGCAGCATGGAACAAGTTCACTGAACAAAGGCACACAAGTCCAATTACTTTGCATATTTAAAAAAACACCTCTTACCATGAATGCTGTGGCTACCCAGTGTGCCTTTACAATACTGACTACAGGTACACAGCATAGGAACAACTGTACCCACATTTTTTGCATCGCAGAAACTGAGAACCAAATGAAAATACACAAAGCAGGTTTGCCACTTTTCTGGTACTTGCTGTATTTTACTGGTATATAACTGAACTAAAAAGGAAAAGCCTATTTAATTTTTTGGGGGTACTTTTAGTTGTGCAGTTCTCACAATGATGTTATCTCCAGAGGACAACATCGTTTGCCCACATTGACAATTGTACTTTACTCATGTGAGATTCAGGGGACAGGCTTTACAAATGGGGCTGCAGAAAAAACATGTGGTTCCTCAGAAGAGGCTCATTACCCACATAATTCTGTCCCTGCCGGTTCTCTTCAGCTTGTACATCCTTATGAACTAATAAACATTAAAAAGTTGACCTTATTAACGAAACAGTTTATTTTCCTTAGTCTGGCAACGGTTCAAAAACTTATTTTGAACTATATGACCTTTAATCTTCTTTCCATCACAGGAAAAGCCTATTTAGTTTCATAAGAGAACACTGATAATTACTGAAGCAATTCCAAGTGTTTTTTTTTAAACAACCGGCAATGACCTGAGGGTTGGAGTCCTTCATTGTTTACAATGAAACCTGTGGTATTTGAATTATTTTTAAGGTACAATGAACCAAATCCAAAGAAAGTCTGTCCTCATGTGTACAAACAGCATATAAATAGATCAAATGCTGAAATGCAGCTTTCACATTAAATACTATATTGACAGTAAGGAGCGACAGTTATGCAATATACTTCCAGAGTGAACATAAGGAATAAAAGACACTTATGAGAAATAAATTGATTTTTTCCATAATCAAGTGAATGGGCAATTCCTGAAACTATAGATCTGTATTGTCTGGTAAATTCCCATTGTATTAATCTTTCTTGAGACTTTAAAAGCTCTCATGGAATTCCATTTCCACTCATGGCAAGTACCAGATGCATCACATGAAGACATACTCCATCATGTAGGTTACCCTTCCACTGTGGTAAGCAAATGATTTCCCCTCAGCCCCACTCCCAAGTGGGCACTCAAGTGTCACTATTCCCCTTCCAGCCTCTCCGGTGGCATTCCCACCTCTCCAAAGAAGGAAAGTCTACAATACAGTATGACATTATCAAAGAAAACCTGTCCATGCATAATTACATAGCAGTTGGCATTTATATATTTCATACTGTTTTAGGTGTACCTTATTCCGCTCCAACTCCTCATTTATGCACATACATGCATGTCCTCCTTTAAAGGTGGCAAGGTGTAGGAATGAATCTTAAGTACTCAGAAATGCAGGTACTGACTTTTACAGTTGATATGCAACTCTTTCCTCACTAACTTTCATAGACCTAAGCGAGACCACTGCCAGGCTAAGGAGAATAAACAGTAGCTCCTGCACTCGTGCATGCGTGTACACGGACACAGCTACTGGAAAGGGAAACTCGTTCACTCTCCCACACACATGCCTGCTCACCGTACCGGCACCCTCTCATTCTCTGGCTGCTCACAGGTTTATCAGAGCCACGCAGACAACAGACATGCCGGCACATCCAATCCAGCTGCCTGAAGCTAACACTACTGCTCTTCTGCTCCAAGAAGACAAAGGTCTCCAGGTCCCCCTGTAAGAGACTTATGGTGCACTTACGGATCAGTTCTCACAGCAACCCATCCTCAACACAAACTGACTCATTCATGATAACCTTTCTACCCTTCCAACTGACTTAGACACCTCCAAAATAGAGACTCAGCTGTTTTAGCGTACTCCTCTCCATGCTATCCCCATTGCTACAAACATGTGGCAGATTGTTTGCCTTAACTGAAAGAAATCACTTAACGGCAGTGCCAAAGGCACAAGACGTAGTTGTTCTACAATTTAATTAATACCTGGTTTTCAATTTAAACAATTCAGCCGAAATACTCAGTTTAGGCAGAACATTGCTTTAAAACAAAACATATTAAAAAGTTCAAATTTAGCTTTCAATTTCTGCTAAAAGACTTCAAATCCAATTCAAACATAGACCAAGATTTCTCAGTCCAAATGACTGAAAAGTATGCTAAAAAGTTCCTAAGTTCATTCAGAATAGTCCAAATGAGACATTTACGTCTTTTTTGTTGGACTTGACTTAGAACATCTCTTCATTTTTCTTGATGTAAATAACCTAGCAGCTCTTCAGCTGTTTCACAAACAGTCTCAGAATGCAAAATACTGCTGTACTTTGTAGGAGGGTAAATAAGACACTTGAACAAACTCCACACTAAATTATTAAAATAAATATTAAGCATTATTAGAATAACACTCAGCAAAAGGAAGAAAGCAATGGAGAGCTGAACATGTTAAAGTAATGTGCAAGATGGCTCAGACCCGTACGTATCTTCTTTTTCTTGATGTAAAACAAAGCAACACTTTTCTGTTATTCCTTTTAGAACTAAGCAAAAGCAGCAAATTGAGTCCCTGTCTATAACCCACCAGCAGCGCTGTGACAGCAGTGCCTGGAAGGCTAATGGTGCCACACCTCATTTAAAACTGAAAGCAGTTCATAGAAATCGAGATGGCTACTAGCAGGACATAGAGTGAGTCAGTGTCTTCCCCGGACCTGATTCACACTTGGAGTAAGAATACAAAACAGGGATTTTCAAAGCCACAACTGCACTTCATCTCACATCTCTGTATTGCTTTCACATGGCCTCAATATATCATCTATAAACTGCACCTGCCTCTTCAATCCTCTCTTGAAAGCAAGATTCTTCTGATTTTTTTTTCCCCCCTTTCTCTTCTCAGGGATGACTATGAAAAAGGGCTGTGGAGAGGGAAAAACAACTTTTGATGTTACACACATAAGTCATTCCAACTTTGCTATCTCTGTTTAACAGGGTTCTTCCTTCCTGCTATTATTAGTAAATCTCACAGTTTACATCTCTTGGTACTGAGCTGGCAGATGATGTACAAAAGAAGAAGGATTTCTTACTAGCTTCTGTCACCAATAAATCCTGTACACCTACATGGAAAAATCTTTTCCTGTGGAAGGCTGTTCATCACATTTTTCATGCATTGTTGCTGATATGTTTAACTTTTTTGTTTCACAACTCAGCAATGAAGCAGCCATTGTTTCCAAAGTGCTGAGCAAGTCCGACTGTGGGAACCAGAGACGTGCAATAATTCTCAATGGTCTCTCTGGTGGCTGCCCAGTGAGGTGCCCAGGCACTGGGGGAAGAAGGTGGGGGCAAGGGGAAACCTAACTGCAGAGAAGAGACAGTTAATTGGACAAATAACCTTTTGGATTAGATACATGAACCACAAGTTCTGTTTTATTTTATTTTTAGTTTCTATTCCTATATTTTATTCCTTAGGAAAATTTCTGCTCTTTATGCATCTCATCAAGCCCATCCAGATATACAGCGTGTAACTCACAAGGTCAAGCACATTCTTACAAGCTTACCTAAATCTAAACCTAGATACCTGCAAAACCTCTAATGTAAATTTCATGGTCCCCTAGTGTAAATTTCATGGTATGAAACACCAGATCTTGATTTTTATCCTTTTGTGAAATCCTCTTCCAGAACACCCTTGTGCCAGTGTCACCACAAAGCAAATCATTAGAACTCACATCACATTTAAAAATAAAAACACCTCAAATACATTTGGAACGTAGTCCGCTTTTCCCATCTTATAGAGCAATACACAAGATCTGTACTAGGCTCATCTTTCAGAAACATATTTAGATGATAATGCATATGCCTTAGGGACATAAATATTTGACTGAGGGGTGAGGCTAGATGATCACTGAGGCCCTTCCAACCCAAACTTTTCCATGATTCTGTGACTTTAGAATAATATATACAGGAAGTCTTTATGAACTACGATACAAGAGATTAAAATGATCAGAGGTGCATATACGTATTAGGAATGCAAGTGACAGGTTTCTCTCCTGAATAATAATGAAAAAAAATTAAAAACTCAACACCCAACACCAATCAACTATCCTTAAAGATGGTAAAAATTAATGCACATTACTTCAAAGGAAGATATCAACTGGAGGCAATTATTACCATTACTTCTTAAATTCTTATTAAAGTGATCAGTTAATCAAATATCTAGGTTTAGATTGCAGCATCTTATGCATCTTAATTCTCAAGTCCCATGAAACAAGCTGCCAAATGTTATTAGAGATCACCTGTGCCCTCTAACCAGAACGTATTTCAAAGTGGTGGAGTACTGCTTGTGACTAACTGTTGATTCATGCAAGATAACAAGACTCATCACCACATATATATATACACACACTGCTCCTGAATCTGAAAAAACATAAGTATGTCACTAGTTCTGTCTTATGAATAAAAGTATGCATAAACTTACATTTGCAGTGTTGGCAGGAGCCCAGCTGCAGCAGCCTGTGACAGGCTCGTTCCTTAGTCTTCAGTATGAGCGAGCTGGATGCTGAACTGGGCAGTCACTTTAGGTACCTGAAGTAAAAAGATTCATATATAATCCACTGGGAAGAACACTACACTAGAGGGACATTCAGAAAAGACATGGAATTTTAAAAGCGTTTAAGTGTGTAGAAAGGAAAATTAACACTATTTTGCTGGAAGCTCGTTAGTGACCTAATTCTACAGGCAGTTATTGTAATGCTTGCTCCCGTTTCTGTCTGCAGTAATCACTGCCCAAACTCCAGCCCAGAGTTACCTACTGATTAGCAAGCATGAGTACAGCAGACTACCAGATAGGATAATGGACAAGACTCTAATGTTTTCAAGGATACGTTCTTTGCATATTAACAGCAGCTGCACCACTCATTAGTTGAAACATGGGGAAGCAACTGGAAAACATTCAATTTTCAAACTATCAGTTACCACAGCTCAAGCAAATAAATACATCAACAAAAGTAGCTGAAAATAAAAATCCTCACAACCTAGGCCGTAATGGATGAAGCTACCTTACAAAAGCACTCAATCCAACAGCACAAAGCTAGCCATTCATTACCAGTGGAAATGGTTTAATCCAGTACAAAGTCGATTTATGTGCAGGATCAAATGATTACTTAGAGCAGTTTAGGTCTGAGAGACTTACTGTTGTTGCAAAGCCTAAAACAATGCAACTATTTAGCTCAACGAGGTTACTTGATCAGAGTTCTCAATTACGTACAGAGAAAGGATTTAAACACAACCAACAATACATGAGATACAAGAGTCAATGCCACATGGTTGATCTCCACTGAAAAATGCACCTTGTGAAAAGTAAAGCAAATTAAGCATTAGAAAAACTCTTCAAAGACAGGGTGAAATGAAAGAAACAAAAAATAAGACTGGATGCATTCCTAAAAACCATTCTAATTATGGGCTCAATGCAAGTCTTCCCAGATTAAAGTCTTCAGTTCACAATCCACCAAGGTCCAAAAAGATTGGCATATATCTTGCACAGGTCTCACATTAATAAGCATTTTAATGGTGAAGGAATACAATATACAGGGGACAAACTACAGATTCTGAGGTGAAATTAAAATAAGGGTCACATGACAACTTGCTGGATTGACATCCAGACTTATCCTGTCATTTGAAACATGAGGCAACATTTGGCCAAAAATACCTTCTTTCAAAAATTTCCTAGCATATTGAAAAATAAACAGTCCAATCACATTCAATTTGGAGCAGAAGGCTGTTCTATATTGGGAATCGTGACAATGCTGTTCTAGCAGATGA
This sequence comes from Porphyrio hochstetteri, assembly GCA_020800305.1. Lineage (NCBI taxonomy): Eukaryota > Metazoa > Chordata > Aves > Gruiformes > Rallidae > Porphyrio > Porphyrio hochstetteri. The sequence goes on along the minus strand of CM036938.1, from coordinate 77,155,678 downwards.
ATGATGAGTTACGTGCCTGGAGACCTGTACACTAAAGACTTCTCATAGCCATGACCTTTGGAAGAGTATGGAGCAGGGGGCAAGGAGGGGAAAAGGAAGAGGAACAGGTAGACTCTAGGGAACAGATATTATTATCCTCAGAACCAGAAGAAGCCCTAGCAGGAGTAAAATACCTCACACACACACACAGAGTAGCCTGTTGCTCACAAGTCAAGACAACACTGAAGTCTACAATATAAATAAATCACATTTTTGGTTTGTTTTTTCTCTCTTCCCTCCTCTCTCTCTCTCGGCCTAGGATTAAACATTAAAAGCTTATCTCCTTAGTTTTAGCTCCAGAGTAGCTGTAAAACCTCAGAGGTCAAACATCTCTTTTGCTGCAAGTGCTGAACTTGATCCAAAACATGAAATACTGTGAAAATTAGTTGTAGTTGGAATACTTGTAACTTACATTCACCTTTGGGCTTCACAGCCTGCAGAAGCCCCACCTATAATGCTGGCCACTATGATTTTCTTCCGAAGTTCATTTGATTTAAGCAGCATTTTTGCCCTGCAGTAATATTAAGACCAATTATTTGAAAAAGATATTTTGAAGCTCTGTCCTCACTGATTTTATAGTTAAGAGAGGCCATTAGATCACTCAGTTCAAGAAGGGCAAAGTCGTGGTCAGCCGTACAAACAGGGTTACATCACATGGTGAGAAGTACTGCTGCCTTGGCAAAAGAGCTTCTGGGTGATCACACTTAAGTCCTCTTTGGAAGGGCTACCAGACTACAACAGACATCCCCAAAAGGCAACTGCCTGCCCAGGTCAGACCCACGATGAGCAGAACCATGCTTCATCACCCGCTTGTCTAAATCTCTTTTCTCTGGGCCCTCCAAGGAATGCAGGATGTGCTGTGCAACTCTCAAATATACAAGCACTTCAAAAAGCAGCTTGCAATGTTACAGAAGGCACGAGTATCAGAGGTGCTCAAGCAACTCTGGTGCACTGCAATTTGGAGGTATCTTCACCCCTACTAAATGCTGCAGACAGCTTTCCTTCACATTGTCTGGGACCAACATCTCCAAGTCTGTAAGAGACTACTTTACATCAAGTGGTCCAGAGCACATCTGGCTCCAAACCAGCTTTCTCTGTGCTTCTGCATTCAAAGTGCTTGAAATAAGATAAAGTAGTTTTTTAAAGCTTTAGGCTGAAATGCGTGGCCATGCCCAAGGGCACAGTGCTAGGAGCATCGAAGGGTGTAAGGCCAGCTGGGATAGAGCTGGCTTGCTCTGCTCACCAAGCTAGCTAACCTTGCCATAGGCCATGTCCACACCATCCAGAATAAATGTTTAACAATGCTATCTAGTTAACTGAGCCTCTTGGAGGGAAGTAACTGATTTATTCAGGGAGCAAAACTCATTTAGATGGATGGTTGACGCCCAGAAGTAAAACATGGACTATTTCTGTGCCATACTGACAGTGTAAATCACCTTCAACTGCTACTTGTACTTTTATTACAACTTTAAGCAGCTTGTGCAATAAGGACAAAATTATACATGCATAAGGAGAACTCCAGAATACTTTTCAGACAGCATTTATCAACTTAAAAAAAATAATCATACACATACTTTGCTTTATTGTTGAAGTGCAACAAGGCCAACTGGAAGGTCCTGAACATGGGTCAGCCCACTCCCAAGCACAGCTACAGACAGGGCAGAAAATGGATTGAATGCAGCCTGAGAAGAAAGACTTAGGGGTGTTGGTGGATGCAAAGCTGAACATGAGCCAGAAATGTGTGCTTGCTGTCCAGAAAGCCAGCTGTGTCCTGGGATGTATCAGAAACAGTGTGACCAGCAGGCCAAGGGAGAGGATTTTGCCCCTCTACTCTGATCTCATGACACCCCAGCTGGCTGGAGTACTGCATCCAGCTCTGGGGTCCCCAACATAAGACAGGCATGAAGCTGTTGCAGCAGGTCCTGAGAAGGGCTGTGAAGACCTTCAGAGAGCTCGAACATCTCTCCCATGAAGACAGGCTAAGGGGGTTGGGCTTGTTCAGCCTGGAGAAGGGAAGGCTCCAAGAAGGCATTCTGGCAGCCTTCCAGTACCTAAAGGGGCCTGCAGTAAAGCTGGAGAGGGAGTCTTTATCAGGGAGCGTAGTGATAGGACAAGGGGAGATGACTTTAAACTAAAAGGAGGTAGATTTAGATTGGATATTTTGAAGGTATTTTTCACAATGAGGGTGGTGAGGCACTGGCACAGGGTGCCCAGAGAAGCTGTGGCTGCCCCCTCCATGGCAGTGGTCCAAGGCCAGGTTAGATGGGGCTCTGGGCAACCTGGTCTAGTGGAGGGTGTCTCTCTGTCCACGGCAGGGGGGTTGGAACTAGATAATCTTTAAGGTCCCTTTCAACCCATGCTATTTAAATTTCATGATAATGCGTTGCAAACCACCAGAATATTTTGGTAAGAAGCCATCATGGTTCGTTCCAATTCGATTCTGACTTTTTGAGGCTTCAGTTTTAAAAAGCAATTACTGATGAAGAGAAGACTGCGGGGGTCCTCATTGCAGCCTTCCAGTGCCTGAAGGGAGCATACAAACAGGAGGGGAATCAACTTTTTAAAAGGGTAGACAATGGCAGGACAAGGGGGAATGGATTAAAGCTAAAGGAAGGAAGGTTTAAATTGGATATTAGGGGGAAGTTTTTTTACAGAGAGAGTGGTGAGGTGCTGGAACAGGCTGCCCAGAGAGGTGGTGGATGCCCCATCCCCAGAAGTGTTCAAGGCCAGGTTGGATGGAGCCCTGGGCAACCTAGATCCAGGCCTGGAGGTTGGTAGCCCTGCCTGTGGCAGGCGGGTTGGAACTCTATGATCCTTGGGGTCCCTTCCAACCCATACCTTTCTATGATTCTATGATGCAGCTATTGGTATACAGCAAGCGTAAACATATACATCTATTTTAGAAATTAGATTTATATTAAAAAGAAATGCTTCTGACTGATAGTCAAAATGCAGTATGCTATTCTGGCAGAGAACACTGGTATAATGTTGCTCATCAATATAGAAGCAGTCCCTGAAACAAAAAATCAAAACTCCATAGTAATTATCTGACTGATTTTACTGTATTGGTGAAACTATCTTGCTTGCAAAGAACATGATGCAGCATAAAAGCAACTCAAAAAAACCACTACTTTATCTACTTAATCCTTCAGGAAATTTCAGGAGGCCAAGGCTGGCTTGAAAGGCTGCACTTTTTGGTTTTGCAGGAAGCTGTCTCTAAATTGCTGGGTGTGTAAGTGAGAAAGGAGATTCTACTCCCTAACAGGACATAGCCCAGAAGGAAGCCATCCTTCTCCCTAGTGCTCCCCTAACACCAAGGTGGCAACAAAGGCTGCCCGCCCTCTGCTATGGGCAGTGGGTCTGATTTTTGGCAGGGTGGGAAGTGAGGCAGAAGGAGCAGGGAATTACTACAGTGCTGTCCTTGTTTCCATGACACGTGCTTTTATAACTTGTGCTCCCTGAGGTAAAAGGCATAATTTGGACTCAGCAGCTGACAACTCAGCAGTTCTCTGCCTGTGGGATAAGGGAAAGCTGCTTCTGTTGTAGCAACAGTCTGACCTCACTCCAGTGCCAGCTCCAGACAGTGCATGCCCTTCAAAACCTTACACCGTGATCAACATTCATACCGATGGGTTAGCAGTTATTTTTAGTTCCAGTACTTTCTGCTTGCAGCAAAATCTGCTACTAGGAGTGATTCCAAGAGATGGCAGCAGGGAAAGGCCGACAGCAGCAGAGTGGCAAAAGCCCCTGTTCAGAGCTCCTGGGGCTTGCAGGAAGTGCAACGACCTTCACACACTCTGCAAATTTAGGGACTGCAAATTTTCCAGGGGAGGGAGGACAGCAATGATCAGCAAAAAACTGATGATGCATGTGAAAAACAGTGCCTGGATATTCTTCTCAGTGACAGATCAGAGCTTCCAGGCATCATTCTCTCTCATCATCATCTGTTATTCTGTAAATCAGTAAGGCAGGCAAAGAACATGGGAACCTCTGTGTTTGCTGGTGATCGGTATCCTAGCTGCCCTTCAAAGGCAGGTAAAGAAACAGCTCTGCCATCGAGGAATTTTTATGGCCCCCGTCATTGCCATGCTAATGACTCTGGACGGGATCCATAAGATTCTGGAAGGTGATCCTTAGAGACATTTAAGCACCTATAAAAACTAAACTTTTGATGCTTAAGCCTAAAAGAAACATGTTTGAAAATTCCATTTAGGTGCAGCTAAGTCGGGGGCGGAGTGGGGGGGGGTGGGGGGGGGGGGTGGGTGCCGGGAGAAGAGAGAGACAATGGCAATGATAAATTTTGTGGACAGATGCATAGACTCATCTTTGACAGGGCTTCAACACTTGACTAATGCTTACACACTCGAGATTCACAAAGCAATTACTCCCTGCCTGGGTCTGCTGATAAAATGCATATGCGTAGAACCATAGAACTGGATTCTCCAGAAAAAACCAGAAGCCATTGCTTCTGTTTAAAGACAGAGTGAGAAAAAGAAAATATCAGCAGTGTTGCCTTTCCTAAATCAGGCCAAACATCAGCCACTGAGGTACGGGCAACATCTCTGACCACCCCAGGGACTGCTCAAAGTAAGAGAAGTCAGGATGGAGACTTATCCAGACTTTTGTAGATGGCATTTCACTCTGCAGCTTAAGTAACCTGACTTGGAGCAGGACTCTTGTGTCCTTGCAAGAGAGCATTCACTGGAAGTGAGGGACCATGGGCTCAAGTCCCGCTCCCAGGGATTATTTTTATCCTTTATATTAAACTGTTAATGGAATGAAATTCATCAGCCAGCTCTGGGGAACAGAGAACAAACACCTAACCCTTAAGTATAAGTAATTTTTTTTTCTTACTTTTAGACAGAAATTTTATGCCTAACAGTCAAAAGGAGTTGTAACTAAAGCTCAGGGTAAAGAGACACACCAAAACATGAAGTTTCAACTAATTCTAGCTAGTTATTAATGTGAGGAAAATTCACTTCCATACCAGTTCTCCATGTGTACCTGCATGCAGTCTAACTCAGAGCAACAGCATCCTCTCTCCAACAGAGCCACTACTTCCACCTGTCTTTAATCCTCCCTCATTGGACTGTTTCTTCTACTGCTAATTAACATCCCTTCACTTGAATCATCCCTAGATTTCAACAGCAGTCTGAATCTGAGTCTGAAGAGCCCATTATTTCTGTAACTGTGCCCTAGAGCAATATGTACTACTGAAAATGCAACAAAACCATCTCAAATAAGTTTCCAGATTTTTTTTGTTGTCCTTTCCATTATCCAAAATCTGCCTTTCAACACCTCAGTTAAGTTCATTACAAGATAATACAAACTAACATTTAAAACTGTATCAGGTAATTTTTGTTTTCATCCAACAAATGTACAAACACAAAAGGAACTGCTGAATTTAGCATCCTCTGCATCCCTCTGAGCACCAGCACACAGAAAAAGTGCAAGAGAACCTCACTTACCTGATCACATCATCTACTGGGTTATTTGCATCAGCCTTATGATGCACTGCACCCTGCACTGTTTAAGACTGACAGACACTTTGTTCATGAGGTACTGTTTCACCTTTTAGGTTGAATTATTACTAACATAAAGAGTTTAAATGCATCTTCTCCTAAGGCATAAAACTGTCTGCCAGTCACCCACTGGATCAAACAATCCAATATTCATGCTCTAAGAGAGCTGTTTCTAATAGAGATGCTGTTCTTTACCAATGGACACTAGTAAGTTCAGGTTTGTTTTGAGCATTTACTAAGGCCCGGAGCTGCCGGATGTTGAAACGGACGTGACCTTATAGCCATAACATTTGAAAATTAAAGCCCCACAAATTCCCTCCTAAAGTAGCAGCAGCAGGTTTGCCACCTGTGAAAATAAGTTTAGGAGAGCATCTCCAACCATGGGGCTGGTCCCACGGACTCCTGACTTGCCCTCACTTAAAGGTTGTGTCTCTCCCTTTTCTCAACACACCTGTAAGGGGATTTTGCACAATCAGATTCATAGATAATGCTCGCCACTGGTTGCTCAAAGGGACTGAAGGGATACTTCTGGAGAGTGCACAATGGAAACTGTTATCACTTAATAATGCTGATAAAGGTCTGAATAGGTGAAACACTGATAAGTTGAAAGGACACAAAGGCTTACCTACTTAGAAAGCAAAATCAAATAAAATCAGGTGATCTACTGACAGCTATACTCCAACAAGCCACCTCCAAGTTAGTGAGTGATTTTTAAGCTTTTCTGTTTGTGGACTTCTGCAATATTTCCCAGGTTAGATACATAACCCTGCACCTAATGACACCAAACTGACTTTTCTTAGTAACCCAGCTAAGAACCTGCAGCCCGTGCCAGGAAATACCAACCAACTGCAGATAAGGCACTACTCATTCTGTGGATCCTCTTCCTGCATTTGCTTCTCTCCTCCACATCCTAATCCTTCCCCTCATCAAACCTAATTTTTGTTTCAATCCTCATTCGTATGGGGCCAAATCCAGGCAACTTCTACACCTATGCTTATCTTTATAACCAAAATCACACCACATAAAAAGGTTGAGAAGATAAGGGCAAGCACAGATCAAGACACTCATGCATTCATTCTTCCCTACAGGATATGCAAAGCTTTATATATAAAGCACATGTGCACTGATGGATCTACATTAAACAACATACTGTCTCAGCTGGCATTACCACATACTGACTTGAGAGGGAACGCGACATGACACAGACTTTAATCTTCTCCACAGCTACTAAACCTCCTAGTCTGATTAACACTCAGGATTCACACTGTGGAGTCGAACTAAGGTTTTAGGAAGAATTTAAAGAATTCCTTTACAGTAAGGGAAAAAAAAAGGCACAACAGACTTCCAGGTGAGATGTCAAATGCAAGTCACATTGCCTTACTTAGGTATTAGGCTGGGTTTCAAATACACCAGAAAGCTATCCCAGTGCTCATGCTTCCCTGAAGGGAGTCTGACAGGACATGGACAGACTAATCATGGAATATTATTTGACTGGTTTTGCAGTGGAGATTTTAAGTGTCAAAGTCTCTAGAAAACAGTAACAGTGACAATTCCTACCCAACAGCTCACAGCCTGAGACTCCCCAGCACAATGGTCATGCTATCTACCCAAAGCTTTACTCCCATTTATAGCAAAGTTCCCAGGCATCCACCAATGATTACAATTAAAAACCAAACAACCCACATATATCACCAGCTCCCACCACAGCAACACACGCCATGCCAGCACAAGACGCCCAGCTCAGATTTACTGACACACGTTGAATTTTAACAAGGGAATGACGTTCTTTCCAGAACTACCTCAGAGGCTTAGAGAGATCTTTTTAAAACACAACCTCTAAACACATTAGAAATTCAATCACTCGAAATAGACACGGCAAGCTGCCACCGCCACGGTGTCCCTGTGCAGACAGCGTGCACTGAGGTGCCCAGCATGTCTGGATGCTCCCCAACCACAGAAGGGGCTCTGGATTCTCCTCCCAAGCTTCCCTATTTTGAAAGGGAGATACTTTTTTATATATATATATATATATATAAATAATGATCAAAATTAAAAGCACAAAAAGAGGCATAAATATTATTTACCCGCTGTTCAGTCCTAGAACCAACCAACCTGCCGGCCAGCAGAACAAGCCGTTGACAAAACACAGCCTCTATTTAAACCGCAGGCTCCGGGCAGCGGCAGAGCGGAGCCGCCGGTCGCTCCCCGTACCCCCGAGGGAGGCTGCCGCGGTCTGCGCCCGCACCGGCTGCGACCTCGCCGCACCCCGGCGCCGTCACCACCTGTCCCCCACCCACGGCCGAACCCCGAGCCTCGGCGCCCGCGGGCAGCGGAGAAGCCGGGAAGCAGTCCGGAGGGGGGGCTTCGAAACCCCTCGCGGCCCCGCCGGGTCGTGGCTGGACTATCAACACACCCCGCACCCACCCACCCCCGTCCGCCCCCCCTTCGCCCCTCCTCGCCGGCACCTCCCCAGGGCGGGCAGAGGGAGGGATGGAGGGCGCATCTATCATCGCGCCCCTTGGGCCGCCCCCTCCCAGGTGCGAGCGCAGCCCCACGGCGGGGCTGCCGCCGGGAAAAGCCGGCCGCGCCGGGGCCCGACACTCACCCACCACCGCCTCGCCGTGCCCTGCGGCAGCCTCATGCCGCGGCGGGGGGTTCGCGGGGCTGCCCGCGGCGCGGTCCGGCGGCCCAGCTCCAGCGGGCAGCAGTGCGCAGCGCCGACAGGAAGGAGGGATGGAGCCGGAGCGGGAGGGAGGGAGGGAGGGAGCGATGGAGGAGAGAGGCTGGCAGGCTGCCTGCGGGAGGAGCCTGCGCCGCGCACCGCCCGGCGCCGCCACCGCCCCCGGCCCCGGCCCCGGGGCTCCGCCGACCGGCCCGGCGCGGCACGGCCACGCTCCTGGGGCCGCCTTGGGCCGGCGACGCGCCGCCCGTGGTTCTGGTGTTGTTGGGCCGAAGCTATCCTGGAATTGAGGCTGACGTCCGCCTTCAGTAATGTTCCTGGGGTACGGTCGGGATGAAGTTGTTACGGATACTGAAGAGCCAGTGGTTTCGTTGGGTCCCCAGTGGGCTGTTAGGAGTGTGCTGCAGCGGTGTTGGGTGAAATCACAGATCCGATTAGATTGTTGCAGGTTCTCTCCATGGTGGGGTCAAATGTCCTTCCTAGAAATGTGTCTTGAATACCTCCAATGCTGTCAGCCCTTCAGGGTTTGAAGTGGTGGGCCTGGCACTCCAAACCCCAGAGATTCTTGATTCTTTTTGTTTGCCTCTTGGGTTTGAGGTCTGGGACTTGACCTCCAACATTTCTTTGAAGCCACAACAGCTACATGCCAGTATCTCTGAAAGTAAGCTCGAAACCCTCACAATCCCACAGTCTCAAGAGTCAGACAATTAAAAAAATATATATACCATGAGGCCCATAAAATCAGAAGAGTTGGCAAGCCTGTGGTCGTCTCTTGTTCCCCAGTAATCCACAGCAGAGCAAGGAGAAAAAGTAACTGCTTGGTTTTCCTTGCATTTTTTTTCTCCCAACTTTTTTCTACTTTTCCAAGCTGCCATAGATTGCTTTTTTTCAGAACCAAGGTGATAAACGACTGCAAATACTTGTGTGGAGGGCCTGGGCTAGGCTTGTGTCCCGTCTTGGCTAAGTAGGTGATCTCAGGTGACCAAAACCAGAGTCTCTTGCTATCCTGCACCTTCCTTGCTCAGGTTAAGTGAATACAAACTCTTTTGTAGAAAAGACTGTTTCCTCCCCTTTCCAATGTTTTTACATGTGCAAAGATAATTGAAGCTTCAGCAGGCCAGCAGGAGATGCATAAACCTTGTGGTTAGGTCATGCATCTGAGCGTGAGTTCAGATCTCTGCTGGCTCAAGAGCACACTTGACTTCAGGCCTTGTATCCTGAGACAGTTGTCTAACTGTTGACCTGTGTCGCCTTCTCAAGAGGAAGGATTGAGTCTCTTTATACACATACCATTCTTGGGAAAGAAGTAGAGGGGTTTAAACAGCGTTTGGAGAAAAGCCCTCGCCTGTCAGTCCCAAGTAGAAGATGATGTTCTCTCCTGATGCACACTGAAAACATTTTTAACTCCAAGAACAGAACAAAGAGGGTTCTCTTAGGGGTCTTCTATCTAGTAAGTATAAACAATTATCTTTCCAACATATTAGTCAACTCTTCACAGTCCCAAATCTCTCCCCACTGGGAAGGTCTGCTGGATTCCTAATTCTATGGGCTAGACTTCACTCCAGGCACCAAGAGGTTTTGGGTGTCAGCTGCCAAAGACCATTTTTTGCATTTATTCCCCGTCTGCATTCTAGCCCAGAAGCCTTCCCTACTCTCTTTCTATGCAACAGCAGCCAAATCACAATGAGATGGGGAATATCTGTAGCACCAGAAGGCTTGGGGGAAGGTGGCCATTTCACTGTCTGTGGCCTCTGCAAGGAAGGATTGCCTCTGTTTCCAGACCTCATCAACCGGAGCCTTGTTCGCTCCGTGGGGTTTGTATCCAAGGCTCAGAAGGATGCAGCTTGCTCCTGTGCCTCGGATGACAGTCCATGAATGCCGATTTCCATCCATGAAAGCAACACAGGCACTTTCAGAGCCATTGAAAATGTTGAATGAAATTGTACCACCTTTCTTTTCTGCAGTTTATGTTATACCACCCATAGTGAAGGCTCACAGGCTTCTTGCCTGTCAGGAAGCCCTGTGTACCACGTACATGGTACCATGAGTAACTGCGAAAGATCTGGCTCATTTTCTGAATGATGAAATCAAGCAATAGTACTTTTTCTTTCTTGGACTACCAAGACAACTTCCCTGTAATTCTCAGAAATTCCATACAAGAACCATGGAAATAAGTCCAGGTGGGTTTTCTTTAAGTGGAAAAATGCCATTGTGACATTCTAAGAAGCTGCCAGGAGAAATCAGAGGTAGAGGTCATTCCTGAAGTTATTTTAGGTTTTTATATTGTATTAATGACTCAGTTTTTAATGGCTCAGCTGGAGGTTAAGAAACTTTCTAGCTGTGATGCAATTTAAGACAAATATGTATATTCAGTGTAATAGAGCCACAGATGATAGGTATCAGTTAGGTCTATACAGTGAAATATGCTAATTTTAATATAAATATCTGCTAGAAAAATGACTGGTCTACTAGTTATTATCTGTGGAAAATATCCAATCTATGCATCCTGTCTCATCATGAGACCTTCCCTCTGAAATATCATAGCTGCTAAATTTTATAACAAAACTTATCTGCATGAGGTACATATATGCAGGACATGCCTTAGCTCTCTCTAGTCTCCAGAGAACTGAAGGGCAGATGCTGTAACACACATTGGGTCTTTATGTACTCAGTGTAGGATTTTGTCATTGATTTTAATGGCAGCAGGGCTGTGCCTTTCAACACTAACATTTTGGACAGTGAGAGAGGAAGGCTTAAGTCTTTCCAGATAGTTTATCTGAGTTTACCTCAGTGCTTAGTATTACTTAGTGAACAGTATATCTGCAGTCTAGGTCAGGAAAAAATCTTCTTGGGGCATATAAATTCCAAATGAAAGTGAGAAGCCCAGTTAGTATGTTTTCATTAATGAGAGTTTCCTGGAGCCATTTAGTCTTGTATTTAAGGGTGTGTTGGTTATTTATGGCAGAGGAAAGGAACGGATGTGTTGATGTTCTGGAACTTTTCCTTTGTGCATTGTTTCCCATTTCACAGTTGTATTTGGCACCCACTTTCCTCCACTCAATAAAGAATATTAGAGAACTTCCTTTGCTGAGAAGAATTTGTGCACACATTTTACAAACCGTACGGTTTAACCAGAAGTGTGAGAGGCAGTACTTCTACCAGCATTTACAAACAAAAGATATTATAAATGTATAATATTGACAGCAAAGGTCTGCCAATGATTCTTTTTATGGACTATCCCTGTTTAAAAAAAAAATAAAATTAAAAATTGGTTATGTAATACAACCAACAAAGCAAATTTGGGTCTGACTGAACGTGTTCAGGGAAGCCAATAACAAAACTCACTCTGGCTGTGATAAGAGCAGGAGTAGCCTCTGTCCATGCCAAAAATAACCTCAAGTACTGTGGATAGTGCATGTGTTTTGGTGCACCCACGAAGCAACAGCTCTTTCCTATGAGGTCTCAGTGGAAGCATCCCTGTGCTGTCAAGCTGGCCCAGAGCTGTTCTTGGAAATTATTGCAATGACCCCTGAGAAATAAACTCTCTGTAATTAATATTTTTCAAATACAGAGGATTTTCTTCATCATTATGGACCTATGCCTGTAAACCTAGTGACATGTTGGCAATATATTGCTGAAGGGTTTCAGAATATTCCCTGGTCTCCCCCGTCTGCTGGAAAACCATACGGTCCTTTGTGGGTTTTGGGTTTTCAGGGAGAAGCAATGATGGACTTTGATCTGCTGATCTGAACTAACTTAGATAGTGCCATGAATTTAAAAAGAAATGGAAAGAATAACACTACTTGCCAAAACCAATTAAGCTGAAGGCACTTGCATTCCTTTTGCTGAGAAAGAATTCTGCCTCAGATGCCTGAAAAATACATGATGTGGAAATACTGAAGTGACTACAAGTAATAAGACCCTTATGCTCAGCAGTGAAGGTGAAGCTTCTCTTACACAGTCCAGAGATGCTGGCAGGTGGATTTCATTGCCACACTGCCAAGTGTCAAGTGGTCTGACCAGGGTCATTTGCATGTAGGGCAGAGGACAAGGGGCAGCAACTGTTGAGTCCTTACTAAGTACGTTGGGACTGTCTTGACTGGCAAAAACAAACCTTTTTTTTGAACAGGGTTTTTACATCTTCCTGACTCAAGCAATTGTTATGCTTGACCTTTGCTAGTCTTATCCTCCAGGAGCCTTTGTAAAAGTTTCTGCCCATTTCCTTATACCATTTTGTCATCTTTATGGCTATCGTCTATCTTCCTTTTGGGAATATGTTTTCTGAGACCGTGTTATCAAAACGTGGTTTTGGGGTGACATTGTTGCCTGTGCTTTAGCTTTATCAGGGCAAGAGGACTGAACCTTTGATCCTGTCTTGTGGTCTCAAAATAACACATTTCTAACCATTTCTTGACTTGACTCTTGTCATTCATGTCCATCATGTCCATTAAGGCTCATTCTTTCCACCATTTTGCATGCTAACATTTCTATTCCTACTTCATTCCTTTGACTCTTACTACTCCAGTTGCCTAAGAAGAGACCTACTGCTGAAATTCCTCTGCTAAAACAACTTGCATGCTGTTAGCTGATTAGCAGTTGGAGGTCTGTTTCCCAACCCAAACACTTGTGCCATCCTGCAGTACTGGCAGTATAAAGTTCAGCACATGCTTAATCATCATGTTGGATGTGTCTCATTGCTGAGTCCTTTACAGCAGCATAAGAAGTCAGTCTTCAGGTCAGTGAAATAAGATACAGCATAGTTCTTGGAAAGAAATTAAGCTAAATATATATTTCTGAAGAAACACAGCAAATGGCAATGATCTTACTAACTATGGACGGGTTGGTGGAACCAGCCCTAGAACTAAGTCTGATTTATGGATATGAAATTGAAGAGGTTTACTTTGCACAGTAGTGGAAGGGTCTAATTGGATCATGAAAAAGAGGATTTATGAGAGTCAGAAGCTAATTTAGATTTGTAGTAGCCAGAGAAACATGGAAATCCGCAAATAAAAGATCCTGAGAACATCTCAGACATTCATACAGTCTTAAAATTACAAGGCTTGACATTGGCTCCCCAACACCAATGTATTGCATTCCAACATATTGCCTTGCTCTGTGCAACTTTCAACTGTGCTCTTTATTTAGCAGTTCTTGTGGCTGTGATGTTGGCACCATCCCCAGTGCAGTGCTGTTCCTGTCAGCCATACCTTTCTGCTCACCAGTTTATCAGCTAGAGATTGCCATGCTTTCTCTATTTCAATGAGATCCCACACTCTGTCCCCTGTACTGTGGAGTTAACAAGTTGATACTTCAGATTTCCTGTGCTTCAGTCCATGGCCTGAACATGTCTGATGAATTTGTAGCACCCTTAGCTGTTATGAACTTTGCATGCACTCCAGAGCTGATCTCTACATCAACAGGAGCCATTCAACCAGAATTCATGTAGCTCAGCTTAGCTGCCAGCATCAGTGAATCCTGAATAAGTGGTTAGGATTCTTAAAATTCTCCTTGCACAAATTTTCCAGGCAGCAACACCCTCCTTCCCCAGTGAACTGTACCCCGGGAAGTAAATATTCCTTCTCCTATACTACCCTTGGCCTGAGCTATAAGCCCAGTCACTACTGGAAATCAAATTTTGGTGCATCAGCGTAAAAGCAGTGAGACAAAGGCAACTCAGCCAGAAGGCAGGTGGAGATATGTAACAAATGCTTTTCAGAAGCATATGAAATTCTATATTTACCTGTTTCTTGGCATTCCTCCTGCCAGCCTTTCCATGTCGTTTCTTAGGTGTATAATACCACTTAGCAGTGTCCATCAGAGCTTGAGATATTACGGTATTAAATAATGGGATACCTTAAGGTGTGGCCTTGAAGGACACAATGGCAAAACCTATTTACTAGAAGCAGCTTTATCCTCTCTTGCCCTGACTTTGGAAATATTATTGTTTGATCTGTCTCACTTGTCCTGGTTAATGATAGATTTGCAGGCTAATAAAAAGTTTGTATTTGTACACAAACCAGAATTTTTGACTCTAGTGAAGAAGATAATCCCAGCATACTTGAAAGTCAGTTTAAAAGGTGATTTTGTAAAAGCAGGGATTGTTTGCATTAGATTAAACATAATGGCAAGTGCTGTATCTATTCCAGGAGTTTCCATCAAGGTGGACCTATATTTTGTCCCTTGTTGCATTTTTAGTCTTAAACAAAAACATCTCTAACAGCAATGTAGAAGCCTAACCTAGCACCCAGTTAATTGCATACCTGCGAACATCCTCACACCCTCCCTTCCTGGCCTAAGGAGCACCTTTGCTTTCACTAGTTTGCAATTCGACAGAGATCACAATCTACCTCTGCACATCCCTAGCAAAGCCAAAGGAGCTGCCCACCCAGAGAATGATTCGTTGAAGTGTCAGGGCTGCAAGATTAAGCTTCTTCGGGCAGAAAACTACTTGCTGTAAAACACTTCTTGGAACATGTGTGGACAGCACTGGAGGCACCAGAAATAGACAATCATGCTGAAAATGGTGTGGCTGAGCATGCTCTGTCTTGTTCCCCTCCTTTGCCAAGCTGGATGTCTAGGCAGCTTCCATCCCCACTTGGGTTACCTGAGATGCAGAGAGCAGCCATCCCGGTGTCACAGAACCCAGCTTGTCAGCGCTGAGCTGGAGCTGATTCCCATTCGCCCTTGGCTCTGGTGCTCCCGGCTCTGCAGCACAGCTCACGGGGCATCAGGAAACAGGTAACACTGAGTGCACGAGGCACAGCCCGAGTTAACACATGTGCTGGCCTGGATCAGGGTTTGGCAGGTACTTTTTCTGCCAGCAGTATGAACTTGAGCATCTGTTATGTCACTTCTTCTGTGATCCTGTCCTGCACTGCGTTAGCGTAAATCTTTCCATGCATACACACAGTAAGACAGATCAAGGAAGCAGTTCCTTCAGTTCCTTTTTTCTTTTTTTTTTTTCTTTTAATTAACCTCCCCTCAAGGTACATTTTAAATGGGATAGTTCCCCTGCTGTGAATTACACTGAACACAAAATCGAGCCACTGGAAGCCTGGCAGGAGGTGGGAACAAACAGAAAGAAACAGCCAAGGGCAGAGCCTGAGGGGCTATAGGGCTGGAGTGAAAAGCCAAGGGCAAAAGTTGAAGGAGCACTCCTGCTGCGTGTGAAACCACAGTCCTGGGCTCTAGGCTGTCCTCAGTCTGGGAGAGGTGATGAGTTCAGCCATCAGCTATGTGCCTTAGCCACTAGACTGTAGTATTTCAAGTGTGGCTGGGGACCAAAGCACACTGGCAGTAGCCAGGATGGACAGACACTAGGAACCTGAGGAAAAAAGGGAACTTGCCTTTTGTCTGTTGTCTGCAGCAATGTTGTGACAGTTGAGGGAGCAGCACTGTGTCCCTAACTGCAAAGATCATCTGGGCTCCATTCTTTGTGAGCCTGGGATGCAATGCTCATTCACCACAAACCTCTATAAACAACTCTTTTGGGTACCAGCTGGAACATGGAGACTACATTGCCCGAGAGGATTACCTCACTTTCATGAGAACATACATCCAGGAAGCCTTTATTCCTAATTCCAATTTTAGAGGTACTTCAGTGAAGTCCCAGCAAAGGTGTTTTGTTTTGTCATGCTGTCTGCTGCAGGCTCCAGGAGCTGAATGCCTCTTGAGCCTCTACCTCTTCCCTGGTTTACGCATGGCACTGCTGTGGAATGCAGCCTGGAGCTGAACATGCATAAGTGATGGGCATTGCAGCACTCAGCATTTTTATTTCCTCATACTTTGGTTAGACTGCTAGTCCTCCTTCATTTAAAGGAAAATTGAGAACTCAAAAAAAAAAAATCAAAGCCCAGACATACTCATTGTTGAACCTAAAATATATAATTACAAACCCGTTCAGTGCCTAGCTGAGCACTGGGCACTTGTTCTAAAGAAAAGGAAACTCCTGTTGTCCATTGCTTTTCTCAGTTTTGCTTTTCCTACACAGCTGTTTTGTACATCTTTTGATAGGCAGCAATTCCACCATGCCTTGTTCCAGACCCCTTAGTCTTACATGCAGTCTTCATTCATGTGCCTGTAATTAGAAGACTGATGTGAAGGAAGACTGAAGAACTTGACCTTTGGGATGACTTCACTGTGTGAAGTCATGTTTAGATGGATTTCCCCCGGCTTTGGAGATGATGACACTGACATCAGTCTTCTGTGTTATATCTTGTGCTACCTGCTCACAATCCTCAGGCCTCCCCCATTGGGATTTGTGGCCTGAAACCCCTGAAAACTTGTTTGGGTGTTGGAGGAAGTTGGGTGCAATGGGCAAGGGTGTTCTAGAGGATGTTTCCCATGTCTGCAGGGTGCCTTGACCATCTCATTAGGCTAGAGGGCACTGTCCACACTGCTTTTGAATCATGGACATCCTTCAAAAAGCAAAAGTGAAGCTGCAGAGGCTGGAGCAGAAGGGAAGGTGATTATGCCTGGGCACGGAGGGGGAAGTGCAAACTTTTGGTCTCTGCTCCAGGACATGCATTTTTCAAGTATTTTGAGTAATCAGATGCAGAGGCCATGTGTTTTTCACACAGAAGAGTTAGTTTTTCTGAGGAAGTTGGGAAGAAACTTGTATTTACCCGTGACAGTCATACTATGATTCACCCTGTCCCTTATTACAGGCAGAAACCTTGACCCATCTTGTGCAATCCTACCACTTTCCCAGACCTCAGAGGGACACAGCACTTTGTGTCAAGCTATTCCAGAATGGCCCAATTCCTCCCACAGAAAAACCCACACAAGAGAGCCCGGACAGAAATACCTGCTGAAATTTCCACTCCTACAGTTTAACACAAGCTGTGCTGGTAACAGGTTTTTCTTTAAGGCTGAAGTGGTAAAAACTTCCCCCAAACCTTCCACATATGGAGGAGGCGGGAGCTGCAGTCAGTAGCCACTGGTATATGCCAGCCAAAGCCCAGCAGCAATGAGAAAAGGTAACTCTCAGGATGGAAGGGCTGACTGTGTTTTGAGCTGAGAGTACAGAGCAGCACCATCCTGCGGTGATACCAAAGCAGGCATCTCCCTGCTTCCATGCCCACAACTCCAGAGTGAGACTCCAAAATTAGCAGAGAAGTTTATATCCTCCACAGATGACAGTGGTTGCATAAATCATTGCTTTATTTTTTTTTTTTTTCTCCCCCAATAGTGCTTGCCAGAGAGACTATGGGCTGGCTGCACGTTACTGCGCATGGATGTGATGTCTGTCCTGGTAGTGAAGCTGGCTCGGGCTCCAGAAAGAGGGAGTGTACCCAAAGCTTCAGGGAGAGTTTGTGCCAGTTCACCTGTGGGGTGAGTTCCCACAGTTGGTAAGAGGAAGAACAAGAATAAGGTCTGCTTCCAATGGGAATTACTCATCGCAGTCTCAGACTGACACAGAAACAAGTCTTTCAGCTTAAGAAGAGAAAGTTTGAGTGACAGTGTTACCTCAGTCACCAAAATAAATGTCTCGCTGCAGCTCTGCAAATGCTCGTGCCTCTCTTTACATGTTTTGGTTGGGTTTTGTTTGGGTTTTTTTTGCATTTATGTTCTCTCTTTCCCTATTGCTCTTTTGTTCTATTATTGTGAAGCTGGTTAAAGGGCTACTCCTGCACTTTCTCACAGAGGGCTTCCCTCTGTGGCCCTGAGTGCCACAGAAATTTCTGGAGAGCTAGCCCTCAGTTCGTACTGCAGCAGTCAGTGATCAAATGTGATGCTACTCCTACCTTTTGGGATAAACCACAAGCTGCAGAAAGAACCCACTAAATAGCCTTCTAGAGAAGCCTTAAATTTTCTCCTGTAACTGCAGCAATGTGCAGAGAAATAACTTCCACAGGAAATCGCTGTACTGGAAACAAATGGGAAGCACGGGACTCCAAAGATTAGAGAGGAAAGGTTATCGTTGTGTTTAGCTAGTCATTTGCAGTTTCTAGCAGTCTGGAAAGATAAAGCTATGTAACTGAAATTTTATTAAGGGACAAAACTCAGCTCTACATTTGTTAGCACAAACATTCAATGTTAAAGCTGGCTAGGCACAATGACTGTGAACCTTTGTCTTTGACGCGTGCAGGAGCAGATCAGTTCTATGCAGACTTTTGCTGTCAGTTTTACTGAGGAATGAATTGAACTCTCTAATGTATGACCTATGCCTGTGCAAAGCTTTTCCAGAAGAAGATGCACGGAGCAGAGAGGATTACTTTAGTGACTTTATCGTTAGAAAGATTGATACTTTACCACTATGACTCATTCCTCCCCCATAATTTTATTCCCAAAAGCCAATTAACAATGTTTAAAAGATGTGTTAATGCTTGCTCTTGCAAACAAATGTAGTTAACACACAATCTGTGATTTTGCAATTTTACTTTTGAAATTAACACAGCACTGAATAATCTTCACAAGTTTCAGGATCAACACACTTTGCTTTTTCTTGAGGAATGATTTTATACATGAAATCCGCTTTTTTTTAGGCAAAAGAGAAACAACATTGCGCAGTTCCCAAATAATCTCAATACATTAGGATTAATTGCTGACAAGTCTGTACAATCTAAATTGCACAGGTTTCTTTAATTAGAGAAATTAGCTTTCCCGTAGTTCCAGACTGGTACATTTTATGTATTCTTTTGCTTTATTAATACAAGTACTCAGTTTGGTTTTACAAAACTCAAAAGTAACAATTAACTCTATCAAGGGGATATGTTCCACAAAATATTACCTTTCCAGTCTATGCTTTTTGTGACCTTTAATATCTCCTATTTGAGCCTAATTGGATCAGAAGAATGAATCTATAGCATCTAAAATAATCCACAATTGCTTAGATAAAGAAGTATCTGTGACATTCCATGGGCAGAGGCAGACCTCCATTACACTATTTTTGAATTACTCATTCAACCAACAAAACCTTAGGTGTTAATGGCTTCTGAAAGGCAAGAGAGGATGTGGTGATCCAGACCTGGAGGAATGAAAGTACATAGAGCTGCCTGAGGCATCAGCAATATCTGCCTCCCCAGATATTATCCGTGGGAGTGTGATACTATTGACATGGTTTTGATGACAAGAGCTTGGAGTCTCTGCAAAGCACATCTTTTGGCACTGATCTCACAGGCCTGCAAAAGACATATAAAAGACTCTGTTTGTCACAGGACTGTCTCGAGGTGTTTCAGCATCCTTAATACATTTATCCCGTTTCCCTCTTCTTCAGAAGAGTGGATCTGAAAACAAAAATTGTCCAAGGAAAGTGTGAATCTACTGTTACTTTCTAAAAAACCCCAAAAAATCAGAAGAAAGTGGTTTCAACTTAGATATATTTTGTCTACCCCAAAGGTTTGTTAGGAGGAGTCTTCTGGTGTATATTTGTGAGGGTCTCTATATCCAACGGGGGAAGAAATTAACACAATGAGAAAGTAGTGTTGAAATGCTAGCTGTGACCACAGAAGCACTTGCCACAAACACCTGAGAAATCAGATGAGAGCTCTTGGGAGTGCTGGCTGAAAGAAACAGGGAATTACAATCAGTAGAAGAGATTCCAGCTCTTGGACTCCAGTCTACCCAGGGGTAGCTAGGTTCTTTGCAGGTAAACTAGAATACCTCACGAGAGGTCTATCACGCTCACCTTCTCTGGATGGGTATCATCTACTACACCCTGCATTTTCTGAGTTGCCCAAATTTAAATGTGGGGTGGGAGAGGCAATATCTCTTGGAAGGCTCATACAAAACTACCCAAAAGGATAGTATACAAAGTGTAACTACTGAGTACTGAACAGTTGCTCAATGTCCTCAGTGATGTTTCACTGTTACCCTGGTTACTGCTACAGCCTAAAGAGCAGGCAGCCAACCTCAAAACTTAACCAGTGTCCAGTCTTCAACAGGTAAGACTTGTACTAATATGTAGATTTGAAGAGGTTTGGGTTGTTGTGGGGTTTTTTGTATTCTTCACTGAAACAATTTAGAAGTGTCAGTGTATGTGTCAATAATTTTCACAGGCAATTGCTGCACAGGGGACTGATGGAAAGCATGGGGCTCCAGTGGTTAAGGTGGAAAGGTGGACAGTTACTTTGAGGACAGTGGACATGGCTTTACAAACCCAGTGGCTCCCAAACTTTGGCATAACAGATGACTGAAAAGGGGAATTGGCCAACCCCTTTTCAGTCATCTGTGGTGATAGGACAAGGGGCAATGGCTGTAAACTGGAGCACAGGAAGCTCCGCACCAACATGCGGAAGAACTTTTACACAGTGAGGGTGACAGAGCCCTGGGACAGGCTGCCCAGGGAGGTGGTGGAGTCTCCTTCTCTGGAGATATTCAAGACTCGTCTGGACGCCTCCCTGTGCAATATGAGCTAGGGAGCTGCTTTGGCAGGGGGGTTGGACCTGATGATCTCTCGAGGTCCCTTCCAACCCCTACGATTCTGTGATTCTGTGATAAAAATATTGCTCTGCTTTTGTCACTGAGCATAACCCAACAGTCCATAAAGACAAGATCAATTTTAGAGGTGATATGTGCCCACTATTTATGTTTGTTTCTGAAAGCAACAGTTCTAAGTGGAGATCCTCCCTCTGAAGTAATGTGCAAATGCTTGCACAAGGAAATGACATGAGAAGAAACACGGAGAAAAAGAAGGGTAAATACACCCAAACATACCATCAACAAATTCTCAATAGAACCACTTTGATATTAGGATACAGGAAATGTATTTTTAAATTATAATTTAAAAAATTAGTGTCCATACTCTGTTACAGGAACTGAGTAGATCTTGATGTACCTCTGCAAACATCAGTGAAGAACGAGAACTATAATTTCTAAAAGTGAGCTGAGGAGCTTTGGTCAGATAAAACTTTCTCAGCAATAAACTTCATGTCTTCTGTTTGTGAATTTTTAAGAACACTTTGCATTGACTTCACAGAATCATGGAATGACTAGGTTAGGACAGACCTTTAAGATCATCAAGTCCAACTGTTCCTGTCCTCTACTAAACCATATCTCTAAGTACCTCATCTCCTATCTTTTAAACACTTTCAGGGATGGTGACTCAACCCCCTCACTGGGCATCCTGTTCCACATCCCAACAACTCTTTCAGTGAAGAATTCATCTTCTCTTGAGAGACATAACTTGATTATGATAGACCTGAGCTTTCAGCATTCAGTGACGCCCATATGCTTTTCATTGGAGTCAAGAAAAGAATTACACTGGTGGTTTTCATAGATGAAGGCTTAGAATAAGATAGGAAGTTTTGAATCATTTTAGATTTAATGACAGAGACAGATGCCAGCTTGAATGTCTGCAAAGCCACATATGGAAATATGCAAAAAGATGAACTGTGGCCTTATAAAGATACTTGCATTATACATGAAGATTATCAGCAAGAATGTTATGGTCAAAAGTATAATAAATGATTTTTAAGCTATTTCTTTCCTGTAAAGAATAGAAGTGTAGAGTGTATTTTGCAGAACCCACACAGAAATCAGTATGATGACATGACCCTGAACTTCTGAAGGGGTGAAAAGCCTTTCCTGAAGTCCAAAATCTTTAGTTGTTCAGAGTTCATTTCTTTGAGAGATGATGCCTGCAGCAACAGATCTAACACAGAGGGAACCTCCCAGGGAAGCCTGATATATTCAAAAGCTTCCGAATGATTCCAGTAAAAGTCCTTGTACAGAAAGTTCCCGCTCACTTCTTGTTTACTTGGTTAGCTTTGGTAGAAGAGTCACATAGGATTTCCCTAACAAATCACATGTTCTTGTATTACAGCATCCTTGAGCCAAATGCATAGAAAACCTTGGGTAACCTTTTCTTCCTCAATATACACAGGGAGGAATAATCTGTTCTCAACATTTTTGGCCCCTGGATTACATAGATAATAGCCAAATAATGACTTATTTCAGCATATTTCCTCCTGTACTCTAAACAGCATCTGTATCATTTTCTGTCAGCCTTATCCTTAACACTCAGTACTTTATAAGCCAGTAAGTCATACATGTAGTAACATTACATGAGTGTAGGTTTATGATTTTGAATATTAGTTTGCAGGAAATGACTCTGTTCCAGATGCTGCGAGCTGTTTTCCCATGCCTCTTGAGATAAACAGACCTGAGGCTAGAAGAGGCTTTGAACGAGTTTTTGGAAACCCTGGCTTCCAATATCTGCTTCTTTGTTAGGCGCTTCAAAGTCAGACATTGCCTCGCCCTTGAGCGTTTGGCTTTCATAACTGATTTTTCTGAGCTCAGAGTACAAGGAACTGCCTTAGGTCAGTGTTCTCATTGCAAAAGATTCCTAAAGGTAGCCAATACAAAACATGACCGACACAGATTTTTCCCGATTCCTGCTAAAATGGGGGAGATGATGAGAATGTAATTTCAATGTGTTAAGTTTGGTACTTGTCAGGAGCAGGGGAGATCTGAATTCTAGCCCCTGCTCCAAGGACTGCCTATGAATCTAGTTGCTGTTTCACACAAATAGACCTTTAAGTGGTACCATAACCCAGGTTTCCATTAGTCCATGAAAGTGCCCCAATTACTGCACTTCAGGCACTAATTCAGGCTCCTGCAGTCTTTTTTGCTGCTTGATGAGACTTGAAGTCTTTCTCCAGCGTGACTTGGCTTTTACAGAAGGGGTGAAAAAGCCATCTATTGCCCCATCACACATGCTGCTGAAACAATTAGCTGTCTCATGTACACAGTTTCCTTGAGGCAAATGTGCAGGACACTTTAGGTAACTATTTCTTTTTCAGTTTAAGCAAGAGAGATGCACTTACACTTTGAAGTGCCTGTGGCATTGAAAATGTAATACATACTTTGAATAAGCCTAGTAAAGAACACTGAAACTTAAGTTCCAGTTTACACTGTCTTACTGAGTGACTGAAAAGAAATGATACAGACTTTGCACTTATGAAGTAAAATCTGTGAAAGGCTTTCATTCCCCTTGTGAGAAGTGGGGATAGTGTGCTTGCAGCTCAGGCAAATCCTGGAATCTAGGAATAGCAGGGGTTGGAAGGGACCTTTGGAGATCATCTAGTCCAACCCCCTGCTAAAGCAGGGTCACCTGGATCAGGTTGCACAGGACAGCATCCAGGTGGGTTATGAATATCTCCAGAGAAGGAGACTCCACAACCTCTCCGGGCAGCCTGTCCCAGTCCTCTGTCACCCTCAGTGTGCAGTTTTTCCTCATGTTCAGCTGGATCTCTCTGTGTTCCAGTTTGTGCCCGTTGCCCCTTGTCCTGTCACTGGGCACCACTGAGAAGAGTCTGGCCCCACCCTTTTGACACCTGCCCTTCAGATATTTATAAGCATAGATGGGATCCCCTCTCAGTCTTCTCCAGGCTAAACAGACCCAGCTCCCTCAGCCCTTCCTCATATGAGAGGCGTTCAGTTCCCCTCATCATCCTTGCAGCCCTCCACTGGACCCTCTGCAGTAGTTTTCAGGCCAGGCCCGTAGCTCAGACACCCATTTCCAAGGTGGCCTGCATGCAAGGCTTTCAGTAGCAGACAACCTTTCCACGTTTGTTGTCATTACAGCACTGAAGAGTTAATGTCTTCAGTATTTTTTTCATTTTTGCAAAGCATAAACTTTGCAAAAACAGAGCGTTTTGTTTAAAGGATGTGTTTAGTTCCCCTAAACCAACAGAAATTAAAGGTTTTGGAAACCATGTCAAGCTCACTGTATAGACTGTGCACAAACTTTGTGGTTACTTTTGCCTCCCCAGTGACTCACCCAAGTTGTTTTTGTACTCTTAAAATATAGATCCAGCTTCAAATTCAGTTTGGCTTGTATGGTCACATTTGATGCACTCTGTCCTTAAATCTGGAAGGTATTTGTAAAATAATTTCTCTTCTCCCTGTGCCACTGACTCTTCCCAGAAGGCACCAGGGCATCTTTTATTTCTTTTTTAAACTACAGTTAAAAGCAATTCTGTTATATAATTGCTTATGGGAGGGAAACACCCTACTCTAGATTTCCAACCCCAAAGGTAAGACTTCCTTCACAGTTCCATGAAATACAGAGTGAAGAGTTTGGCAATCACCTGTGGCTAGCTGTGTCGGGGTGGACAAGAACATTTTACACTCAGCTGCCTTAGATACATTGGGGAGCGTCCTCAGACATGAGCATCCAAAACTTACACATGCTCTTCAAAAAAACCCTATTTGTCCTGATTTCAGGAATGTGGCCTCATATTAGGAAAGCTACAATATAACTGCATCTGTGATAGTTTGAATTGCTTGAAATACAATTGCTTGACACAGAGGTATAATTTAGTTCCAGGGATAATGTTTTAAATGCAAGAACCACGAGCACGATTTTTCACTACTGTGCATTTCAGGGCAGCAGTAGGTACATTTTCAGATACTTAGGCAAAAAGATAGAGTCTCCAGAAAATAAGTGTGAAAGATTTTTCTTTCATAATGGCAAATAAATCTTGAAATCCACAGCCTGCTTGATAATTCTGTACAGAATAACACCTCTTGCAGCTTCTCCAGCATATTATGGACAAGCAGTCAGCTACATATCAGTTTTTGTTATTAATTTCAGTGTTGTGTGTGGCTAGCCCACTAGTACAGTGTGCATAATGAGCACCTACAGCCCAGCTCGCTTTCACCTCACAGGCACTGGCATTAGCAGCAGCTGGACATTCCCTACATCTTTTTTGACTCGAAATGTGTCCACATTTCTGTTCAAGCTGAAGTAGAACCTCTTAAAATGGGAGGCTCATCCTTTGTTTGTTTTGAGATCTAGATGAGTAAACCTAGGAACAATGTACATGGTGATATGGCTTACAATTCGGTCTGCTCACCATTTGGCAGACCATAATCACAATGTACTTGTCTATTATATGGCTGTCCCTTGCTGCATGTGGCTATGCCTGCAAGGCACAAGCCTCTGCTGGTGGTCCATTTCATTCCCCTGTACTTTCTTCCTTACCCCTTTCCTGGTTTTAGCAATCATAATGACTCATGGCTCCTTCTGTTATGGCATGTTTTTTGCATGGCTAGTCATGTGTGTTAAGAACATAAATTCAATTTACTGTTTCCACTTTGCTTCATTTGGATTGACCAGCTTGAAGCAGCAGTGGAAAGGCTTTCCCCAGATGCTTCTTGATCTGTCTTGGATCATTCTAACCACACTCTTTGCCCACTGAGTTACTATTTATGTACTTTATTGACTCCCTGATCATTCTTAATTAATTCTTACTCACACATCCTTAAGCAGTATTTTATTTCTGAAGTTATTTAGTTTCCTTCTTTGTCTGTTCAGTAAGTGACCAAGTGTCATTGCGATGTAAACCAAAATATAATGGTCTGGTATATCCTAAACTCCCATCTCCTGATTTTAAAATAAAGGAACATACATTCCTGTTCCATTTATTTCCTAAGATTTGCATTATCATCGGTGTTCTCACTGATATTCTGATTGTTAATGCTCTGAACTCCATCGCTACCAAAGTTTTGCTATCTACAGTTATCAGCTGCTAGAGAAGCCTGTCTAAAATCCTCCTGACAGATTAAAGTCATTGCTGGTTTTGTCTTTTATTTATTTCAAGTCCAATTTTCTTTCTACTTCTTCTAAAGTCACCAAGTACCCTTTGTATCTTTTTTTTTTCTTCTATAGGCACCAAAAGTATTAGTAACATCAGAAGGACTGGTGAAGATCATCTAATTTCAGTCCCTCCAGCAAATTTTATAATTGTGCCTTGACTCCCAGAACACCTTAAGAAGACACGGAGGAGTCAATCTTCCTGTCTACTCCCACATTTATTTTCCAGAAACCACATTGCTGTTCAGCTGATATGTCTTTTCTGTGCAAGGGATGTTGCAAATGGAAGTTTGTAAACTGTAATGAGCAAGAAGTTTTGTGGTACTTATTACTTACTATTTCAATACACTGAAAAATTCTGGAGAAACACTATTTTCAGTCTAACAAAGTCAGTTTGCATAGCTAGTTATCTTATCCCACCACCACACAAAGTCCTTTCCGTCGTCTCTCTGGTTTTAATAATTCAGTTCTAAAATTCCCAATGTTTGAACTATGTTCTTTTTCACACTTGCAGTTTATATTTTTGTCTACATATGCTGTAGCTGTCATAAAATACTCCCACATTATGTGCATTTTCCTCTTGCTTCACTTCGTCTACCAAATCCTGCAAATGCTGCACAGTCCTCTAGGTCCTTTTTTGACCTTACCACCCTCAGCATGAGATGAGCTCAGAAGTTCCATTCTTACTGTTGCATGTCTGTCTCCAGTTACACTTCTATGAACTGCTCAATGATCCCTTGTTCCTTATACTTAGAATTCTCCTAAATTATCTTCTTTGTTTCAGCCTGTCATGTCTCCTGAAGCCTGTTTTTAATTGCCACCTATTCCAACCTATCTTTCAGATACCCCCAAGATACTGTGTTGTATCTGTAACTTGTCTACTGTATTTTCTTATCACTTTTGTGCTATCTATAACTCTGATCAGATCTTTTGCTTCCAATCTTTGTCTTGCATCTTGAGATTGATTACTAGGAACCACCTCTGTAGATAAATAGATACAGTTTAACATTTAATGAAACTTTCTGTGCTTTTCAACTGTATATTTAACTGTGACAAACCTAGTTAATCTCATGTCATTGTTAATTGTTACGTGATAACCATTAAACCCCCCCTCACTGTCTTGCACATCTTCCTTTTCTACTTTAGTATTGCAACCATCCACCACTCACTATTTTGGTCCTACACTTTGCAAGATTCTTGAAGGCTATTATCACAATTAGCACAATCAGTGCAGAATTCATTTTTTATGCTGTTAGGCGTATCTTTGCAGTGAACACATTTATGTATTTATTCCTAATGCACTGGAAGTTTGCTAGCTTAAGATACAGCCAGTTTGCTTGGAATACCTACATCCTTGTACTTCTTTGAAAATTACAGCCCAAACACAGCACTGTATCACAGAATCACAGAATCACAAGGTTGGAAAAGACCTTCGAGATCATAGAGTCCAACTGTTCCCGTCCTATATCTACCCTTTTTTTTAACACATCCAGGGATGGTGACTCAACCCCCTCCCTGGGCAGCCTGTTCCACATCTCAACAACTCTTTCAGTGAAATTTTTTTTCCTAACTTCTAATCTGAACCTGCCCTGGCACAGCTTTGTGCCATTTCCCCTGTCACTTGGCTGAAGAGACCATCGCCCACCCCGCTACAACCTCCCTTCAGGTAATTGTAGGCGGTGATAAGGTCTCCCCTCAGCCTCCTCTTCTCCAGGCTAAACAGCCCCAACTCCCTCAGCCGCTCCTCATAGGATTTGCCCTCCAGCCCCTTCACCAGCCTGGTTGCCCTTCTCTGGACTCGCTCCAGGACCTCCGTGTCCTTCTTATGGTGAGGAGCCCAGAACTGGACACAGCACTCGAGGTGCAGCCTCACCAATGCCCAGTACAGGGGCACAATCTCTTCCCCAGACCTACTGGCCACACTGTTTCTGATACAAATGCAGCCCTCAGACAATTTGAGACATCTTGCAGAAGATATACTTCTATGCTCTTTTCTGTCAGCACTTATTATGTCAGAATAAGAAAGAGAGATACTGTCTTTTGCAGCAGATGCTATTCCATGATTCCTTTTTCTTAATAAAATCAATTGAAATTGTTCAGGCAAGAGACAGCATGCTCTCATCAGTGTCGCGTCTAGAAGTCTGTGGGAATTCCTGTAAAGCAAAAAACCTCTATGTGTCCTTTTAAATACAAAGAGCATGAATACCCTCTCTGTGGATATCTGTCTATATGTCCATGACCAAATATGCATATCTACAGGGTGGTATTGCCACTGCATGTCTAATTTAACTATTAAAAGAAAACTGTGACTTAGAGTTTCTCCTCAGAAGGTTTTTATCTCAAATTCCATTGTTTGTAACACTAGGGAACAGGCATACTTTCCTCTTGTTGAGATGCCAGGATCACAGCTACAAGGAAGAAGTGAAGCATTTCAAGAAAAAGCAGGCCACCTACAAAAGGTTGATTCAGAAAATTATATAAGCAAGTTTTAATTTGGGTGGATATTCAGTATCTTTGCTCAACACAGATGGATTTGAGAGTAGAATTAAAACATAGCTCTATTCTTCAGGATGCTCTGTTGGTTATTATCTCAAAACTGATAATGGTTCTGTGCAACACAGAAGACTGACAAATCCCCCAACAGAGCACTCAGTAGCCTGAGCTAAGTTATACTCAACAGTTGCACATGGTGAGCATCTGTATATGCTTGCCTCCCAGGCTTGAACTGGAGAGGATACTCAAGTGTTTCCTTGACTCTGTCCCTGAACTGCCCAACTGCAGTTTTGCAATACTTCTACAGGTAAAAGAAAATAGAGATGAGGTAAACAGGCTGGAATTGGCAAGAGGGGCAGCAGAAGGAAGAGCAGCTGTCTGAAAAAGCCATTACCTCACATAGAACAATAGAGTCACAGACTAGCTTAGGTTAGAAGGGTCACCTAGTCCCAGCCCCACTGCCATCAGCAGGGACACCCTTCACTACCCCAGGCTGCCCAAAGCCACATCCGACCTGCCCTTGGGGGCAGCCACAGCCACCTGTGCCAGTGCCTCACCATCTTCATTTTAATTAATTTCTTCCTAATAATTAACCTAAATCTACCATCTTTAATTTAAAGCCATTTCCCCTAATCCTGTAACCAGATGCCCTTGTAAACAGTCCCTTTCCTGCTTTCCTGTAGGTTTCTTCAGGTACTGTAATGATAGAATCACAGAATCTTTAAGGTTGGAAAAGACCTCTAAAATCATCAAGTCCAACTGTTTGTCCAATATCACCATGTCAATTAAACCATGTTCTGGGAGTGCTAGGATGTTTTTTGAAGGCTATTAGAAGGTCTCCTTGGAACCTTCTGTTCTACAGGGTGAACAAAACCAACTGTCTCAGCGTGTTTTCATGGGAAACGTGCTTCCACCCACTGGTCGTCTTTGTGGCCCTCCTCTGGACTTGCTCCAACAACCCAATATCTTTCTTGTACTGGGGACCCCAGAGCTGAATGCAGTACTCCAGGTGGGGTGTGGCAGAGCAGAGGGGCAGGATCACCTCCCTTAACCTGGTGGTCACACTGGTTTCAGTGCAGCCCAAGGTACACTTGGCTTTCTGGGCTGCAAGCTCACATTGCTTGTTGAGCTTCTCTTTCACCAACATGCTCAAGTCCTTCTCAGGGCTGCTCTAGTTGTCCTTGGGATTGTGCCAACCCACATGCAGGACCTTGCACTTGCCCCTGTTGAATTTCAAGTGTCTTGCACAGGCCCATCTCTCAAACCTGTCAGGGTCCCTCTGGATGTCATCCCTTCCCTGCAGTGTGTCAACCACACCACACAGCTTGGTATTGTCAGCAAACTTGCTGAGGGTGCACTCTATTCCACTGCCCATGTCTCCAGCAAAGATTTTAAACAGTGCCAGTGTCAGGCCCAACCCGTGCAAAGCACCACGTATCAGTAATCTAGATTTGGACCTTGATCCATTGACCACAACTCTTTGAGGGTGACTATCTAGCCAATTCCTTATCCACCAAGTGGTCCATCCATCAAATCCAATTTAGACAAGGATATTGTGTGGAACAGTGTCAAATGCTTTACACAAGTCCAGGAAAATTACATCAGTTGCTCTTCCCTCATCTACCAGTGCTGTAACCCCAATATAGAAGGCCACCAAAGTTGTCAGGCATTATTTGCCCTTAGTAAAGCCACGTTGGCTGTCACCTGTCACCTCCTCATTTTCCATGTCCCTGAGCATAGCTTCCAGCAGGACCTGCTCTGTGATCTTGCCTGGCACAGAGGTAAGACTGGACAGTCTGTAGTTCCCCGGATCTTCCTTTGTTCTATTTTCAGAAATAGGGTTGTTTCCACTTTTCCTGTCAGTGGGAACTTCACTGAACTGCCATGACTTCTCAAGTCAACATGGCAACAACCTGAATTACCCAGGGAATGTGCTTGGCTAGCATTCAGCACAACGGAAGATCTCAGATTTTTAAAGAGAATCCAGTGAAACTGAGGAAAATTCTGAAACAGATAAGCACTTGGGACACTTCCTGTGTCATTTTAATAGGTGCATTTCTAACAGATTCTTATTGTTGTTATGCAGTAATACAACCATGGGATATACTTGATTGCAGATCTGGCCTCCCTAGGGTAGTAATCATTTCCATAGAGCAGTGGGTTAGTAGAGAAAAAGAGACCTTGTAAAGGGCAAGACACTAGCATGGCAGTTAGGTCTGGGGTCAGTTTTACATGCTTCCACAGCTGTAAATCTTTGAGAACATCACCAACACTGAATACTGCAACAGTCATCATTGAGAATGTGCAACTCCTTCTTCATCATGACAGAAATTATGGGACTTTGTTGAACACACATCTTTTGCCTGTGACAGACCTAAGTACTGGAAGTCCAGAAGCCAACGCACAGAGCTAGGAGTACTGGAACTGCTTAGAGCTGCTCAAAATGAAACCATAAGATGATGTGTAGTTACCAGGTTGGTCACAGCCTCCCTGTTCCCCACACCGGTATCATTTAGCAGGAAATGTTTCCTTTCACATGATGATGGAGTCTGTGTGTGTGTGTGTGTGCATGTGAGTGTTTCCTATTTCTGCTCATCAGCATCTCAGCTGGATCCATTGTTTCTAAGTCAGCTTCTCTCATGAAAATATGGTCTCCATTAATAACCTAATAGCCTGTTCATTAAAGCACTCATATTGTGACCTGGGATCTCCTCTGGATCAAATTTGAGAGCAGATTTTTCCTATGTCAAATGGGGCAATATTCTTCCATTTTTTTTCTGTAGAAGTTACGTCCCTCCATTCAAATTATTCAGATAGTCTTTGGGGAAGAAAAAGAGAACTGCTTCTGTCTTGTGATACTTAGGACACAATTCTGGAGTACTGGGATTCTTGTACCTGATCCAACCAGGTATTTCAGCACTATAATAAGAACTTGAATAGTCTAAAATATCTACTAGTATAACATAATCCACTTTGGAGGGCAGTAACTAGGGTGTTCAGCTTGGGGGGGGGGGGGGTAGCAGGAATGGATTTAAATTCTTTCTTCCTTAAATAAGTTGGAGTCAGGATGTAAAACCATCTATTTCATTTACAGGGACCTCATCTTGCTGCCTGACTTTTGAGTGAATGCAATGCAGAGGCCTAATACCTCATGGTAGAAAGCTCAGAAACGTTAAATTCAGGAAGTCAAACATAAAGATGTTAAGCAGCTAGACAGCTACATGGCAACTTACTCTGCTGTAGAAGTTCTCACTAGTGACATGGTACTGAAATATGGGCTCTAATATGTAGCCACTTAACTGTCTTCATAATATTAATTGCTGTGACTTTAGGGGCTGCATTGAGACCTTTTGCCTTTTCCCCTGGGTTACATTCTGCATTGTCACAATTGGATGGTCTTTCCTGTTTAGAATGAAAATTTTGCTGGTGGGGATTGTCTGTTTAGTGGATCCTGATCAAAGCCTCAAGGTGTTGCTGAGCTGACAGGCTGACTCATGTCCTTACCTCTGCCATCAGAGTGGTTCCAAAGAGTGTTTATCAATATGGTGATAGGCACTTTATATATATAAATATAAATGATGATAGGGCATGAACAACCCCTGTTGCCTTGCATGGCAGTTCTGGACCAGCTGTCCTGAGGTCCTGGGTACGGGAAGAGGATGTAATGGCAGCTGAAATTGCCTCCTCGTGTACAATGCATATGTAGCATTAAGGCTGTAAATAGTCTTACCCATGTACTTGTTATTCCAGAAGTTTAATGGTGAGGTTTTCTGAGTGCAACTATTCTTGTAACATGCCCAAAAACCTTATCTGCTTTTTTCCAGGCTGAATCAAAATAAGACATTACTTTCCCCTACAGTTCTGGCCCCATTCTGTGTAGAAATTCTATCACAACTAATGATGAAGAATTACAGTATACCTAACTAGATTACAGCTTTTGTCTAAAAGGTACTATTAAGAAATTTGTGACCCTTCCTTACCTGCAAAACCTATTGTGCTAAATAGGGTGTGCTGAGGTACTTTTGAAAGTCATCCCTTCAAAATAGGATTATCTGATTAAAACAAAAGCAGAAAACATGTTTATTCACTGTATAGGTCATACAAAATAAGCACAAAATCTTAATTTTCCTTGGCATTTTTCACAAGTTCTAAACAAGTAAAAAAATACAAAGCATATTTGTGTAAATCATCATTAATTCAGGTATGCTATTGTTGAATACAGCTAAGCACATAACAAGGTAAATAGTAGATATGGTCTATACAAGGTATATACCTTGCTTTGCAACTGCTGTTTAGCATCGTGTTTACTGTGTGCATACTCCTAATGCTTGTATTCACTTCAACAACCTTTGCACACATTTAGTAACCTCATTAAGAGCTGCTAGTCACCAAAAATATAGTGAAGATTAGTTATGCTTTAGAAATATCCTGGATTAAGTGAATCTACCTTACTAAGCACCTTAGTATCTGACTACCACAAATACATATAGGCAATGCAGTTTTGAGCCTTCTTTACTTTGTTGCCCATAAAGAAACCTTGTAGGGGAGATCACTTCTTAAAGGCATAGAAGATAATGCAAGCCCAAAATATCATTTGAGAAGCTTTAGTTTCTTCAGAATTATGTGCAATTATGTGAACTGAACATGAAGGAGCTACAGCTAATATTTGTATGCTGTTTAGTTCAAAGAAAATATTTTTTGAAAGGTAAAGGGAGATGAATAGGTTGGAATTATGGCCAGTGCACAGGATAAGCATCCACTCTGAAAGTCCACCCTTTCTCAAGTGAAATATTTCTCTGAAATAACTAAGGGGTAAGAGAAATGGGAACGAAAGGGAGCTCTGCCAGTCATGACAAGATTGTTTTGTAAAAGAAACAAACAGGATTATCTATAATGAGATTATCAGATAATTCTGTGAGACAACACCCACATAAATCAACAGACAAAGGGGAGGGAGCTGGACACTACAGTAATTGTTAATAGCAGCAATGTATCAGTAATAAGAATAAGGCTTTCCCCCTCTGTCACAATGGGGAATATTGTTCTTATTGTAGTAGTATAATCAATTATGGTGTTTGATGGCATATGAAGGATATTGGAGCCTGAAGTTCTAAGTTTATAAGGGAAATTTCTTTAAACAGTAGCCAGAATTATGTTTTTACCAATTTTTATTTTGTCAGTGTGTTCAAGAAAGGCAGCAGGACAAACAGAGTTCTGTGTTATCTGTTTTCTACAAATCACTGTTCACTCCCTACTTATTCCTCTTAAATTAAAGATACACATGCAGTAAGCCACCAAACCAAGACAGTTTCTATCTGTTACCACAGAAACAGATCTATAATTAGGAGAGTGTAAACCATCACGGTAGAATCTCCTCTTTATTAGTGAGAATCTAGCTATATCAGAATCGAATGTGATAACCTCCAGAGGAAGAAATTATCCCACCATCATTCCTTCTACCAAAGCCTTATCTGATCTCCGGATTTCCTTTTCCTGTGTTGTTGCTGGTGGACTCAGAGTTCATCACATTTCCTGTGCTATTTAAAGAACCTCTTGGGCTGGTGCACTATTTTAAGCCTGCCTCTCTATTCTTTAAAATACCAACAGGAAGCATTTACCCTACACACATCATAGTAACTTTACAGTTCTCAGTTCATACAGAGGCCAGATTTGGCACACTTTATATATAAATACATGTATCATTTTATATATAAATATATGTGAATGTATTAGGTTTGAAAACAGAGGACTCCGGATGATGTAACATTTTCATTTTCTGCCCATGCTTCAAACACACTTTCCATGTTAGGGAACCCTAATATGGTTCCACAACTGCTTGGGCAAGTCTTTGAATGCACCTTCAGATGTGACACTTGTACCATGCTGAAAAGATCCTGTCACAGCAAAGGATGCAGGTATGATCAAGGAGCGTGAAAACTAGCTTCTGAGAGGAACTGACTGGGAAAGCAGTGCTCTGGTTTGCCAGGACTCTTTGGGTTCAGTGCTTGCAGAGTTATTTCACACATAAGCATCGGAGGAGGTCCACCGTGTTTCTTCCTCTTCTGCTCAGTAAAAGGATTGTTGCACCCTCATGCCAAGGGGTCCTAGGTAATTTTCACATGATGTCTTTCTTCAGTTGAGAATATACAAATAGAATTTCAACTTACCTGAAAGTTTTACGAAAACTTTTTTTCATATTAAATAGGCAGAATTATGGTTTATTATTTATTTGATGAATCTGCAAGGGAAAGGTTATGGAAAGGATCTAAAGTCACTTGGAAAAGCCAGTGGGACTCCTTAGAGCTCTGTCTCCTGGATCACAGGCTGCCTCTCTTGAAAAAGAAGAGCAACCTACATGCATAGGATTTCTTTCAAGCATGATGTAGTAGTAGGATATAGGCCAGATGTTTACCAAACATGTTTGATTATGAACATCCGCATCCCACATGTGAAAGAAAATCTACTTAGCTTTTATTCATCCTTGTTATTAAATTTGTTTTCTCCTTTGCTTTTTTAACCTTCTGGGTCTGTGACATTTAAAATAAAAAGTAAACAAAAGATCAGCTGTACCCAAACCAGGTTTCTGACAGCTGGGTCCCAGCATTGGAAACAAGCCAAAGCAAGCTAATTCAAGGGTATGCAAACAAGTATCCGTAGCAATTTTTCTCAGCTATTCATCTTGCCTAGGAGGTATGTGGCTCAGCTTGGCCCACAGACCCCAAGTCCTGCAAGTGTTAGTGCTACTGTATGTATTAATTCCTCAACAATATGCAAGGACAGGGACATCCAAAGATAAGCTGGGAGTGATCTCTTCCACATTAACATCCTCTTACATATTCAAGGGCAGCTTTCTTCCCTTGAGCTTTGAAAACCACAAATCCATAGATGCTCTTCAGGCCCACATATATACAGAATCTCAGCATGGCTGAGGTTGGAAGGGACCTCTGGAGGTCACCTGCTCCAAAGTTCCTGCTCAGTTGCCCAGGACCATGACCAGATAGCTGTTAAAGTCTCCAAGACTGGAGACTCTACCACCTCTCTGGGGAACCTCTTCCTATGCTCAGTCACCTGCAGAGTAAAACAGGAAAGTGTTTCCTGATGGAACCTCCTATGCTTCACTTTGTGCCCATTGCCTATCATCCTGTCACTGTGTACCTCTGGAAAGAGCCTGGCAACATCTTTACAGCCTTCCTTCAGACACAGTGATGAGATCCTCCCTGGAGCCTTCTCTTCTCTAGGCTGAACAGCCCCAGCTCTCTCAGCCTTTCCTCAATGGAGAGATACTCTAATCCTTTAATAATCTTAGTGGTCCTTCTCTGGACTCTCTCTGGTAGGTCCATGCAGGTTCTACCAGCTATTGCACAAGGCAATAGCAAAGAGCACTGTATGAGGTCAGTGAAATCATTTCACAAACATGTGGAAAGAGGTAGAGTTTCTAGAATTCCCTCTTAATTTATCTCAGCAGTGGAAGGGAAGATGAAAGTGCCTTCCAGACCCTGATGGAATGGTCTACTCTCCAGCACTGTAGAACCCCTTTAAAAAACTAACCAGCCAACAAGCCTCTCCCAAGCCCCTCCAAACAACACCCCCAAAAAAAGCCAAACCCAAAATCAACTAAAACAACAAACCACCTCACAAAATTACCTTTGACAATATTCTTGCTTTGAAAAGACAGTTTTGCAGAAAGTTCACCTACTTCTTCATTGTAAATGTTCCTTACAAAACCTCGAAGAATAACAGAGTAAGCATGGTGTGTGTTTCCAAGGAGGATACCTTACCCTTTTCATTGAAACTTGTTGTAGGATTTATGATTTATCCAAAAGGGAAACATGTTCCAAGGTCCAATGTATAAAGTCCTGCCAACTTATCAGTTTTCACAAGTTGATCTAATAGAAGAGAAAGACTCTGTTCTGAGCAATTTCAGCCAGGTGTGGTGGCTTGACCCTGGTTGGAGACCAGATGCCCACCAAAGCCACTCTATCACTCCCCTTTTCAGTTGGACAGGGAAGAAAATATATATTGAGAGGCTCAGGAGTCGAGATAAGGACAGGGAGAGATCATTCTGCAATCAGTATCACAGGCAAAACAGACTCAATATCAAATAAAGGAAAGAAAACTCTCTAATTTATGACACTGCACTGCACACCCAGTGACACCAGTCGGGTGATGAGAAGTGCCACCAGATCTTAAAGCACCTCCCTCCACCCCTCCCTTCTTATCAGACTTCACTTTAGTCACGATTTCACTCCCTTCTTTCCCCCAGGTGTCACAGGAGGAGATGGGGACTGGGGGTTTTGGTCAGTTCCTCATGAGTTGTTTTCCTTCTTTTTGGTGTGTGTGTGTGTGGGGGGGCGTTCTTCACACCCTTCCCCTGCTGCACCGTGGGGTCCCACCCACAGTGCACAGTCCTTCACAAACTTCTCCAATGTGAGTCCTTTCCCTCGGGGCTTCAGCTCTTCCCCACCTGCCCCAGAGTGGGTCACTGCTATGGGGTGCAGTGATAAATCATAGAATGTCCCCCCCTTCTCCACCAGAACACACCCACACAAAACTACAACACCAGGGCATTTTTTTTTTTGGTTTTGTTGTACTCTAACATCAAAACTACAGGCATGAAAGTAGGGATCTGCTGATTTGAGCTGTGCATAATCACTGCAACGACTTAAAATTTCCTCTCGTGCCTGCGGGGTTTGCTCTGGGTAACTGGATGCCCTGGGCTTGTTTTTGGTTTTGTTTTTGGTTTTTTTTTCCTTAGTAAGACAGAGTACTTGCAGGTCACACCTCTCTTTAAAGGAACAAAAACTTTTCCCTTTGAAAAGCTGATTCTCTCTTCTTCCTCACTGTTTAGCATTAATAGGTTCCTGCCTCCTAGCAACCATTTGCCATTACGACTCCAGCCAAGACAGCCAGTAAACATCCGCTGTGTAAGTACCTAATGCAAGTGGAGTTAATGAACTGTTTGTAAGTACTGTTCTCTCTAGCTAGTACAGCCTGCAGATCTACACCACATACCCCTCTGTCAGCAGTCTCAGGAAAGAGATCTTGAGATTATCAGCAAACACAGCAACATGGGGCTGACTGATAAATCTGCGCTTGAGTAACTAGGGGAAAACATGCTCTTCTCTTGACCAGCCGAATGCAGATCTGAACCTGGAATTGCTGTGGACCCTGTGGACGTCATAGAGGGACTTTGAAGGAGCTGATAGAAACAAGACCTAATTCATCCCTTTAAACAGACCACCTGCATTTGGGGATTAGTTATTCTAGGATCCTTCTACAGTCAGTGGAGAGAGAGGCACCTGTGGAGAGCAAAGACTCTGTCTTTGGGGATGCCCCTTTCTCTCTGCACTAACTCCACAGGGAGTTAAGGCAGCTAGAATTCTGACCTGGGCATCTCAGCATCTGAAGCTAGGTAGGGTGAACCTCAGGAAATCCCTGCGTTTCACCTATGTCATTATGTATGAGTAAGCAAAAGATGTATAAGCAGGATAGTGTCATCTGATATTTTCTCCATATGGTTTGAACCTGAAATGTCCTAAGCATCTCAGGGATGCACCTTGTATCATGCAAAACCGCAGTCAGTGTAGATGCTACTGAAATGTAAACGTTTACATTGTACATTTTATTTAACTCCTGGAGGATGCCATCGAGCGTTCCAGCCAGGTGTGTAGGCAGAGACAAGTACCTACTCATTTTACTGATGAAGTAAATTCATTCAGCTTGTAACAACTGTGTGCCAAACCAGTCCTTCATGCTTTCTGCCCTCACACAAATTTTAGTAGAAATATTGGTTTAAGAGACTCCTGACCATTGCCCCCTGGCATGGCACAGAACTCTTTATTGTGCTAGCAGTTCTGTCTGTGTGATGACGCTATACTCTAGATCAATAAACAAACTTGATTCAAAAATAAAGCCTCCCAAAATGGAAGATCTCTTAGGTAGAAGGGAGAAGGTTCTAGCCCCTGTAATAAATGCTGGAGTGGTATGTAAAAATCTGTTATAAATCTCAGCTGGATTCAGATCATTGGTTTTTGGCCAGTGAACACTCAGGTCACACAGTAAAGCATTATGAGTAATGTATAATATGGTAATCTCTATGTGGAATACTCTGGAGAGCTCAGACAGGAAAGGTGGGATTCCTCTCACTTCATGTTACACCTCTGCAGCGTGGATCTCTGCAGCTGAAGAGGTTGCCTTATGGTGCTCTGCAGATACTGGAGAAAACCAGCCTTTCAAATATGTGATTAATTTCAGATGGTAAGATGAAATGTGCTCTGTGCTACGTGCCTGTTTCTCACTGATGGCTGTGAGGAAGTATGGACTGACTAGCTCAGCTGTAGACTTCTGTGTTGTAAACAGCTATGGATTCCTTCCTGCTTTTCCTTGCAAAGACATGGTCGCATTGTTGCTTTATGTGTGCATATGCACAGGCACATGTCTGTGTGTATATATATACAAAAATATATGCAAACACACACACTTTAATTCCAAGGCAATATACATGTCTGTATGTGTTAGTCCCCATGTGTTGAGCCCATTTTTCTCTGATCTTCCTGCTAAAGATTTCTCTTTGCAAAGTCATCATGATACGTGCTACAAATCATGTGGGCTCTTCAAATCTGAGGAGAAAAGCAACAAAATCAGCTTCCTTCTCTTGCCCAACAAATCAGGCTTCCTTCCCTTGCCCAAACCCTCCATCATACTGCCAGGTAGCAAATAGCAGAAGATTCAACTGCAAGTAGCAGCTCTCTCCTTGCACTTAATAGCACGGACTGGCTAAGCACAAAATCGAAGCAGCACCAACTATTTGAATTAGGAGAAAAAGCAGCCTGTCCTTGGATATCCATGTCCATAGACAGTTTAAGCACACCTTATAAGCATCATTAAATGATGTAAGAATGTACAAACTCCAAACATTCAATGTTCTCCCTTTAACTAAGAGGAAATTTCATTAGCTAATAACCATATACTGAGTCAGAGGTTGTTTGCTGTAGACACTGTGTTTGCTGTGTATTCTTCTTGCACAAACATTCGTATCTCTCCACTACATGCACTACAGTGAACTAAGTATTCTTTCCCATGCCTTGAAGGTGCTAGGACTCAGACACCTTTGATCTCTTCAATCTGCATTATTCAGCCTGAACTTCACTGTTGCTCCTCTCTCAGCTTGCAGATGCTAAATTTGTCGAACCTGCAAGAGACAACGGCATAAAAAAAATCCAGTAAAGTATCAGAAACAGCATCTAAGCATATTCACAGGTTGTCCAACATACAGAGATTTCTGGGCCCACCTAACTGCATTCTACATGGATTCAGAAATACAGAGGATTAAATAAAATTCCGGCCTCCTCCCTACTACTTTTCTGTGTGTTTGGACTAAATCCAGACGCTGCAGCACACAACATATTGCCTGTTGGAGTGTTTTCCTGCCAGAGCAATTTGCAAACTCAAATTATGCATCACAACATTCTTGCAAGGTGGAAAGGAAATTAAAAAGCTGGCAACAAACCATCACTTGTTGGAGCAATCTCATGTAGGCCAAAGCTTACCTTTGGACCTAGGGATTTTAAGTAACAGGCTGTGGAAACACTGAGGCAGAGGATGGGGTCTCCATACCCCCACCACTGTGAGTAGGAATGGAGGCTACTTAATGCTTACACAGTATTGGGTATCCCTCAAGTATGATCATTTTATTCCTTGGTGAAGTCAGCTGCTGCTGAGAATTGAGCCTCTAAAAGCCAGACTCTTACAGTATTTGAAGCTGCAGAATGGTGGCTATGAAAAGCTCAAAAGCACCCACATCTCCAGCTCCCATCTGAAACCCCAGAGATACCAAACTGACTCTTTAGATACTTAAACACTTTTTAAAACATGACTTTGAGTAAGGCACATCAAATACACATTTCAGAACCTCCAGAACCCGTTTCTACTCCTTTGTATTGTCTCCTATTGTCTCCCTGAAATGTCTGCAGACACTGTGGCACCGTTTGGGCAATCTCTAGTGGTTGTCTTCTCTGCCAGTTCAGTGTTTGTAGTTTCTATTTCTTCCTGGTTTTGAAGTGGCTTATCTGGCGCAGTGTTATTACAATGTTGTTATTTGCTGGCCCAATGAAAGTATGATTAAAGCATAGAATATAAACAGGCATTGGAAAATATGTCATTTAAATCCTTGCTGATTAATTTCATCCCTCTGTAGACTACCACTGAATGTAGAATGAGAGGTAGGCCTCAGTCAGCTTTAACATCTGGACCCAGAGCCACAGGAG
The DNA here is from genome assembly GCA_020800305.1 of Porphyrio hochstetteri. Lineage (NCBI taxonomy): Eukaryota > Metazoa > Chordata > Aves > Gruiformes > Rallidae > Porphyrio > Porphyrio hochstetteri. The sequence continues at coordinate 77,115,136 of CM036938.1, read as the reverse complement.
AAATTCACAATAGTTCCTGTCTTTACAACAGAATAAACCACTCTCTTCTTTAACCCGAAAATTACCAGAAATCGGTAAGTTCATATTCCAGGGAGAACTGTGAAGTAAAACTCCATCTCTGTATCAAGGAAGACTCAGGAGCTCTGCTGTCTTGCTTGCAGACTTTACCTCCTGGGAAGACTCTGGGTGATGATGCTTCTCCAAGTTACAGAGCACACCAGAGTTTCAGTCAGGAATTACCCACAGGTGATGACACAGTGTAAAAGGCCTGTCCTCCTAACTACCACTACCTCACCTGAACACAGACCTCTTTTAGGGAGAGTCTGAACCAAAAGGAAAAACTTTTTGCTCACTGAATACAGTCCTTTGGGAATTATGAAGTTCAGTTATTGGGAATTATTCTCAGCTGCCCTTCCTGGGAGGAGCAGGAGGGAAGAATCTATAGGCATTTTGTAATTGATTTGTGATGGGTCAGGTTCACAAAGCATAAAATAAAGAGACTTCTATTAGGCTGAAGTAACCCAGTCGCTCGTGCAGGGAGAGGCAAACAAAGAGCTTTCCTTAGCTCAAACACTGTGGTATTCTCAGCCTGTGAACATTGACTTGGTATTATGTACATATAACCAAGCTCTGGCCTTCCCCACATTTCCCCTTCAGTAGCCACATCCTGATGAGCCCACAATGCCCAAACTCAGCATGACCACCCAGGCTGGCAGTGTGAGAATGGCAGATGCTGGAGGGAGAACAGCAGCTGCGGGCAGCATGGAGAAACACACACTACAAATGGCATACAGTGCTGAATACTAGATGCAGACGTGGACAGAGCTGGAATCCTCCAGGTCGAGGGAATTCAGTCCCCACCAGCTTGGCTGGGAGCCACATTCTTACATTCCTGGGGAACAAGGCAGTGTTGTAGAGGCAAAGGCAGAATGCTTTGTTGTGGCTAATGTATGTCAGGGCAGCTTGAACAGAAAGCCAACATTTTACAGTTCCTCTGCTGGCCATATTCTGGGACCTGAACTTAAAACCACTTAACAGATGATTACTAGATTAAGTTATCCTGTAGTCTCTTTTGATACAACCCAGTGAATTTTAAACAGTTTCTCTTACACTGAACTGAATTGGCCTGGATTAAACTTCAGCCTTCCTTCTTGAAATGTTTCTGATTTGATTTAGAAATGCCAAGACATTGAAACATTAAGAATAATTTTCTGTTGAGACTACTGTAGAGATGTTACCTTGCAAACTAAATGCAGAGAATTGCAACTGCTTCACACAAAATATGACAAAAGACTCACATTTCCATCAACAGTTTATATGCCATTAAAGCCTGCTACTTTAATGTGCTGAAACAGCAGAATAGATAAGTAGGAACAGACACAGTATTCTGGTATTTACAATATTTTAACCAACCCTGTCTCCGGTAACTTACCCACCTATTTTCCAAGGGATGAGACATATGGGAAAGTGACATTTGGGAACAGTGTTTTCATGCAGTGACGTGATGGCTCAGACAGAGAGGCAACTGAAAAAATTTGAGTCTGGATGTACTACATAACTATCTTTTTTAAAAAAACCTTTCCCCCTTCCTTTATAAGCCATGCATGTGCTAGGGAAATAGAGAGCTTGCCACCACCACTGAACCCTCCCCAGTATCCTACCATATAAGTTCTTCCCTGGCTAGGTATCTTTAGAGGGAAGAGTAGATATGTCAGAGTGTCAAGGTGAAACTTTCTGATTACCACACAGAGATCCTGGAACTCAGAATATTTTATAATTTACACTTCAATTGCATTTTTGCTTTTGTGCAGTGTCGATAGTAGTTACAGTCCAGGGGACAAGAAGGTTATGTTTATACTAGTAAACTATATTGCCAGGAAGCTTGTGTGCACACTGCCAATCACCTGCTACAGCACTTGAATGGTGGGGTACGGCTTTAGCCAAGGCCAAGTAGGGCTCTCTCAAACAATTCCCAGGCACTCTTCCAGGAATCAGTCCCAACTGGTAGTCTGGATACAGCCAACACGTTTTGGAGGGCAAAACTGCTTAACAGCATGGACACAGATATTCTGCACCAGTGCCAAAGAATGCTTTTTATTTCCCAGTATAGGAATTCCCTCCTATATATTTAGCCTGAGAAGCCTGGCCTTTCCGTGCTGAAGACAACTGATAGAAATGGAATATTAGGAGGTTTGGCTTTCAGCTGCTTTTTACCTTCCCCAATTCCTTCTGTTCCTCTCTGTCCCTGCAAAATCTGTCTATATGTTCATGCAGTCATCTCAAATATGATAAAATCTGTGTGTTATTTGGGTCCTGATGAGAAAAAGGAGGTAAACTTAGGTCTGAGAAGGGGAAAGAGAAAGAGAGACAAAACTGTTGATGATGGCAATTCTGAAAGCATGAGGGACAAACAGCAAGAATCAGAACGGATGTTTCTGGGCATGCAAGCAATACGACTGCAGCTTCTTTTTAGAAACACATCCATCAGAGGCCCATTTACTATGAGCTGAGCCAGTCAATTGGAAATCTCTGTAATAATTCATTTTTGTTTTTCTCATGAGGGGGACAATACAGGGCAACTCCAAACTTACTTTTTTCAACCAGATTCCCTTCAGTTTTTCAGTCTGAGATGACTGGATCAAAACTTTTGAAGAAAGTTTGTTTTCGGAAATGAGATCTGAACCAAAGGCCATTCAGAATCCTTTTCTTCATAGAAACTGTTCTATTTCTGTTAAATTTGATAACAGCTTGTTTTTACAAAATAAGACATTGATGCCAAATTGGAGCTGGCAATATCATTTAAAGAAGTGTCACTCTGGATATAAACAGGAAATGTTTAGAGTGCTGATCTCATGATTAATGAATGTTTCCACATCTACACAGCCGCCAATTTTCCCTTTCCTTGGAGGTTACTCCATTACATAAGCTACAGAGGGGCCAGAACTTTGGTCCCACATATTGAAGTATACAAAAAATAGCATTTCCGTGCAAATGCTGGAATGGCTTTCTCCCTTTGAAATCAATTACAGGCATTCTCACTTACTCCAGTGGGAGTGGGAAGCAAGCCAACATCTGAAGGGTTTTTTGCTCACACCTCTTTTCTGGGGCCAGAACAGTTTTCTTCTGTAAGAATTCTCAGCCTTCCCTATGTTCATTCATAGACACCACTCCTTAATAGTCTGACTATACTTTAGTGAGAAACCCTTCTCTTTCCTCTCTCTTAGATACCCTAATATTTTTCCTGGCTGGGGGCAAAAAGGTGAATTTGATTGAGTAGCTCTGAACCCTATTGTATGGCTCTAGCCAGACACCCACAGTAGTCTTTTTAGGCTGCCCACAATCTAAATACACATTAAAAGGGAGCCTAACAACAGAGCCCTCTAATTGCCTGATCTAATTGTCTGACCAAAGAGTACCAATTTAGGATAACAATAGTACGGGGCAGAACTTGTTAGCTAGTACATGCTGTCCCCAGACCAGCAAACCAGTGAAAAGAGAAAAATAAAGGAGTGTGTATTTATGCCATCTTCTCTATTCTTTTTGCAAGGACATAGAAACCTCAGGCACCCAAGGGAGCCCAAGACCTTCAGGACAGCTGCTTAACTTGGCACTTTAAGTTGCAAGCCAAGCGTATCACTATTTGTTTGGTGGAATTTCTGAGAAACAGAAAGTGCACTGTCCATAGCTTCTCTAGGTAAACTGAAAAGAAAAATCAGGTGGAAAAAGAAAAACACGCTAGTTCTTTTCTACTGAACTCATAGACAAGTTTAGACTTACCCTTGAGAGCCAGCCAGGAGTTCCTGAGCTTCTGTAAGGTGTCGAGAAATCTGCTTTTGCTGGAAGCAGCAGGAGCGATGAGGACTCAACAGGAGACAGGACTGCAATTCACCGTTGGGTTTCCTTTCCTCTGTTCTTTTTGGAGAGTTTTTCCTTGGTTTTATCAAGCACAAGACTGCTTTTGCTATAAGCTGGTCTTCTGGGCTTGCCATTAGCCCTTGTTGTGTGAGGAGAAATCTCTGTATAAACATTCAACTACAACATAAAGACCATCTGAGGTAACAACTTGGCAAAAAGACTCTCTTATGAAAGAGGAGTTGCCCCAATCTAAAATATCTCTAATACACAGCTTTCAGGAGTGTAGGGTGTTTAAAGTTAATAAATCACTGTGTAATAGTTAACTTGCAAAAACGTGATTGTTCACATCTGAAATAGATTACCTAAGGGGGGGAACAAACAAAAAGAAAGAGATGTGGCATACTTAATGCTCTTTACTAATGCTTAGTAGATGGAGAAAAGCTGTATGTAATACATACCTTTATTCTGTAGAATTATATACATCATGTAAATATTGTGTTTATGTTTCATATATGTAAATAGCAACTAAGTACTCTTACTAAGGACATGAACTCAAGTTTGCTGAAGTTCATGAATCTACTATTGACCTAAATGACTTTGGATAATTACTAAACAGTTTTGCCCATGAAATAGGGACTTAATTAAGGCTTCAGGCTTAAGTAAAACTTAAATGAGGCACAAGCACTCTGAAAGTCTGGCTCATTTCTTGAGGCACATTGTTCTCTTCTAGTTCTAACCGAAAGACTACCTCACCTATTTGAAAAACAGTCCAAGGCTCATGTTGTTCTTCACTGTGACACTGACTTTCATTCACAACCAAGTAAATAAACTGAACACAGTGTTTATCCTTTTCTATTTTTCCCTGTTCTGCTTACATATGTGGGAATGTGTGTATTTTCATTTCTTTCCTTATTTTGTGATCTCTTTGTGCTCCCTGAAGCCACAGCTTTCAGAGTCAAACCTGACTATTCCCAGTATAGTCAGGCACTGTTTAGTCACCAGGCAAGCTTTTGCTCTCCTTGTTCAAAGACATTAGCCATGTTGTCTTATTTCTATATCATAATTCCTATTTTAAGTACAGACAGTAGTTTGCTCAACCACTTGTCAGCAGTCAGCTATCATCTCCCTTCTCATATGAGCACCTTGTGCCATCCTGCCAGCTTAGTTTTTGGTATCACAGATGTAGGAATTATTAGAGCTGTAGGAGTTTGACTATAAGAATGGGGCTGCTTTACTGTATACACAGGCACACACGGAGTCACATTTTTGGGGGGCAGGGGGAAAGATAAGGTTGTGAAAATTTACAACCAAGACCCAAATTGTATTTAGGTACCAGTTACTTCCTTAATAATGCCAAATATGGGCAAAGAAGTAAATATTAAAATTGTACATATCTATTTGGGTCCTTCCAAATCCTAATTATAGCTCTATGAATCTTGAAGCACAGGCTGTAGCGGAATGGCATAGGCTGTAATGAAACCACACTACAGACTGTCTGCAGTCCTGGAATTTATTTGGATTTAGTTCTAGAAGATCTTTATTCTTTCATTCATTCCTTAAAACAGTGCTAAACTAGGTTTTGGTTTGTTCAGGGCTCTGGTTTGACTATTCAACTTGCCTTTCTTGCAGGATGTTTTGGAAATCTTTTACCATTAATAGATCCAACTTGTAACCTGAGCAGAGACAAAATTGTCTCTAAAGTTAAATTCTTTGTGAGAAATGAATGAAGATTTCATTCACTCATGATCCACACTTCATGAGGACCCATGCAGATTACTCTTCACTGCATGAAGCTCTCATTCATGTGCAACTCTCTGCATCAAATCTGTTAGCAGAGAACATACATCTTAGCAAGCAGGTCCTCACGATGACTGCCTTTGGTAAGCCCATGCGATGATGACTCACTAAAATACTGATCTGATGGCTACATCCATTAGTAACATGGAAGACCTGGGATGTCAAGTTTGCATAACACAACATACCAAGGAAAGCTGTGCTTCCACCAAGCTGATACATCAAATCTATGTATGACCATTTTAGGAAAAAGATTTGCCATTTTCATATTGCCTAGCAGGGCACTCAGCCCAAGAGTCAGGATGCACTGGTTTTAGCTCCATATGAGCTAATAAGAATAAAGAACTGTCCTGTACGGGAGTGTTTTAATGAATTACCAGGCATTAAACAGTCCACAATAAAGTCCATACAGTACTTTGTGCAGAAAAGAGATTGAAATCACATCCTTTTATGAGGTCTTTGACATGTAGCATAGATATTTTGAGCTTTCCTGTAATATGAACAGTTATTTGAAGAAGCAAAAGTGTTAACAGTGCTTTGGATAGACTTTTCAGGGTACAGTGAGGGTTGGCTGCTCCCAAAGGGAAGGGGAGCCGGGAGGTGAGCACAATAAAGGGGTGGCAGGGCAAGGGCCTCATCAGCCAGAACCCAGACCCCACACCACCCAAGCAAGGTGAGTAGGACAGACTCAGAGATAGTAGCCAAGTTCAACAAAGGGTCCAGCTTATCAGGTGAGTTCACAGTGATATAGCAGATCTGAGGTCAAGCCAGGAAGTAAAACCACAAGTCAGGACCAGGATCAGATTTGATGAGGGCAACCCAAGGTGGACACAGCTCATGGAGCAGATCTGAGAACAAGCAAGTCAGTCAATCTGCAGCTCACTACCAATGGGATTTGATACGAGGTGGGGCTGTGGCTGAGCTGGTGTGAGTACTCCTGCAACATGCCTCCTGCAGGGAGTAAATCCCTGCTTAGAAGAGGCACCTGACTCCAAGGACAGGATGTGGGTGGGGATCCCTGGTGAGACTGGCCCAAACAATTAAGGCCTATGGGGACACCCAGGGGGGCTGACAAGATCCAGCCTCAGTACTCACAGTCCTGAAGATTAACTGAGTTAAGTTAGTCTGCTAGTCATGAATCTGCATGTATGGGGAGACAGTTCCTCCTATATCACAGACTCACAGAATTGTAGGGGTTGGAAGGGACCTCAAGAGATCATCGAGTCCAACCCCCCTGCCAAAGCAGATTCCTTAGGACAGATCGCACAGGTCATAATATCCTTCATATGCTAATACGAAAATTTTTATATATTTTATTTATAATGTGTGAAATATTTAAAATATGTGCATTATAATTACTTATAATATTATAATGTAATTTTAAAATAATAAAAGTGTTATCTAATTTTTCCTTACCTATTTTTGTACTGCAGCTTTGCTCACTGCTGCTGTCTCTGCTTTCTCCTCAGCCTCCATTCACTCTCATACTGACATTACTGGAAGACAATTAATACTCAGCAGCAAAAGAAAACTTTTTCCCTCCATGCCCTTACAATGCAGTTCTCAGACCCCACCATTGTTTTCAGTGCACCAAGCTTATCTGATGTATTACTGTTCGTGGTCAATCAGCCTCATGTCACACCAGAAGGTTCTTCAACTAGCAAATATTTGGCTGCAGGGCTCCAGCCAAGCACTATTTGAGAAACAGAGGTGTCACAACTGGTCACAGGGATTGCATGCTCTGGTTTCACAGCGTGCTCTAAAGACAGAGGTTAGGAATGTATTCAGCCCTGACTCTGATAGTGAAACAGAATCTCCATGGCAGAAGCACCCCAAGCAACACCAGCAGGCACAGAGTAGGAAGTAAGGGCTCAGAGGGGAAAAAATGTAATGAAAGACTTTTATTTTTCCCTGAAGTTTAAAGAATTTGAAAGCAAAGTTTTGTGTGTGTGCAGCTATGTAACCCTTGGTCCTGTGCTCTTTCTAGCATGGCTGGTTTGAGTCACCAAATGATTAAACAACCTGGTGCTTCACAGTAGCATTTACAGCCAGCACTCTCATTTCAGGCTCTTGTTCAGATTTGAACTGAGTATCCAGAATGTAGAGTCCTACTTTGGAATTGTTACAAAGTTCCTGTATTTACTGACATCCAGGTACACTCCAAGATGCTTCCAATTATGCTAAGTACCATCTCTCTTTAGGTCATATGTTTCTGTGATACGCAGGGTGTCCTGCACAGGGCTAGAAGATGTTGTGCCGTGCCAGTATGCATGCAGGCTGAAAAGTTAAAGCACTGGGAGAACATGAAGATTTGTAAGATTGTTTTTCACGGGATAAACTGCGGACTCAAAGAGATCCTGTATTCCCCTGCATGCAGTTGCAGCTGCTAAAGTGCTCAAAGGGGCACAGTGGAAAGGGTACTGACCTAAATCTCTATAAAACAGTGGAGATTTCCATTTACACCATACACAGCTGCAGAAAGATAAACCAAATAGTCTGAGTACACCATCGGTGACTATGGTCAAGCATTTTCCTTGTTGAATAGGACCATCATTTTCACTGGATGGTTTCAACTCTGGAAGCTTGTGTCATTTTGTATGATACAGAGATCATTAGTTCAGCAGCATTCTATTGCTAATACATCCCCAAAGAAAATGATATTCCTGATTCCTTGTTAGGAAATGATCCAGAGAGCTTGTTTGTTCTGGCAGAGCTTTGCATGCAAGTTAAAACTTAGCTATCCATCTCCTCACCTTCCTGTCTCAGCAGATTCTGTATTTGGAAAGAGCAATAGCCTGTCAGCTGCTACCATCTGATGCTTTTTTCTAATCTGGAGAAATTAGACTTGAACCCACCAGCAGACTGCTTCTCCCACAGCTGTGCCTTTTGTTTCTGTACTCAGCCTGATGATTTCATTTAGAGTATGCCCTTCCTTATTAAAAACCGTTAATCACATTTTGTCTGCACTTAGTATCCCAAAGTTAGGGATTTTAGCATCTCAAAGTTAGCTCTCCCATGCATACACCTCAGTTTCTCACCCGTGTAAAATTAACAAGGAATTATGTTAGCAGTGTATAGACAGACACAGATTGCCGGGTAACACGGGTACTCCACACAGAGGTTAAAAAACACCCAGCAAAAAAGAGATCTTTTTTCTGTGAAACAAGGGTAGGGGGAAAAGTGTTGTTTTTCTTGTGTATGCTTTTGAGAAAACCACTACTGTTCCATACCCAGAGGCTGGAAGACTACAAAGCCAGTAATAATGGACTTCAAATTACAGCTGCAACAATGATGCTTAAATTTAAGGAAAACATTCTTCTAAGGAAAACAATAGAGCTCTAACATGGCGTGGTTACACAATCCAAAGGTGGAGATTCCACCTTTGGAGGCTGTTAGGAACAGTCTATGCCAGTTTCTGTTAGGAATGACAAATGTTCTGTCTTGAGGAAAGAGATGAATTTACCCTAGGAAAAGAGAGGGACCAAACAACCTCTAAGGGTCTTTTTACAGGATCATTTCCTCATTCTTTGTATTTTAGCAGAGATTATAAAAAAATCATTTATCTAAGTTAGGTAAAGATATTAGAAACTCCAAGGCGTCTTTCAGGATACACTGGGAGGAGGAGGAGAGTTCTCACTTACCTAACTGGCAATATAATACATCAGTGGGCCAGGCAAGTGTTTGTGGCAGGAAGCTGGACTTGGAACAAATTGAAGTGTGATAAGTAAGCATCACTCATTAGAGAGCCAGTGGTATTTCTGCACACTACCACTTGGTGTGGCGTTTACTTTCCTAGTATTGCTTCTGAAAGTCTGTCCTCAACTAATTGTCTAGGTCCTCCCTATAGTCAGTGAGTAGAAACAGGTGGCTCTTAGAGGTGATAGAGCCCATCATTCTTAGACATGTCAGCCTGTGAAATCTCTTTCTGCATGGGCTGGAGAGGGAATCAACACAAACACCAAAGACTAAAGCTGAAATAATGTAAGACAATTTTCACCCTTGAAGTCTTTATATTGATGTGTTTTCTGAACAATAGGGTATAGTTCAACTGCAAGGATGAGCGTTTGTCCTTATTCCTTAACCATATGACACAAAATAAATTCTCATTGGTCTTGGAGAGCTCCATATGTAGCCAGTCTTCTGCAAAATATAAGATGAAATAATTACCATGGTCCCACTCAGACTTGAATTCTATTAATTGAAAAAAAATTCCAGAGGTCAGTTAGATTTCACAGTTTCTACAAATGGTGTACAGATATATTAAAGATCAGATTTTCAAATGTAAGGGCCTAAATGGCCAGTAAAATGTTTTGTACTGGCCTGGAATTTGTGTGTGGTAATAGGCACTAGCATATACAGAAGATTAAATGTGTGTTTGAATGTATGAATGTTTCATGGGGTTGATTTAGATAACACACTCTTTTAAGCACTCATTCATATTGCCGCCTTCTATAGATAATAGAGCTGAGTAGAGATGCAAGATATTTTAATTTACAAGAAGAAATTAAAGTGACTAAAAATGACCAAAAGCTAAATTTAAGGAGTATAGAACATTCATATAAAAAAAAAGATAATCTTGAAATAAACTCATAAGGAGACACCTCAGACTCTTCATTCAATGAATGATCCAGAAGGAATAGAGGGAAAAGCTGCCCTAATGATTCTAATTTATAGATACTTGAAAATTAGTCTAAACTTGCCTGTGCATTTATTACTTCAGTTTGTTCCATTTTGTATGTTTATTTTCCTGTAGGTATCAATATTGGGTATTGGAAACAAACGCTTTTAAAATATCCTTTTGTCATTTGTTATAGAAACCATGATCACAGCACTGGAAGGAGGACAGGAAGAACTAAAATGGTATGAACCCCATACAGAAAGCTGCTGAGAAATGCTCTGTGATGGTGAACTGCAGCACCTTTGGCTCCTTCTTTCCCTATTAATGATTTGCGTAAGCACAGCCAATGTGTGTAAGCCACTGACAGTAAGCTGCCAGTGAATGCTCTCTCACTGTCACTCACAGTCCTGTCTCACAAACACACCAGCTAATGACCCGTCAGATTAAGAGATCTGGGACTGACGAGATGATTACCCTCAGGAAGAATCTAGCAGGTGTCCAACTGAAGTTAGTATCACTAGCTTGACTGGCCAAAATGTGTTTGTTTGAAAGTGCATTTGGGAAGATCTTAGTCACAGCACACCATTTTGTAGGGTATGAATTATAAAGACTTAAACCACTGTTTTGTCCTCTCAGAATCAGGCATGCTGTAGCAATCATTAAAACCCATCTGGAGTTAAACGTTACCACAGAAGTGGATTCCTTAGTAAGAACCCTATGGGAACATTGGTCATATGTTCCAAACAACCCCCCCACAGTAAGAAACATTTTTGGCTCTAGGATAGCATCATCTACAGATTTCCTGACCCTGAAGAAGCAGGTATTGGGAGTACAATGCAGTGGAGACTGTGGGCATGTGGTCAGAGCAGAGGAAGCTTCCCAACATTCTCCAGTCAAGTGACATTTCCAGTGCCAGGCCACACTGCTGCCTTTCATTCATCCCATGAGCAGCAGTGTGCTCAGAGCACAGTTTCCCTGCCGCACTCCTGAGGCCAGCGTAGGGCAGAACGCAGAGTCTCTAGGGGTGAACCAGCCCTGTCCACAACCTGGCCACCCAGGCGCACCGGGAATAAATAGAAACGGTGAGGCACACATGCCAGGGGCTGCCGGGAGGTCAAGAGAGGTTCACATAGTACATTGCAGGAACAGGACAGATTTCATGTGAATCATGCCTTTATTTCCCTTCATGGTGAGGCACATGCCTTACTAGAATGTGGACTGCTTCCCTTCCAGCAACCAATGCTTCTTAAGACTTGCTGAGGAGAGCAAGTTTCCGCTGCTTTGGAAGAAGTTGGTAAGAACGAGGACAAGGTGGCATATTAACTTATCTCAGCATTTCATTTGGCTTCATTTTACATGAGAGACCTCTTTTACTCAAACATTCACAGATGAAAATAAAGTGCCTTTCTGGTACATTTTTTTTTTTATTATAAGTCGTGGTCTCTCTTAAGAGAGCTACATTGCAGACAGAAACCAGCTAGCAAAGGGCAGAGACAGCAATCAGGAATGATTACACCATACAAAAATGTCAGTGGCATAACATGACTTAACTGTGATTCCACAAATTATAGACGAATGCAGAGGCAGAAAAAATCAAAAGCAGAAAACAAACTGTACCCTTTATTTTCAAATGCCCCAAATTTTACCAAATTCCTCGGACCAATTCCAGATGTTTACAGAAAGTAGCTGCTGCTTTTTTGTACTTCATCCCCTGAGAAATGGGTTTCGGGTAGAAAAGCTGACTGGAGAACTTGAGATTAAACATATACTAATCTTAAAAGTTCAAATAGGTAATATTTACTGAGACTCAGAAAGCAGATTTCTACAGCAAATGTGCTGATGGAAACAGGTTGGAAGCTGTGTGCAACGAAGAACAGAACGTTTCAAAGGACACAGAGAACACTGAAGTTCAAAGAGCTGGAAAAACATCATCTCTAAAATTCTGCTCTTACCAAAAAGCACTAAGTATGCAAAGGCCTGGGGGGGGGAAAGGAAGGCATGGAAGCTTGCTCTCAGTGTTTTATTAACTGCCTCTTCTTACTAATCAACTGTCAGCATCTGCTTGAGCTAAGGGCCTTCTGAGTGCCAAAGGCAGGATCAAAAATACAGGATATGCTGCTCCCACATGCATTTACCAAAGCCTAAGGGGAGCTGGAGGGTCACTGCCTCTGATGAGGCAGAAGTTTGTCCCTTGAATTCATGAAAATAGCTATCTAGAGACAAGCAATCTAATACATGTACATGCTGATCACAGTTCTTTTCTGAGAAAAAGTCCTTGAGACTTCATCATTTAGTTTTGGTCCATCTAGGAAGAACCAGACTGTCATATTTTTCTTATAAAAATAATGAAAACCAGCAAACACTGCAAATGAAACTAGCAAATCCATTTCAGCTTCTCATGTTGCTTTAACTTTCTTGATAAAGTAGCTTTAATGTTAGTTCTGTCAGCAAAGCCAGAACATGCCTGGCCACTTCATGGCCTGCTGCGGGGTGCTGCGGTGGGACCCTGCAGATCACTCCCACAGTCGGTTGGGCAAGACAAGCAAATGCTCTCTCAGGCTTTCTCCTGTTTCAGGTTAGGGTTGTGTCTGGTTTCCTCCATCTGCCTGGGCTTTGGCAGAAGTTTTGTCAGTTCAGGTAAATGGCAATCTTTGCCTTTAAACCCCACCATTTCCCATCCAAAACACTTTACCACTGCTTGAGAGAGACAAGATTCAGTATTTTTTTAGCATTTTCCAGGACTCTGAACTAGCACAGTGCAAAGCATTTACAGAAGAGGAATGGATGATTCCTCAGGATACTATTAACAGGAAAGAAAAGTGTTGCAATCTTTTGTGTACAGACAGGGAAGGGTTGGGTGTCTCAGGTAGTAGCAGAAACATCACCACTATCACCACTACAGTCTATACATTAGGTACTATGAGAGGCATAGAAATCATTCTTCTAAGAATCTAAGGACAGTCAGGTATTGCTGCTACAAGTACCTTCTTCCTATACACCTTCTCATGTGAGCACAGACACAGAGATACATTGCCTCGTTCAGCATCTCCACATCTTACTGTAACAAGCCTAAGTACAAAGTCATATCCTTGCCAGGAAACTCTCCAAGCTCCAGGGCTCTAGGTTCTCAGGCAAAGGAAAAATCTCAGGCAATTCTGGTGCAGGTTTCTTTCAATTTTGTTTTGTGATGGAAACAATTCTTAAATCATACTTCTGGAATTCCCCAGGAAATGGAGCAAGGTACAGCAGCAGGGTACACAGAATGTGCAGTAAAGTAGTTTGCAATCCCTCACAGTCTGCATACATGATGTGTCTCTTAACAACTTATAAGGGACATAACATGAAAATGTATTATGCTTGCACAGCTGGATGTGACAGGGCCATAGCTTCATTAGCAAGCTATTAAAATTGTAAGGTCAATAATGCATGTCTCTTCATACTGTCATGCTCTTCTTATACTACAGTGTTTTGTCAACTGAGCATTTTTTCCCTTGAATAATCTTATTAAAAATAAAATGCATGAAATCTAGGTGTAGCCTTGTCTGCAGCTTAAGAAAACCTTTGAAGAACTCATAGGATCATATCTCATTAAGACTTTCATGAAGTATCAAGATCGAAACACCTTGGCCAACCCAGCAAACCCTGCAAACAAGGGTGAAGCCATCAGCCAGGAAACCTGCAGTGACCCATCACATCAGGTTGCTATGGTAACTGATGGATTTTTTTTTTTAAGCACATGACTCCCATACTTATTTTCAAAACCACTGGCACAACTGCATGACATTGTGCATCTCTCCAGTGATACACAAACTTGTCTCAGTCAGCAAACTGGGCAGTTTTACCTCAGAGGTAACTGGGCCCTTTCATTAGCAGCAGGGTGTGTGATAGATAAATAGCCTAATTCTCACTTGTACCAAAGTGCTTATGCTGATATAGCCCCTAATGTAAGTGTGATGATAAAGCTACTTACAATGGTACATCATTGTCCTCTTCTAATACAGAAACAAGCCTTCATGACAGAGCTGCATTCACACTACAGCCAGTCTAAACTTGGAAGTTTTACTGGCAGACAGGCTGGTTGAGATTGTGGGGAAAAAACATCACGCACCTCTCTTGACGACTATGCTGGCAGACACCCCAGAGGTGTCCCTAGATAGGCAAAACAAGTTTTTGCAGGATAACAGGAGCTGTCTGTGTATGCGCTGGCCACGTGAGAAGCTGGGTAGTTTGAATTAGCTTAACTCCTTTTCACTGAGGTGGGCCCTGGGCCTAAAGCTGTAGCCATACCAGCCTGGAAGTCAGTAAAGCTATTGAATTCCAGGAACTGGTGAAGGCAGTAACAGCAAAACAGCTCTTTTGCCAGTATGCACGTCTTTTCCCCAAGGAAGGAAGTGCACCACTGTAGCTACTATAAATAAGGCCAGAAAAGCCTGAGTTACACTTCTTCAATTATAACAGGAAAGTTAAAATATTCCAGAAGTTGGGAAAGTCTGAGACCACTTTAACTGCAGTAAGAGATGCAGTATGAGATGCTGCAGGACCATGTATCAAAACAGATGTTAAGCAGATGATGTAAATATATTAAGCCATGGGGATTCATTAGGTGGCAATAATACTGTCGTTGCAGAGAATAAAATTGCAGGATCACTTAACGTCAGGGAAATTTTACGCAAACAAGAAAGGGGATTCCAGAGAATGGCAAATTTGGACATCCCATTTGTGACTCAGAAGTTGGGGAGGCTGCAATTTCTCCCTACTGCCTCATAAAGTACTCCGTCATGTACATTTTTCCTCCCATTGTTTTACAGGGCTAAAATTAGTGCAGAGAGTGCCTGTGGAAAACACATATGGAAATAAAGAAGTTTAACTGAACATGGCTTTCTTTGGCAACTTCTGTGTTGCTTCCTTAATTAAACAAAATCAGAAGCCATTAACTTTACTTCAGACCTTGATCAACCTATTAGACATTCTGTATTTCTGCAACATCTCCTGAAACATTGCTGATGGCTCCAAGCTGTGTGGTGAGGTTAACATGCCAGAGGGACAGGATGCCATCCAGGGGGACCTGGACAGGCTGGAGAAGTAGGCTGCTTCATGAGCTTCAACAAAGCCAAGTGCAGAGTCCCACACCTGGGTTGGGACAATCCCTATTATCCATACAGGTTAGGAGGTGATATGCTTGAAAGCAGCCCTGGGATAAAGGACTTGGGAGACTCATGGATGAGAAGCTGGAGATGAGCCATCAATATGCACCTGCAGCCCAGAAGGCCAACTGCATGCTGGGCTGCATCAAAAGTGTGGCCAGCAGATTGAGAGGTGATTCTGCCCCTCTAACTCTGCTCTGGTGACACCCTACCTGGAACAGTGTGTCCAGCTTTGGAGCCCTCAACACAAGAAGGACATGGACCTGCTGGAGTGTGTCCAGAGGAGGGCCACAAAAATGAACAAAGGGCTGGAGCACATCTTCCGTGAAGATAGGTTGAGACTGTGAGAGAGTTGGGCTTGCTCAGCTTGGAGAAGGCTCCAGGGGACCCTATAGCTGCGTTCCAATACCTGAAAGGTGCCTATAGGAAAGCTGGGGAAGAAGTGTTCCCAAGGGCATGTAGCAATAGGACAAGGGGTAATAGTTTTAAACTGGAAAATTGGACATTTAGGTTGGATATTGGGAAAAAATTCTTCAGTTTGAGGGTGGTAGGTCATAGAATCATAGAATCATAGAATAGTCTGGGTTGGAAGGGACCCTAAGGATCATAGAGCTCCAACCCGCCTGCCGCAGGCAGGGCCACCAACCTCCAGGCCTGGATCTAGGTTGCCCAGGGCCCCATCCAACCTGGCCTTGAACACCTCCAGGGATGGGGCATCCACCACCTCTCTGGGCAGCCTGTTCCGACACCTTACCACTCTCTCTGTAAAAACTTCCCCCTAATATCTAATCTAAACCTTCCTTCCTTTAGTTTTCATCCATTCCCCCTTGTCCTGACATTGTCTACCCTTTTAAAAAGTTGATTCCTCTCCTGTTTCTCTGCTCCCTTCAGGCACTGGAAGGCTGCAATGAGGTCCCCCCACAGCCTTCTCTTCTCTAGGCTGAACAAGGCCAGCTCCTTCAGCCTCTCTTTGTAGGGAAGCTGCTCCAGCCCTCTAATCATCTTCATGGCCCTCCTCTGAACCCTCTCCAACAGTTCGACATCTTTCTTGTATTGTGGGCCCCAGATCTGGACACAGGACTCCAGATGGGGCCTCACAAGGGCAGAGTAGAGAGGGACAATCACCTCCCTGTCCCTGCTGGCCACCCCTCTTCTGATGGAGCCCAGGATACCATTGGCCTTGCGAGCTGCAAGAGCACACTGCTGGCTCATGTTAAGTTTCTCACCCACCATGACACCCAGGTCCTTCTCAGCAGGGCTACTCTCAAGAAGCTCTTCTCCCAGTCTGTACCTGTGCCTGGGATTCTTCTGGCCCAAGTGCAACACCTGACACTTGGCAGTGTTGAACCTCATTAGGTTCACACAGGCCCACCTTTCCAGCCTGTCAAGATCCCTCTGGAAAGGGTCACTGGAACAGGTTGCCCCGAAAATTAATGGAGGCCCCATGCCTGGAGTTATTCAAGGTCAGGCTTGATGGGGCTCTGAGCAACCTGATCTAGTGAAGATGTCCCTGCTTACTGCAGGGAGGTTGGACTAGAAGGCCTTTAAAGGTCCCTTCTAACCTAACACACTCTATGATTCTATGATTCTATGATAAGAGGGATAACCTTTTCAGAAAAAAGTTACGCAAATATGTCCAGTGTGGAATAACCATAAACTTTATGGTGGTGTTTTATTTAGTATTTCACTGGTGCTTTTTTATGAGAAGAAGTTGAGCATTGCAAGCTCTCAGCATGGGGTTATGTCTTCTGCCCAGATCTCCCCTTGTCCTCTTGCTGCCTGACTTCTGCAGTGTTTCCCAAACACTTCACTTTCCTTCTTCCCAACTCACTTTTTGCCTTCACTGCTGCAACAACCTCACATGGCTCCTTCCTCCTCAGCAGCACTTACCACTACTGCCATAATATTTCTAGAGGGCTGTTAGAGCCATGATTGCAGCAATAAGCCTTAATTAGCCTGATCAAGGCTTTATCCACTTCCTAACAAATATGTTCTTCCCTTACACTCCACCTTTTCTGTTCCTTTAAAAATGTTTTCACCCCCAGATCCCTTCTTTTTTCCATCCATCCCAATATGCTCAAAGCCAATGTTTCCTTCTTCCCAATCCCAGAGTAGTAAAAAGTTGAAAATTCATGTTTTCCTACAAATGCATGAAGGTTAGATTGCCTGGCCTTCCTTGGGATAGAGTTGAGACTACTTTGTGGACCTCAGAAGCACTGCTTGGCAGACATTCTCTCTTGCCTCCTCCCACAGTAACAACTGTGCTACGACTTGCTTCTCTTTTTCCCTGTCTTAAGAGAACTCATAAAACCTGCAGACAGGAGCAGCTTAAATTTTCCTACATGTTTTTTCTCATGTACATCAGGATGATAATAGCGGGGCCTGCTTCCTTTCAGCTGCCTCTGGCTTTAAACAGAGCAGCAATTCATGGCAGTGTTTGTCACTGAAGACACTTGTACTGCTAGAAACAGATGAGAAACAGGTACAATGGGACAGAAATCACAGTGCATTTACTCAGGGCCTAGGAGCCTTACCTTCCTATAGTAGTGCCTGGACTGTTTACAGCATGCTGTATCCTCCCTTCCAGCAGAGCACAGCAGAATGTAATTTTCTGATCAAACTAACAAACCAGCAAAAACTGAGAAGTATCTTTGCAGCAAAGATTTTAATTTTTTAAATTTGCTGGGTTTAAGCTTTCCAAACGGATTATTACCCAAAAAGCTGGAGGGTTAGAGGAAGAGATGCTGTCATCAAAATGCCCTCTGACACCAGAAAAGAGGGGAAAGCCCTTATATTGTTGGTTTCTTTCTCCTCAGTCAGTTCCTTCTTGCTCTCCACGGTGACAAACAATGGAATTTATTTGATACTGTCTGATCAAGACTGGTATAAAAACTACAGCTGACAAGTCTAAGTAATACATTGCAAACCATTCTTGGACAACCTAAATGTGGCAGTCCAAGAGTGGCTTATAGGAGTATATTAGTTCCTGGGAACTCCTTTACAGTTCACAAGAAAGCCTCCAGATAAGGCTTTTAGTGGTATGATTTAGTTTTAGGTAGTTTGGCTTGGTGAGGATCCTTCCAACTTGAGATATTCTGTGATGCTATGAAGTATAGGAGCTTAGGAGTTAAGCACTGCATTACAGAAACCACATAGGCTAAAAGGCTTTGTGCAGCCTCTTATCAGTGCGGGTACATGTGCTTTGGGAAAAAAGGAGGAAATTAACAATTGCATAATCAATGAAAATGTGCCAGGCAAGCTTTCAGGGTAAATACAAATCTGTATTAGAGCTCGGCACACAGAAGCCACTGTAGGCCGAGTATGGTTTATGCAGCGTGTCACTCCCCACAGCCCACAGCTCCCAAAGGCACGCTTCGCTGGGGAAGAGCTCTTTGACAAAGGACACGGGGATTGACCCTGTTTCAGCACAGGGTTTTGTGCAACTCTCAGCAGGAGACAGAGGCGGACCACGCAAGACAGAAGCCCACAAGGAGAGCACAGAACCGTGTGGGTAATTGGCTGAGCGTATGGGGCAGGCGGTTTATGAAGTCCCGGTATACTGAAGCGTGCACTTAACTACTTAACAAACTTTGTGCTTTTGCAAGCTCGTTTGCCAGTAAGCGTGACGACCAGGATGTCATGTCTCAGAAGGGAGGCTGGATATTGTATTCTTTTCTTTATATCTAGCTGATAGGTCTCCTGCAAATTACGAGAAATGCAGCACTTTCCTTTAAAAGCAAAAATGGAAATGGGCTTCTTGTCAGCAGAGAGACACTAGAACTCCCATTAATCTCACTTTCTTGCCACTAAAAAGCAGAGTTCAAACATCCTGCAACCTCTACTCATAGCTAATAACGTGGATCTCAGAGAGCTAAGAATAAAAAAAACCCAGAATTCTTACCGGAAAAATCAATGTGGCCCTTCCTCTTAATTGTAGCTTCTGAGCAGTGCATATATTGAATGTAAAGATTTGCATCCTATTTTGACAGCACTCAATAAAGTAAAAAGCCCACGATAGGCATCTGCAGTATCTGCTGCTGGCAAAGAAGAGATTACCGCATGTTCCTAAAGAAGAGCGTCTCCACTGCTATTTCACGCGCCTGTCCAGTTGTTGAACATTAGTCATTCACACTGAGCATTTCTGAAACTGATACAGTGACAGATGAAAATCCCTCAGTCCCACTGTTAAAACTGTTACTGGTTACTTTTTGCATGTACTTTCTCTAACAAAATCTTATTGGTTAACCTGAAAAATGCACATCTGCTCTAAGTATGTAGGAAGGCAAAGTATACCAGTGGTTATTTATAGTTCATATGGTAAGTTCAGCTTTACAACTGTAACAGAGCACTCTAATTACACACATAATTGTTTAAAAAATAGTCAGATCAAAGGTTGATGATAGTGATACGTGCAAACAATACTAAATGTGAATGCTGACAACTGCTTCCCTAAGAAATAAGTGATTAAATGTTCATAAGAAACAAGCATCAAAGTCATGGAAAGGTCATCTGACCAAAGCAAAACCATTACAAACTGTACTATTTTAATTTATTGTTAATTATTCTTCAAGCCTTACTACCAGTTCAGAAAAAGCAGATTTTTTTATAGCATAATTCAATACTGATTTGCAGTATGTGCCATGACCCACGGGGTAAACACTAGTTTGTAACTCTGGTTTCAATTTTGCTAGGCCTTCACATAGAAAGACGTCTGACCGCCACCAGAGGGACAGTGTCCTTGAATTAGGAGTGGCCAAAAAAAGGTCTGTGCACTCAGAGCATGAAATCCTCTGCTCTGTGTCTGTGGTAGCTTTTTGTTCCTGCCAGATGGGAATAAAATGCTGAAGAGGATCAGCATGCTCATACCGATATGAATTTACACACATTTTCCATACTCTCTCCTAGGTATCAAATCTAAGCCTTGAATTGAGGGCAGCTACAAGGAACCGAAATAAATAAGCAGAAATAAAATTTGTGCCATTTATGTGGAAGCATTAACACCTCTGGTCCAGACCCCACTCAGCATCTTCATGCTACACAATCCACCTTTTCCATATGATGTCCCACAGTCCCCCTGCTGCCCTGTCCATTAGCTGAGCATGCTGTTTCCCATCACACAGCCACAGGTCACAGCAACATTTGCATCTTCTGTTCTACACTTGACCTGGATTTCAGAAGTGCTAATGGGACAGTGCTAAATCCTTTCAACCTCCGGGCTGCCATCTATCTACAGAGGGCAGCTTATTTAGATGAACGCCCTGGAAACCCCACCCTGGTACAAGCTGCCAAAGCAGGTCCCAGACCCTCAGTGGGAACCGTGCAGCTGGACCGGGCCAACTGGTGCAGGTTTCAGAAAGGTATTTTGGGACATATAGAAGCTCAGAGAACATATTCCAAAAATACTGAGGTGGGGGGGTGGGGAATTGTTTTACTTTATTTTTAGGCTGCTGTGGTACCTTGTGCATCCTCTTGCCAGTATACACTGAACAGCCCCACCTGACTGCTCTATTGCACAGATTATGTAAGGATTATGTGCATTCTTAGCCTGTACTATTACCTCACCCACCCTCTAAAAAAGTTTAAAGTTTCTTCCTTTTAGCTAAGCTTGCCTAAAAATCAAAGTCATGCTGGTGCAAGTTTGATTTCAAACATCCACCTTACTATCAGACATCTCATTCATGCAGACAGCTGTGAACTTAGATGTAAATGTCAATGTAAACCTTATTCCAGTGCATAGTTTACTTGTTTCATCTGCTTTTCATTTTATTTATCTATACAAGTTTGTATTTTCCTCTATATTTTTAAGTAAAAAGGCGTTTCCTTGGTTCTTTCCCTTCACATGAAGTTACACATACACTTGCATATTTATTTTTCTTTTGTAATAGCAATTCTTTTCCCATCAAATTCAATTACTCCCACTTTGAAAATGAGAAAAAAACATTGAAAAAAGCTGTAAAATATTTGGAAATAAATGGTTCTTTTATTATGTAAAAGCATTAGGATGTCTCCAAGGTACTACAAATAAAATAATTTATAGTAAATGAGATTATTATTGCTGGGAAAAGGACCACTTAATGCCAGTTTTCTGTGGGGGAAAAAAAACCCAACCAAATCAGAGTAACCCAATAGGGGTGCTCAGAAACATACAGCCAATACTTAAAAGCATCAAGGATCCAAAACAAGCGAAAAATACATGCTGACACAGCAATTTGGAACAGGATATGTCAGTTCATCCTTATCTTGGGGATGTAGTCTTAGTGTCCTGAAAATGACAAGAAGAAGTCTTTTTTAGCATTGTGTTATTCCAGTTTTAGACCAACGGGTCCAAAGTAGTCCTACCCAGTATAAATATGGAGCAATGCAGTGTTGAGCCAAGCCTGGATACAGAAACCTGAAATAGAAAGTGTTCAGCACTGGGAAGATGTGAATTGCTGTCTGGATATCCCATAAACAGACCTGTGTGGCTACCCTGAGCAAAGCAGTCACGTCTGGGTAAATTTGGCTCAACATATTGCTGTAGCAATCAGCTAGTAATGGCTCAGCTTCCAAAGATAGCACTGCTATGGCATTAGTAACTCAGCTATACAGTCACATAGCTGAACTGTTAAAAATCCAAAACCAGCACTGGATATCACAAGTAGGT
Source organism: Porphyrio hochstetteri (assembly GCA_020800305.1). Lineage (NCBI taxonomy): Eukaryota > Metazoa > Chordata > Aves > Gruiformes > Rallidae > Porphyrio > Porphyrio hochstetteri. Next base: position 77,093,082 of record CM036938.1, on the reverse strand, counting down.
GCACAATGCTCAGGGTAGTTGAGCTTAATAATAATAATTATAATCCTTACATAATCTGTGCAATAGAGCAGTCAGGTGGGGCTGTTCAGTGTATACTGGCAAGAGGATGCACAAGGTACCACAGCAGCCTAAAAATAAAGTAAAACAATTCCCCACCCCAGTATTTTTGGAATATGTTCTCTGAGCTTCTATATGTCCCAAAGTACCTTTCTGAAACCTGCACCAGTTGGCTCACTAGATGCACAATGCTCACTAGATGCACACATAAAGGAATGCATTACAGGCTGGTCTGTATTTCTTACCCTTTTTACTTTCAAAGTGTGGCAGTCTCCTTCTCTTTTCCTGCAAATGCTCTCAATGCCCTGCCAAAAGTCTCAGCTGCAATTCTCAAGTCAAAGGGGATGATGACATTTGGAATTTGCAAGATTAACGGCACAATAGTTTCTGTCCCCTGGACAATGAGGACCAGTCCTTATCCATTAAAAAGGACACTCAGTCTGAGCTCAGTCTCATCTAGTACTTGTGCCCTCATGTGCTCTCATCTGTCTCTCTTGGATGGTCCATGAGGCACTGTGAGGGTTTAGGATATTGCAAGGGCCTACAGACCTCTCAAGCTTCAAACACTGGAGGTTCGTGCGTCCTTGCCATTGGTCCTCTGTCCCAGCTACTGAAACACTCTAAGGAATCTTGTCTGGTTTTGGCTTTCCACAGTGCAGAACAAAACTGATCAAAGCACAAGTACATGGAGGTGGAGAAGTTTGAATGGGTTCTACCAGATCTCTACTGTCCTTCAGTTTATATGGTATGAGTATATATTCCAATGTTAGGATTAGCATGTAGCATGACCCTTCGCAGAACAGTTGCAGTTTGTAGAAATTTTTTCTCTTTGCATACAATGCAGATGAGAACATCATATTAAACACAACAAAGCTCAGAGACAGAGGGATTAAAACTAAAACGCAATATAAATATTTGCTGACTGAATAAATGGACTTACTGACCTGATGTGCTTGAAAGCTTCTTAATGTGTCTAACAGGTAAGTATTATTTACACTTACAGCTTGGTTTCTGAAGACATTTAAACGGCTCATTCGATTCTAATTTTGAAGTAGGTAGGAATTAGATGAAACAGCTGAAAAAACTGGCTGTGAGACATTCATCCAAGACCAAACTTTCAGGACTCTTGTGTGTACTGATAGGTCTCAATTGCTCTGGTCAGCCTCACCTGGGACCTTCACCCTTTGCCCAATGCCCAGGAGCTCCATGTAAACTCAGACCCAAGTCTTTCACTCCCTATCTAAGCTGTGCTGTTAGGGTACTTCATTTCAGCTCTACGTCCTAGAGATGACTCTCGGACCTATACTATAGCTTGGTTTACAGACCTGTCTCTGGTTCCATCTACTGCTGCTTCTGACTTGACTCCATGGAGGGATCCTGGACTTCATTCATCAACAACTTGTGTGTGGAGCTGTTGATGTAACAAGTTATCAGCAGCCTCATTCTGCCCAGCCTGTTCTGCTGTGATACACCTGTGTTCTCATGAGGGCACAGGCTGTGTTGTGGTTGCTTTTTGTTTGTCCTGCTCTGTAGGGTGGCCTGTTTGTGGGTCCATGTCACACAAGACAGAATCAGATCTTACAGACCCTTTCCCTACTAGGACAAATGCAAAGATGAAAACCAAAACTAGTGGCCTTTTTTTATAAATGCTTGCACATTTCTATTCAATTAATTGGGCCAAACTGCAGTCACAGCAGCTGCATTGCAACTAAGACATTTTTGAAGTTCTCCTGTGTATACTAATATGAAGTCAGAGTTTGTCCAGAACAGCATATAATCTTAAGTAAATCATTAAATGTACAGGAAATATGTCACTGATAAAATAAAAAGTAACATCTCTGTTTTGAAGACCAGTAATATGGCTTCCCCATGAGCTTTTTTTTTCAGGTAAAATCAGATAAAAGCTTTGGGAACATGCAGCCCATTAATAGATAATGAGAAAATACACAGTTGAGAAAAAAATCAAGATAGTACGTAGAAAGGAGGGAAAAGAAAAGCACTTATATAAAAACAAGATGCAAAGCATGATCAGAAGAAGTCAATAAGTGAATTAACAGAACCTACTGCAAATGAACAAACTCGGGATCCATTGGAAGATGAAGACAGTAGTAGAGATCAGTGTGGTATGTCGACACTTTCTATCCTATCCACCAGAGCGTGGAGAGTAATTCTGCTAAAATCAGGTGATGGGAACAAGTGGACATAGCAGCTTCCCAACATACAAATTGTACTGCGATTCCTAATGATATAAAAGGTAAAAAAATCATAAAGAAAAACACACAGAGAAAAACAAATGCAAACACATTAGAAGTACATTTTCAGCTGAGGGCATACGGGAATTCAGCTGTAGAACTTTCATTAAGTTTAATTGGTGCCATTGTGTAAAGTCCCTGTGCATCAAGTTGCTAATGTACTCTATGAAGAGCAGATTTACACTTTTGAAGGTGCATTGAGGAAGAGGGTGGAAGCAGTGAATTCACTGTATTATGGGCTCTGAATTTCTAAAATCTTTTTCTTGGCACTTGTATCTTTACTGTCAGACAACTTTGACCTGCATGCTAGCAAATTCTATTTGCAGCAGAGAAAAATAATCTGCATGTTGTTAACCATTTTGAACAAGCAAATGAGTCAAGAAATAAATACTTCTAATAGTGCCCCTTTCATTTTTTACCCAGGGGATTGGTGTTGCCTTTTCTCATCATGCCCATGTATTTTATTAATATTCTCTCTATGAATATTCCCTGTGTGAAATAAAAACTCAGATGAACACTTCAAATTAGGCCCCAGTTTGTCTAGCTAAGTTCAATATGCTGACTTCTCTGCTGTGACAACCTAGGGGACTAGTGATTTACTGGCACCAGAGGATGCCAATGGAAAAAAGGAACCCTCCCAAGTTAACATTCCATTTCATTCTCCATAACAAATTTATGAAGTGTTGGAAAGCACTCTGACAGGGTTGTGGATTCAGAGAGAGAGGCATCTGAAGTGATTTATAGGGTGAATATATTTAGCACCATCAAGATTTCTTGGTTTTCTCAGGTTATATATGTGTCTTTATCCTGGCTGTCTTCTTCTATCCTTCACAGGAAAGAAGTAGCCACTGAGAAGATGAATAAGAAAGTGTTAATATTTATTATACAGATGCCCAATATGCAGTGTTTTTAGCAAATGTTTCTTCTCCTTCTAAGTGCTTTAATGTTTCTTGTGTTTTCTTTCTAATCTGAATATTTCTTTTCAAAGAGCTGAGAAATAACTTTAATGATATCAATTATGAAGCAAAATACATGAAGTCAGTGACAGAAAATGATATTGTTACAGGAATTTTATTTCTGCTGAGGCAAAACTTTTCCATCTCCAGAAGAAACATATTCAGATTTCTGAAAACAAGAAACTGAAAGAAACAACATTTTAACCACATGTAGCAGTGCTATCCAGTGGGAACAGTCTGGAAGAGATGTGGTTAAATTCAGTGTGTCAGATTGAGTTGCTTGAAAATGGTGCTTGGCACAGCTTGATCGAATCAGGATTATGATGAGAGATAATTTGAAGACCAATGCCTTTTTGAGAAGAAATTTATGCAAGGCCCTTAATGGCCACTATATCTGTGATTAAAGAAAAGAATTACTTATATCTCTTGGCCACAGCCTTTCAAGACTGCATTAACGAGGTTGCGTGGCACAGGCCCTATTCCCCAGGACCATGCTATATAAGCCTAATGATGACTAAAATGAAGCAATATAGGTGACAACTTATACAGAGAAGTGCCTATAAAATGTTACTGATGCTTTCTTCTGTGAGAGAAAGCAAATATCCTGCTCAGGATAGCTTAAAGATACAGTTCAAGTCAGTGTTTTACGAGTGTGTAAGAGCATGGGTCTGATAGAGATTTCAGGATGCTTCTGTGAAGGCTTCTGTAGTTTGAATCTGGCTAAGATTTAAGATTTTTGAGATGAAAAGACATAAGCTAGGAAAATAAACTCTTAAAGTACAGAAGGTCATACTGAGATAAAATGGATACTTAGGAGGTTTATAAGACTTCTAATTATCTTACGTCTCGATTCAGGCAGTTCTGTACATCCCTTCAGGTTCACAAAAATCCCACTCTCTGTAGCAGGGGGTGTGCTTCCTGCTTTTCTCATCAGCTGCACACTCTCCCTGGATCCATTCATTCTGCTAAGTGACACAAGGGCAGGGGCTGTTCCCATGACCTCAGCCAGATGTCCACAGTGTACAGAGTTGGCTCTGGATCTCCTTTGTCTTCCATGTGGTGATTATATGGCTGTAAAACATTTATTTTCATGCTTTTTATTTTGATATAAGATGTTTAAGAATAGAAAAGGGATAGGACTTTGGTGTGTGAATGCTGTCAGGCAATATTTCAGAGGGTGCTAGCTGGCACAGGCCAAAACCGCACCAGAGTGTGCTAGCAACCAAGCAGCAGCTCAGCATTTGACCTCCCCTCCTGAGCCTGTCTCATTTAGAAACAGAAATACAGCCTTAGTGCCTCTCTTCTGCCTGCTCCACCTCACACTGTGGCAAGCACATTTCCCCACCTTTTTGTCCTCCCTGTAAGCACATTCAGATGTTCTTCAAGAGGGGAGCATCAAAACCAGATATCCTCTCTGTTACCTGACCTGCTTCTCCCTGGAGAGCGCACAGACAAGACATAGAAAACTGCAACCCTTGCAGACTCAAGAAAGGATCAAGGAATATTACACTGAATCTGTCAGTGGCTGTTAGGCACTGTCCAGATGCAACCACAGGCTCAGGAAGTCATTAAGCTGCCAAAGACCAGCAAGTAGGGCAGTATACCAGGCAGCGGGTCATGCTGTTCTAGCTCTTGCTAGGCATCTGTTACCGGTCTCTGTCAGAGACAGGATTCTGGGCAAGAGGTCTTGTTTTGCTTTACAGGCTTGTCAGCATGACAGTTCTCATTAAGCAGTCAGAGTTATGATTTGACCTTCGAGGGAGGAAGAAGAAGGGGAAAACAGATTCTTCATCTCACCTACCATGTAGGTTTGGGTAGCAGAATGGCGAAGAGGTGCTTTGTCTTGGTAACCTTTGCTCTCAGTTTCACCTAACACATACCAAATTTAGTTGTAGTCTTATTTTCAGGCACATTCTGGGGATTTTCATGTGCTTTTAAACACTGACTTCTTAGGAAGAAAATGGATTTGAAATACATGAAAGATGAAATTCTCTGCTACAGTTTTATTATTTCTAGATGTTTTGCATACAAAAGATGAGTGAATTTTAGAAAGTCATAACCTTTTACAGATAATCCCTGCCCAAAGGCAAAATACATCAAAGAAATTAGCTGCATTCATGCAGTGATTCCATGATGTTGACTTGGCAGTGGAGCAAAGCAGAAAAATGTGCATAAAATAATATTTCAGCATTTAATAATGCATCAATTTACTTTTGCGCAGAGACAATCCACCTTTTTTTCACCTGAGATATTTTTAAAATTCTCACTAGAAGAAAAATACATGAGATCAAACCAAAGTGACATACTGTGTCTGCCAGTTTGTAAGAATTTTGCCAATACAAGCTTAGAAAAACCTACATCAGAGCAAGCTAAGGTTTATTTATGCTTCACCAGGTTGTTGTACTTCTGTAGATAATATTTGGCTGCAGTAATCACAACAAAAATCTGTGGTTGACATTGCCCACGAAGTTCACATTTAATATGGGAACTTAACCCAGTGTACAGTTACTTTGCAAGAAGTCAGACGCTGGTCTCACTGTAAACCGAGAGAACAAAGGAAGGACTCAATGTTTAAGCAAAACAGCTATCTACCATAGGACATGTGCAGACCTTGCAGGTGACTTTTTATTTGATACTGACAGACACGCTAAGACACATCGTGGTATTTCCTCAAAAAACAGGGGTCAGCATGTGACACAGTTGGGTGAGGATGGGCTGCAGTTCTGGAGTGTGTCTCTGGTAGGGTTTTTATGTCAAAGCCAATGCTATAAGGTACAGAGAAATCTCCCTTCTTGTCCTGGCTGCAGAACTGTAAAGTGACCGCTGTCCCACTCAGGGCCACATGTGCAGATGCCATTGATTAAGGGAGCACAAATGAGGCCAACAAGTCACATCTGCTCTGTGGAGCAAGGGAGAGGCCATAGCTCTGAGCTCAGTTCTGTGAGAATCTATTGTATAGTAAAACCCATGTGCATTTCTGCAGTGGGGGATAGACAGCTAACTGTCCTTGGTGGGACTGGATAGCCATGATCCTTCAGAATACACGAAAAATGGAAGGAACTGGGGCTAGTTATTTAAAAACATTCTGGTGACTCACTCTCTTGGTCTTCTGTATTTTTCAGAAGGTGGTCATGCACTGAAGGCATCTAACACGCTCCAATTCTTGTGCATTCTAAGGGTCTAGCAGCAAAAGTCACTGTCCCTTTGATTTACTTTCTCTCCTCTTTCCCTTCTCTGAATCTCTGTCATAGGAGTTGCTTTAGGTTTTAGTATTACCAGCTGCAAATAAAAGGTAAAAGGAATTGCACTTAACCTTTTCCTCAAACTTCTAATCTAAAATTCTTAACAGGGATAACGATTAGAAAAGTATGAAAAGCAAAGATTATAACCACAAATAATGTAGGCAGGTACTTGGCAAATATCATGCCTGTATATCTCAAACACCTCCAGTTCTCCTGCTCTTGTCCCCAGATTATTTTAACCAGAGGTATCCAAGTGTGCCAGCTATTTCCTTCCCTAAGAAGGTATGCAGGCGAGAGCCAACTGATAACACAGTGCATGCCACTTGTCAGACTATAACTAGAACAGCATTTCCAAATACTTTGTTATTAATAACTTCAGGTTACCTGGCTGTTACAAGAAATGCAGAGGTCATACTACATTCAAAGCTTAGTTTTCAACAACCAGGATATATACTTCAAGTTAAAAGTATCAACTTTTCTAAGAACCAGGAATCAATCGATTCATCATTGTCTTTTCTCAATGAAATCAAGATCCTAAGTGATACTGATGATAAACAAGACAGCTGGCAATATCAAGCTGTTGTTTCAATTATGCTATTACATACCTTCATTTTCTTCTGCCAAATGTTAAACATTCATGGAGTATTGCTACACTGTTCTGGTTTGTTCCTAGTTTTGGCAAAACACCACCTCCATTCCTGAAAGTAATATGTGAAGAAAAGGATTGTATTATATCTAATAATTAATTTTTAAAACTTCAAGGTTTTGACCAAATCTTGAGTAGGATAATGGGACAATCCAAGAATATAAGGGTTTGTATTGCTTGCATGAATACCATCTACCTATATTGGCCAAATAATTAACTAAGGAAATACCATTTATAGGAAAGTTAAGGAGCAGCTAAGCTAGGTCTGAAGACAATAGAGTTCCATGCAAACATGGTTATTTGGGTTCCAGTCCAGTGTCTCCAAGTGGTACTGCATTGTATTTGCACCCTTTCATAATTGCTGCCTACATTTCTGCACAAGCTAAGTAAAGCAAGCAAGCATCATCCCGTTGTACACCTTCAAGCATTTCTGTTACTCAGAGCTGGCAGAAGAGCCTTATTAAGCAAAAAATCAGACCATTAATTTTAAAAAAAATCATAAATATGCATCATGGGGTCAGAAAGGAAATGGAGAGACAGTGCCAAACAAACAATAAACCTCTTTATTGCGAGTACTAAAATTGCTGCCTCTATTCCCCTCAAATATGGGAGGTTTAAAAAGGTTGAGAGAAAAAAACAATGTTTTTCCTAAGCAAAATGTTCAGTGCAGCTCTCTAAAATAAAGCAGTCCTAAAGATTAGGAGAGGTCCCTCATAAACAGCCTCTAAAGTACAGGGCTATCTGATACCTCTGTGTATAACACCACAAAAGTTACTGAAACTACTGCCAGAAGAGGTCATCTAGGTCATCTCCCTGCCTATCTACACTACCTGTGTCACTTAGTGATGCTTGTCTTATTCATTGAAGAGTTTCATTGATGGGGATTCAATAGTATCCTAAGCAATTTAATTGAGAGACAGACTAACTAAATGTACCTAACCCTTTAGCACATATCTGCACTGTTGCAATTTATGTCCACTACTTCCTATTCTCTCTGCAACATTTTATTCCTTTCCTCTTTTCTGCAAATATGGAGCTGTATAGTGCCTCCAAGGAGTCTTTTCTCCTCCAGACTGACAACCACTTTTCTTTACATCTTTCCGAACAGAGTTGCATTTCAGACAGTTTGACCTGTAGCTTTATTGCAGTACTGATCACTCAAGGACAGTATTTCCTGAAAGGATGCAACTCAAATATGCCAAGGTTAGGCAGGTTGCCCAGTGGAGACAACTAGTTATTAGGCTGGAACCATTCTCATGTGCTGCTGATTCCTCACCTCCAGGCTGTCAGTTTGTTTATTTCAATCATCTGTTGCATTTCATCATAAGCTTGTTAATGATGAGTCTCAATGCATCTGAGCAGCACATAGTAGAGTCAGATTATACATCTCCAACTGGGACTTCCCATGGTCTTTTGTGTGAACCCCTAATGTGCTCAGAGTTCTAGATGAAGCACTTTGAGGGTTGACAAGTTTCAAATATGTCCAGACCTCCAATGGACCTGGATTTAGATCCTTTTGTGTAAAGGTGCTCGGCGGCAGTCAGGTGGAAAATCTGATCAAAGGATCTGGTTGCACTTTTTTTTCTTATCGTTTCTCCCTGGCATCTTCCCCGCTCTCCAAGAGAACAGATCAACCTCACTGTTGTGGTTTGTCAAGTTCAACAAATCCTGAAATCCTTGTCCTTTTCCATATTAGCACGATGACATTTCTCATTTTGGATAGAGATCAGAGTTGATCACTGCTATCTGTGTTAGGTCGTTCTAATCATGCATGCAGTGAGATCAAAAGGGATGAAGAGGGGAAAGAGAAACACAGAGAATTATGAGGACGAAGCACAGGTAGTGCTGTGTGAAAGTGAAAGCAAAGGATTTGCAGGGGATGTCTGATTTAGCCCTTTGGCTGCTCTAACAGAACAAATATTAGACACTATATGCACAGAGTATAACCAGGGCCAAAGTATATAGCAGCTTTATGTTATTTCAAACACTGCCTTCTGATTCATGTGTTTTAGACTGCCTGTGCACTTGGAAAAAGGGAAGGCTTCTCTTCACTTTGAGATCATTGGGAGAATAGGTGGATAGAAGATATTTTCACCTCTGTTGCATGGGAGAGACCTTACCTGTGCAATTCTGTGTCCTAGTACATGACTACAATGCAAAGCCAAGGAAAGCTGCTCTGAGACAGACAGCTGCTTTTCCTTACCACTCAGCTGAACCGTAATATTTTCTAGAGGGAAACCATCCCAAAGGAAAGAAAACATGTTATTATACATTAAAACAGTGTTTTACTGTATATACAGTATTATACCTTAAATACATTACATATACATATATACACTGTATATAAATTATATACATTATTCTACATGAAAACTGTGGCTGGAACAAGTTTTTCTCAGGACACCTTCCCACCAGATGTCTTCTCTCTTACAACTCATTTAGCTGCTCTGTGTTTTCCCTACTTTCCTGCACTAGGATGGAAAGTGGGATCCGACAGAAGACAAAACAGCCTCCGTTCAGAGTGTTTCCTGTGTGAGGCATCACGAGCTCCAAATTTTCTGGGGGATAAAAAGTAAAAGTTCATCAAACAAAGTCATCTCCCCCAAAAAACAAGGAGCTTTTATTCCTCGTTGTGACCAATTTTCTGGGGTGAATCAGTTGTCAGTTAATGTTAGTGTCAGTGAAGTAAGAAAAAGAAGGGGTGGTGGTGGTGTGTGTACCTGTACGTATCAGCTGTAGTTTAATATGCTGCAACAATACTTGGAGAGCCTCTGCTTATCTACAGCCAAAAAGTGCTCCAAGAGATAAGTATCATTATTAGATGTTTCTGCCAAGCTCTTTCACTTTTCAAAGGCAATATGTAGATGCTTGCACTAGTTGTGCTCTACCATGGGGTCAGAGCTATCATCCTAGAACATCATGCTCAGAAGCACTTAAGATTTGTCTAATTATACTTCAGATGTTTGAAAGATGGAAGTGGTAGTTGTCCCTAAACTCTGCATTATGAAACTATCATTTGGCAAATTAAAAGTTCCCCCTTCTTGCATCAAACATGTAGAGAGAGATTAAGGCACTGTTATTTCACTATGTCAACAGTAGCATTACTGTTAATCATGACAGTGAAAAATGATTTCTTAAAAGTCTCTTAAGACTCCTAAAAGTGTTTAAAAGTCTCTCAGAAATAGAATATTCTGTGCAATTTCTTCTCCAGCTTGTGCTGGTTAGCATGCCTGGAAAATAGAGAGTATCTGTTTAGTCCAGCAACTAAAATGACCTGAGCTCTTAGGAGTTTTTGAAGGTAAGCTGCATGGAAAGCTACTGGTGTGCGATGAGTTCTGAACATTCAGATGGCAGTCTTGATCTTGAATATATGGTTTCTTTCCTGGCAGACTATTACAAGGTCTCCATCCCTAGAAGCATTTTGTGGAAAGGCAGAAAGCATTTCTAAGTCACCAATCCAAAAGAAAAGTCTCACTTCAGCTCTAGAACAAAATGAAATATAGAACTCAAGGTTCGAGCAATGTCTTTGGATATGGCTTCATAATACAGCTGCAGTGGTTGATATACATGAGCTGGTGCAGCTCTCTTTGCAGTTGTGTGCAGGAAAAATGGAGTTTCAGAAACGATTTCACATAGTTACTTCTTTGATGTGCTCCACAGAATTGTGGAGTTGCTGAAAGCCCACAGAAATCCCACATGTGTATTGAGTGGCAGTTCAATATATAATATAAAATGTCCCAGGGAAGCTAATGGGACAAAATGGCTTCTATGGTACTGTAGCTTCCTCACTGAAGGTTTCAATTCCCTCTACTTGTATGGCAGGGCCTCTCTACTTCAGATGGGTATCAATGGATATGGATTGTAAATTTGGGGTGTCTTCAGAGCTCTAAATGAGGCCCAGACATTTCAAGAAATGCTAATCCTATGTTAAAAACCTGAACTCCACCTTCTCTCACCAACTGGGGAAGTAAGTTACATTCCTGTACTGAATCACTCCCTTCAAAGCCTGTCATGATTAGCCCAAAACCAGCTGAGGGATTTCAGCAGATCCCACAGCCATAACCTTCCCTTCATTTCTCTCTCTGGTCTTCTTGGGAAAATCTAGTTAAACTCCCCCACACTTACCAGATTGGTTTTTTTTGTTTGTTGGTTTGTTTTGGGGGTTGGGGTTTTTGTTTGGTTTTTTTTCTTCTTTTCAAGCTAGTGAACAATGTTTATCCTCAAATGCTCAATCAATTCTGAAATAGGACAGTAGTATAATTTTACACTGAAAGCCTAAATTGAAATATTATCCCCTTGTGAAGGCCCAGTCTAAAGAACAAACCACTGGTTGACTGTACCGAAAAGGCTGTATCCCATCTGCTCTCATTTACAACTTTGAGGCTGATGACACTACCTTAATCCCCAAGTAGGGCAGCCACATCTTTCGACAAAAGACTAAGAAAAGGATAATTTTCTTCTTCCACATTAAATTAATTTTACACAATTATAGAGAATTCTTGTCCTTGTGGGCAAGAAATTCTTTGCTTCTGGATGACAAGGCCAAATGATGAGGCATTTTACTGCCTCCAAATCTCCACTCACTATTACTTGGAACCTAGCTTTAGTATCAGGACTAAGCTGTTGTATCTTCTAGATCACGTACCCTTGTTTGCGTATCATGTCCCATTCAATACTATCAAAATATACCATAGAGTCAAAGAATGCTTTGGGTTGGAAGTGACCTCAGGAGATCATCTAGTTCTACCCCCCTTGTCATGGGCAGGTACACCCTCCACTAGACCAGGCTGCCCAGAGGAGAATATGGTACAAGCAGACTGCTGCCAGGTCCTGGAGAAGGTACACCACTCCACATACAGCCCTTGCTCAGAGAAGCCTCTTCACTTTTTTCCCGGGAAATCCACTGGGATTTTTACCATCTTTCTCTAGGTCATTCCTTTCTAACGACCTCTACAGATCTGTCCCCAGCATGATGGAGCTCTGTTTTTAGTTCTATTTAGATACATTCAGGACTCTGACCATCCCATCCCACCCCATCCCTTGTATTTTTTTCCATCAGTTCCCTTCTTTTCTTTGTGATAGTAAACTGGTTCTGATCACTTCAGAGGCTGTTCCCTCCTTATTTATCAATATTTTTCAGAATCTAAAGGCTGACTACTTTGAAATATCAGTCTCCATACCTCTTGCTTAATTTTCAGATGAATAGTCCGACCTTACATGTAAGTCTATTCCTTTAACCTACTTGCAAATCCCTTTTTAAAGGTCATCTGTTGATGCTGCAGCTGTGATTACTGTTCACCAGTATGAGGGAGCTTTTCAAGGGATAAATAATCACCCTGTTATAGCTAACAGCTATTGTGTTAGCTTACTTTAGTGCTGAAAATTATATTTAATTGTCAGCAATGCATAACTTGCACAGCTATAGAAAACAACACTGAATTCTGTTCTGCCTCATATATCATTGATAAAGCTGTCATCGAAAGCTTTCCTTTTTGACTTTTGTCCCTGGAGTTCATGACTGACCTAATAGGAACTTAAGCTTGGCTTTTAGAAATACTGGTGTGTTTGAAGTCATGAGGCGCAGATGGAATGAAAAGAAAATCCCACAGAGCTTTTTGCAGAAAGGTTTTTCTAATGACAGCTGGATTTTAACCAAGCCATTGTCCTGGTTTCTGAATGTTGACAGCAGCAACACTTAGCAAGTACCTATATCTGCTCAGATGACGACTTAAGGAACAAATGCTGTTGGACTCAGATTCAGCATCAAAAAGAAAGATGTGAGATAGTTATTACTCCTTTTTGACACTAACGTCTGTGCTTCACAGCTGTATTAGAAGGAAAAAAATGCAGGGAAAAGGGGATGTGCTTGGGATGGAAACACAAGAGTATATTCCATAAAAAAGATCTTGTAAAAAGGAGAGTGAGTTTTTGCTTAAAATCTTTTCCAAACATTTATTGATAGACATTTGGCTACTGCCATGCAGGCACCTTTCCCGCTGCCTTTAGATGCAGGAATGAAGCTTGGATTTGAGGTCAGGAAATTAATTTTTTTTTCTTCTTTTGGAATCACAATGATTATTAATCTCTTCAAACCTGAATGGATCCTTCTTTGGAGCTAATTTGTCTCCTCTTCCCTACCACTTAAGTTTCTTCCTACTTTTAGTCCTTGTAATGCATTTTTTAGGCCTCCTCTCCTGTCCTTGCTTTCTTATGGAAATGCAAGGCATTTCCCTCACTTGCTACAAACTGCAATTTCAATTAAGCCACAATTTGGCTTTTTGTTGAAACATTTTCTCTTATTTCTTTTCCTTCAATTCAGACTTCTCCCAAAGACTCTCTTAAAAAGAAGTGGCAGATAGGATTTAGATTAGAGAGTATTAGGATCTATACTGCTGCCCCTGAGTTTCATTGACTGTTTGTCCTGTTTTGAGCCTAATGTGATACTCTTTAAGGGAATGCTGGTTCCTTGAAATCAGTCCAAACTGAGAGATATAAGAATGCTATCAGAGTGGGTGTGAAAACCTATTTTTTCAGGATCTTTATATAAACTTTAAATTATTTATATGTTCTAGGTATTCACAAAAGATCTTTCAAAAACCTAAGAAACTCAAGAACCTAATTTATTTCAGTTGTGTTTGCCCTGATTTTCTCTACAGATAATGGTAATGATTTTGCTGTTCCATAGAACATTTATAGCCATTTAAAGGTGTTACCAAATTTCTTTCTTGCAATTACACTCATGAATAAGGAAGGCCACCTCCTTTGCCTAACAGTTGGAGAAAATAGGAACTGTGACACAGCCTGAACAAATCTACCCAGCTCCTGTTAACAGTAAACTGAATGGTGCTCATTATATCAAGAGTAAATTGGCAGGACTACAGCAATTTCCATTAACAAGTTTATCCTTGCAATACAGTTAAGCTGATGGAATGTGCATTTTTAAGCTATGTTGCCAAAACAAATTACACTCTGGTATAAAAGTCACTATTGTTTTTTCTGGTACTGCAAAAGATTGAAACACTTCAGAGCTTAATGATCACAGTCCTTTTCAGATAAACCTGTTTTATTACAAGAGAGGGAGAATTTGAATTGTTGGTCTGAGAAAAGGCACAGAAAAAGGCAAAGTTTGAGGACTTCAGACCAATCAACAACTTTTTTAGCAACCCGTAGTAAGTCATTTGATCTCTTTTCCAGACAATTGGAGTGCAAAAAACAACTCTTTAAAGTTTGACATTTAGAACATTTCTAAATCCTGGCTTCTGATGTGTTGCAAAGTTCTTTAGGAATAAATAGAAAAATAATGTGTAAATTCCAAAAAATCAGAAGTTGTAGGCTGTTTATCGGGGCAAAACAAACATTTCTCATGCCGAGAAGAACATGCCTGAGTCTCCATGTTCGTAACACAGGCAGCTGTTGAGGGAATGTCGAAAAAAAGCAGAACTTGCTGAGACATTCATCAGCTGGAAGTTCAGTGTCAGGTCTTCTCATAAAACCTTTACTCAGTGCTTGTCAGATCAATGTTACTTAGAGATTTTGTAAGTAAGAACTGCATTATAAAGTACTTGTTACCAACTGAGAGTGAGAGCAATTTGCTCAGGGTCATGTAAGAAAGACAACCCATGTATCCTAATTAGAGTTGAAGCAAACCCCAAAATGGTCAGTCCTTAAATACAAGACTAATTTCTCTCTCTAACCATAAGAAAACACAGGCAGCAGGGAGGAAATAAAAGTATCTGCAAAAGGATAACTGAAATTAGACTTCGCTTATTCAAATGTCGGAAAGGTGTTGCGTATCCTAGTCAGCACTCAGAAAGTGTTAATATGTTAAAGGAACACAGAATTATTTGATGAATGAAGACCACAGTTTTATTGCAGATACATTTGTGCTGCACAGTCAGGTGTAATATTTTCATGTTTTTACATGGAAAAATATTAAGACCCAGGTGTCGTGTTCCTGGCGAGGCCAGAGTTGCCTTCCCCAGGCAGCCAGCACAGGTGAGCCAAGCCGGCCCAGACTGTTTCCACACCACCTGACATTACAACCACCACACTAGGAAAACTAAAACTTTCAGTAATGTTTACTACCAAAGAAAGGCTATATCTGTATCATCAAAAATAAAATGTGAAAGAAGTGCTTTTAGAATGAAGATACAAAAGAAACTGTTGTTTCTGAGGAAAAAAAAAAAGGGGGGTGGGGGATGGGAAACCTGACATGACAGTAATATATATATTTTTATAATGGGGGAAGGAAGTTATGTGTCTCTACATAATACTAAGCCTAATACTGTAAAATTAGAAACAGTGTCTGCCTGATACTGTAAAATTAAGGATAAACTTCAAATCAATTTCTTACAGCAAGCATTTTAAAAAATGAATGCTAGCAGTATAAATTAAAAATTACCTGCCTTCTACTATAAAGTATTTCCTATGTGAATTTTCCTGAAAAAAATCCAAACCCACACAAAGAAAACCAAGCTCATGTGACTAGTATGTTTGCACTTTTCTCATTCAAGTCTCAAACTAGCCCTGAGTTCCCAAGCTGAGTGCCCACATGCTGCCCTTCTGGAGTGCCCACTTAAGCACCACCACAAAAATAGGAAATTGACTCACTCTAGTAGGGTCTGAGGTGCAAAAAGACTTTCCTTTTGTCTTTAAAACCCTCAGGCCCACACTTTTAGCAAATTTTAAGAGGTTCATAGCAACATACTGTATGACAAGCATGGAAAGAGACCAATAGAAGGATTTTGTAGCTAATTAAACAAAAGTATATAATGAGCCTGTTTGGTAAAGTTTACAGTCTTGAAGTCTGCTTGTTTAAAGATAACCTGCGGTTGCAACAAGGAACATTTCAAAAGACAAGCTGCATTTCTTAGAGTGGCATTGACTCATGCTGAAAAAAATCTCCATTCTTTGCTCAGCCTCAGAAGAGAGAACAATGGTCTGACCTCACAGCTGCTCATGGCAAGAAATTCTGCATCTTAGTGCACAGCACACTTAGAATAAATAGTAATCTCAGTAATCATAATGATGCCATCAGAACAGGGCTATGAGAAGACTTTGTCCCATGGTAACCTCAGACCTGACACACAAGGCCCAACCATTACATGTACTTCTCCTTCACATGCTCCTAAAGGAGACCTCCAAGCCCTACAGTGAAGAAAAACAGTCGTTACAAAAATCATTATTTTCAAATCCATTTTCCAAGCATAAAGATTGGACCAGTAAAGACAAAACTGGGTTTATGCCACGTGCAACTTTGACTGCCTGAGCTCTTCATCCCTTTTCCACCCTAAGAATCCCCTAAGCTGGCAAGACCTGAGTATTCAGGAAGAGGCTGCTACCATTTCTTCTTGTGGTAAAGATAGATGACAGCAGATGTGACTTTCATGTCTGCATGTTAGCTTTCTATCTCTGGCTTTCCTGCATGCCTGTGCATGAAACTGTAAATTAAAAATACAGAGGCTTCTGCCTATTGCTGGAGGATTGTTTGCTGCCCTAAATATGAAGCTGCGATTTCATATGTACAAAAGCATGTTGTCCTGAAGCTGAAGTTCTAAATTTGGGTCAATGCTGAGCTAGGCAGCCAAAGAGCTGCTGTGAAGGTGCAAGCTTTCAGAGTTACTGAGGAAATCTTATTGCAGAGGACAAAGAATCCATTCCTGCCTGTTCTTGATGTGACTGAGCAGAGTAGTATATTTCTTAGCTGAAAGTCTGCAGTGTCTCTGTTGAACTGAGATAAAGGTTGGAGACAATTGTCAGAAGTCTCCAGAAACTTGGTCAAATGCACAGGAATACTGCTGAGACAGGACAAGTAGTGAGAGTCAGCTAAGTACACAAATGTCATACAAGATCCACAACTTTTGGCAGCACTGCTTTTCTCTCTTAATGCTTTCAATTTAGAAACAGACAGGATATTTAGAAATATCCTGTAGCATCTTTACATTTATTTTTATCTCTCCTACTCACACATGCACACACAGATAAAGACGAGACTTGACATTTTTGCAGTAGAGTTTTACTGCAGATGAAAAATTCAATCATTTCTGCAAGTCCTTACCATTCCTAGCTTCTCAGAAGATTTGCAGGTGACCCATTACATGTCCTTCAACCCTACTGTGGCAAACAAACTGACACAATACTTCCTGCTTTAGCCTGGAATTATTAAATGCTTGCAGTGCTGGTTTGTGGAGACAGGGCTGTTGTTACTAAAGTTCAAATTAATGTCTGATTTGACAAGCACAAACAAGATGCTCTCTGTTTAAGTTCAGATTTTCAACTCTTGAAGAAAGTTGATCAGCTCTAATACCACTTCCTTCACTATTACCAAGCTGCCTATGTTTCACAGCACAGTACGTCCACTGCAGAACCCTGCTTCCCCTGTCACTGCATCTGTGCACTAAAAAGAAGAAAATACTGTGTTGTTTTCAATTTAGCGTTTCTAATCTCACACAGTATTATTGTTGATAAAGTTTTGACTAAGGGCACCTTTTGTTTGTGCTTGAGTTTATAATTACGGGCAAAACCTTGTTTCCCTGTGCTTAATGTCTTCAGTGAAATCCAAACACAGCTACTTTGTTCCACTGTGCTTCTTACAAACCTTTCTGGTCCAAACTGCTGGTAACACCTGATACCTCTGATAAGCACTGAAAAGGGAAGAGATGTGGAGAACAGGGAATGGGAATCAAGTAAAAGCTGTAAAAACTAAAAATCTGTTTTAAATAGGGAAACTGATTCTGTGTAGCAAATTATGTAAATAAAATTCTTCATTGTTCGCATGCTAAAGCAGGAACTCCAGGTAACTAATAAACTGGACTGGAAATTCTCCTGGATGAGAGGGATCAGGACATCTTTCATTGGTAATTTATTTAACTGAAATGTAAAATCACCCTTCAACTGGCAGAGCCAATAGAAAAGGCCTGTGCAGAAGAGATCAACTTATCTGGAATTACTGAAACCTCACGCACCAAGGAATACACATACCAATCAGTTCACTAATACAAAACCACAGAAGGTGTCAGTGAAGGTACATAATGAGTGCTTATCCTGGAAAATTATAATGAAACATTTTGTAAACAATCAACTTAGTAAGAAACTGTTCTAATGGTTTGGAGATGTGTGCTGTCCTAGAAAATGCATGCTGGATGTCTTCTATAGATGCAGAGAAAACACTGTTAGAATTTCCAAAGCTCACACAAAACTGTTCTAATAATGAGCTAAAATTAAACAAGATTGAAGATTTTTCAAACAATAGAGAAGATTAATCACTGAATTAGAAGTTCACACTAGCAGCCGTTATCAGACCTGCTTATGCTCCATTATCACAAGCATTTGTCGGTGAGTTTTATACCTGAAGATACACAGAGAGCCATATATCACAAGTATTATTTAACCAAACCTATATAAAGTATTATTAGAAGAAAAATATAAGACTAAAGAATAAGAATAAAAATTAAATGGTTACCAGGAGGTATTTATCTTGTAGCAAGCCCCCACCCTGCAGCCTAGCTCACATAATCAAGAAAGATGAATTATTTTGCTAAAAGTTTGGTTTGCCATAAGAAAAAAATGAAGAATGAGGATAAACATTAATAGGGGACTAATTAATATAAATTAGAAGTTACCAAATACCTGAAAGTAAAGCAGATTATAGAATAATTTATAGCTATCAGGATAAGATAGAAATGGAAAAGATTTCACAATGGTATTTGGAACAGAAGAAACCCTCTCAGTGTAATAGTTCTACTTCTGGATGGCTTTAATCTTTCTAGAAGACTGGTTGAGGACAAATTCTGCCACTGACTTGTTTCTAATAAAGCTTGGAAGAACAGGGACATTTCAGAAACTGGAAGTGAGAAAATGTTGAGCCAGAAACACTGATAAGGGATATACTTACCAGGGATAAGAACTGGCCACTTCACAGATTTCTAAAGGCCACAATCAGTAAGAATCATAGTTGTTTGATGGATTCTCATGGGAAAATCACCAGTCACCTGCTTTCCAGGATTGGGTGCTATCCCATATTTGCAGAAAGAAGTTTCATTTGAAAATAAAAATAACATCACCTTTTTTGGATGAAATAAAATTAGGGGTGTCACAAGTAAAAATGGAGGTAAGCAGAGAACATCCACAAGTAAGTTGGGTGAGTAGGATTACTTCAAACTAGAAATTTAAGTTGGTTTAGATGAACAAAAGGAGGGAGAGTTTCCTAGAAAGAGCAAGTCTGAAATGAGCATGGGACCAAATGCACAAGGAACTCCACAGGAATGTGAGACTGATATAGTGAC
Source organism: Porphyrio hochstetteri (assembly GCA_020800305.1). Classification (NCBI taxonomy): domain Eukaryota; kingdom Metazoa; phylum Chordata; class Aves; order Gruiformes; family Rallidae; genus Porphyrio; species Porphyrio hochstetteri. Next base: position 77,073,645 of record CM036938.1, on the reverse strand, counting down.
AGAACAGTAAAGCTGATCTGACAAGGAGGAAGATTTCAGGCAGCAAGGAGTAGTAGCATTGCCTCTATGTGTAAACTGCGAGATCAATGTAAAACCAAAACAGTTCTGCAGTCTACATTTTCAAAAGTTTTTGAGGAACTGACAGGCTATAGACCTTAAATGTCTTTGGTGATGGAAATACCTCATACTTAAGGAATTATTACACTATCATGGGGCCAGTCAAAGCAGCCCAAAATATGGATCCACTCACCTCTCTCTCCCCAAGGATTTGAATGTAGCCTGCAAGCCATTTACAGATGGCTTGAGTACCCATAACCATAACAACCTTATGGTTTATTCACACTATGCTAACCTGAAGGGGATTCAAATGACACAGGAAAAACAACACAGGCAAGATGCTTTGATATCCTTAGACTGTACCTGGTGATTGTGACAGATGAAGACGCGTTTCAGTGAAAACTATAGATCATACATCAATGAAACCTGGATCACCACACAGTTAAGAAATGTAAGAGTTTTTAAGCCATTAGGTCATACAGATTTTGAAGTCTGAATATAATTCTGCAGAATAAAAACTTTCAGGATATAATGAATCTCCTAATAATTTTTAGTTCAAATACTCCATATGTTGTTTTCACTGTTTGCTGGTCATCTCACAACGTCTTTATTTACTCCTGTCTCTTTCCTCCTTGCCCAGAATTCACACAACTACACTTGGTTTTCACTGCTATATGGTGAGACATCCACCACTGGGTAAGTCATCGGGCAAGTTTCGTAGTAGCTTTCAAGGCATTTTATTACTTCACATTACCACAAAGAAAACGTGCAGCTATGGGCAACCACAACAGAGTTATTGTGATCCTCTGATCCCTTCCTGTGAGTCAAAATGAGCCAAACCCAGTGCAACCACAAACTCTTCAAAGTACATCTAAGCATCCACTAGAGGCTCAAAGGATTAACAACATCAACTACACAAGAAAGAAATAACTTGTCTCTCACTGTTCCTTTTTTCTTCCCACACAGGACTTTTGGGATAGCTACAAGATAACATTCACTGAGGCCAAAACAGAAAAACTGATACCATCAAGTTGTCATCCATGTATTCACATATAAGTCTTACATATCCTTCAGAAAACTTTATGGGTGGATAGAATTGGTGAGAAAGCAGACGAGTTTGCATTATGGTTAGAAACAGTAAATAACACAGGTTTTCTGAGGAATATTTCCTTTTATGTGAACTGACCAAATTAATAAGTTCTTATTTTTTCTTCTGGGATAATATCTCACAAGTATAAGTAAAGAAAATAAATATATTTTTTATACAAAAGCTATCACTTGCAATGGTATAAAAAGGCATTTACATTAAATTGAGGGCACTTCTTAATTTCTTCTCTGTGTCTGCTAGGAATTAAAACACATTATACATGTAAAGTTATCAACTGTTAACTGGAAGGTTATTAAGTGTCTGGGATAGAAGACAAGTTGACAGGACAGCAGTGGGTCAGTAATGATACACAAAAAGTCCTAACTGATCAGAGAATCACATGTAGTAGCAAAGAAAAGAGGAGAAAGATGTTGAGTGGAACTGAAAGAAGAGCATCTGCCACATGATTGTGTCATCAGGAAGTAAGACTTAGTGTTTCAATTATGTCAGTGGGTTTAACAGGCAAGTTTTGAGTCATAAAACATGGTAGCAAACTTCCAGTAATCATAAATTCCCTGGCATAATCTTGATACTACCATATACCATAGAATATGAAGAACAGTTCCTAATGGAGATAGAGAATGAGCCAAGGCCCACTACCCAACCAGGAAAAATAAGCTCCCTGTGTGATCCATTCAGTAGAAAAAACTCTATATATACTAATAGTTTATCCAGTTCTTTTGACTGATATTTAATTCACTGTATTACTCATAGATTTTTCCAACCTTAAACCATTTGCTGGCAAATTTGATGGTATTCTTATTGTTCTCAGATATCCACTACACTTCTCAAGTCTCCATTTCTGAGACAGCACCACCCAGTCTCTCGTCAGTAACCCAGGAATTATCATTGACTACATCCTCCCATGCATTTACCTGCATGTTAGATATAAATATTAAGAAATCTCTCCATGTAACATTTCTACAGCTTAGCCTCTTTATATCGATAGCTAAAACCTTGTCAGCCACTGGGAAATTCTCCTCTTGCCTGGCCCAGCTTGATCTCTCATCTCTATCCAGTATACTACTGCCAGCGTTTTGTCTTTGTCTTTCATTTTGACTGGGTATTTTTCTTTGTGTATCACATCCCTGAATTCCCTTATTTGTGACATCAAATACCTTGTCTTTCAGGGCCTTTCATGGACTAACCCAAACATAGACAACCTTGCTGACCCTTAAATCAGAAGGCAAGGAACTGAAAGACATTCACCATATCCCTCAGAGAGCTTAGTGGAGAAAGAGGGTAGTTCTACAAAGATGACAATGGCTCCCGAAGAGACCCACAATTCTGTCTGTGGTTTGGGGTTAAGCTGGGTCTTAGCATTATCTCACGGTAGCAGCTTCAGGAACCCTGCTGACTTTCTTTGACAGAGAGGAGCTGAGAATACCCAGCAGCCCATTCCAGCCCAGCTCTGGTGACATGACATAGAACTAGAATGAAAATTATGCTTGAACAACTTGAGAAATGCATGTAGTATGTTTGCTTCCCCAGCACACCTTCACACTCAGTATCATAAATTTCAACCATAGCTAGACTGTCACGTAATCCTGCTACCACTACATATAAGAAATATTGTTGTTTTGTGTTTCCCTTTCTGCATATAGTTATCAGCTGTCTTATATTTGAAATTTCCACAGGTGTTTGGAGTTTACATTCATTTTGTGCAGTATTTGTGCAGGACCTGTCATAGAGGAGATGGAAGTTCCAGAAGAGAGCTTCCTCAATAATTTAAACACTTATCTTTCTGACTTTTTCATCAGAGTGCCTTACCATGCAAACTAAGAATATTTCCTCATGCAGCTTTCTGCACATATGTCTTATGATTACACTGTGTAAAGTATGTGGACACTGGCTCAGTAAAACTGTCTCAGTAAAAATAGTAGGAGATATTTTCTGTTCTAAAGCAGCATCACCTCTATTTACAGTTCTATATCCACCCAGTTTCTTCCAGATGCTGTTTCTCTCCTATGGAATACTACTGTTACTTTCCTTCTGGGCTAAACCTGCCAGAAAAGTTTTGTAGTGGTTGGAAATATCACAAAAAGCTGGAACAGCTCTGGCAATTTTAAGAGTAGGAACCTTAACAGAATACTACCAAAGTGGATCTAAACCAGGTCCTTCCTTAACCTCATGATGGAACAAGAAGATTATCCTGGAACAAGTTACAAATACGTAGTATCAGCTGATGCTTATAGAAGCTGGGTGCTGTGATTGTTGGGATTTGTGCAGAATTATCTTATTAAGCAATTGCATTTCTAGCTCAGGGCAGAGCCTGGCAGCAGAGAGCAAACACCATTATGACTGCACACAGAGGGGTAGGCCACATCACACTGAAGCTATGTTATAGCAATAGAGTGTTGTGAAGGTCTTCAGTCTACCACATAAAGGTTTTCATGGCTTCTCACTCTCTTCAATTTCCCTCTGTTATCTTCATCTTTTGTGCTTAACCCGTGCCTCAGGGCAGAGAGAAGGTATTTGGTATCTTGCTTGCAGGCAGTCGGCTCTCCGTCTGGTGCTTATAGAGTGCTGGTAACTTCTGCAGCCATTTCAGGAGTAGAAATCTTAAAAAAAAAAGATATTTAAAAAATTGAAAGAGGGAAATGGATTTTTCCTATTCTCCATTACTGCCTGGATGCTAATAGCTTTGCCCTGCCAGTGTCTGAGAAGCTCCTGGAAGGAAGTGAGTTCCCTATTTGTTTTAATGTAATTTGAGTGCACTCAGTGCCTTGCAAAGGCACTAGACACCTCAAAGGAGCAGATGCTAAATGCTCAGTACATTAACCATCTGACTGTTACTCTCAACCTTTTTGATAATCGGGGTTATTTAAAATGCCACTACTGCCGCTCACATATTGAAAACTCCTCTCCTGACCTCTTCTAAAGAATATAAATAACTCATTAATCATCACTTACTTATCTTCTGCAAATAACAATACATGAGACAGTAAGTTATCTTGAGCTTTTTATGTAAACAATATTCTCTATCTGAGAAACTAGCAGTCTGCTACAACCTAATTTGGCAACAAAAAATTATTCCTTTTAATGCTTACTAAGTAGCTTCATAAACCGTCCAGTTAGTTCTTCTGAGTTTTTCCAGGCAAAAACGCAATATTTCACTACTAGACTCAACTTTCTTTCTTATGGTACATGGAAGAAGTATTGAGGGCACACTAATAATGTATTTTCAGAAATTTTTCCTTTTCTGTGGAGGAAAAAGCTGACATTGAGGATTTCTTTAATGTTTGGTAAGTATTTGGAGACAGTGGTTTATTGGTATACAAAACATCTATAAACACACCCCTGTGGAATTCAAGAGGGCAGTAAGAATGAAATAAACTCTAATTTTCCCAAATTAGAAGCAGCCAGACTCTGTTTACCCTCAGCTACGCTTCTGCTTGGAAGGCAACATACAAAACTTGAGAAAAAGTATTTATGTTGTTTTGTCCAGAATGTACCTTGGAAGCTTTTCTATGTGGACTTTTACTTGGATGAGTATGAAAAACCATGAATCAGGAAAGCCACAAAACCAATGAAGTTCTCCCACATTAATCAATGCATCGATGTGTCAATAAACAGATGAGGCTGTGGAAATTTACAGGAATTTGCAGACCTTAAAATGTCTGGAAAACTTTAATGTGTTAACCTATTGCGCCACCTAGCCTTGCCTGGGGGACATTTCCCCCCGAAATCTTGTCGCGGACTAGCGTATCGATCAAGAAGTGTGTTTAAATATTGAGCACAGACTGAATTGTTTCTCTGGGTGAAGCACTCTAGTATGCAGGTGATATTTGCCTAAAGTGTTTCTTGCCTTGGAAAGCTTTATCGCTAAATCAGAATGGCTACCCTTGTAGAAAAAGACTTGATCTGCAAGCCACCACATGTATGTCAGCAGAACCACCCCCCATCATACTGCTAAGTGATACAAGTCCAACAGAACTTTCCTCCAGCGTAAGTTGTGTCTCCAGAACAGGCTTGCTGGCACAACACTGGGGCTGGAATAGCTGCTACAGGAATACCCATAATCCCCTGAAGCATACACAATACTTGTGAGTGTGCTCATAAACACCTCTAAAGACATTCTCTGGGCTGTACCTTCCAAAGTCTGCCTCCTTCCTAGTTAATGGCACTATCAGCCACAAAGATCCCAAGTCCTGGCACTCCACACAGTGTCTAAGTGCTTGGTGCTCTCAGTCCGCTACTCCCGGATGCACTCCTAATGGCTCCTCTTCCACAAGCCAGACTTCCTCAGCCTGGCTTAGACACGCTGCTCACTGCAACTGGCTTTGACACAGAGATTCTTCTGTTCGGTAGGACAGGTAGGAGAAGCTGCATTAAATGTTAGCTGTCAAACCACTGAGCCTAACCATCCAAAGAATCCAAGCTGCTATTTTCTTTCTGTTGTATACCCAGCCTTTTACACAGTACATCATGCAATCACATTATATCATCTTATATAGTGAATTTATGATGGATTTCTGATTTATTAATCACCTTATTCATGTACTAGATAAAAACTGAAGTTTCAACCAGTAGTTCCACTATTCATGATATATAACAAATATTTGAGAATATAAGCTTAGTGAAGAATAGTATGCAACACCAATGTACCTAAAATTTCAAGACCTTCTGCACTCCAATTTGTTATTTCTCTAATTTTATACATCCTAAGCCAGAGTCTACATTTTTGGGAGAAGAGGAAAGAGATAACTCCTAACTTACCAGTACTGGGTGTTTGGGTTTCTGCCCCTGGCACTTCCACATAACACTCAGCATTTTTCATTTTCCCATGAAATGAATTAGTTTTGTCATCCTTCTAAAGAAAGGCTTCTGTTTGTTGCTGAGGTACTTTCAGTTACACAGCATCAAAGAAAGCTTACCTCATCTTCTAGAGCTTAACTTTTCTTCGCAGGAACAAGACTCCAGAACTGCTGAACATGCAATCCAAAGCCATGACATGGGACAAAACAGAAAACAGACTTTCCCAGCCCCCTTTTTATCATCAAAAGGCTCATGAAGCCCGTTTTTTCAATTCATTTTATTCACTACAGTGAACTGACATGTAAGCACGTATAGGGAGGCAGCATTACCATTTGAAGATGCTGCTGTTACTTGTTTATTCAGATTAAAAACTCAGTTGGGCTGGAATTTTCTATGCCAATTCTCTGCTGTAGACTGCTGTGTGGTTTCTTTTTCTTTTTTTTTTTTTTTTCAACTTCAGTCCAAATGACTTATCAGTTTCTAAGAACTGTATTTAAAGGAAATCTGGAGACTATTTAGAGCTGTTCTACTACCCCCTGATGTACAGAAATAGACTCTATAACTCAGAAGTTACAAAGTAGGTATGTTTAATGCGTGCAGATGCACGGGGGATTGCTCCACCACAAATCGTGCACCCCAACATGACAGTTCTTTGTTATATACAGTTCAATGACACTTACTCATTAGGTTACCTCATACACCTAGACATATTAATTACCTATCCCACTTCGTGTTAAAAATAGTCCCAAGAAGTCATTTCCATAAACTCCTCCCAACTGCACCTGTGCACTGCCTCATGGTGGTGGTCATCAGGGGGTCTCAGTGATGAAGGCTCGAAGTCTTCATCAGGTTGAACTTTTCACCCCTTCCCCTGGCACATGCGTAGTTGTGATTGTTCCAGATGGCACAATAATAAGTGGGATGTTTTCTTCTTATCAGTCCTGGGTCCACTTTAAATTATCTCAAGAACATTATTCACTCAGAACTAACTAGGAGTTGTTCAAATAGGTCAGAATTGTGCAAGGTCATCTTCTGATACAATCACTATGGCACTTCAAATCATCCTGTTAGTAAGCCCCCCTTAACAAGCATAAGCCCCCCTAAGCATTTTGTTAGCAAGCGCCCTTTAACCCTTTGTAAGCATCTTGTTAGAAAGCCCCGTATCACCCCAGTGTTTGGTACAGTGGAAATCCCCACACTCATTTTAAATGTATAGCATTTTAAATGTATAGCAGAGAGGCCTGAAAGCATCTGGCTGCAACAAACAAAATTTAGCCTTTTAGTTCAGATTTCTCTATTCCGTCTATAGTAGACATGCCCATAAAATGTGTGTAAACTGAATAATTCTCCAATGGGTTAGAACAGCATAGTCTTAATTTGGGAAAGTGGAACACCTATGGAAAAACCATTTTTTTGTAGAAGCCAACACTTAGCCTGTGAGAAACAATCCTTTGCCTTGGTCTCACTTGTGTGGCTGTCTGGCAGAGAAGCATGCCTGTACTCCATCAGGTCCTGTCAGTGGCTTCTTGTGTCCCAGAACTCAGGAATGGCCTTAGGCTAGTCCCATGCCACCAGGACTTCTGCAGACAAGTAACCTACCTGTCATCTCTTGCTAGCTGCTATCTCCAACTGCAATGCTGGATTTTGCATCTGAAAGCATTACTGTCCACACATTGTTACAGCCCCAGAGCTCCTTGGGTTTTGTTCCGCAAATGCTGGGAAAAAAGTGGACCTTATCCCACCCAGTTACTTCTTTCTTGCTCCAATGTCTTGTCTGATTCTCCTCTGGTACCCCAGTGTTATCTGTGCTGTAAAATAATGGGTATCAACTAGAGCTCCTTTCCTGTTTCTGGCTTCAGGGGAAATACCCATGATTTCTCCATTAGATACTGTGTGGAAGACTTCACATCTGTTCTTACATCAGAGTGAAGGTCCATATCACAGCAAGAATCCAGAGAATCCTTCTTGTCCTCCTTCTGAATACGCCCAACTCCACTATACAAACTCTTAAAATGAGCTGGTGTATCTGGACATAAGAAACAGTGCTGTATATATGACCTGAATAAATGCAGCCTAATGTAACCATAAAGGTCATCAAGTAGCCCTGTTACCACTGTAACTAATGTTCTGATCATGCAGACAGAAATTCTCGACCCCTTTTTCATCATAGTAAACGTTCTCATAATTAAAAAAAAAAGAAAGGATTATCTAGAATATTTGAGCACACAAACTCAGTATATGGCAGTAGAACAACTACTTTAGTAGTCCAACGCTCCAAGTATGGACTCCCACGTAAATAAAAATGCTGGCTTTCGATGTCTCTTCACCCAGTTTACCACAAGATGGTAGCAGTGAGTTTCCCCTAAGAAAAACTAATCTGAAACTATTACTGTGTCTCAAATTGGGGACCCAGAGAGTGGATGTTTTCGAGCTTAATCTCATTTGGGAAGAGCCAGTAAACCATGCAATCATCTAAAGAGGCTCTTAGGCAGAAGCTAATTCCCCGCCTGGAATCCCATCTAGCTATCCATTAACTTGAAAGTCGGAATATATCTGGCATCTTTTCATACAAATTCTACGAGCACCCTGACTTCATACGTACAGAACTGTTCCAGTGTGAGGAGCATACAGCCTGCACAAATGCTTCTGGGGTCAAAGCTAGGTGAGGGAATTCCCAGGAAGTTAATTTCTCAGTGTATGCAATATAGTGCACAGACTTGTCCCTCACAGGAAAATGTTGAGGACATCCTCTTTTAAAACATGAAGGTGCACGGTCCTTTTATAATAGCCTGCTGACCAGAGTACTCAATGAGAAAGTAAAGAGAAGGATTCAATTCTCTGCAGCTGAAAGAAGATCAAATACATTCTTGAAACAACTCCAAAGGGTGACTAAAGGCACAGATTTAAGGACGGTGTAAACAAAGACAGGTACTGCCCTCCAGTTAAGGTTATATCATTGTTCAGAAAGACACCGGAGCTCATGGGAGCTGGAGAGGCAGTCAGTCTAGTTGTGCCTCATGTAATCTGATGGGGAAGAATAGTTCTAGGGCATGAGCAGATTTGTATTTATCTACTCAGAGGAGAAACTAAGATTTTTAAAGGTACTTGGAAGATGCTGGTCTCTAGAGCCAAAGAGCCTGAGGGGTAAATCAGTGCCTAAATGGTGTAAGTACACATTAGCTAGTTAGTGACGAATTTATTATTGTGCTCAGCTGAACCCACATGCATTTTTAATACAACTAGAACATTTTTGTTACTCTGACATATTTAGTTTCCAAGTAAGTCAGCTTGGGAAAAGATGGGATATTGTTATTAAAAGGTTTACATGATATTTTATTATATGACATCATGGATAAATACCATAAACAAGAAGAGTACGGAGAATAATTCTATTTTACATTATGAGTTGGGTTTGAATATTTCTCAATAACTAAGCTGCAGCCTTTCCATTAGACAATTGGGAGAAACTAATATGGAAGATCTACAGAATAAGTGAATTCAGTGTTCAGAATAAGCACGTCAGTGTCCACTGGGGAAACGGACATTTTGAATAAAACCAGAACTGAAATAATGAAGTGCTATGTAAGCATGTGTGGGTTTGTGTGTATATGAAAGTAACTTGAAGTTACATATTTCCTTACATTTTACTGCTTTTTCTTGTTAATTGCTTAACACAGAGATTTTTGTGCAACTATTAGTTAATGGGAAATAACTGAACTGAGTAATATCTTTAGTAATCCCATAATTTATTTATGCTACTGTGCTTTTGATTCTTTTAGAACAAACCTACACGTGTTACTTATTAGCTGAGATCATACGAGAGTATACATATATAATACCTGGTACCATCTCTTGTTGAGAAGCACAATGTGGTGGTTTGACCCTGGCTGGAAGCAAGATGTCCCCCAAAGTCACTCTATCACTCCCCTTTTCAAGCTGGACAGGGTAGACAGTATATATTGAGAGGCTTAGGAGTCAAGATAAGGACAGGGAGAGATCATTCTGCAATCAGCGTCATGGGAAAAACTCAACAAGGAATAAGGAAAGAAAACCATCTAATTTATTGCACTACACTGCACTGTAATAAGAAGTACAACCAGATCTTAAAGCACCATCCCCCACACACCCCCCCCCCTCCCTTCATGGGCTCAACTTTATTCATGATTTCCCTTCCTTCTTCCCCTCAGGTGTCACAGGGGGAGATGGGGAATGGGGTTTCTGTCAGTTCATCAGGAGTTATTTTCCTTGTTAACTGCAGGGGCATTCCTGACACTCTTCCCCTGCTCCAGCATGGGGTCCCAACCATGGGAGACAGTCCTTCACAAACTCCTCCAACATGAGTCCCTTTCCAAGGGGCTTCAGCTCTTCCCCAGCTGCCCCAGCGTCAGTCACTTCTAAGCGGTGCAGTCATAAACCACAGAATGTCTCTCAGTCTCTCGGGCCCAGACTGCTCCAGCCTGGTCCTCCATGGAGTCACAAGTCCTGACAGAAAACCTGCTCCAGCATGAGTCTCTCTCTCCACAGGCTGCAGGTCCTGCCAGGAGCTTGTTCCAATGCAGGTCACAGCATCTTCCATATGTCTCCACCTGCTCCAGCCTGGGGACTCTCCATGGGCTGCTGGTGGGCTCTCTGCTCCCCATCATCTTCTATGGGCTGAAGGGAGACAACCTGCTCCACCATAGACTTCTCCACGGGCTGCAAGGGAATCTTTCTCTCTGGCTCCTGGAAGACCTCCTCCCTCCCATTCTTCACTGACCTTGGTGTCTGCAGAGTTTCTTACTTCTCTCTCCCTTCTCTGGTAGCAAAAAGCGTCACCTTGTGGGGTTTTTTCTCTTAAATATGTTATCAAAGAGATGCTGTGACCATCACTGATGGGCTTGGCCTTGAGCCGGCTGGTGTTTGCTCTGTGGGGCCTTCAGAGAGCTTCTGGCTGCTTATTGCAGAAGTCACCCTGCAGCCCCCTCGTCTGCCAGAACCCAGCCACACAAAACCACAACACACAGTTATTCCTTGGTCAAAGAAGCATGCCTGGAGGAGAGACTATTGCTGGAACCACACAAGTTTGTGTACAATGTATTGCGATTCAACGCAAGCTTAGACCTTGTCCTTTACAATGACTTAGGACAGGGACAATGGAAATGTATATGCAAAGCTCAAAGCTTCTGTGTGTAGGACACTCAGGATGCACCTGCAAAACAACTGCAGACAATTACACCTTTCCTCCCTCTTACATTTAATGAGACAGTTCAGGTTGGCAGTGAGGAACAGAAGCTTCCAAGCTAAGAGGCCTATCAAGAAGCAGGGAATATTAGCTCAGTCCAACACTAATATGACTCTACAGTTTCAGTGACTTTCTTCTGAAGTTGCAGGATGACCAAACTTACTCCCAGAGATGCTGCATGAATATTGCTGAAAACCTCTTGTCTTTCTGGCTACACTAAAATGTACATCTGAAATTGTTCAGTGCAGTGCAGTTCAGATCAAGAACACTTCACAGTCCTTTGTTCCCAAAGAGTATTTTTGCAATTACTGACATTAAATAGAAATTGTTTGTGGCTAGGAATTAAATCTTGCACAAGGAATACTGTTTATGGAAAACAATGTTTTTCCTTACTTTGGTTTTGGAAGTTGCCACTGTGCAGGCAGAAAGCAGTTACCAGTGGCTGACTATTAAGAAGTAACAATGTCTTGAGTGGAGTTGGAAAGATCCGTCCTGGCTGTTAGCAGTCAACAGCTTTTCTCATAGAACAGAAGATGTCTAGGATTCCCAAATTACCTGACCCTATGAGGCATCACAAGGACATCAGAAAACAGGATTAAGATTTAAAAGCATCTTGACAAATTAGGTCAAATGCTATCTTAACAGGGAAAGTGCAAGGTTGTATTCTTAAGCAGAAATAATTGAACAAGCAGGTAAGAGAAGATTTGGCAAGACGAAATGATCTGTGGCTAGCAGAACATCATGGGTGGGTCTTAATTAAGCAATGATCTGCTTCTGAGGAAACAGCAAATACACAGATGGGTAGGAACAGAGTATCATCTGTATGTCAACATACTGTTGATGAGGCTCCTGTTGGGAATACTGTGACCTTCTGTCAGAACTGGGCTTCAAGAGAGATGTGAATAGAGGTGAAGAGGATCAGTGTATTTTAAACCACTGAAAGAACTGAGCTTGTTTAGCCTAGAGAAGGCTGAAGGAGTCCTAATCTTCAGTATTTCAAAGGCTTCTGCAAAACAGAAAATAATAACTTGGTCTCCATGAGTTTGTAGGCAGACGGTGGGGTATAAAGAGCTAGTAAGAATTTTTGGATTATATACGTAAGAACATTTTACTACTAAGTACAGTTAGGTTCTGGCAAGAGATTGATGCGGAAGGCCATTTCTATCAGTGAAAATTTTTAAGAAAAAATTCTGAGCAGCAGGATGTGGGTGTGATTCATTCTGCTTTGGGGCTAAAGATGGCGCCTGACACACTATGTTATTACAACTGAAAAACTTCAGCCTTTTTCATACAAATTACTGACTTTAGTAAGAGAGTCAAGATCTCCAGTAAACAGTCCAGGAACTCATATGAATGATTAATAACTAACTGAAATCAGAAACTCTTGAAATACAGACTACTGTTTCTGCATCTCCTTTCAATAACACACTAAAGGAAAGACTTTCACTGCACTGGTTAATCAGGAACTTTCAACTACCCCAATTCTCTTGTTTCAAGTCTGTGATTCAGTACCTGACAAAGGAAATTCTCTTTTTTGCATTCTGTTTGCAGATTTTCTTTGTTTTGCTTTCCTTTGAAATGGTCCTGTTAACACAGATAACATTGTTCCAATCACTTACTTTCTTCCTGAAAGGCAGAGAAATCAGAAATTTATTTTTTAATTACTCCTAAGAGGCACATTTACTGCACCATACAAGTCAGTATGGGTAAAAATAATTAGTATACCAACACGAGTGATACGTTTTGTAAAAGTTGGAAGTAAATTATGTAACATCACAAGCACAGTGTTGAAGATAAATCTCAATAGAGAAAAGTTAAGTTTAAATGCGGAGAGGCTAGAAGAATCTTGTGTGAAAGGAGAAATACTCTATTTTAGGCACAGCTGACACTAAAATATTGAAAATATATAATTTAAATAAAACACTTCTAAAATTTGTATGGCTAAAACTGGGAAAATTAAAATGGAAAAATCAAAACTTACACCAGCAGCCCTAGCCTTTCTCTGCTATGGAATGGGCTTTCCCTCCCCATTTATTTATCTATCTATCTATCCATCCATCCATCCATCCCTTATTTACTTATTAATGAATGTATTTTTTTATTTTAAAATATCATAACATAATGTCTAAAATATTTCCCTGGGGTTCATGTCCAGTTATATTATATAGCAGAGCAAAAAAAGTAGAGGCAGTCATTGGTCTGAAAACCGATAAGATTAAAAAAAAACCCCAGAAAGCAAAAATGAAATATTATTACTTCCAATTAATGAAAACTGACTCATAGAGGTTAAATGACATGATTATTTTTCTATTCAGAACACTAATCAAGATAGTATTCCCTCTTAGGCCAGGGAATTTTCTCTGTCTAGCCAAATATCAGCAAATAGGATTTACAAAATATAAAAAAACCCCAAACCAGCAAAACCCTGAATACTTTCCCCTGACTTGTTTAGGTTTTTTACCCCAGAATTCTGCACATGTGAATTCTTGGTGAGTATGACCCTACTTGTGGGCAGACAATGTGGACTACTGCTAGCACAAGCCTTCATATCAACAGTCCCTGTCTGACGAAGAAACAAATATGTGTGCACTCCCTCCTACTTCTCTTCATGTTCCGTGCTTATTTATGTGATACATTTAATCTTCCAAACAGCACTGCTGTTGTTTTACTACCCCAAATTTTGGTGTGTTGCCAGTTCATATTTCTTACAGAAACCCAATAGGATGCTGTAGTTTCCTGAATGGTAATCATTTCAGTACTTGCCTTACTAAAGCAGAAGTTCAAAACTCCTAACCCAAGCTTTCTTATGAATGCAAGTTGTAAATATTTGTATCTGGAAAATGCAAAGGAAAAATAAAAAGACCTAACTAAATGATGATAGCTTTTGGAGACAGCTTATGGAGACAGACAGCAGCTTGCACACATCTCTGGGCTCTGCCTGTAGATTTTCTAGATAACATTAATATCTTCTGGATCACTAGAGAACTCCTGGGAGATGTTTCAGGAACATCAGGGTGTCTACTGCTGCTTGGCAAAGCTAGCTTCAGAAGGCAATGACTTCTAACAAGGTCTAGCAACACCTAAAGATTTCTGTCAGCTACTCATGATGAAAGGGTGCTTTTATCTACCACTGACTCTTATTAGGGAGAATACTAGAGAGAGGCCTTGCTTAGTGCAACTCACCAGAACTCCATGTTTCTGTGCATGCAAATCCATCACACTCAACTGTGCTGAAGTGGGGACTAGCAGCATCTATGTGCATTGGGTTGAGAAATGGAGACACCTGTCACAGTGAAGGCAGTAAGCTTGAAACTCCTGGTACCAGAAGGATGCCTCCTTCTCTGCCTGCAGATCTGCAACTACAAAATAGGCTGTCTGTTTTGGAAGCAGATGACAGCCTGGAACCTGTTTAACAAACAGCCACCTGAGCCTAAGCATGCAGAGTGAGTCATAGCAGGAGGGTCCCTGCTATGGAGGACCAAGGCTCTTAACTACACACCTAGTCTACACTCTAGGGAGGTCTTCTGCTTGCTGGGAGCTGGGATCCTGGACATCATGGAAAGACTGCTTAGGCTCCCCGGCACTGACACTAGTATCCTATGCCAAGTTTCATGTGAGCACCAATGATCCTGTGAGGGGAAACTCTGAGTGTATCAAGCTTGACCACCTGACTGTGGAGGTTAGACCCAAGGGCAAAGACTGAGGTGGTACCTCCTCAGTCCTGCCAGTGAAAGGGAAAAGTACTCTTAGTGAGTGGAGAATTATGTGGGTCAATACATGTTTGCACAGCTGGTGTCAACAGTAAGGAACCAGCTTTTATGCCCAAGGAATGCTTGCTGAGCATTGAGCACTGCTAGGAGATGAGAGCAACCTAAGTGGGGTAAATTAATCTCTTCCAACAGGTTGACCATCCTGACAAGAGCTTTAAACTAGGAATGAAGAAGAGAGAGAAAAAGACTGACAACAAAGGGAAGGTGGACTGGGTTTGCAATCAAAGGGTACCCACCCCAAGCTTATGCAAACAAAAAAGGAAGCTGAAGAAAGAACATTATGGGGGAAGGTTTCATACTTTGTGAGGGGAATTATCACACTTGGGTTCCCACCTGAAGTGATGCTACACTAATGATCAAACAGGAGGCATTAGAAAGCTCTGTGTGCTGATACAAGGCTATGATTCTGCCTTTAATAAGCAGCAAGAAGACTGTAATACTGTATCCAGCTTTGGGCACTCCAGTTCAAGAGAGATGTTCACAAACAGGAGAAGATACAGTAGAGGGTACCAAGATTGTCAGTGGCCTAGAAAACACAGACTAGAAGCCTAGTTAGTTTCTTAAAAAGGAGGTTCCTTAACCACCTAAAGGCAACCTACAACTACCTGAAAGACAGTTACAAAGCAGACAGAAAACTCTGCTTGGTGGTGGCAGATGGCAATAGTCACAACTTGTGTTTTGGGATTCTCGGGTTGGCTATGAGGAAAACTTTGCCCCTAGAAAGGAAGCAGAGCACCACAACAGGTCACATAGGATGGTACTGAGATTGCCTTTCTTGGAGGCTTTCAAGACTTATCAGACAGGTGAAGTCTTCCTTTAAACAGGAGGTCTGTTATGGCCCTTGTTGGTGTCAAGGATGGGCAATTTAGACCATAAAGAACCACAACCAAGAGTATCAGCAAAAGTGGTTTTATTGACATCTGATGTTGTAAAACTGTGACTTAACAAGTTTGATGACAAGGTTCGTTTTATGACTTACAGCACAAAGGATATAACAATGATTCAAAGTTACCAGTACAGAATCAAAGTTGCCAATACAAAAATCTTAGGGCACTACAGTACCAGGTTATGTGTTGATATTGGTTAATTGCCAAAGATGTGCACTTGGTGGGAGGTCTCCTTGCCTTGAGGATGAACATTCAGAGGTGTCCCAGCTCAAGGAGAGAACACCATAGAGCCAGCTGCTTAGTGGGGTGAGCCCAAAGAAAGCTCTCCCAGGCTATCATATTTATGGAATAAAGTGGTTGTCTTCTAGTCAGGTTACATGAGATGGGAAAATTATTCATGAGACTCCTTATGCCCACATCACAGGATCAGTGTTCCAAGCTCGTATGCATGGATGCTCACTGTGTCACTCTGTTTCTTCATGGATTTTCAGACAACAGATCGGAACTAGAGAAGTTCTTGGCTTGGTTACAACTTAGGCCTTCACCTCCTTCGAAGCTTGTATCCAACTGCTGCTGGTTTGGTTAAGGGGTTGAACACACCTCTCACACTTGGTCAGTTTGCTTGTGTACGTTTAGTCAAGTGCAGAGATTCTGCAAGAAGAATATACATAATTTGAAATAAAGTAGTTAATTATGGGCTAACACACTGAAGGGCTAGCTAGGGTTTAATATAAAACAGAAGTGGTAAACTTCCAATAACCTTTTCTAATCACACCATCTAAAAACATTAGAGGAAAGACCTATTAAAAACAGAGAGTTTTTAATAAGCCTAAAGGAAAAAACTGGAAAAAAAAAAAAGCCAAAGCTTTCTCATTCAACTTTAGACATCTGTGATTTGCATTTTCAGTAAAAGTAAGCAGTTACATGATGTTTCAAGTACACAGTCCTCTGAGTTCTGGCGCAACAGTTAAGTGTCTAGTTTTAGTGCATCTGGACTGGCATGAGGGCCATGAAAAATAAGTTAAACGTTCAGTTTACATGACTCACACAACATGCATGGGAAATAGATGTAATTCTCAAGAATAAGATTCTGAGGAATAAAACTATCCTTTGACTACAAATCATCTGCTTGACTAGAAAGCAAAAACATCATAAGAAAACAGAAAACTGACTGAAGAAGCAGAGTGTTACTCAACAGAGGGAAACAAAAGACACCAATGCAACACAGAGAAGCGGAGAACGATTGCAGTAACTAGACAGCAAAAGGATCAAGGTAATGAAGTGGATCACATGCAACACTATGGTGTTAGAAAAAAAGAAGCAAACTATGTATCAGGAAGTATAAAAACCTTCCCAGACCACATCCTTCTGAGGAAAAATCAACCAAGCTTTAGCAATTTGAGACAATCCAAAGGAGAACAAAGAAAACACTGCCTTAATACATACACTAAGTTTAACCTACAAACATAACTTAGGAAAAAGAAAGTAAGACAGAAGACCTCTTTTATGTAAAGGTGCTGTAAACTGGAGAAGCTTTCACCACAAACACACAGGAAAATATAAATAACAGGCTTAAATAAAACTTTCTCATATTCTGAGGGAAGCAGTGACCCAGGCAGGTTGCAGCATGCTGTACCTCTCAATGTCTTACCTGGACCTGTCAGATGGGGACCCATAGCCAAAGGGCAGGTCAAAAGATGCGGTGAAGTCCTGATCTCTCCTCCTGCCTTTATAGTCCTACAATTTTCAGACTACAGAGTTTGACTTTGTGAGCCATAACTGTCCTTAACGAGAGATTTTGTCAGACAGCTGCAAGCAAAACGGTGGTACAGCACCACACCAGTTAACAGCCTCGACCCTGAGCCCTGCTGCAAGCACGATGCCGCCTCCTCACCCCATCTGCCTTGGTAGCCAGAACAACCTTCCCCAGAACTACACCAAGGAGACACAGAAACCCAGGGGCAATGGGACCAGAGGCACAGGTATCTTGGATACATTACTCCTATCTCAGGTTTCTGACCAGCTCGGGACTAGGAGGATGGATGAGGTGCCCGTTTGAGCAAAGTGCCCATCCTCTGCTCCCCAGGGTCCTCTCGAGCTAACCCCTGACTGTCCCCCTCTCCTTGCTTGGCCATCGACTCCTGTCCCCGGCTGACCCAGACCTGCAAATGCTCCTCACCCTGGGGGCACCAGAGCGGCCCGGTCTCCCCCGCCTGACCCCTCCTCCGCCGGCGCCGGCTCCTGCTCCATCACGGAGGCGGGAGTGCCCGCGCCCAGCCTTTGGGAGGGCAGCCAAGGAACCGGCCACGCTTCCCGGATCGGAGGGAACGGGGGGGGGCACATTCCCGAGACGCTGCTCACCCGGCCTCCGCGAGTTGGGAGGAGATGCCGCCCTGCCCGGGAGAGGGACGGCCGTGCGGTAACTCTTCCCGGCAGTGATCGGAGGGGGGGAGGAGTGTGGTCGGCGGGTCCCGCTGGATGCCAGGCAGGGACCTGTCGCTTCCCTGTTCCAGAGGGAGCTGCTTCGCGGCTGCAGGTGAGTTACGGCTGTCTCTCCCTGTCGCGGCAGCCCCTTGTTTCCTCAGTAATCCCCGCTTCCCCCCTCCTCCCGCGGTCGGACCCCGGCCACCCGCGCGGAGAGGGGCTCAGCCCGCCCCGCTGAGGAAAACCCACCTTCTCCACTCTGGCGTTTTTTGGGAAACGTTCTGTGAAGTTTCTACTTTGACTTCTGGTGCCTGTTAGGCCCTCTTCGCCCTTTGCCAGCCCGCCCCCCCTTTAAAGCCACGTTTTTCCAGGCGTCCCTCGGCACGGCGGGTGCGAGAAGACCAGGAGCCGGCCCCTGGGCGCTGCTGTCATAGTACTGCCCTTCCATCCTCCGGAAACACACTACCCCAGCAGCACCATCGCTTACCGTGAATTTAAGGCGCGTTAGAACGGCTCCCATTCCCGCTTCTCTGCTGCCGAGATGTCACTGCTTAACTGCAGCATAAAAGCTGCTGGCAAAAGTTGCTGAGGTGAGGTACGCTGCTGGCTGAGGATGCTGCTCCAGCCGGGTGAAGGTGTTGACCTGCTCAGAAAGCCAAGCACCGACTTTTAAATCCAGCGTCATACAGAAAAAAAGCGGGTCCTGCTGTCTTGTAAGCAGATGAAATCTGTTGCTTAATCTCAAAACGATAGGAATAAGTGACAAAACAGTATAAGTTCCAGCGTGGTTCCAGCATTCTTTAGAGTTTGACTTTTTTGGCATAACCTTTTTTTTTCTTAAATATAAATATTGCATGCCTGGGTCAGTCCCTATTCCAGCAGAGTAAACCAATAAATCCTAACAGAATTACAACTAGATTGTGCCTGAAAACATGGTAACGATTATTCGTGTTGGTATGTGTCATGCCACCACATTATGTGATTCCATACTTGCAGTTGGTATTTGCTTTCTGATGAGGCAGGAGTAGTCTTAACACAGTTTGTTCACTACTTTACATTTTTAGACCCCATTTAGTTGTTTTTTTGTTTGAACTCTAGCCTACGCAGGATCATGAAATGCATAGTGTTTTCCTGTTTTGGCATAGCTCTTCAGAAAGTCAACACCGTTCATCAAAGCGCTTTCTGTTCATCAAGAAACAGGATATAAAGCTATCCCTAAGTGATCAAATTATTATCAACCTCTCAGACCTTAATTATAGAAATTAATTTGTTCCATGTGCAGCTTTTAAAAATTCTTGGTCACCCATTAGATGAAAAAAACCCCAACTTCTTAGGAACTTTCAGTGTCAGCACAAAACGTACATATGTGTATAAGTGTTACTGAAACCATCTTTAAAGTTGCATGGGAGAAGAAAGCTTGACTACAAGGACTAAAGGAAAGGTTCATCAGCTTTAGAATTTGGTCTTAGCTGGTTTTTTTCAGAATTCAGAATCATTGGAAATTAAATTTTCTATAAACATTGTGATGTTTAGTTTGAAGAGGATGCGATTTAGTTGTAGGATGCTTTGGCAAATGCCACTTTACCAGCACACTAAGTTTCCTATTTGCTGCTTCAAATAAAGCTGTCTGAGCTGGGTGCCAACTCTGCCCTGTTCATTTTGCAAGGGTTTTCGTATCAGGAATTGCAGGACTCAGGAGAGCGGAGGCACAATTCAGTGCAGAGCCTTTGACTTAGGGCATTCTGGATAGTTTTGGCACTCAAGTTATCTGTTTAAGTGGGAAAAGAAAAGCTTCCAGAGGACAAGTTAGTCTCCTTATGGTCTGGCTTCCTTTCTCAGGGTGCCTATTTCTGTGGAAGGAATTTATTGGGTTTTGGCACTAAACACCATCAGTTATGTTAGTGACCTTGTACTGTATGGTACAAATTTGAATTGTAATTCTTGTCCTCATCTGTCTATGAAGTAGAGGGAACAAAGACATAATATGAAAGATATGGTATGTATCCAATATAGTATTATAATTAATGTATTTACCTTGCTGACATTCCTCTTCCACATCTGGTGTGGGAAAATTTGTGTGATCAATAGTGTTTATGATTTGGTGTCCCAGTGTAATACTTTTTCTTTAAATAGATACAGTTTTCTGGATCCTAGCTGCTGAAAACATTTATTTTCCTAGCTTCTGTACATGCTTTGTTCTATTTGAGAGTGAGGGTTGCAACTGGCAGCTGTTTAAAATAAGCAAAGCAAAGGACACTGAGAAAGGAAAATTGTATGAAGTATGATTTAGAAATATGTGGCTTTAGGAAGATTGATATAAACCAGCTTGACTCTGTGGTCAACTAACGCTAGATGTTCATAGCAGGGACTTCCTTTTCTTAGGCACGTGGGTATTCCAGCAGTATGTGCACCATATAACTCCACCTCCCAGCCAATGGCCCCTGCATACTATGAGTCTCATCTTAAACGAGGTTTCAGATAATTTTGATGCTTTAATGCCTTTGAAGAGAAGTTTGATTAAATGTTTACCAGATGAATAATGAGGATTTCTTTTTCCTCTCATTAGTGTCATCACAAAATTATTGTCCTGGACTAAGCCAGCCTTTTGCTATGAATGGGAAATAGTTTACCTGGAGACATTTATTTAAACTATTTGCAATCTACCTTCTGAAGAAGATTTTATCTCTTCCCAAGGTAATTTGCTTCTATGCTGTCTCCACTTCTTGAGTAATTACTCATTAATTGTCATGTCTCTGAACAATTCTTGTTGCTGCAATTGCCATCAGGTCTCCAAAACGGTTCTGTTCTATTCATGTATCTATCAGTACTGATTAATTTCAAGTTAGGCTGAGGAGTCCTCAATCCAAAACAGCTGTTTTGTCACACCCCAGGTTACATTTTTTCCAAAGGGAAGTATTACCAGTAGGCTATACAATCATGAATTACAAAAATCTATCGCTGATTCAGGCTACTGACTGACAAGACCAAGCATGTCTGCTTTACTTCCCCCACAGATGTTGAAATTTTAAAAGGTGGAAGAATATAAGGTAAAATGAAAACAATTTTGTTCAGCTAACTTCTATGGCTGTTACAGATAGGTCATTGAGGTCATCCTCAACCTATGGTTTAGTATTATCCCCCATTTATTAGATCATTTCACAGCGTCTCCCAATAACCAGATTCATCACAGAAATCAGAACTGTAGCTGCCATTGTTATTGATGGCAAAGAATAAGAGCTTAGGGGAGTGATTGTTCTTTTCTATTTGGCTCTTATGAGACCATACATAAATTATTGTGCCCAGTTTTGGACTCAGTATGAAGCAGACTGATGGAATGGACTGAATCACACCAGGAGGCTTTGGAGGTTGGAGCAAATGCAGGGGTCACAGAAGTAGCTGAGTTTGCTTAGCCTTGAGAAAAAAAAGGGAAGGCCAGGTCTAACTGCAGTTCTTGCCTAAGTAATTGGAAGTTACTGAGAATACAGAGCTAAGCTTTTTGCAGAGGTGTACAGCAAGGAAAATATAAGAAGAATTAATATAAAGAGAATAAAATATATTATCCTTAAATGAATATAAGAGAAGTTGTGGAATCTCCATCCTTTGGACATCTTCAAAACTCAGTTGAAGAAAACCACTCTGTGATTCTGTGGTAGAGAAATGCTATTGCAAAATTATCTTAATGGCAGAAGTAACTAGAAAGGAAGAAGTATTCAAATTATGTGTCTATCATCCATATTCAAAGCCATTAGCATAACAGCTTCTTGTTCTTACCTGTAATTCATGAAAGCAAAATACACAGGCATTCCAGGACGGAGCCTGGTGACAAAACATGGCTACTCTTAGACCAAAAAAAAATATAGTTAAGCAGTGATTCATTTTCAGATGAAAAACTGTGGTATACCAGTGTGGTATTCATGTCTTTTCAGACTGGCCAATTTTAACGAAGGTATTCACCAGCACAATGGTTGTGATTGTCACTTTTCTTGTGGCATTTGATAGTTGCTTACTATTTTTTCAGAGGTAGTACTTTGCCTCTTTCAGGGTGATGGATTACTTAAATACCTTAAAATCTTCCTGGCTTCCTGTCTTCAGTCTCTTTGTTGTTCAATTATTTCCACATTTGGCAAGGATGTAGTTTATCTCTTATGATCATGTTGTGGAGGGTTTTTAAAATTAAAGTTATAATGTATTTTGTCTGTTTTGATTCTATTTAATCTTTGTAATCAAGGCATAGATTTTTAAATGATGGTTTTATATAAGTACTTAATTATTGATAACACAGAATATGTGCCTGACATTAGTTGGCAGTAATTACAGTATGTTATTAATTTGTTAGTCATAGACAGACGTTTCTGCATAAAGATGATTTATGTCAAAATATTACTTGTATTTTAAGGACCATATTTCTTTTTTCATTTATTTAAATTTATTCCATATTCTTTTATTGGAGAATTTCAGACCATTTCCCATTAACACTGTTTTGATACAGCTGTGGTACATATTATCACAATTTATTATACAGTATTAAACTGAATAGTGAAAAGCACTGTAGCTGTCCAAAGGATATTTATACTCCGATAGTCATTTGTTATATTACACTGTCCTTTAGTAGCATACAGCATTCATACTATGCCACAGTATCTAGACTGTGATAGTAGTGAAATGACAGTGTAAATGACTGAAGAGAGTTAAATTAGACATTTATTTCAATGTGGTAGTTGAGAACGCTTTTTAAGATCAGAAGAGAGTTTGGATTTGTTTTCCAGATAGTCTAATTTCCCACGACTTGCACAATACTATTCCACTCTATTTAATATTGGGTTTAAGTGATACACGACAAATAGGGCAAATAGCTTTCTGTCCGACCCCAAAGATGTTTGCAAAATCAGAAGTCCTGTGAGGCCAAAGTTCATCATGCTGATAGAGTCAAGGCAGAAGCTACACTTCTGAAAGTAATTGACCACCTGTTTAATAAATTGGTCTTGCAGCAGAGTCTGAATTCCCTTGACTTCAAATGCAGTTTTCTTTTCTTTTTTTTTTTTTCTTGAAAAGGGGCATTAAAAATTGGCTTTATGTCTTAATATCCATTTCATAAAATTCAAAAGAATAACAGTTTACTGAAGAGTTACCAGATGTTTTAATATTATTTGCCTTGGAAAGACTTATTTTTGTGTCACTTATTTGTCACTCACTGCACTATAACAAAGAGTTACCTTACTGTGTTTATTCTAGACAAAACATATCAAATTATTTCCCCTTTTAGATGATCAGATGATAAAAAAGGATAGACTCATAGACCTGTAGAATGGTTTGGGCTGGAAGGGACCTCAAACCCAACCCCCCTGCCCTGGGCAGGGACACCCTCCACTACAGCAGGTTGCCCAAAGCCCCATCCGACCTGGCTTTGAACTTAGAAACTCTTTAAAGAAGCAGATTTCCCTAAGCTGGTGCTGGGAACAGTCTGTAAGTTGTATGTGAATTAGGCCAAGGTTCTCAAAAATATTTAGATTCCTTATTCATGTTGGGTTTAGTGTGTCCAGATACTTTTGAGGCTGTTGAAATAGTGGCAAGAAAGACAGCAGAAGCCTATATATTAGGCAAGGTAACACTCACCTTTTAAATATGGGGGCTTCCATTTGTGCTTACAAGGAAAAAGTTGGGGCACGCTGCAGCAAGTGTGTTGTTGTTGAGTGTTGAGCCCTGGTGCTGTGCTCCATGAAGGGTCTTTCTACATTTTCTGATGTTTAAAAACATGAAAAACAGGTTGAAATATTTTCTTTTGATCCTCTGGAGAAATTCAGAGCTTCTCTAAACTAGCAAGACTAAAGCAGGATCATTAAACCTAAGTGTTTGTAGCTCTGAGGTATTTAATTGGAAGGTGTCTGCTAGGAAGAAATTCTGGAGTGAATTCCTGGCCCTTCTGAAAATGGGAAATATACTGTCCTTGGCTTTAGCAGAGACAGAAGGTCATTCTGGTTATCTGTCCAGCAGTTTCAAATTCTGTTAGGGAAGCAGTGGTAGAAGACTCTCTTTATCAGCATTCTACACAGCTCCAGAAATATAAAAAGTGGAAATGAAAAGTTAAAGATAACTTGTATCTATAGTCCTGTTCCTGTTGCTTGGACTCCTGTACCCTCTGTCCCTGCACGCTTTTAACCATGCTGCTGCTCCTGTCTACATGGGGGAGTTTGATGGTGACTCATGTCTTATGAGATCTGATATATACAAACAGACCTTGAGGACTGGGCTGTGCAAGTCAGAGAGAGTTTTATCCTGTCACAATCTGAGTGTAAAAGATGTAAAAGGAATGCTAGACTGACCTACGTGGTGCTTGAGATGACAATCCTAGGAATGGCACTTGCTAAGATTGATGTGCATAGTTCAACTCCAGTCTAACTAAATCCTCCATATAGTGCCCTGGCTGCTGGCAAGTGGCAACACCGTGCTTGCCAATGTCTACTGGATTCATCAGTCAGGATCTATGTGAAGTAGAAACCACAGTTTCTACTGTGGTACCTGTTTTCCACCTTTGCTGCTTTTTTTCCTTGTTAGGAAAATAAGAAGCTGCAGAAGCTGGCAGCCCGTGGCTTGGATGGGTACACCCTCGGCTGGGTAAGGAGCTGGCTGGAGGGCCGGGCTCAGAGAGTGGTAGTAAATGGAGTTAAATCCAGCTGGCGACCGGTCACGAGTGGTGTTCCCCAGGGGTCGGTGCTGGGGCCTGTCCTCTTCAATATCTTTATTGATGACCTAGATGAGGGCATTGAGTGCACCCTCAGTAAGTTTGCAGATGACACTAAATTGGCTGGGAGTGTGGATCTGCCTGGGGGTAGCGAGGCCCTACAGAGGGATCTGGACAGGCTGGAGAGCTGGGCTGAAGCCAATGGCATGAGGTTCAACAAGAGCAAATGCCGAGTCCTGCACTTTGGCCACAACAACCCCAGGCAGCGCTATAGGCTTGGGGCGGAGTGGCTGGAGGACTGTGTGGAGGAAATGGACCTGGGGGTACTGATTGATGCACGGCTGAACATGAGCCGACAGTGTGCGCGGGTGGCCAAGAAGGCCAACGGCATCCTGGCTTGCATCAAAAATAGTGTTACTAGTAGGAGCAGGGAGGTAATTGTCCCCCTGTACTCAGCACTTGTGAGGCCGCATCTCGAGTACTGTGTTCAGTTTTGGGCCCCTCACTACAGGAAAGACATTGAGGCTCTGGAACGTGTTCAGAGGAGGGCTACTAAGCTGGTGAGGGGTCTGGAACACAGGCCTTACGAGGAGCGTCTGAGGAAGCTGGGATTGTTCAGCCTGGAGAAGAGGAGGCTTAGGGGAGACCTTATAGCTCTCTATAACTTCCTGAAGGGAGGTTGTAGTGAGCTGGGGGTTGGCCTCTTCTCCCGTGTAGGCAGTGACAGAACTAGAGGGAATGGTAGCAAGCTGCGCCAGGGGAGATTCAGGCTCGACATTAGGAAGCACTACTTCTCAGAAAGGGTAGTCAGGCACTGGAATGCACTGCCCAGGGAGGTGGTGGAGTCACCAACCCTGGGGGTGTTCAAGGAAAGACTGGATGTTGTATTGAGGGATATGGTTTAGTGGGAGCTAGTAGTAATAGGTGAATGGTTGGACTGGATGATCTTCTAGGTCTTTTCCAACCTTGATAATTCTGTGATTCTGTGATAGGTATCTTGTTGCTTGCGCAAGAGGAAAGCCAAAATATATCAGGACAAACTGTAATATTTTTAATATTCCTTAGAAATAAGTGAAGATAAAACTTTAAAGATATTTTGTGTTTCATTTGTTTAGATTAAATTGAATGTTTTGAGAGTGGTGTCTTTTTCCTTATACTGTAATCATGTCCTAAAAACAAGAGGGTTTTTTCATTCCTTATCTTTCTTTGTCTATTCTTCCTGCATTTCTCTTAAACTGCCTGGAGTCTGTGTGATTGGGTTTTTATTTATTAATTCTTAAATATAGTAATATTATCTAGAAGACTGTCTGGCATGCATTTCTTGTAAGAGAAACAAATAAATAGCAATGTCTTCTTTTCTGCTAAGTCTTGTGCAGGAAAAGGAGGGTGAATGATGAATCACTTCATGGTTCTGGCAGTACTGCTCCCCCTGAGGACATGCTACTCTACATACTTCCAGCAAGGTAAATGTCTGAACATTTTCTTTTTGTTTGAAAGCAGTCTACAAGAACTGAAGCTTTGGAGTTGCTCATTTGTAAGTCTCTTGTAATTAAGCAATATATTACACACTTAATGAAATTATTCTCTTAGGTAAGGTGATGAAGCAACTCATATAGTTACCTTTTGTAACCCCATTATGCAAAATTGGCTTTTGAATCAATAACTTGCAATGATGTGAAGCCAGAGTGTATTTATTTACCTGCTCCCCCTCTGTCTCATGTTTTTGATCTATACTCTCTTATCTTCATATAATGTATTTCCTCTTTAACAACTTTTATGCTTTTCTACCTTTCTCTTCTTTGATTGTCTCACCTATGAAAATTTTAGGACTTCTCTTGGCTCTTTTCTGATTGTGCCACAAGATTCCAGGATCAGATTTTTACTTCTTAGACATCTGATACAAAGAAAAGTGCAAATATGCATATTCAGAAGGAACAAGGTTGACTAGAGGGTAATTCTTCAGAAAGCTGTGTATTTTAAGGTAAAAGTCCTGCTTGCACACTTGCTGTCAATAGCATTGGGCATGACTCAAAAGAAAAAAGGAATTTTTAATTGACTTTCCTGTGACTCCTGCTAAGAAGGCAGAACTTTCCAGACTGTTAAGTCTGCATTATAGAAGCTGTATAGACTTAATGAAGTGGATGAAAGAAGGAAAGAGGGTGTTTTTTTTCTATAAAAAAAGTTGCTGTCGTATTGAAGGGGGTAATAAAAAGTTTCAGACTTTTTTTGCTTCTCTGCAACCTTGAAATTCTTGTGTTCATGCTCCATTCACCCCGCATACTAGTTCCTCAGTTTTGAGACTCCATTACCAATGCCCCTAGAATGGCAGAACTCTGTAATGCAGGCAAGTCTAAACAGTTACTGCATTACAGTAACTTGGTCACTTGTTTTTACATGCAGTTCTTAATGAAAAAAAATTACTGTCTGTTGTTAATCATAGAACGGTTTGGGTTGGAAGGAACCTCAAAGACCATCTAGTCCCAACCTGCCTGCTGTGGACAGGGACACCCTCTGTTAGACCAGGTTGCCCAAAGCCCCATCCAGCCTGGCCTTGAACACTGCCAGGGAGGGGGCAGCCACAGCTTCTCTGGGCAGCCTGTGCCAGGGCCTCACCACCCTCACAGGGAAGAAGTTCTTAATGTCTATATTAAATCTACCCTTTATTTTATATCATTACCCCTTGTCCTATCACTTGACTCCCTGATAAAGAGTTCCTCTCCAGCTTTCCTATCAGCCCCTTTAGGTACTGGAAGGCTGCAATACAGGCTTCCCAGAGCCTTCTTTTCTCCAGGCTGAACAAGCCCAACTCAGCCTGTCTTCACAGGAGATGTGTTTCAGCCTCCTGATCATTTTGTGGCCCTCCTCAGGACTCACCCCAACAGCTCCATGTCCTTCTTATGTTTGGGAGCTATGGGTTGGATGCAGTACTCTAAGTGGGGTGTTTTAGGAGCAGAGGGACAGAATCACCTCCCTTGAGCAGCTGGTCACACTTCTTTTGATGCAGCCCATGATATGGTTGACTTTCTTGCCTGCAAGTATGCTCTCATCCACAAACACCCCTAAACCTTGCCCTGTTGGTGAGAACAAGGTCCAGCATGGCTCTCCTCATTAGCTGCTCTGTCACTTGGGGAAGGTGATCATTGATGATAACTTTATCATCAATGCATTCTAGGAATCTCCTGGATTGCTTATGCCCTGCTGTGATGTCCCTTCAACAGATAGTGATAGGACGAGGGGCAGGATCAGTTTAAACTAGAGCAGGGTAGGTTTAGATTAGACATCCACGAGGTCGACTGCTCAGAACCGGCACAGCCAGAGGTGCAGCAATTGATCATGAACTGCAAGAGCGTTTTAAGAAATTGCCAGGAGAAGCTGCTGTGGAAGCAGAGAAACCCGGCAGTACGAGAGAGCTCTTGTGAGAGAGGCTGACGTGGAGACAGCGTTGCCAGGGCAATGGTGGTCCCAGCTCCGCCCATTGCCAAGAAAAAGCCTCAGCATCAGTAGATAAAGGGAAGGCAACCGATGTCATCTACCTGGACTTGTGCAAGGCCTTTGACACAGTCCCCCATCACATCCTTATCTCTAAACTGGAGAGATGTGGATTTGATGGGTGGACCATCCAGTGGATAAGAAACTGGTTGACAGACCATAGCCAAAGGGTGGTGGTCAATGGGTCTATGTCCAGGTGGAGGCCAGTGACAAGCGGTGTCCCCCAGGGGTCTGTCTTGGGACCGGTTCTCTTTAACATCTTTATCAATGACATCGATGATGGGATTGAGTGCACCCTCAGCAAGTTTGCGGATGACACCAAGCTGAGTGGTGTGGTCGACACCCTAGAAGGAAAGGAAGCCATCCAGAGGGATCTTGACAGGCTGGAGAGATGGGCCCGGGTGAACCTAATGAGGTTCAACACTGCAAAGTGTCAGGTGTTGCACTTGGGCTGGAAGAATCCCAGACATAGATACAGACTGGGAGAAGAGCTTCTTGAGAGTAGCCCTGCTGAGAAGGGCTTGGGGATTCTGGTGGATGAGAAACTTAACATGAGCCAGCAGTGTGCTCTTGCAGCTCGCAAGGCTAATGGTATCCTGGGCTCCATCAGAAGAGGGGTGGCCAGCAGGGACAGGGAGGTGATTGTCCCTCTGTACTCTGCCCTCGTGAGGCCCCATCTGGAGTCCTGTGTCCAGATCTGGGGCCCCCAATACAAGAAGGATGTGGAACTGTTGGAGAGGGTTCAGAGGAGGCCACAAAGATGATTAGAGGGCTGGAGCACCTGCCCTATGAAGAGAGGCTGAGGGAGCTGGGCTTGTTCAGTCTGGAGAAGAGAAGGCTGCGGGGGGACCTCATTGCAGCCTTCCAGTACCTGAAGGGAGCTTATAAGCAGGAGGGGATTCAACTTTTTAAAAGGATAGACAATGACAGGACAAGGGGGAATGGATTAAAACTAAAGGAAGGAAGGTTTAGATTAGATATTAGGGGGAAGTTTTTTACAGAGAGAGTGGTGAGGTGCTGGAAAAAGCTGCCCAGAGACGTAGTGGATGCCCCGTCCCTGGAAGTGTTCAAGGCCAGGTTGGATGGGGCCCTGGGCAACCTAGTGTAGATCCAGGCCTGAGGTTGGTGGCCCTGCCTGTGGCAGGGGGGTTGGAGCTCTATGATCCTTGGGGTCCCTTCCAACTCATATCATTTTATGATTCTATGATTCTATGATTAAGAAGCTCTTCACTATGAGGGTGGTGAAACACTGTAACAGGTTGCCCAGAGAGGTTGTGGAGGCCCCATCCCTGGAGGCATTCAAGGTTAGGCTTGACAAAGCTCTGAGTGACCTGAGGTGAGGGACACCTGAGGTGTCTCTGCTTACTGCAGGGGGGTTGGACTAGATGACCTTTAAAGGTCACTTCCAACCTTCACATTCTATGATTCTATATTGGGTGACTGAAATCCCCCATGAAGATCAGGGCTGGGCACAACTTTTGTGGGCAGGTCTGATGCCTGTCTCTCCCCTGGGAGAAAAGTCTAGGCATGTCCTGCAGCCTGAGGTCTGCACTGAAGCTTCTCCCTTCAGCATCTCTATCTGTGTGGGGGCATTGACCACTGATGGAGTAGATGGTGCAGAACCCCCAGCTGCAGCCTTTGCTCCCAGATGAGTGCCCACCATCTGCCTTGAAGGTCAGGTAGGATGGGTGCCCTTGACCTGTCAAAGCACAGGTTATGTGTACCTTAGGTCCCTCCTTCAAAGAGGTGCCCTGATGTGCCAATTGCCTCTCCACAGCCTCTTTGTCAGCTTTGTTCACTTGCACTCCCTACGTAGTTGGGAGATGGCCACTGTGTCTCTCTGCCTGTGTCCAGGCCATCTCAGCACGTTCCATGAGAGCTGCCAGCTCCTGGTGTGTCTCTCTGTTCCGCTGGCATTTCCCAGCCTCAGGAAAACCCCCTCTGTGTGCCAAGATCTGCTGCTCTGCTGCAGGCTGGGCTGGCTCCCGAGCATCTCCATCAGTGCCTGACTCATAAAAGCTATTCATATAGTCTTGAGTTAGCTTTCAAGTTAAAACATGTCTTAAGATGCCATGATATTTAACTTTGCTAGGAGGGGAAGATTATATCTGTGAAGGCTACATTATTTCTATGGGCGTGAATTACACTACAAAAGTCTTTAAGTGTCACTTTGTATGTTAGTGGTCTTCGAGATCTTGGATATATCTTTACCTGTATTGATTCTTCAGTTTATTAGTACTGTATGTAAACCTTGATTGGTGAACTAGACTGTCTTACACCAGGCTCTGGAAAAAACAGAATTGTGTGAGGTGTGATGTGTCATCTACCTAGAAGGAGAGAGTGGAGGGATGCTTGTACAGATGAAATAAAAACAAAATAATGAGAGCTTTGATTTTTTTGTGAAATTAATTAAATGTGACAGGTGAAAATATTCTCTATGATGAGAAAAGGGACAAGATGTTAATTTGGAGAAAAGAGGCAGATACAGATAAGAGTGCCAAGCTCCTCGTCATTGCAATAGATACACTAGTGTCACTTGCAAATAGAATTGGCTAGAGGAGAAGCAGAAAAGAAATTCAGAAGATAGGCAGGGGTTTCTTTTAATGGTCCATCCTGAAAAAGGAAGGGATTTCTCCCAACCCGATTGCTTTTCTCTTGGGTGTATTTGTTTCCTTTTCCTGGGTGTCTTACTTTGTGTCTGTCAGTTTCATTGAGAGACTAGCTGAGTCCTTTCCTTTAGCTTTGTTTGTTCTGGGCCCATCTGTCTCCCCAGAATTGCTTCAGCACTGCATAAGGAAAATGCTAGAATTGCCAGAGCCAGAGCTTTAGATCAGCCACCTATTTGCATATGTGAAATGAGGACTCCTCAGAGGCTTGGTACAGAGGATTGGTACACAATGCTTCAGGTAGAAGGATGATGAATGTACAAATAAGGCTGACGAGGAAGTAAGCAGTTGAGATAACATACTGGAGAGGAACAACACTGCTATCAATTCCATAGCATAAATGGGATTTTAACAGCCTGGAAAGTCTGTAGAACGTGGGAGACGAAGTGTTTCTTCCCAGAATTATGTAAGATACCCTGCTTCCACTGTGAGTTTTATGGCTCACTTTGTTGCTTTGGTTGTTCTGCATCTTTGCCTGGTCAGTCCTTGACAGTGAGACTAACAGTATTTTTGTTTCCCAGTAAAACGTAAAATTGCTGTTCCCTCATAATTTATGCAAGTGAAATTTATCCCCAGGCTTTCTGCTTTGTTTATTTAGTTCCAGACATCTACTAGTTGCCATCGGTGTTGGGTTTCCTTAGAGAACTATAAAACTGATGGCCATTATTTTTCAAAAGCAACTGTCAAGCAGCAGGAATGTTTTTAAGGACCATATGCTAAATGGAAATTTTAGTTCTGCACCGGAAACTTTTTTGCAATTACCTTACAGAATACACTAATGCTGTCAAATTCTGCTTTCATTGAATTTTCACATATTCATCTTTCCCCGGTAATTATATATTAAAGTTGCAGTGAGAATTCATAGAAGATACATATGCGTATATGTATGTCTATGTGTCTGTGGTGGTTTGGCCCTGGCTAGAGGCCAAATGCCCAAATCACTCCACTTTTCAGCTGGACAGGGGAGAAAATACATCTTGAGAGGCTTAGGAGTCGAGATAAGCACAGGGAGAGATCATTCCACAATCAGTATCGCGGGCAGAACAGACTCAATACAGCATGAAGGAAAGAAAACTCTAATTTATGACACTGCACTGTACACCCAGTGACACCAGAGTCGGGTAATAAGTGCCACCAGATCTTAAAGCACCTTCCACCACCTCTCCCTTCTTAGCAGACTTCACTTTAGTCTTTTCACTCCCTTCTTCCCCTCCCCCCCCACCCCCCATTGCGACACAGGAAGGGGCAGGGACTGGGGGAATGGGTTTTCAGTCAGTTCCTCACAAGCTGTTTTCTTTCTCCAGATCTTAAAACACCTCTACTTCCCCCCACCCTCTCCCTCCTTAGCAGACTTTACTTCAGTCATGATTTTGCTCCCTTCTTCTCCCACATTGCAGTACAGGGAGGGGCAGGGAATGGGGGAATGAGAGTTTCAGTTCCTCCCCAGTTGTTTACCTTCTTAGCCAGGGGGAGTATTCCTCACACCCTTCCCCTGCTGCACTGTGGGGTCCCACCCACAGGAGACAGTCCTCCATGAACTTCTCCAATGTCAGACCTTTCTGTTGGGGCTTTAGTTCTTCACCAGCTGCCTCAGTGTGGCTCCCTTCCATGGGGTGCTGACCTTCAGGCCCAGATTGCTTCGGCCACTTCCCCCCCAGAGTCATAAGTCCTGCAGCAAACCTTCTGCAGCATGGGTCAATTTCTCCACAGGCTGTAGATGGGATCTCTGCTCCCTCGCATCCTCCATGGGCTGCAGGGGGTCAGCCTGCTTCACCATGTTCCTTTCCACAGGCTGCAGGGGAATCTCTCTCTCCAGCACCTGGAGCACCTCATCCCCCCCTGCTTCTTCTTCCCTGGCCTTGGTGTCTGCATGGTTTTCACACGTCTTCTCACTCCCTTCTCTGGTGGCAAAATGCACCTGCTAGCGTTTTTTTCCTCCTAAATGTGATTCACAAAGGCGCTGTGACCATCATCTATTGGCTTGACCATAGTCAACAGCGACTCTGGCCTTGAATCGGCCAGTGGTTACTTTCTGGGGCCTACAGAGAGCCTCTAGCTGCTTCTTGCAGAAGCTGCCCCTGCAGCCCCACCTTCTCCACCAGGACCCAGCTACACGAAACTGCAAAGGTCTTCCTCAAAAATTTTTAGGATACCACAATCCTGTTTCTGAGGCCAATGAACCTCAATGTCTTCCTTTAAACATATCTGAAGAAGCTTATGCCAGTAGTTTCCTTTAGTTTGAAAGCATATGGTTTTTATTTTGCTTTGGCTTCCAGAGCCTTTCAAAAAGGAATGGATTAAAAATATACCAACAGTTTGTACACAATTTGCTAAAAGAGAAACAGTCCTTTTAAAGGTTTTTTATAAGTTATTACTAATGGTACATATATGCTTTCCTCCATTTAGTCTTTAATTATAGGCTGGACCCGTATGAACAACTAATCCATATCGGTGTCTGTATTCTTGGAACTAATAAGTATGCTTATAAAAGATTATTTACATCCTTTGTTTGATCAGTGATTGTTAAAACTGCTGCTTCTCTTAAGCCTTTCATTTACTACATTTGTCACTGTATGTAGGGAAACTGCTGCACAGAATTTAGGGCAGAACTGGATAAATTGCAAAATGGATTGGATATCTGATTGCTGCAAGAAGCATCTACTGAAATGTAGATTCCTGAATGCTTTTGTTTCTGCCAGTAATATTCTGTAGAAGTCTTGGATACTCATGGGATTGGTGGGTGAAGCACCTCTGGGAGATGACTGGAGGTGGCAGTTATGTGAGAAGTCTCTCTGGCATGTCACTAAGGACTGTGGCTGTACTGGGACAGGAAAGCCCAGAATGAGTTCTGTTTTATTAAGTCATAAAGTTATTTCTGTGATTTATTTGTTCTGGTAGTATAAGCATTCTGACCCTGTATTTTTTGTGACGAGCAGAAGCATCTTAGAAAGCAGCTGTGACAAAAGAAAAAGCCTAGTTACTTGATCATTCAGTTCACTGCCTTCATCAATAACCAGATCATGTTTAGGGCTGGAGTTTTTATGTTTGTTAGCGTTTTTTTGTTTATTTTTCAGGAAGGAGAAAAGATACAGATCAGTGAGTACCATATTCCATCGTTTCTAAGAGTTAAGATTTTTTGGGAGGGGTGACACAGCAAGCACCTCAGAAGAGGTTTTGCCCCAGCAGCAGATTCAGTACCTGCTGTGCAATAAGCCAATCTTACACACAGAGCCAAGATATTTATTCCATGCCTGCACAGAGGTGGGTTCTAGATGGCAATTCCACAAAACTAGCACACTACACGAAAGAACTACAATGTATTCATGCTGTAATGTCATTAGAAAACACACCTAAATTTCTGCTATAGGTTACTATATTTACTATATTTATATATATTTATTTACTATATTACCCACTTGTGGTACCAAGTACTGTATCATCTGCTAGTAGTTAAGCATATTTAAATTAGCACACACGCTCCTGGAGGGTGTGGGGGAGTAATTTGTATAGTCCTTTAGTTGAGTCTGATCTCCCCTTGCCCCCTTCAACTCCTGCCCAGTTACCACAGCTTTCTGTTGACTTTGGGCTCCCTTGACAATCATCCAGCTTTCTATTCCTTTCTGGTGCAGTATGTTCCCCTTTTATCAGTCTTTTAGTTGTCCTTCTTCAAGGATAGTTAGCAAGGCATGCACTGTTTGTACAAAGTAATTGGGTTCACGAAATAAAGCTATCATTGGTCTTCCTTAGAAGGCAAATGTGGTATACTTAATCCTAACACAAAACAGCATCACTATAATCTAGCATTAACCAAAACATATGGTTTTACTTAGTCTGCAGAGGGACCATGCATAAGGTGATGGGTGGTTTTCAGCAGGCTAGTCTTCTTAAGTGGCCTTTCTTGTCTACTGAATGGGACTTCAGTATTGACTTTCAAACTTTCCTTTATTTTGGTAATTCACTCCAGACCCACAAAAGGAGGGAGGTGCCATTATAACTAGGTGTCTGATGCTGGCAGAAAAATCCACAGCCCTGACTAAAGTACCTAAACTCTGTGTGAAGCAACCAAGAATATGCCTAATAATAGGCTATCATCTGAGCTAACTAGTGGAGGGAAACTCTTAAACCTAACCTGCTCAAATAATTGATTTGCATTAACTGATTTAACCAGTTTAAATTGAGCCTAGATTTCTTCCCTAATGATGAGAAGGCTTTCTGGGAGCTGGGATTTCTCAGGATTGAGTCCCTAATAATAAATTTTGTTGTTTTTCATAAGGCTGGATGCGTTGGATTGATATTCCAATAAAGTGTCTAGTAAGTTGAGGGCATAAAGAAATTAAATAGCATAGCCAGTTGTGGTGGGGGGCTATTGAGTAGATTCAGGCACCTCATTCTAGTCTGCTGATGCCTTCAGATGTAAGATTATCTTTGCTTTAGCTATCAACAGCATGGGTCTTGATCATGTTTTTCTCTCTGTCAGAGCTACCTGGTGTGGAACCTATCTGACCTCTAAGATAGATAAGTTACAAAGCAGATCTGAAACAACAACCTAAACATTAATATTTTTTGTGCTCCTAGAATCCCTTGTGTTTCCAGTAACGTACCTTAACATTTCCAAGGATTTGGCTCTTCAGCAGCTCCTGGTAGAATGGGATGTTGGCAAGTCAGCACATGATGCTGAGCTGGCAATGTCATTTGAAATACAAGTCCGTCGAACAGATGAAAATACTACTGTGTGGACAGTAAGTACATTTTTTAAGATGGTACATTAGCTATTTACAATATAAAGGAAGATAAAAGAAAACCAAATGTTCAGATGTATATGCAGATTGCTTTTCTGTGTATAGATTTATGATTTAAAAGTTAGTATTTATAAAATTGTACTAGAAATACCTCCATATTTTACTTGGTGCCAGACTTGATCAATTGCTGTGCCCAGTTTTTGTGTGGAAAAAACCACTGACTCAGATGAAGAAGTTATTTCCACCCGTGCAGAAAGTAGCCTTGCATAGCCTTATTGAAGGAAGAGTTGGAGATCTGATTTTGAAGGCCTCTGTGTCAAGGCCTCCCTATCAAGATGCAGGTCCCCTAAGCAGCTTCCCAGAAACATCCCTTCCATTGCTCCTAAAGGCAGTCTTTTTGTGTGTGTGTGTGTAGCATCATGACTACCCTTCACTGGGGACTAACTGAGAATGAGTCACATGTCTGCAACTCCTCTCACCTGATAAACCAAAAGATAGTCTCAGTGTGAGTGAAGCCTTTTAAGCCCTGTGCTTGGCCCTGTTAGCAGTTACTTTATACCACTCTCTTCTGGTTAAGGAGGAAGTAATGATGTCTCTTTTGCAAAGTCTCTGTCCTGCTAGTTTTCCTTAACACCTAAACCAGCCAAATTTTCTGAAGAGGTGGAGAACACCCAAATCATAGGCTTAGGCCTGCTTCTGGTGTTTTACCCAGTTGGTGACTTCAGTGTCAGAACTTCTGTCTCCAAGAAAATTTCCTCTCCTCTGGATCTGAAAAAAATCTTTTGGGAACTAAATGCATGTTTTAGGGATATTATAACCTACTATGAGTCATCTACTGATTGAACTATGAAGGAATATGAAATGCACATGTCAAAACTTAGTAAAACTGGAAAACAGCTCTAGCTTATTTAACGTTGCTGCATGTGAGAAAGCACATAAAACAGAGAAGGCCGTATTTTTCTGAAACTGGAAGTCAATAAAATAAGATGAACATTGTTAAGAATTACAGTTTACTCTGATCTGCCAAGTTGATAATATTTTGTCTGTGGGATTTGAAGAACCACATCTTCACTGCAGAAAGCTCTACGCAGTTCAAATTTTGACTACTTTGATACATTGGGTGGATTTTTAACACCCCATGATTAGATCTAACCCTGAAGTCCAAAACTGGGGCCATACAGCTGCAGGCAACTAAGTGTTTTTCTGGAGTATCTTTCCAACAAACTCTTGCAAACTTGCTAGAAGCATTTCCCAAATCCAAGGATGTAGTCTGTGCAGCTATACATAATAGATACAGCAAGGAAAAGAAACAGTGTTTTGGATATCACTGCCACACAGGAATGTATTTTTTTCTGTGGTTTTCTGAAGAAAGTGTACTAATAAATAACCTGTGAATCTGCGCAAAGCACAAACCATCTTATAACTTCCAAAGCAGTTACTACATTCCTCAGGGCGGTAACTGAGAAACTAAATTGTAAACTGATTGCAGAGTTTTTCTCAGAATGGTGGTATTATGAAAGTGCAGGTGTTGCTGATGGAAAGCAGTAATGGAGAGCAATCCTCTAGTTGTCAGTGTGAGCTAGAGCTTTTGTACAACTCATACAAGCAGCTTGGATCTGTATGTTGAGAATGTGGTATGGTTGCTTTAAGAAGTACTGAAATCTATGTTCTGTTCTAAAATGTGCTCATAATAGGTGATTAACAAAGCCACTTCTTCCTGCTTCTTATGGGCTCTCATGCCAGGAGAGATTTACACTTGGGGTACATTTTCATCTGTCTGTCTATGTGACTACTTAGCACCCTGGCTAGTGTGAGTAGTTAGTTGAGGTTGTCTTCAGACAATTTCAGAATTTTTGCTATTTGTCTGTATTTATGTAATTCAATATAAAAATGATTGCCAAATGACAGAGCATTTAGCTCTTGTAATTTTTTTGGACTATGTTTTATATATTGTACCACCTTCTGTTACCTTCATGGAGGTCTAACAGTTTTGGACCTATGTTTTCAAGTTTCTTGCCTGTGCATATTACATTGATAAAACATTGTTGGGAAATCAGCAGTTATCTTTCATACTCTGTTGGTACTGTACTCAGAAGGTTTGACTCAGAACTGCAGTGAGATACCATCTGCATAAATCCTTACTGGCCAGTGCAGATTCCTGCTGTAATTCAGAACCAGAGATATATAATGGACAGCATTAGGCTAGGTGCATTTGCAGGCAGCAGCATCTGTGCCTGTTATTACTTGTGTTATAGCAGACACAAATAATCCACTGAAAGTCTCTGAGGGTGAATCCATTTCATGAGAAGCATTCATGACTCATGACTATGCTGTCAGAATTGAGTAGTCTTGCTGGCACATCAGTCACTCTACTGCTAGTGCAGATTTGTAGGCAGTTACTTAACATGCTGGTATGTAGAGTGAGATCACATGTAGCAAGGGGAATTTCAGAGATTGATTTTTCAAAAGTGTTTTCCTCCTTTGAGCTTTCTCCCTCTCTCATGGCTTTTGGTTGTATTTCCAAAGTGTCTACATCCTGCTGTGTTTTCTATACTTTGCCTTACTGACCTTTGCAGGAGTTTCAAAACGTCACTCTTGATAGATCTGGGAAGTCTCTTAATTGGATATGGTATTCAGATTTACCTTTGGAATGTCTGTCACACTCGGTGAGAATCAGGAGCAAAGCAGAATCATCAAAAGTCTGGAGTCAGTGGAGTCTGTGGGAGACTGTCCGGGGTAAGGAAAACAAGACATTGCAACGTCAGTTTTATTTTGTTTTCCCAGTACAAAGTTAGACTGTGATTCACCACCGGTGGCTCTAACATGAAGACATTTTGAACACGTGCACCTCTAACCACTTAAGCACCAGACAACTATTTTACTTTTTTTTCCCCAGCAGTAATAGCAATAATAGGAATGGCTTCTGCCATTGTTTTAATTGATGGACTGTCTTCCTCTAGTAGACCAAATGTTTTAGAGCTTTTCTTGCCCACATGTTAAAACAATGCGGTACATTGAGTGGCATGGGATGTTGGATAGCCTCTAGCTTAGCCTGTGACCAGGTCTGATGCAGCCCTGGACAGACTAAGAGAGAGGAGTCTGATGAATATGTTGCTTTTGTCTGGGGTGTATAGCTTTGATTAGCATTAAAGCAGAAGAGAGGGGAGAAAGCCAGCTCCTTATGTCACTTGGAATGAATTTCTGTGAATTACATGAGCGTAAACAGGCAGGGAACCAGTAATAGAATTAATGATATTACAAATACTCCAGCCCACCCACCTTTTTTTCAGATTACAATGTCTTCTTAGAACAGCTTAGTTTCCAGAAAATTCAGATGAATTAGAAAATGTAACTCCTTTAGAAAAAATGACTAGAGGGATTTTGTAAAGAAACACTATTCTTGTTTGGAGCAGCAAGGGCTTTTAAGTTATAGGATGTGTCATGGGTAGTAGAAGAGTCATAGGTCTGTATACTTGGATTGTGGAACACAAATTGCCTGTCTTCCCCACCTTATATAATGGGAAATAGGATGCAAGATTCCCTTTCCTTCTCACTAACTTCAATCTTGGAGGTGTTGTTTTTAAAATTGAAATTGGAGAGGGATCAAAAATGCTACTTTGTCACAAACTGGTCCTGCATTACAGACCTTATTTAGAGCTCTCTGAAAGACAGTGACCCGAGATTTTGCCAGGTTTTTGGATCAGATTCTTGAGAGTAGGTTTGTGGTGGTTACCTTCAACTTGTGCAAAAGTCTTGGAGTCACTGAAATCCCACTAGTTTTTGCATCCAGCAAGGAGTCCAGCATTGAAAGCCATAGGAGTCTCATTCCAAGCTGGTTGTCCCCTTACTGATCTAATATGTTCAATGTTGACTCCTCTTAGCTGAGCTTTACGTGAGCTTCAGAACATGCTGTTTTTCTAGCTTCCTTCTTATAATCTTCAGAGCAGGCTATTTTGGCTGTAAGCATCAGCCTATTCATGGGTGCAGGAGGTAGTGTTCATCTGTAAATGCAGTTCTTGTACATAGCCTCTTTGTTTCCTTAAAGTGAAAAGCCATAAAATAGATTTAGTCTCTTAGGTCATTTGTTGGACTACTTTATATGTTTTTGGGTTTAAGATGTAGGTATGATTACATGTGAAGTCAATCTCTGTGTGGGGAAGAAGAGTTAATAAAAGTCCACAAAACAGTAACGTAACATTAGCAGATTCTTGTGGAAGTGCTCAGTTATGTGTTCTGGTGGAAGGCTGCTCCCATGTGCAGCTATTGAAACTGTTTATTGTGTATTAATTTGCAGGCCTGGACACTTCAAATGACAGTGGACCACAAATCTTTCCAAATGAAAAAATTATAGAGGAAGGGTCTGATATCAGTCTTTGTTGCATTGGAAGGAAAGGTGAAATCATTGAAGATTTTTTTCTTGCTCCAGACATTGATGTTTTCAAACACACAAGCAGTCAAGGTCAAGTCAGCCTTCTCACTGTGAAAAATGTGTCACATCAAGTGCCTCACATCACTGCCTGCTGTAAAGAGTCTTGCAGTGAAGACCAGTGCTATGTTCATGCAATTTTGTCCGTGGGTAGTAAGTGAATGCTTTATTTTCCTGTTCTATTTTCCTGTTGTTATTAAGTCAAGAATGGCTGTGGCAAATGGGAAGACAGAAGAAAAAAAAGCTTGCTCTAAATTGTAACATTGTCTTGTCACCTCCAGCTGAACTCTGTTTAATGTCTGACTTCAGAGCTGTACACTTTCAGAGAGAAAGCCTTAAAGAGTAGCATTGAATGTGTTCAGATTAATCACAGAATCACAAGGTTGGAAAAGACCTTTAAGATCATCAAGTCCAACCGTTCCTGTCCCATGTTAAACCATATCCCTAAGTACCTCATCTACCCTTTTTTTGAACACATCCAGGGAAAGTGACTCAACCCCCTCCCTGGGCAGCCTGTTCCAGGCCCTGACAACTCTTTCAGTAAAAAATTTTTTTCCTACCATCCAATCTTACCCTGCCCTGGCACGGCTTCATGCCATTCCCCCTTGTCCTATCACCTGTCACCTGGCTGAAGAGACCGTCACCCACCTCTCTATAACCTCCCTTCAGGTATTTGTAGGTGGGGAGAAGGTCTCCCCTCAACCTCCTCTTCTCCAGGCTAAACAGCCCCAGCTCCCTCAGCCGCTCCTCATAGGATTTGCCCTCCAGCCCCTTCACCAGCCTGGTTGCCCTTCTCTGGACTCGCTCCAGGACCTCCATGTCCTTCTTGTGGTGAGGAGCCCAGAACTGGACACAGCACTTGAGGTGCAGCCTCACCAATGCTGAATACAGCCCATGTGCAGGACTCTACACTCATTCTTAAACCTCAAATCTCATTAATTGATACTAGGACACGTGAATAGTTTCTAAAAATACCTATCCACTTAGGAGTTCAGCTTCATTGTCTGTCTGCATGTGATAAGAGCTCATCACAGTCCCCCTTTTGAAGGTTAGTAGCAATTTATACAGATAGAAAACAATACAGATTAAGTTAATTAAATTAATGAACATATGAATATAACAAAGTAATAATAAACAAGTTTCTGAATTGCAGTTATGGCAGAGTGGTCAGTGAATAAGTAATAACATCTGTAGTAAAACAGACTGTACGAATACATTATTTCTAGTTTGTTAGTATAGTAAAAAGATGGATGACTTTTGCTTTGACTGCCATGCTGTTGGTGTATTTTTTTCTTGCTATTCCCTCCAACAAGGAGCACCAGATACACCTACTGATTTTTCCTGCCAAACTCAAGACATGAAAATAGTAACATGTACTTGGAGTCAAGGAGGAGACACCTACCTTTATGGACGTCATTCACCAAAATACACCTTATCTGAAGAGTAAGTCTCATCATTGTAACTCAGGCCTGTG
The DNA here is from genome assembly GCA_020800305.1 of Porphyrio hochstetteri. NCBI lineage: Eukaryota > Metazoa > Chordata > Aves > Gruiformes > Rallidae > Porphyrio > Porphyrio hochstetteri. Next base: position 77,031,908 of record CM036938.1, on the reverse strand, counting down.
CTGTACAGAACAGTCATGTTCTTTCCTTCAAAATATGTTAAAAGGGTTTGGTTTGGTTGGGGTTGGTTTTTTGTTTGTTTGTTTTTAATCCTTGTTACAATTAGCTGTCTTCCTCTTTCCACCTCACTCAGCAGCTTATTTAGCAAAGCTTGAGCAGTGCAGAGCTGCTCTGAATTAGACTATCTTAATGAAGTTGCACGTCTGTCAGACCAGGGTCTACTTGATAAAGCTTGTTCTAACTATCCTTTTCAGATAATTTGTTTGGGTATCTTTCAGTAGGTATGAAGATACCCTGCAATCAAGATATAGATAATTGAAAAGTACAGCATAATTAATGGGTAACACACACCAGATAACTAGGATTTAATCAGATGTTAGGCTGAGTGTTAGTGTGTTCACAGTCCATTGATATTAATGCTGACTCAAACTGATGATTCCCAGGTAACCCTCAATTAGCCTGATTATCTTCCTTTATTCTTTTTCTATAGGATTTTTTAACTTTACATGATGATATTTTCATTCTTGAGTCTTTGAGCTACTGACAATACTATCTCAAAAATCCTACTTGTGTCTATAATTTCTATAATTTCAGTTTGGATTTTTTTGTTTGGTTGGTTGATTTGTTTGCATTTTTTGGGTAAAATCTCTTTGTAGACTTTCTCACAGCTCTCTCTTAGCAGTCTGAGTCAAGGTTACACCTATGTGGTGTATCAGATCTGACCCTTGGCTCCTTGCTACAGAGGCATCAAAATGGAGAGAAGAGGAGAGGGGAGGGGAGGGGAGGAGAGGAGAGGAATGGGATGGGATGGGATGGGATGGGATGGGATGGGATGGGATGGGGCATTACTGCAGTCCTGCTTGCTGATGATGCCTCATTACCGCAACAAACTTTCAACAGAAGGTCTCAACAGAAGGCAGGTCATTGCATGTACCTTCATGGTCTCTGCATGGTCACTTCCATTAAGGTATTATGATGGTGATTTTAAAAATGGAAGGTTAGAGATGCACTTGAAATTACCTCTTCATTTAAAAGCATAATTGTATTATGTGAGTGATTTAATTCTTGGCAAGTCCCCAGGTTATAGAATTTCTATGAGGAAATCACTAAAAGCAATTTAGCTGTATCATGAAAGGATAAAGTAAACTTGGCTGTGTCTTAAAAGATTAAAGTAAAGAGACTTGAAGAAAACATATTCATTCAACTTCAGGCTAGGGGAAAGAACTGGATGGCTTCTTACAGCCCACTTCAACTTTATTTTTTATGATTCTGTGTTCTACCTAGTTGGACATCAAAAATTTCAACATCTATGTGAATGTATGGGAAAATGTCTTTCTCTCTTTTCCCTCCTCCCTCTCCCCCTTTGATAGGTTTTCCCAAAAACCAGTTCCATGCACAGTAAGTTGTGCTGAGCAGTGCTCGTGTTCTTGGGATATAGGCCGGCAGAGGATCTTTAATATCACAGTGACTGTGGAAAACCCACTGGGAAAGGAAACTGCCATGGATGCTTTTGATGTAACTCACAGAAGTAAGGTCTTCTCTATATGTTTGTTGAGGGGTGTTTTTTTGGGGGGGAGAGGGGGGGCGGTTTGGCTTGTTTTTTGTGCTGCAGGCCTTGTTCTCCTTCTGATCAGTGCCCTTCAGTGCCCCAGTTTAAAGTACAGATGTCCTTGATTTTTATCGTCACAGTTTTCATTAGTTATATATGTGCTATAGTTAGTAATATATTAGTTATAGATGTGCTGTAGTTAGTAATATATTAGTTATAGATGTGCTATAGTTAGTAATCTGCCATGTGAAGATAGCTTTGCAAAGTTGTGTTAATGGTAGAAAACGACTTTATGCTAAAGTTCAGATTCACCCCTTAATGCTTCAAAATCTGCTGCTTTGCTGGAGGTGGTTCATTGTATAAGAACCAACATGATACAAGGATATAAACCGGGAAGTTCAAGAAAAATACGTGTAGGATACTTGGGAATTCTGTCCTTTCTGGAAAACATTATTGCTGATGTTACTGTCTTTCCAAAATAAAATGGAGATGCACATTTTGGGAAGTGGATAAAGAGAATTACTAACATCTCTCTGAATGAGATGTGATACAGCTATAAGCAGCTATTGCCAGGAAAGAGGTGATAGTGCTACCTGCCTTGGTGCTCTTATATGGGATGGTAACATCTGCTGTGCTACTGTGAGGCAGGAAGAGTCGTTCTTCAGTGGTGAAATAAAATAGGTTGTCCTGTGAGCAGTAAATGATGGCTGTGGTTCCTTCTTCCCTATTAGTTGTATCCTTTATCACAGCATGCCCCAGGTCCCATAAGCTGCTACCTACTCCTGCCTCAAAACATCAGCAGTATTTCTGGTTCTTCTTGTGTCCACTGGCCTCACCACATCCACCCCTGCATTCCCAAGGTCCTGTGGCCACCTTACCTCTTTGAAGTAGCAGGAGGAAGCATGATTTGCTTAGTTCTGAAGCTGACAGGCTGATGGTGTAACTGCTGTATTCCTCACAGGTGCTGATTACAGTTTTGCTAGGTGTGCTTTTTTGTATGACTTCTAGGAGCACATGTTAAGTCCCCATCTTTGTTAGATTTGTCTTGGAGAGGCATGAGAGTTCTAAAAGTTGATTATTTGATTGGGGGTGGAACAAATAGAGCAGGAATAAAGTGGAGGAGTACACTCATTGGTTGTAGTGAGACAACACAGTATTATAAATGAAGTTTTTCATGGAAAATCTGGCTAAAACAGGTTATATTCAATGTACTAGCTACATCAAATTTTACCACAACTTTATTTTTCCAACTCTAGTGATTGTTGCAAGTTAAATAAATTATGTACAACATTTATGATGAGTTAGAATTTTAAAGAGTGATTGCTGTAAAGTCCTTTATGTTTTGTCTGATCCTGGACATATTTACAGTAGAGTTTTCCTTACTTAAAGGATGCCAGCAAGTAAAGGACAGATAAAGTCTATTGTTTCCAGTTCTGCATGTGTTAGCTGGGACCTTTTTTGCCAAACACAGGTGCCTTTGAATCTGGAAGTCCTTGAATTATAATTCATGGTCCATGAAGTTCTAGGACAAAAAGCAGAGCTGTAAACATACCACTCATGTTGCCATGTCTTATTCCTTTCAATTGGACTGATAACACAGGAGAGCTTGAGATCTGCTGCTCTGGCTGAATAATGCTTAAACAGCAGTAAAGGATCTCAGAAGTCTTTTGGAAAAGTAGGATTGGCACTGTTTACCAGAGAACAGCTACTGACAGGAGTCAGTGTACAGGCTGTGAATAAAGTTTGGTGAAGAGGCTGGATTGTGGGTGCAAATGTGGCAAATGTTACTCACTATGCTGCATCAGGAGCCTCTGACAGGCCCTGGACTAGAGATTTTTACTGGATTTGTAATAAAAGTTTCTGAGTGTTTCTTTTGTTCATGGTCAGCACAAGGGTTTCCTTACTTACATTCTGCTTCTCCTGGTCTGGCAGAAAAATCTGTATTTTTTATTTGCTTGTACTACTCAGCTAAAATACTTTAAAATACTTTTCCATATATTTTATGTTTTACAAGAACTAACTCAGATTTTCCATTGGCAGTTTATCCTGCTGCACCTTTCCAGCTGTTGGAAGAATGCACAGATACAGAAATCACATTACATTGGAAACATCAAAACAAAGTAATTGAACTCTTTTGTCAGACTGAAGTGCTGCAACCCGATGGGAAGATAGAACTGGTATGAAACCTGAATTTCATACACAAAACCATAGCTGGTATCTTTTTGACATGAGATTAAAAAATAATTCCCCAGCAATATGAATGCACTGTAAATCCTGGGAGTGTGTCAGCGTGTCTGTTTTCTGGATTTGGTTGCTCCCAAGCCCCACGCTGATGATATGGTCCATGTGGGCAGCCATTGCTGGCACCAATTCATACTGCCAGCACTTCCTATGCTGGTCTGCACGTGTGGCTCGCTTCTCTGCTGGATGGGTTCTGAGATCCGCTGGAGTAAATGAAAATACTTCTGGGCTTTATAATTGCTGTTAGCTGTTGTTAATGTTAGTTTGTTATGATTTTATGACTTGTCATTTTACACACAAGGGGTGAAGAGGTATGTTGAGGGGTTTGTTTGTATTAGTCCCGGAGCTTGCTGTGTATTACTGACTGTACTTAGTGGTAGTGTGTCAGGTCTCTAGTGAGGGAACCCCAGAATAATTTTTTTCCCCCATATTCGTCCATATCACAGAATCACAGAATCGTAGGGGTTGAAAGGGACCTCAAGAGATTATCAGGTCCAACACCCCTGCCCAAGCAGGTTCCCTAGGACAGGTCACACAGAAAGGCATCCAGACAGGTCTTGAATCTCTCCAGAGAAGGAGACTCCACAACCCCCTGGGCAGCCTGTGCCAGGGCTCTGTCACCCTCACTGTGACAAAGTTCTGGTGCGGAACCTCCTATGCTCCAGAATCCTTGATGATTATTTGTGCACTCCTTGTCTTCTCCCACCTCTTTCACAAATGGTGAGGCTGACTGGATCTTTGCACGCATTCCTTTTCTTTCGAAGGGGCTTGCCTCTTCTGCATTAAAAAGGCATTATGAAGATCAGGATCAGTCTGTGTTCTGTCTTAAGTACTGCTCAAGAGCTGTTAGCTCAAATGGCTGCAGCAGTTGGCTGTTACAGGAGACAGTTTAGAGGAGAGTCTTAAAAGCATGCTTACTTTATCTGACGCTTGCTCACCCTGTCTCTTAAGAGGAAGTGGGGGAAAAGATTGGGAGAAGAAAATGTAGAGGTAGATGCTGTGCATAGATTTGGAACAGCGTCCTGCTTACATGAACTCAGTAGGAGACCCAGACTCTGTGGAAGTAAAATCTCAGTAAATTCCCCCCTTGATGTAAAGAGAAGACATTTGACAGCTTGTGAGTAACTCCTACTCAGACAGTTACACACAGATGGCTTGCAGACCTCTTTTTGGATCTCCCAGTCTTTTCACCTATATTTTCATATAGATCTTTTCATTTTTTCCCCCCAACTATTGTTCCATGATGATCTTTCCCAAGCCAAATTTAACTGGCTAGATCTAGAAGAGGAACTGTTTTTTTCAGGGAAAATCCTCTTGCCAGTGAAGCTGAACTGAGCTCTGACTGTTCTCTGTCTCTGTCGTGCAGCGCAATAGTTCAAACACGCATCTCCACTACAGCAGCATCACCCTGGGTGGACTGCAGCCATTCACTGAATACACACTCAGAGTACGCTGTGGAGCAGCTAAGCATTTCTGGATGTGGAGTGAATGGAGCGAAACCCTAACCATCAGAACGAAGGAAGCAAGTATGTCCAGCCTATTGAGAAGATTGAAGGGTATTCTTCGCTTGCCAGCTCTGTTTGCTATTTGTTTTTACTCTTCTGCTGTGTACCTAAAGCAGAGGCCTGCTGTATGCATAAAAGTAGAAGTATTCCAAGGGAACTTTAAGAAGGTGCCTTCTTGAACAACAGCTCTCATCTTACATGCAGTATCAGCCATTTCATCCACTGCAGGCAGTGGGAAGCCCAGGTGGCTGTAAGGATGGACAGACTGAGTTTCAGTGTTCTGTGAGGGCTGGAGGAACGGTGCAGAGGTGGGAACAAGCACCTGGGAACTGCATGCAAAGGAAGATTTTCAGGGGAAATGAACCAGACATTCATTCAGAAAAAAGGAATGAAAGGAGAAAGAGGTTAAAGGATAATGTTTTGGCAAGACCTGGGAGTGATGGAGGAAAAGAAATTTGGGAGCGGAATTGTTTCAGATCAGAGGAAGCAATTCACAGAACCATAAAAATACCAGGTTGGAAGGCACCTCATGGATCATCCAACTTTTCCTGGCAAAAGAAATGAAACAGTTTATCCTTGCTGCATCTAGACCATCTTTGTCCTCCTGTGTTTATTGCAGGTCCATCAGGAAAACTGGACATCTGGAGAGAAATTACACCAGTTTTGGGGGGGCGGAATGTGACCTTGTTCTGGAAGGTAAGACATCAGTACAGAAACAAAACCCTTCATAAATGGGTTGGAAAATTCTCCCATGAACTTTAACAAGTTTTTGTGCACTTCATAGCAATTCAGTATGAAAATGTCTTTTAAGAATCTAAAGCGAATATTAGATATTATACAAGACACATTTCAGAGTGTATGCAGCTGTATGATGGAGCGTGGCCCTGGCATTTCAGACATACACTTCTGTTTTTCTAAGTATTGCAACAAGACAAATACCATTACTGAGATTTCTTCATTTCCACTTCAACAAGTGTATGTATGTATGTGTGGAAACAAGTGTTTATTTTCTTACAGAAATAACATGTCTGATTAGTTTATTCAAAGTTCTAAATGCTCCTCTCATTTTCTTTTTTTGTCAAAGTTTACTAAGTGCTTGATGTCTACCCCATAAATTTTTCCCCAGCAAGGATCAAGTTTTCAAGCAAATGGAAGAATTATTTCATATGAAGTAACCTGGGAAAAAGTGGAAGATGGCTCTGAGCCAGAAAGCATTTCTTTCTCACCAGTCTACAATAGCACTAGGATTTCCATTGATAACCATTCCTACAGAATCAGTGTCATGGCAAAGAACTATGCTGGTTATTCACTTCCTTCAGTATTGATCATCCCTAGAGATACAGGTAACAGTAGGAGTATTTTCAGTTAGATTTCCATTTTGAGAGTTTTGTTTCTACCTATTTTAAGTGAAACAATGTTTTATTGTCTTGGGGGTACAAATTAACCTGGCCTGTTAACTCAAATCACAGCTATGTGGAAATTAATACTGTATTTTTGCCTACAGAGTAGTAACTATGTATATTAAGTGTAAGTGCTTTGATCCATCCCTCACAACAGAAGGGTTTTTTTTTTTTATATACAATCTCCACAGAGGAAAACGCATTTAATTTAGCCTTAAATTAGGATCTCAGACCTGTGGCAGGTGCCGTGAAGGTGCAGCCAGTGCTTTGCAAGGAACTCTTGTGACTGTTTGTGACTCCAGGTTTCTGCAGTTCAGTTCTTTTTATGAATATTAAAAAAATATAATAATAACTGTATTTTTTTGAGCTGTCAGCTTTCAGCATACAACTAGATCAGCTTTCAGCATGTGCAAGATCTCATATGCCTGATATTTAAGGAACACAACTATTTTATTATTGTTTTAACAGTCTAGCATAGAAATGATATTGATCTTCATTTGTATATCTGAGATGTCACAGAGGAAAATCACAGAGATCCTGTTTTGTTCATTCCTAGGCATCAAAGAGTTTAAAGAAGAACAGGTTAATGGTACAGACAATGGCATTTTTATTTCCTGGGAGCCCAGACATACATATGACAGTTACATTATTGACTGGTGCAACTTTCCAATGTTGCAGCCTTGTGATTTGCAGTGGAAGAGATTTGGACCCAACACTTCCAGTGCTCTGATCAACTCAGGTGAAAGTCAAACAATTTTTCTTCCTGGTGTCTGTGCAGCAATTTTTCAGTCTGTGGGCATTAATTGAATTCATGAGACAAATCCTGTGGAATACTGAAGTCTGTGTAGTTCAGGTCCAATTCTTCAAAGGCATGTGGCATCATGTTTTGACTAGCAAATGAGTTGGACACCACAACTGTGCCAGCACCATTAAGCCTTGGAAGTCAGCATAGTACTTCAGAAAAAAAAAAAGCTTTTCTGAGTGGCTTGTAGTAACATCTTGAAGGAGGATGCTGAGATTAATGAAGGAATCAAAAATCTTCTAGCAGTAGAGATAGAATTTTGCCTTATGTGTAACATGGGTGAGAAGTTTAGACTCAGGAAATTTAACACCCATTGTACAGTGAGAGGTGTAGTACTGTCCGTGTGCTACAAGTAATGTGACTTTGGAAGAGTTGTGTGTTTTTCTATCCCACTGGTGGCCGTTAGACATAAATCCTTTCTGGCTGTGTGAAAGTGCTCTGATACACATCCACAGCTGCAAGAACACAGCCTTCCTGGATTCTCTCTGGCTGAGAGTTCACTTGGGAACGGAACATGTTTGAACAAAATTTGAACAATTCAATATGCAGTAAAGGCACCACGCTTCAATTCATACAAACACATGGCATCTTCCATCCTTACTGAAGGACAGTGGGGCAGACATAGAAAAAATGTTGTCCAGTTCTTCAGTGAGTTGCACTTGGACGATCTAAGTGGGAGTGGATGTCAGTTAGGATAACATGGAATCATGATGCATGGGTGTCCACAATGAAGTCTGAAACATGACCTTTGCTTGTGCCAGAAATGGAAGTGAAATTACCTTGCTCTTTGATGTATGCAGAGTCCATTGTGCACTCATCTTGAATACTCCAGAGCAACAAAAATATATTAACCAGCTCCCTCAGCTCTCTCTTTCAGACAGGATTTTCAGTTCAGTTCACATATACGCTAAGAACTGGTTCACCTTGTGTCTCCTTCAGTTTCTTTAAAAGCCCAACAGTACACAAAGATTTCTAATGGATTATAGATTCTGTAGCAAGTATTTAAGTAAAAGCAAAGTCAAAAGACAAACCATAACCTTATTTTTGTAATCAATTCAACTATTTTTAGCTGCTTTTGTTCCGGGGGTGAGATACAACTTCCGTATCTATGGATCTGTTGCTGATGCCACCTTCTTACTGGAGAAGAAGACTGGTTATCTCAGGGAGCTACGTAAGTTGGCAATACGTCTAGAGTTTGTGTATCTGCTACATTCATATGTCACAACAGAAGAATTCCAGAGCTTTCCTCTTGCAATGATCTAAAAACATTTTTGCAGTGTTGTTTCTGATTTGTCAGTGAAGCGTTTAAACACTGTATAACAAAGAGCAAGACCCTACATTGAGATTATTTGTCTAGTGCAGCAACCAGGTAGAGTCCTACCTGCTAATTAGGGTAGCAGAACAGAGCTGTGATTAGCAGTCACTGCTTTCTGTATAATGTGGACCGTGTGAAGGCTCTGTGGAGTTGACAGCTTTTTTGGAGCACTTTGGCTTTGTTCAGCTTTTAGAAGTGCAAGCAAGATATAAACAGAAATGCCACATGGGAATTCAGGCATTTTTCAAGTGAGAAGATAAACATTCTTTAGAAATAATGGTAAGTTTAACTTGAATTTCCTTTCTTCCAGCTCCTCTGCCTGACCCTATTGTGGAAAAAGTTGAACTGTCTTTCAATGCAGTAACACTGTCTTGGGATTCTTACAGTGCAAATGAGGCACAGCCTGGTTTTATAAGAGGATACCATGTTTATGTGTCACCTATAGAAGAAGACTGCAATTTGAAAGGGTCAAAAAAACATGTTCTTCCAGGTAACTCAGCTCTGGGATTTAGGAATTCATCTCGTTATGCTGGTGAAAAACTTTGTGTCTGTTGCTGATACTGATGCCTCTCAGAAAGTTCTCATTAGGCAGGCAGATTGGCTCATTAGGCAACATACAGATTTCAATGCTTGGTGCTTTTGATTCCTCTCTAATGCTTGAGGTGCTAGTGGCTGGAAGTGTGTCCTGGCTTAATGCAGATTTAGCCCCGTTCCTGTTGTCTGTAGCTCCTTTTAATTCTGGTGTGAGCTCCAGAAACGTTTCTCACAGTACTGTAGGGAAGGAGTCAGGTTTCTGCCTCTTGTGATCCGAGAGATCTGGGTAAATTTGGAAAACATCTGTTTGTGGTCTACTTGGATGAGAGTCTTAAGAAACAAGTTAGTTTTACTAGGATTTGGGGTACTTTAGAAACAGCTGGGAAACAATTTATTTCCTTCAGAATTGGAGCACTGTGTAAATTCCCCATTCAAATTCTTTTATAGTGAAAGTATTTGTGGCTGTGCTCTGCAGTGGAGTTCCTCCAGCTGAGCTGAGCTGTGGGGTGGCACAAAGCCACATTCAAGGTTTTATATCTGATCTTGCTCCGTACTCAAAGCTGCTTTGGATGACTTTGCTCCCTTATAATTTTCAGATGTTACCAGAAATGTTCAAGCACATTTAAAAAAAAAAAAAAATCCCCCTTGCCTCTTCTTCCAGGTGTGTCATGTCCCTTGTCAGATCCTTCTGCTGATTAGACTAGTACCAGGCTGAGGGACAGCTTGAACTGAAAGAGGGTTTTGTAGGAGTTCCTGCAAGCAGTAAACTAACCATACAAATATTATAATTCTTCAAGTAATCCCTGTTAGACTTTAAATCAAAGATTTAAAAATCAAAGATTAATCAAAGATTGCCTGCTTTCCAGTTTGTCTGAGATAGCAGACAAGGGCTGTGACTTGGAACAGGAGGAATAAGCTCACCCTCTGGTCTCGAGTTGCAAATAGAGACACAGAAGAGGTTGTTTTTCAGGCAGAGATTCCTTGCTTTTAATTATCTCCAAACAACTTGATGCAAGCCTCAGGGCTGCAGGATTCTGTCAAAAAAGGAAATGGAAAACCCCAAATTATTCTGTTAAAAAAACTCTAGTACAAGGAAAGTAAAATAAACAGTTGGAGCTTTTGAAAGCAGGTTAATATGTGGTCTGCCAGAGGATGGGCAAGGCTGTGGTCAGTCCAGTTAGAAAGGATGTGACTTCAGCCCAGTGGCCATGAGTCAGGATGCATTATCCTTCTCAGAAGAAAGTGTGCAAATTACAGGGAAAGTAGGCATTTGTTGTGTTATTTTACCAGTCTCAGTTAAGCTGATTTGTAATACTTTGAGGCAACCTTCTTGCAACATTTCAGCGCTTAAAGGGGCTTATACAGAAAACGGGAGAGAGACTTTCTACTGGGGCCTGTAGCGACAGAACAAGGGGTAATGGGTTTAAACTAAAAGAGGGCAGATTTAGATTCGCTATGAGGAAGCAATTCTTCCTGTGAGGGCGGTGAGGCCCTGGCACAGGCTGCCCAGAGAAGCTGTGGCTGCCCCCTCCCTGGCAGTGTTCAAGGCCAGGCTGGATGGGGCTTTGGGCACCCTGGTCTGGGGGAGGGTGTCCCTGCCCATGGCAGGGGTGGGACTAGATGGGTTCCCTTCCAACTCGAACCAGTCTGTGACTCTGTGATTCTATCTTATCTGTTTCATTTTAGATGATTCAGTACTATGTAAATACACGATTGAAAACCCAGATGAAAGGAGATACACCGTGAAACACCTATTGCCAAACACAAAATACAAACTTGCAGTTAAAGCATATTCAGGTGGAGGAGAGACTCCCATTATTAACTTTATATACATAGATACACCGTTAAACTGTGAGTATTGACTGTGGAAATTTTGTCTTCTAGCAGAGGGATGATTTAAAAGGCTAGAATAAATCTCTTTTCTCACAGGAAAACATTTAAGTTGCTGTAACATCCTTGAAAATATATAACATGCAATCTGTGGGGGGTAGAGGTGAAGGAGGAGGGGTATGAAAGGGTCAAGCACTGGCTCATGCCAGGAGACTTCACGTTTTAGGGTAACTAGCATAACATTGTCTGAACCCTCATGGCACACTCACAGAGGCAGTTCTGCCCTCGTATGCCCCTATTCAAGCTCCTGTTAGCCAGCCTTCTCTTGTGCAGGCACAGCCATTTGTACAGCCACACAGGGGATCAAAACTGGGGATTAATTATCCCAGAAAACACAAAAGGAGAATTCCCTTTCCCTGCCGTGGTGTGTGTTAGAGACACTTAGCCTCCCTGGCACAGGGCAGGTCACTGGCCAGAGCAGAGAGAGGACCAGCACTGACTTGGTGCTCACCCTCGGCCTGCTTATCAGGGCCTCGGGTGTTTGTGAAGAACCTAGTGCAAGGCTGTGTTTTCTAGCTAGAAGGAAATACTGGGATTCTTGTGTCAGCACAAATCCTCAGAGAGCATGAACCGCATTGTGGTGTCTGCCTTGCAGTAGCCCATTCATACTGGAGGTACAGATGTCCTGTCATGGTCTCTCAGTGTCATCTTTTGGGACCCGAGAAAGAAAAACCTAAACCAAATCGTTAAATGAGGTTATCATTGTCTTAACTTTTGGAAATTTACCCTTATAGTTAAGACACTGACATGGGGGCAAATTAAAAGCAATCTAGTAATGGTTCAGTGTTGGTAAAGGAAATCAAGGCCCAAAGACCTACAGCTGTGTTCCATGACTGCCACCCTGGCAACCACTGACTGCAGCGCTACTGCTGAGTTAGTGTCAGGCATCCCACCTGGGCCTGACACTCGTTGTGTCCCAGAAACTCACTGTACATGGATGTTAGCAGGTGGGAGGTTGAAAACAAACCTTTAAAGTACTTTTCTTCCACAGCAAACATGCTGTACCTCGTAGCGCTGCTGGTGATCGTTCCGGCGCTAGCGGCAGCTCTGTGCTGCTGGAAGCTGAAGTGGTGAGTTACACTGCCTTTTTCTCTCGTGGACAGAGAACGTAACCAGCGTCTTTTATAAACCACAGCTGCAGCTTGTTGTTTCCAGCCTGTTGTAAGGCCTTATTCATTTTTTCCTCTGTGTGGATGTTGTAAGAATTTGGCTTGTGGCATTTCTGAGACATTCATCATCTGCTACTCTTTCTGTACACATCTATGTGTGGCTTCTGCTGGTGGAATATGCTTTGGAGACAGGAGAAAAATGTAGTTTGTTTTACTCTCTTATTTCCAGGGTGAAGGAGCACTGCTGTCCTGTAATACCTAGTCCTAACAAGAGCAAAGTGCTCTCATTTAAAGAGTTCAAGGTAAGATCACTGAAAATCTAGCATTTTGAGTTTTTCATTTCTTTGGTCAGTAAAGTTTCAGAACAATATTTTTCTTTTGTTAACCACATTTAAAAATGAGTGATAGCCATTATACAGAAATTAATATAATTTAAAATCATAATTAAGAGGAAAAATTCTCCTTCTGATATTCAGTAACTCCGGAGGGATTAGTTTGTATTCCACAGTCTGTTACTGCAAAAAGTGAAAGCATAATTGGAGAATAGATTAACTCTTTTGGTACAGGAGGTGATTCTTCCAGTATTACTGTTCAAAGCCCAGCACTGTCTGAACACAACAGGCCAGACGATGCCATGTTTGGCTGTGGCTGGTGAACTGCATCTACCCACTCCTCTTGCACCACACAGAACCCCACTATGGCAGGGGTTGGAAGGGACCTCTGGAGACCATCTAAAGCCAGATCCCCTGGAGCAGGTTGCACAGGATTGTGTCCAGGAGGGTTTTTTGAATGTCTTCAGAGAAGGAGACTCCATAACCCCTCTGGGCAGCCTGTCCCTATGCTCTGTCACCCTCACAATGCAGAAGTTTTCCTCATATTGTCCTGTCACTGGGCACCACTGAGAAGAGTCTGGCCCCATCCTCTTGACACCCACCCCTTAGATATTTATATGCGTTAGTTGGATCCCCTCTCAGTCTTCTTTTCTTGAGGCTGAGCAGACCCAGCTCCGTCATGACAGAGTTGCTCCAATTCCCTTGTCATCTCTGTAGCCCTCCCCTGGACTCTCTCCAGTAGTTCCCAGTCTGTCTTGAACTGGGGAGCCCAGAGCTTGACACAGCGCTCCAGGTGTGACCTCACCAGGGCAGAGGGCAGATCAGAGGGATGCTTACGGGGTGCTGCTGCTGGTTTTGGTGCTGGTGTTTGCACCAGAGGGAGAAGCCTGTACAACCTAACTGCTGTGTTGCTCCTTCCTTTCAGTTGCTTGTGGTTCAGAGTAAAAACTGCACACATCAAAAACCTGGCAAAGTCTTTTAAGTTAGAGGGACATGGATTCTTCTTCAACCGTAGTCATAATGAACTTAAAGAAATCTCTAAATATTCTGATCAATTCCACATAAAATATAGTGTCCAATGGACATTCTGTACATATGTTTTCTTTTAAATTGCTCAATTTGGAAAAAAATCAAAACAAAACAAGGCAGCTTTAGAAGTGCTTGAAGTGATTTCTCCCTTTGCTTTAGTCTGGGCTTCTTTCATTGAGTTATTTTTTTGTTTGTTTTATGATTCTCTTGGAGGTTGGTTCTGAGAAAGTCTTGAAAATAAGCGACTGCATTCCTGATGTGCTGGCAGTGGACAGTAAGGCTGAAGCCCAGAAATTACATCCATGGAGCCAGCCAACAGAAGATAAGATCAGTGATCACAATTCTTCCTGGATTTGCCCTGATGAAAAAGAAGAGAGCCAGTTTACAGCCTCACCTGCACCTCAGACTCAGACTTGGTTTGAAAATTTTGCTTATTCTTCTCATCTTGCAGCTGAATCTGATCTCTATCAAAAACTGGAGACACTAGAAGCTAGCAAGCCAGAACTGTCAGCAGCACGGTACCAGCCACACTACTACTTTGATATTTTTAATGAAGATGCTGCCTCAACACCCAGAGAAACAGCTGGCAGAAAGACCAGCCTGAGATATGTTTCACAGACAGATGTGCATTGCCTAGGGAGGAGGCTTTGATATACTCTCCTCCATTGAATCCACCCAGTGCTTGGTTACATGATATAAATATGCATTTCTAAAACCACACCAACACTCCTTTTGAGCAAGGCTTTCACAAGTCCAGCTGCCCTGCTGCCTTTAATGCCACAAAGCTCATTTCGGGACTAGTTTAATTAGTGCAGCTTGCACGCAGGAAGGATGCTCGCTATGGCTTCACCACGAGTTATGGGCACTACATAACATCTAGAGGCTGTTCAGGGGTCTCTATTCTCTCAGAGCCTGATGTGAATAGCTGCTCATTGTTGCAGAGACTGACAGTTTATTCAGAGTGTTGAGGAGCAAGTTAAAGAAGCGTGTCAGTGGTTGTGCTCGAGTTGTGTCTCTCACTCACAGCATTCTGTGTGTGCTTCGACATGCGCTCTGAGGCGGCCCCGGCCCGCAGGCAGCGTGGAGCTGGGCACGGAGCATTACCCAGCTCCAGAGCCTGCCTCTGCCCCGGATGCCCTGGGCATGGGGTCTGTTTTCTCTCTGAAAAAGATCAGAAGGAACTTTGACTTCCTGAGGAGCGCTCCCCTGTGCTCCAAGGATTGCCCTTGTGTGTACTGTGCCTGCCTTCTAACTACACTGTGAAAGAGCACAGATGACAGGCTTGCTTCTGGGGATAGGGCTTCTCACACTTCTGCTTTCTCTGCCTGGAAGAATAGCCCTTTAAAATCCTAAACAAAATCCTTTCAAATAAACAAAGAAACAAGGGGATAGGAACTATATTTCCAGCAAGTGCCAGCAAACTTAAAATCCTTTTGGACCTCTGCACTGAGGTAGCAAACCCCAAACCACCAGGTAAGCAGGCATAGTAGTCACAGGTGTAGGCAAACATTTCTGACCAGCCTACAAAAATAAATAATTTTTATTTTAACTCTCAATAGGCAGAATTTTAACTCTCAACATTTCAAATTAAAAAGACAAAATCTGTCTTTTAACAAATATTACATTTGTAATAGAATAGTTGGAATTATACCTAAAGCTTCATCAGATTAACCTCAGTGCAAAAGGAACCTTTTGGTTTTGCCCAATTACGATGTGTTTGGGAATCTTTCACAAGTAAAAGGATTCTACTAAAGACACAGAATATGCCATTCTCCAAAGGGAAAAAAAATGACATGTGTTTTACAATTTGATCTTCAGCTGGTTTGTTAAAATGCAGTTACTGGTCTTCCCTGTGTTTAACTAAACACACTTCCTAAAAAGTGAGCAGCCACAGGCAGAAATGAGTTCTGATACTGAACCACATCTACGTGCTGTGCTGTCTCTTACAGGTAGCAGTGTACTGTCCTTGAGCTGTGCTGCAGCAGGGAAACACACAGGACCTGACGAAGACTTTGAGATAAGCATTGCCTGAAGCAGGGAGAATTCTTCAGGCAGGGAAAGGTGAGGGACAGACAGAGGTCTAACTGGGGTTAGAGGTGTCTCATCAGGGCCATGTCCACGTGTGGGTTGTACACAGGTTTAGCTGAAGTAGAAAAGGAAAATAAAGCAGCGTGGTCCTTCAGCCAGTGGAGGAAGGGAACACATCCTGTCACCTTTAGCTGTACTTACAGAGAAGCAGGAGGTACAGGAGGATGAAGCTGTTCGATGGGATGATGGGGACAGTCCAGAGAAACATTTCCTCCCTCTGTGCTACACTCCCCTGAGTTAAGGTAGTCTGAGTTTGCTGCCACAGCATCTCCACAACTTAGAACATCTCCTTTTTCAAAGGGTTACATCACAGCATGTGCAATTGTGTAGTTTAAAAGCTTTGCTGCTGGACAAGAAGAGACCCCATTTGCCACTACTGAAATGAAGCTTCCTGGCTGTGCATTTCAGAAAAAGGCCTGCTTACAAAGGTCTGAAAGGTGTCCTGGATCAAGTGTCACACACCTGGAGTGTTCTGATACAGAAGTCAGTAAAAAAAATTCAGGCTATTCCACAAAGGATTTAAGTTTCAACACGCTGCAGCTCCTGGCACCAAAGGACAGCTCTAACAAGGCACAGATTCCTACTTCCGAAAAGGCTTCTGCGCCCGTGGGGCGAGTTCCCACTGCAGCTTCCCTGACCCTTCCTGGGAGATCCTGCGTGGGTCTGGCTGCCAGATGGAGTGATGACACCATGGCTGCTCCTTGGCTCCTCGCTACCTTCAACCCTTCTGCTCTCTGGGGCCTGAAACCACCTGTGCAATAGCACACAGAGGGAGCACTCCGTGAGGACTGATGCCTTCATGCAGCCAGAGGGCATGGTCCAGGCACAAGGAATGGTGTTTAGAAAAGTATCTTTGCATGGATGGGGAGGCCAGTGTAACTTTTATATTTTCCCCCAAGACATCTGTCTTGCAATAGTGGCTGAATGAGTTCAAAACTGTAAACTTCGGTCTTTTCTTCTTTGCAATTCAACTTTCACATCTGCTGTTGAAATGCTAACACATAAACCATCATGTAACAGAGTTATTCTCAGTATCCTTATGCTACATTTTTAAAATAAAAATGTTGTGCAAACTACTAAAGATTCTTCTCTTTTATAAGACATCTTACAAACCATTCATGTACAGCTTATTTTTGGACAAAGTTTATTTGGAAAGCTTCAGTTGGTTCTAGCTAATTAGCAACTGTACTTATAAGTTCTAACCCACTTCTAGCGCCAAGAGGTACATATGAGACCAGAGCAACTACGAGAAGTTTAAGTACATTTTATTAACAATGCATCCCTTTGATAAGGTTATGTTTCAGGAGGCTCTTAATGCCCATCGACATGAACTGTACACACTATACAAAAAAAAGCCAGAAAAAACCCCCCACACACAAAAAAAAATCATCAAGGTGGGCAATACTATTTTGGGACAAGCCTCTGTTTAAATTATACACAGCTCAATGCAATATTCTTACGGAAAATATATAAATACTTTTTCTTTTTTATGTTACAGGTATACAATATAAATCAGATTTCAATGTCTGTTCAGTGACCTACAAACACTAGAATCTCCAAATATGTAGCAGCGTATTACTAAATAAAAAAAAGACCACATGGGACAGGGAGACTAAGTCTTGAGATTTTCCTTGACCCCCTCCCTCCTCAATGCTTAATTTTGATAATCTCTTGTAACACCATTTTAGTGATGCTGACAGCCCAGTATTGGAATAATTTTCTCAATTAAATCTACAAAACATCTGCCTTTGCCCCACTTAGACATTGTATCTTGTGCTAAAACATCCTATTCAGTGGCCAAATGGCATGTTACACTTTTTGGCATAAATCACATTTCTCAAATGAAATAGTGTATTTTACAAAGCAACTCAAGCAAAATGTGCAATTTCTGCATGCTGTGGCATCGCTATGTTACAAAAATAGTACAAAAAAAATCCCCATTCTTTACTGAACATAGAAATCTGTTGGAAACAAAGAGATGCAGGTAACCAGAATTAGGAATTAAGTGACAATCAAGGATATGGGGGTGGGGGGTGGTGGTGTCTCTGGCAAATTACAATGTTTCTAGCATGTTCCTGAAGGTCTTCTACAGTTCTCAGGGTTTACTCTCACCTAGTTTACCTTTAATAAGCATGATTACAGAAGCGCAACTTAGTTATAGGACCTGCTTCCAGCTAGCTGCAAGTCAGGGGAGTTCTGCACAGCCCCCTGGTATGCGAGCGCACAGCTCAGCGACACTCCCAAGCCTGGCAAGAGTCCCCCATTGCGATGCTCAGCCTGAGCTCAAATTCACCTACACATGGAACACCACGAGTGCTCTGCAGGCCAGAAAGCCAAATGCTGAGTTCAGGTCACAAACTAAGCAGCAGCAACAACTCCATGGGCTCTCCCTAGGCTTATGGCCCCTTCCTCAAAGGGCTGCCTTTCCCTTCAGGCACCTTCCAATAGCGCTACAGGGTCTTTCAGCCTCTCGCTGCAAATTACAACTCTCCTTCAAGACCACTACAAACATTCCAAGACCACTACACACATTTCAAAACAAACAACAAAAAGACAAGCAGGGGTCTTACTGCCCTTGTACCATGTTTGTAAGGGCAGCCTACCTCAGTGTGGCAAGCCACTAACAGTTCATTGTGTCTTGGGAAAAAAGCAACAACCAACCCCCCACAAGAGTGCTTTCAGGGCACCTGTGTTAACCCAAAAGGAGACCTGCAGCACCCAACCTTGCAGGAGAACCAGGCCCTTGGGGCAGTAACCCTGGGCCCTTCCCTTGGCTCTCTACCCCCCTTCCACCTACACTGAAAGCAGAGTAAGAACACCCGCCAGCCCAGACACGACTGGTTTCTCAGCCAGCCTGTCCTCCCCAAAGAGGGTTTCGCCCCTCAGTCAGGAGCCACAGCAACCAAGCCTGTGCTCCTATGCAGCCCAGTCACAGCATCATCAACTGTTCTGACTGTGAACACGCAAAGCGGGTGATCTGCCAGCTCCCTTCCCTTATCCTCCAGGAGTGGAGGGAGTCTTGATTAATATAAGCAGTTTTTATCTACTACTGCTGTCTTCTGAAGTTTTATCATGAAGCAAATAAACCCCCCAAGTAGGTACTCTGAAAGGGGTATTTTAAAAGGAAATCTACAGAATTAGAACTTCACAGTCTAATACCAGGCCAATGTCAAATTCCTTCAGTAACAGTATCTCTTCATTTGCCAATTAAAATGAAACACTAATGTGAGCTTAATGTAAATATGTAAATTAATTCTAGAAATGTTGTATGTTATGTACAGTACAGACTTTACATCCTTGATGCACACTTGTTGAAATCTACTGACACTCATACACTTTTAGAAAGAAAACAAACAAACACCTCGTGTAACTGAATTTGCAGTCATAGTTTGTACGTCAAGTTTCTGTCACGGATCCCCACAAAAGCGAGTATTTCAGCACACATAAGCATTTCAGGATAAGAGATTCTTTCAAAAGTACATTGACATTGCTTTTGCTTACCTTTTATAATCAGAGGCGCTTTCTACATTAAGTGCTATGGGTTAAACTGGTAACAAGTGAACAGAGGTTTATTTTTTTGTTTTTCTTTTTTTGTTTTTTTTGTTTGTTTTGTGTTTTTTTTTAAATACAGGTGATAAACTTGTTTAATTTGCTTTAACTGCAGAAAAATAACGTGGAGTTGTTTGATGTAACCCCACCTAGTTATTAAAACAAATCTCTCATATTCTAGCCTGAGGTAGTGTTTTGAACTACTGTGTAAGATATGCTATCCCCATTTTTTTTTTTTTTGGGAAAACTACATTATTTCCTTTGGAGTTTATACCACTATTTGGTCTACTGTGATTGACATTTTGGTTTTACAGAAGCATTTATTTCTGATGACCAGAGAAGTCCAATAGTTACCAGGCGTGGTATGTTTTCAGAGCATTTCAAACATGCCTTGACAGACAGACGTTATTTGTGTCACTGATCACAGAAGCATTAAATGAGTTTCTTTTTGCTCCCCCTTTCAATGGGAATTCATGAAAAGATAAATCTTAGGAAATAAATTTGACCATGAGCAGCAACGTAGAGTCTGTTTTACCAGAAAGTGATGGTGCGCAGTGCACATAAGAACTCACTTCAGTGACAGCTGCAAAGCCATGCTTATATGGCAAGGTGAAATTTCCAAGAACAACAAATAATTTCTACATTTCACTAGGAATCATGTTTTACTGTTCACATGACTACTTCTTGAAATCCCCAGTGGCAGAGCTAGTAAGAACAGAGTTATGAGCATCAGGATAAATTTCACTTATCTTAAGTATTAATCTGACAGTTATAAAAAAATGGTAGAAGTGAATGGATAAAAATACGTTCTACTTAGTACAGTCCAGCTGAATTATTCAACTATATCAAAATCAAAGGGTAATGCCCTCTCTATTACAGGCATTCTAACAAAGGTGACCATGCTACTGTATATACACATTTGCATATATTTATATTACCTTTGTGTAAAGGCTTCTGAATCCTTAGATCCATGGTGAAAGTGATGGGTATTCTTACCTTGTATTATTTTAAACTTGCACTCATTCATTTAGGAACCTTGCTAGTAATGGGATAGAGGCAACTACTTCAGTCATTAACAGTCAATAATTAATATTATTTAACTTCTGCAACAAGTCTAAAATACCAAGACAATTTTTCAAATACTGCTGCTCCCAAATGTGGTATTTAAGGCGTTTCACTACAATTATTAGCACTATCAGATGCTTGATCAGGCATCAATTGAAAATTCAAAGAAGCCTTTGTTTTTATAAAAGGCGTTTCCATGGAACTTTGAAAACACTCCTATTATGTATTCTCCCAAAAGCAGCAATGATTAAATGTCTTCAAGTTTAGTTTATACAATATTCATTTATCTGATATAAATCATGCTTTTTAAAGGACTTTAGGTAAGAGTAAGACCAACATTCATACTATATGGGCATGAGTGTAGAAACTGCAAATGCATGCATATAATTCAGGGAAAACAATTTGATTATGGCATTTTAAGTTCAAATGATTTGTTATTTTTCAAATAAAACTGTAGTGAAAATCCTTAACTGGTTCAGATAAGATACATGTATGTAAATGCAATGAAGTTAGAGAGACTGCTAATAAAATGACTTACCACTATAACAACATAAAAATAACTTAAAAGGAAACCTCAGTCACAGAGGTCTTTCTGTCTGAAGCTACAAACCCCAAGTAGTGTTATATACAGTACAAAAAAACAACATAGAAGAGCTAACATTAATCCCCTGGTGTCCATGACTACAGCATGGATCCCCATTGCTGGCAATGGAATGCACCCTCCTTTCTCCGATTCCTGGTATCCAGGTTAAAAAGCAAGGCATTGTTCTGCTTCCCTGGAACAGAATCGGAATTCAATCCAAAAAAAGTTGTCTGCATGTTGTCCTACTGCTTTTAATTTATGGTAGAAAAATGAAATGAAAACTTGTGGAGGTGTTCAGTGCTCGGCTCTTGCATATACTGGTAATAACTATTATTAAAACTATGGTAATGTTTAATAACTCCCCAAAGGGCTCAAAAGACTGGGGTGATAATTGGTTGAGGAAGAAGAAGCTTTCAGTTCAGTCTTCAGGTACCAGTAGCTTCTGGAACAGTCTAGAAGATGATGCTCCAAAGCTTTTTTTATCCAGTCAGTTGGAGGTTGTCTGAGGACTTCAGAAAGTCTATATGCAATGCACTGCATGAGACAGAGGTCAGGATTCAGCTGATGCATCAATTACTGGCTGTTTTATGGGTGTTGCTAAAATAGCCTCTGCTTCTTCATGCATCTAAAAGAGGACAGACAAAGTATTAATGTTGTCAGAGATTCTACAGGACAGTCATTGTAAAATGGCTCCCTCTGAGATGTATCTGAAGACGTTCAGGACACGAAACCTGCACCCAGCTGGCAGGCTTTGGTGCCTTCAGCGTATCGGAGCCCTCCACTCACCTGTAAGAACTGTACATCCT
Source organism: Porphyrio hochstetteri (assembly GCA_020800305.1). Classification (NCBI taxonomy): domain Eukaryota; kingdom Metazoa; phylum Chordata; class Aves; order Gruiformes; family Rallidae; genus Porphyrio; species Porphyrio hochstetteri. The sequence goes on along the minus strand of CM036938.1, from coordinate 77,010,113 downwards.
GAAACAGCTCCTGAATAAACCTTCGAGATGGAAGCCGAAATGTACAGTGTGCTAACAAGTAGGACACCTCCGAGTACAGGCAAATGTCATCGAATGCTTGGGGATACTTCTCCTTAATTCTGAAAAACAGGAAAAGCAAACCATTTGTAAGCCTTGAACAGATTTCCATCCTGTTTTTAAAAATTGGTCAATTAGATTTTGGTCATCATTAACAATGCAGAACCCTTTTAGTAGCAGGCATTAGAACTTCTAGCTCTGATGAAGCAAGAAAATGAGAACAGAAAGCACGTACCACACTGGAAGAAATCTGTATTGAGATGAAACAGAGCATGTATTAGAATTGCAGAGAACACCTAGTCTTAAAACAACAGATGTAGAAAGAAAACGGTGTATCAAAGAACTGGCATCCACATGTACAGCAAGAATAAAAAAACTACGGAAAAGCTAACTTAATTATATTTTAAAAACTGAAATAAGCATTTCTGATTTTATGTTTAGCAGTTGCATGTCAGTTTCCAATGTCACAAGCCCAGAAAACTACAAGTTTTACTACAACATTTGCTCCCTGGATTTACATTCCTGTATTTTAACATAATTTTTTTTCAATGAATTAATTCTAATAGTTGTACTCCTGCTCAAAGCAGATTTGTCTTCTCAAGAAGTTAATTTCAGTTTTTTACTCTGCTTACCCAATTATATTATTTGGTACAAATAACACAGGATTAGTTTCTTTTTTTAAGAAATATCACTACAGCTGAATTACTGATTTTAAATAGCAGAAACAATAAGGAATTAAGGACAGAGCAAAAGTACTAAAAAGAAAACCCTTTCCTCAGCCTTTATGTTACATTTAATCACTCACTCATATCTGCTTGACAACTCCTTTGGGAAGCCAGAAACAGGGTTAATCACTATCCTGGAGATATCAGGGAACACATAAAAGTAAAATGATGAACTTACGTCAGGAGTCCAGTTTCATGGCCCTTTGTTCCTACTGAACTACTCAGATTGATTACTAAACGTAAGACCTCTTTCCGCAGAAGTATTCTGCACACTGGTGTATCATCTGGGATTGATTTTACTCCTGGAAAAACAAAATAAACAGTATGAACAGAAGACCCTTTGATAGTGCTAATTTTATGCCATGTAAGTCTGTTCTAGCATTCCATAAACACAGACCCCAGTATTTATGCATGTATTCAGAACTAGCAACAATTTCCACTGAAATTAAAACTTAAGGGGTACCAAATTCAGGAATTTTTACACTGAAATATTTTTAAAGGTGAACTACCATTTCATAAATAGAAAACCCTGTGAGATTCAATTACAGTGCTGTCCATACCCGTAAATCATGTTGCAAACATGAGTAATTATCTGGGCTGTTTTGTCAGATGCTGGAGAAGTTAGCAACCACTTACCTCATAAGAAATTATGATGATTTTAAATGTAAAACAAAAGCCTAAAGAAACATCTTTATTTTTACAGAGCCTTGGTAGTTTTAATTTTTTAAAAACTAACATCAGCGTGGAAAAACGGTAATAAATTTGTTTGCAATGTCAGATACAGGGTTGTTTAATTACCAGCAGAAATGCTGTACAGAAAAGGGAGAAAGGTTAAAAACAGTGTCTGTAAGCATGTTCTCCCATTTGCTATTGTAAGAATTGCACAGAAGAGGTTAAAAAGACCCATATCCACTTATCTCTTGTGCAGACATTGTGGATGGAGATCTGCAAGGCTGGTAGCTGGAGCAAGTCATACCTCAGCAAGACAGCCCTGTTTTGGCTACAGAATGTGGAGTAAACAGATAACCTGTTTCTAAACAGAATCATGAAGGACACGGTGCTTGGAGTGAGACCTTTTGCTTCATTTTCTGTGAAATTAATATTAGAGTTAACACCCCAAAATATGATAATGAGCAAAAAGGAGTACATGCTAAACATACAGGACTGCCGTACTTGACTCTCCACCCAAACCATGTTAAACGTCACCCCAGGGAGGGGACAGCAAAGACTGGGGTAATAAAGCGTGGTGAAAAAGTTTCCCCCTGGGAGGAGAGAGAAGAAATTGCAGACGCCGAAGAAGCCGTCAACGGGCTGTGCTCCTTCTCCTGCACCCAAGACAGGGACATCATCTTGGTAAGTGTTATCATTTCCCCTTTTCGGTGAAGAACACTCGGCACAGCACTTTACTAGCATTATAAATATCATCATCTATTAGCACTCTTGTGGGAACTGCATTCATCAACGGCAATTCTGAACTCTTTCTACCTGTTTCAACTCTGTGAACTGTCTCAGTGAAAGGCCTGCAGGGGCTCTGACAGGAAAACGTTGACTCTGATATGTGGTTACACACGTAAACCACTGACCGAGTCAGGGACTCAAAGTGGACCCAGCCACAGCCAGGGTCCTCTCTGAGGAGTTTAGAGAGCAAGGGGACCCCTCCTGAACCTCATGACTCAGCAGGAGGGCCTCCCTCAGCCACACATCAGATTCTTACCCTTAACCATGGACAACACAACTACCTTTCTGGATAACAAAGAAATAACCCAAAGTGTGGGGTTTTTTGGGTTGTTTTATTCTTGCTCTTTTATGGGTTGTTTGGTGTTTTTAAACAATGAGCATTACTTTGTTGTAGTATGTAAAAACAAAATGTTATTTTTCCACAATACCTAAAAAAATACCTCAAGGCTTATAGTCTCTAATAATCATAAGGGTTTCATACTTACCTAGTAAAAGCTCTGTACTCTTGGTGCTGCTAGATGAACCATGGGATACAGCATCACTACAGCCTGAAATTCCAGAAAATTTGGAGGAATGCACATCTAAGTGATTATGTATGGTCTGCCCACACCAGTCAGGATATGGAATGTCTGAAAAATCTGACATGACACACATAAACAAGATGTTGCATCTTTGTTATTTGCACTTTTCCTCACTTCAAATGCTTTACTCACTTCTGACCAATAGTATGCAAGAGACCAATGCACTGTACATATAAGCCAGCTGGAAAGTGGATGTTGGGTTTTGGACAAATCATACTCAAAACACCTAAGAATAACATTTTTTTAATCTTAAAATATTTGAGTGAAAATAATAAACTCTTAGAAGCTGACAACCTAAAAGCTGACAGCCTAAAAACTGTAATCACATATAGAGTTCTTATAGATATATCTGTGCTCTATTTTACATAGCATCATAAGGAAGCTCTTGCATATGCCTAATTTTTTTCGCTCATAAAATTATCACAGGTGTTGCAGAAAGGGCTCTGACCTCATCAGCAGAAGATTTGAGAGGCAAGGTTCTTCTAAGAGGTTTCACTCCAGAAGGAGAATGCCTTTGACATTTTGAATTTTATATTAATCTCTTTATGTACAAGTCTTAAATTCTTGTGCAGTTAACAGAACCAAGAAACACATAGGTCTGGAAGGGCTTTTGGAGATCACTTTTTACAACCCCTTGCTCAGAGAAGAGCTCCCCTCAAAAAATGAGGTCAGGTTACACTGCCAGGGTTTCCCCTTATGCTCAACGGTAATTTCTATCCCTGCAGTATGCTCTCATGGCCTCCCACCCCTGGGCTGCGTGCCTCTCCCAAGAGCCTGGCTCTGCTGCCCTTGTAACACCTTTATGCTATCTGAAGACTACAACTGGGATTTTATTTGCCATCTGTTCCCAGCACTGAACTCAAGTTCATACTCAACTCTCTGGGCCAATCCTCACACTTTGTACACCCTCCTCAATGCGAACAGTACTTTAAGTGTTACTAACTCTGTATGTAACACTGTTGCAAAACAGTGAGAATTCCTACTAAGTGTCCATTACTGGACTATATTTTTATTACTGACATTGCAAAAAGGTGTGTAACTGCAAGCTCTGCAGAGAAAAGTTAGAAAAAAAAAAATTCTGACACTGGACTTGAATCTCAAAATATGAAGAAAGATTACTAAATCCCAGAGATTATAGCTCAACTTCAACAGACTCCTCATAGCCTGTTGACTACAGTGGTTTGGGTTGGAAGTGACCTCAAAGATCACCTACTCCCAACACTCACCCATTCCTCCCAACCCCTGCCATGGGCAGGGGCACTCTTCACTAGCCCAGGCTGCCTAACACCCCATCCAGCCTGGCCTTGAACACTGTCAGGGAGGGGGCAGCCACAGCTTCTCTGGACAGCCTGTGCCACGGTCTCACCACCCTCACAGGGAAGAATTTCTTCCTAATGTCTAATCTAAATCTGCCCTCTTTTTGTTTAAAGCATTACCCCTGTCTTATCACTACACGCCCTGATGAAGAGTCCCTCTCCAGCTTCAGGTACTGGAAGGCTGCTCTAAGGTGCTCCCACCACACCTGTCTTGTTGACAGGCTGTACCATAAAAGAAAACAAAGGAAATATGCTCAGACTTGAAGTCATACATTACATTAATTTGACAGCAAGTATCAGTTTTTACAACATAAGTACTAAATAAGGTTTAAAATTCTGTATTTTGATTAGGTCTTTGAAATCCTAAAAAAATCATGCAGGCATCTAGTCATAGTAAAACCACTAGAAATCACAAAGATGGTATCGACCACAGAAATACCACTGGCTGCACAGTGAGTTTATTGAGAACTAATTCAAGGTCAATAGTTAGTAAGAAAAAGAGCCTTACAGAAAATCAACATTCAGTATTTTGATTCAGTTTTATCACACACATCCACAAGGAACACTAACCTGTACGACTGTATGAAGAGTTCACTTTGCTGTTAGGTTGATAACCTAGTATTTGAATGCAGACACAGTAAAGGCAGTTCTCGTCTGTGTGCTCCTGTAGCCCCGTATCCTCTGTGTTTTCTAAAAACTGAGAGGCATCTAAGCGGCTGGTATTCATTATTTCTGTGAGGCTGATCTGCTGTCGCAGCATCTGAAAAGGGCTTTTGACTACATCACTTGTACCTGATGGAAGACCTGAAGATAAGCAATTAGACATCATAAAAACCCCAAAGCAAATCAACCAGCATTATTTCAATTAAATTTCCCTTTTCAAGCTGATGAGGATGTGTGTGCGAAGACAAGATTTGTTTTTGAGTGGCCAAGCACCCAGGACTGCTAGCACTGGGGAAACTGACATCACATTTTAGTCTCAGCTTATCACACATAAAAAACATTGCAAAGATATGTGGTAAATCCTGATATTATATCAACATTAGTGATATACACTAATGTGTACACAAGTAACACTAATGTGTTATCAATTTTCATAGTATCAGCTAAGACTAGTACAATATACTGGATGTTTAAATGACACATGCATCAATAAACACAGAAATGCAATTTACAAACCCCTATGACTTTGTACCTGTAACAAGGATAAACTAGAGTCAACAATGCAGGAAACAAGCTGAAGACATTTTAGTGACATACTCTTACCTGGGTGGAAAATACCAGCAAATGCTTCTTTTTTGTTACCCTACTGAAAAGGCACATATTCACACCCTACAGATTTCTGAGTACCCTGGTGTAAAAAGGAAGTGCATTCCAGGACAAGTCAGGCACTACAGAACACTTGCAATTCTCTTGTATCATGTCCCATCAGCCCCACTGATCAGCTGTCACAGAAACATCACAGGTGTGTATTTCAGAAAGTAAATTTTGTCCTTCTAACAGCTTTACTGTTTTCTATGAATTCACATATAATCAAACAGAAGTAAAATTTAACAGCCTAATAAGCATGTGGCATACCTATTTTGTCTTTGCATAAGTTTTATTATTTACTTCAATGCAGTAACCAGTCTTTGATTACTGTATGAGCTAATGCTAACCAAAGATATGTAGGCTTTCCTCTGTTTAGTACAGTGGGACCAAGATCGTGTTGCTCTGAAGCAAGATCACATTCTCTCAAACTAATAAAACATGGATTTAGTGGCCTGCTATCGTGATTTCAGAGCACAGTTCTCAAAATTTAACATCTAAAATAACGTTTTCTGTAAAGAAAAATAAAAAAAATAAACCAAGATGTCAAACCACGTAATGTACAAATAAACAAAGGGCAGGTATAGGAGAGGAACAAAACCAGTACCTCCAGCATCAGGTGCAAAGACTCTAGCTCCACGGTCATCAAATGGAGGTGTGGTTTTCTTCTGGAAATACGGAGTTTCCTTTACCTGAAACAGTCATGTGTAAATTAAAATAAGCACAGGTGATAATTATGAACAAAGGAAAAATAGACTTTATGTCAATTTTTCACTTCATGAAAAATATCTACAAGGGATTTAAGAATGGGCTCCTAAAGAAAAGTCAATGAGAGAAACATACATTTCTGAATGAACATTTCTTAAGCAAGGTAGATGAATGGTCAGTAAATGTTAAATGTTACAGTGGTGACAGGCTGTTCTGGTGACACAGAAATCTCTATTAATGCTCTCTCCACAATCACTCTACACCACTGAAGATCTCAGAAAAACAGTGTGAAAATACTTAGAACATGTAAAATGTTGCCTGTAACGTGCTGTAAAGTTGAGACCCATCTCAACTGAACAAAAAGAATGGAGACAGACACAGTGAGGCAACATAAATATGCCACAAAGCCTCTGAAGGAGAAAGAAATGGTTATCATTTCATAAAGGGGGAATAGAAGTAGGTATTATGGAAAACCTCACCTTTGCTCTAGGGTTTAGTAATTTTTTGAGATTAGTAAGAAAATAATTTAGATTTGAAAAGCAAAGACTAAGTAAACTAAAGATACTGATTTGCCTTTGACATGGACTATAACCAGGTTTTAATAATTAACTAACAGAATATTAAGTCCACGATGCATGACTTGGGAATGTGTTTTAACAAAGTTGAAAGAGGAAGGCAATTGATAAGACAAAATAATCTGTTTTGATAATATACTTCTGTGAGGTTACGTAAAGACAATATAATTTAATGCTATGATGACAAATATATTCCCTCACAAAGTAATACTTATTTAAGATCATGGTAGCAGGTATTTAACTGCATGATTATGTACATCATTTATGGTTGGCTAATGAATATATCCATTAGTTAGGCTAAAGAGGTTTTAACAATTGTCCACTGACTATGCTAGTTTAGTATAAAACATAGCTGTCAACTAAAAACCTTATGACAGCATATTTTTGCAACCATTGTGTAACAATCTTCTAGCCTAAACTGCATCATTATTTGCCTTATACAGAACAGGCAAGCACTTTCTGTAAACAGGGTTAGAAAAGAAACTCAAGGGATGTATTTTGGTGAACAAGAAAGTGCCACAATCCATTTTTCCTACATCTGGTAATTTCAGATTATTATTAATCATTCATTTCTCTACATCTAGTCTATTCTGATGAAAATGCAAATGAAGCCATTAAGTTATCACATACATACCTGAAATATTTCATTGATATCCACTGGGAGAGCGAGGCCAATGTAATCATCAGAACTACCATATGTAGCATTAGAAACCATGGAGCGAACAGAAGAGGAACGTTGAAGAGTATTTTGGTTAATAGGACTTAGTAAGTCTTCTTTATCTAATGAAGCGTAACTTAAAGCTTTCATGAACCTATAACATTGAAATAAGAAATCTTGGTAAATCTCTAGTTCTGTCACATTAGAAGGAAGGACTGCTGACACAAGCTTATCCTCATTTTTCTACTGTAGAACCCAGAGCTTGTTACTCTGTCCAATTAGTTATAGGCTCATTGTTTCTTCTGTCTCAGGGTCCATTGCACAGTTTGGCAGTTCCTTGGGTAATTTTTTTTCTTTTAAGGTCCTGGGGAAAGGACTTGAAAGACAGAAGAATGGAACTTCTTCTTGAGGGGATGCTAACCCCCACCAGGCTTCAAAGATTTATGGCCCAGACATGGTCAGTAAAGATTTAGGCTTCTCAACTACTAACTGCCTCATTTTTGAATTGTACTTGTACATGGAACATACCTTCCCTGGACATTCACAAACTCTCTGCTGAGCAGGCAGATCCTTGCAAACACAAAGCTGGAGCCTGTGAAGGCACCAATGATGCAAGCAAGGAATATTGTTTTCCTGTGCTCTAATGGAACCACCCATTAGGTTAGGCAAGAATAGAGGCAGAATCTGCTCAACTTGAACACACATAGAACAAACTTGAATGCAGTGAGCAGAGCTGACTCACAAGCAGCCCAGGGAATGAAGAACAAGAAATAGGTTAGGAAAATGAGACTGGAGATAGGAAGCTTGAGAACAAGTTCTCAGTGCTGATCAGAGTCCTAATGATAGAAATTCCCATCGGACCATCTGTCATTTTACTTTCATTGAGGATAAAAAGATACATATGTTTTCTGCTAATCAGCCAGTGTAGATAGTTTATATGTAGTTGATTAAGACTTCCTAATAAAAAGACACAAACCTCAGGAACAGTAAATTTTTATTATACTATGGCAAATGGTTACGTGTTTGTAGGTCAAGTATGATAAACATTTGATTTCTTGAATTTCTGCCTTAGAAACAGTTTTCTAGAATTGTTTGTTTTAGATGGGCAATTACAGTATCTTCTTATGCATAAGAAGTTAGCAGATTTATCCTGAGATAAAATTATAATGACACTGACAATATTATGCAATGGGAAGGTGCAGAACACAAATTATAGGATATCAATATTCTTGCTACTAATTGTGACCAATGCTAATGACAGCAGCAGGGGATTTACAATTAAAAGTCAAGCCATACTTCAAAAAGATGAGAGAAAACAGTCCCAAGTTGCACCAAGGGATGATTAGATTGGATATTAGGAAAAACTTCTTCACTGAAAGGGTTGTCAACACTGGATCAGGCTTTCCAGGGAAGTGGTTGAGTGATCATCCCTGGAGGTATTTAAAAGACGTGTGTATGTGGTGCTTAGCCTAACACAGCCAATCCCACCTCTTAAACCATGTCACTAATGGTTGGACTCAATCTTCAAGGTCTTTTCCACCCTAAATTAATCTAGGATTTGGAAACCCAGTAAGCTACCAATTACACCTATTTATTTCATAACACGGCACTCTACCATTACTCCGAATATAAAATCAAATACAGAAGTATTAATCCTAAACATTTACCCTTGTTTTTCCTGGGAAAGTTAGCAGTTACATCATCAGTAGTAATAAGCACCATTAAGTTTTTATGAAAGCATGTCTCCAGGTGATACACTCAGAGACACAATCAGTACTAGAGACATGCATATTGACACTTTTTGATTGGTCTTTCAAAACACAGGTGGAAAATTGAGCCTCATGAAATAATTTACACAAAGAAATAGGGTTTTCAACCTTTTAAAGAAAAAGAACAACCAGAAATCCCACAAAATTCAATCTACAGCTGTTAGTTGCAATGAACTCATTAATTTTTCAATGAAGTGTGAATCTAAGATTTCTTCTGACGCCTAACATAAATATAGCATACTAAATGTTAGTACACAGAATATTTGTTTCCAACTTATTACTTAAAGAGCAGCTAAGGACATTATTTAGCTGGAAGTAGTAACACACTATGGAATTAAAAGTACCCTAATTATTGAATGCAGATGCTACTGTAACTGATAAGAAAAACACATATGCTAGCTACATCACGGTCTTTCTAACCAACTGAAAGTAACCAACACAATCTGGCAATTTCTTGTAATATGTAAATCTGCATTTTATTTTTAACCTTCTCAGAGATATGTGCATTCCAGTCATTTTGGTTCAATGTTACAAGGGTCATCTCAAATCCTTAAGCACTGATGTGAGAGATCACAGAACAGTTAAGCACCAGGAATACTGCTAGAATTACACTGCAAGAATCTACACAGCAGTCCTGCTGCAGACTGAAGTTTGATGCCGCAAGGATGCTCTACGTATCAAGGGCATGACTGCGAGGAGTGGTACAAAATTACTAGAGCCACAACAGCACCTGTACTGCCACTGAAACAACACTGATTTGTTCCCACATCAGCACAGGAAGCCAGTCAACAGCAAGGAATAGCACTTTTGAGTTCCAGGATAGTGCTGCTTAAGTAATGGATCATCTTTATCAGCACACTCAGTCTAGTTCTAACTTAATCGAAAAAAGGGAACAAAACTTATCTTTGTGGCCTCTTTGCAGAGTCATGTGAAAATAACAACAAATGAATGTTACTGTAAAGCAGGACAGAATGCATTGTAATGAACAGGCACTATATACACTCAGATGGCTATGTGGAGCACAGACTGAGGACTCGGCACTTGCTGTTCTGCGCAGTAAGCATGTGGCTAACGCATTGGTAGCTTTTCCCCTTTATCTCATCCAAGAGAAGATGTTAAGGTAACCACAGATGTAGAAAGTGCCTTTTCCCTTTCATCAGTAATGTGAAAATCCAATGGACTAGCTAGAAGAGGATTTGAAAAGAAAAATTTGGTAGAACTTTTAAAAGAAAGTTGTTAAGCACTGACTCTAGCTGCTGGGAACAGTGTCAGTGTCGTGAGCTAGACACATTATGTAACTATCTAATTAGTCTTCTGAACATCTAATATTACTCGAAATAGAGGTGACACTGCCATCTAAAAACAAGCACTGAGTAAAATCATTGCTCTGTTGTAGATAGGAAGCCAAACTGATATTCCTATCAGTGGTACCAGTATATCATGACTGGTCTCAATGCTGCAGTGAACACAAATACAGGATGTTGGCAGGAGTCCCTGTCCTGAAACCTCACCTTGTGACATCAATAAAATTCTCTTCTGATACATGGCTCTGACTACAGTGGCAATTTTGTGTGACTAACTTCAGTAATGTTGGTAGTCTAACTAAATTGAAATATTAAAAAAGCTAAACAGGAAGCAAATGTCATAGAAGGAAAGGATCATTTGTCACTAGCAGGATCAAATGGGCTGAGCAAAGCTATGAAAGCTGGGCTTCTATAACAGCACTTAAAAACTGAGAATTCCCAGTCTATTATATTAATCTCCTCATATCAATAATACCCCTTTCAGTGAAGTCATGAAACATTGTGCAACAACTGTCATCGTTAGGTACACTTTGAATAAAATACTAGAAAGATACTCTTATTTAACTGCTCTTACAGCTTTGTAGTAAGAAATGATGACTTAATCTCTTACCGGTTTGGGGTCAGCCGAGAATCCAGGCTGCCAGACTTCATGGTAATAGTGTCAGTGAACAGCACGTCCTTTGCTGGAGATGCCAGGGCTTCTGAGTGAGACAGTGAAGGATGCATCCTCTGCTGCTGTAAGCGTTTTAGTGTGGCATAGCCAAAGGCATCTCGAGAACTTGTGTAGCTGAAGTTGTAGTCAGCAAAGCTCTTTATCGTAGCAAGAGAGGGAGCTTTAAGAGACTGGGCTCTTCGGGGAAGTGTATGAGAAGATCCTGGCAGCACCAGGGATACTGAGTTGGATTTTGAGAGGGGCAGGTGGTTAGACTGAGGTGTTGAACAGTGACTTGGTTTGACTGTTTTTGTGCTTACTACAGTACTCAAACTTCCACAGTCAGTATCTACGTTTGTGGTGTCCACACCTACAGTCTCCCTTGAAGGGCTAGAGCTCATGGAACTTATGCCACTTGTTGTGGTATCTGTATTAAAACTTAAGCTACGACTCTTGAAATGTGTTTGTGTAGTACCATCCCCTATAAGCCTTTCTCTGCTTGTATTTTCACGGTGAATTTCATTTCCAAGACTTTTCGGCAGCTTCAGATCATTTTCTCCAATGCTTGGAGTACTATCAGTATATTCCATGTGCTTACTGCCAACAAAAGAAGTTTCTAATCGTAAAGTCTGGATTTTAGGAACTTTGATGAACTCTTCACCAGGAGGAAAGTCTACACTACTGGAAGGTTCTGTTACTGTACGATTTCGTCTCAGGCCTGACTTACTGTCAGATGACGCCAGCTTTCCTCCTTTTGGGTCATTGCTGCTTCTGTGTTTTTTATTAGGCAGAGTAAGAGAGTTTAGAATACGACTTTTCACAAGCCTACTAGAAGAAAAAAAAGGAAAGGGACTACGGTCTTTGTCCTTTGAAGGTCCAGGCCTGTCATAAAATATTTGTTCTGCATCTTCAGTAATATCTAAGAAGAATGTACTGGTGGAAGTACTACCAAAACGGTCATCCTCCATTATGAACATACCTGAAATTAGATGAGACACTGTCATTGTCAAAGGACATTTCTTTGTCACATACAGACTTATGTTGCTAAAAACCAAGCAATTCTATAGAAGTCAGTATGGGAGCCTACACGGCTTACTACAAATGTAATTCAATGTTTTTTCTGCAGAACTTCTAAGTATACATTAAGTATCTTGAGGAGTAGCTGAGCTGAAGGACTCACTGCTTCAAGTGAAATGCATGCTACCTTATTTCAGAGCAAATATCCAGCTACTAGTATTACAACTGATGTGCTCCTTTAATACCTAAATATATTTCTGGATTTAAATTCCAAATATCTGTAGCAAAGTTAAAACGTATTAGATACCCAAAATATACAAGAATTTAAATACAGCAATACTCTGTGTGTGTATATATACACACAGAATACAGGTATTTATGTTTTTGTCCTTTGAGGACAATCAAGCAAATGTGTCTTTATACATAAGCTTGGACATTTCTGCAGAGTACTATTACAGCAAGCTGTCATGACTTGACATAAAAACTAGTAACTTAACGTGATGTTAAAAATTCTTTTACATCAAATGTAAAAATCTAAGATACTGTTCTCTTCCCTCTCACTTGTCTACATCTCTGCATGCATACATAACTGTCCCCTTGCTTGAGAAGCTCTTCTTTCTCACACTAGCACCTTCACACTATCTGCCTGAACCTCATGCCAAAAGGTTGGTAAGACGACCAAAACATTATTTTGTGGTGGGGTTGGTTGGTTGTTACTTACTTGAAGGAGCAGATTCGCTTTCGCTGTTATGCCTGGAACTGGTGGACTCAGAGTTCAAACTAAGAGTGCTGGGTATAGAAGAAAGTTCATTGCAAAGTTGTTCCATGTCATCAGGGACCACTGGCCAAGGCTGCCTACGACTGTGTCTCACTGCATCCCAGTTGTGATGTTTCAAAATATCACATCCTTGTTTAGTTTTGGCAATTAGACCAAGCACGTAGACACAGGTTCTGTATTTAATGCATACATAGAAAAAAGAGCAACAATAATAACTTCTAATTCAACTAAACTTCATTATTGTTTGAAAGAAAATAGTTTCAAAGCAATTCAGCAGAAACTTCACAAATCTACCAACTAGCTTTTTCTTAATTTTTATTTGCAAATCAATGGAAGCTTAAGAAAGGCACTAAAATATCTGAGAACAATATGCGATTCAAAAACAAAAACTAATTGTTACAAGAGCCTCATCATCATGAAGCTGAAAAGTACCTTTTTGTAAATAAACTAAAAAGAACAAACATTACTGCAGTAGCAATATTAGTCAAGAGACCATCTATTTATGCTTTAAAGACTCAAAAAAGGTACTAAATAAAAACGATGGAACAATAAATTCATTTTAACGGAGTCAAGTAGCACATATTTTATTTCTTAAAGAGAAAAGTACTGTGTCTTTTTTCATAGATGTCATTTGCTTACTGCCTGTTGCTGCTGACTTACTATACAATTCTGTGATTGTACAGGACTGAGATTGATACTCAGTCATAAACAATCTTTAATAACTGGTTTCCAAGTAGGGGCAAAACTATATTCCAGTAAAGTAGGTAAGGCTACTTGAAAGCCTATGGCAATTACCACCTGTAAAATATATGTATAAATAAGATACACATACCCTCTAACAGAAAGAACCTCACAGTGCTGGGCAAGTGCCATTATATCAGGAATTACATTCTCCTCTTGAAGCAAGTTAAGACCCCAATTTGATGATCCAATATTGCCCTGGAATAGAAGTTTGTCAAGTAAGTTTTGATTTTGATGGGCTCTACAGCACTACTGGAGCAAAGCTTTTAACATTTTTCTTTGTTGGCAGCAGTGTTTCAAGGAGTATCTTCTCACAGCAGCTAGAGATTTGAGCACCCTTTTTTGTATTTTCTGGTCATGGAAATTGGAAAAAGGACCTGGCACTATGTAGAACAGCTAAAACTGCTCACAGTTAGCTACTGTTTGTTCCTCAGTTTACCAATTCTAGTACAGCCAGCAAAATGACGTCGGTTTATTCTTTTTACGTTCCTCTTACAGGCATTTTATTACATACCTACAACATCTTCCAGCAATAGTCACCTTGGACAAATGTTCCAAAATAAACTTTGGTGAGGACAAGAAAGCAGCAGATGACAGTTGAGATGGGAAAGCAAATTTAGAGATGTAGCTTGGGTAGGCATAGAGACTAGGTTTTCACTGACCCCAAGTACCAGTGGTGTCATGACCTTATGTATTCACACACATCAACAGTGGCAGACAATTTGCTTCTGGAAACAATGAATTTTGGATCATGGGAGTAAATACATTGAAATCAGACCACAACAACGTCCAACTACTTGTTCCGTACTAACGTTGTTGCTACATGTGCCAATCTGTTCCTTTTATTTGTTAAAAAAAGAAAAAAGACAAAGTGATTATTAAAAAAATTCAGAATGAAAAAGGTGCAGTGAACCATTTTCAACTGCAAGCCCAGTTAGGTGACAGCACACCAACTTAGCAGAAACCCAAACTCACACACATTTTATGAAAAAATCCTTAAAGATTTTACGGTATTTTTCTTAGTTATGTCAGAATCAAGACTCATAACAGAACTCAAAACAGCTGTAAAAAATTTGTAAATCTATTACTAACCAAGGCCCAAAGGGCTGCTTTCAGCTGCTTAATTCCTTCCCATTTATCCAGCATTGGGGAACGAACAGTGTAACTGAGATCGGTAACAATACTCTGAAGGAGAAAAACAAGAAAAAACCCTCTCAGTTGAAAATGAAACAAAGACTTGAGTCAAACAGGTTCTCTTGCATTTTTAATAAAAAAAAAAATAAAAATCAAGCACCATTTTAAAGTATGCACCCTAAAATGACAGTGGTAGTCCTGGAATAACATGCATAAATTAATCACAGTGGTAATGCAAGTAGAAAATTTTAATGTAACCACTGATTGCATTAAGTTTATTCAGATTTTATAAAGATAACAGATTAATGAGACTAACACAATGTAATACATAAGTTTTCACTTGAGCCTTTCAAATATATTAAATTCACTACATCATGTTGCAAAACAGCATTAAAAGTGAATTCATTTAAGCATCTATAAACTGATTTAGAGTTTGTTTTCTTAGCTTTGCACGATCTTAAAATAGGATTTTATTCCCTCATCTCCTTGTCTTTGTATGCATAAAAGGATAGGCAGTTTTACTTGTCAATACACAATTCACACATAGAGTGAAAATCATTTCTATTGAAGAGTTGCTTTCCATTGTAAGATTTTGCTAGCCATTTTAAGAAAAATGATTCTGACTCTGATATTATCTACTTCTCTGATATTTCAGAGTCAGAAAGGAATTTTATGGTAACAGATGGCAAAGACTGTCTTCACAACATTTTGGGCCCACATATGTTCAGACTTTTATGACTCAACTTACTTGGCAATGACTGTTTAAATGTTATCTCTGTGTAAGGGTTACAGCACTTAGTAAAATCTTTCAAGTTATAAACAGTTAGCATCCTCACCTGTGACTCCAACAGATGACAGCCTGTTTTATGGTGCACAAGTTGGCCATAAAGGTGAACTGGCAGATAGACATGTGGTCGCTGCAATCTGGCGGAAAGAGAAATCATGTTTTCCCAGGAATTCAGACATTTTCTTTTAGCATATACTGTACTGCAGTGTAATGCAATGAGTTCCTCTATTTTTTTTTTTAAAGAGGATTCTATGAGAGAAAGGAAGTAGTTTTAACTCCAATAGAGCTTTGCCTTTAATGTCTTCTCCCTGCTTATACAAACCACAGATCTACATAATCTTGTGAAGAGTGACCTTGCTTCCAGAGACCGTACACTTTCTTACTTCCCTTGAGCTCCATGAGAAGTTCCCTATTCAGCCAAGCTTGTCTGCTGCCCTGCTTGACTGATTGACAACACAATGGGATTGCCTGCTCCAGTGCTTTTAAAAGATGGTTCTTAACAACTGACCAGCACTCATTGACTCCTAAGTCCTCAAAATCAGATTCCTAAGGCACTCTGCAAAAAGGTCCCTGAGTTTGCTCTCCTGAAGCTCACAGTTGCAACTCTTCTGTCCTTTTTTCCTCATTACACTGAAAATTTTAAGCTCAACCATTTCATATATCACTGTGGCCAAGCCAGCCACCCACCATCGCAACTTCCAAGACACCTTCACTACTCACAAACAGCAAGTCTAGGAAGTCATCCCTCCTAGCTGTCTGAGTACTAGTGACTAGGAGCCATCTCCTATAAATATTAAGAATTTCCAAGAAGCACTCATCACAGTAGTAGGGTATTCCCAGCTGATGTCACAGAATCACAGAATCACAAGGTTGGAAAAGACCTTTAAGATCATCAAGTCCAACCATTCGCATCCTAAACTAAACCATATCCCTAAGTACTTCATCTACCCTTTTCTTGAACACATCCAGGGAAGGTGACTCAACCCCCTCCCTGGGCAGCCTGTTCCAGGCCCTCACAACTCTTTCAGTAAAAAATTTTTTTCTAACATCCAATCTGAACCTCCCCTGGCACAGCTTCATGCCATTCCCCCTTGTCCTATCACCTGTCACCTGGCTGAAGAGACCATCACCTACCTCTCTATAACCTCCCTTCAGGTAGTTGTAGGTGGTGATAAGGTCTCCCCTCAGCCTCCTCTTCTCCAGGCTAAACAGGCCCAGCTCCCTCAGCCGCTCCTCATAGGATTTGCCCTCCAGCCCCTTCACCAGCCTGGTTGTTCTTCTCTGGACTTGCTCCAGGACCTCCATGTCCTTCTTATGGTGAGGAGCCCAGAACTGGACACAGTACTCAAGGTGTGGCCTCACCAATGCCGAGTACAGGGGCACAATCACCTCCCTAGACCTACTGGCCACACTGTTTTTGATACAAGCCAAGATGCGATTGGCCTTCTTGGCCGCCTGAGCACACTGCTGACTCATACTCAGTCTGCAGTCAACCAACACCCCCAGGTCCCTCTCTGCCTGACAGCTCTCCAGCCAGTCTCCCCCAAGCCTGTAGCGCTGCATGGGGTTATTATGTCCCATGTGCAGCACTCTACACTTTGCCTTGTTAAACTTCATCTCACTGGTCTCAGCCCATCGGTCCAGTCTGTTCAGATCCCTCTGAAGAGCCTCCCTACCCTCAGGCAGATCAACACGTCCTCCTAGTTTAGTGTCATCTGCAAACTTAGTGAGGGAGCATTCAATCCCTTCGTCGAGATCATTGATAAAGATGTTGAACAAGACCGGACCCAACACCGAGCCCTGGGGAACACCGCTAGTCACAGGCCTCCATTCAGATTTTGTTCCACTGATCACCACCCTCTGAGCCCAGTCCGACAGCCAGTTCTCAACCCACCTCACTGTGCACTCATCTATCCTATGCTCTCTCAGCTTTTCTATCAGGATGTCATGGGAGACAGTATCGAAAGCCTTGCTGAAGTCAAGGTAGATGACATCCACTGCTCTCCCTCCATCCACCCAGCCGGTGATGAGATCATAGAAGGCTATGAGATTGGTTGAGCAGATCTCCCCTTGGTGAATCCATGCTGACTACTCCTCATGACCTTCTTCTCTTCCAGTTGCTTGGTAATGGCATCAGGAACAAGCTGTTCCATCACCTTTCCAGGGACAGAAGTGAGGCTGACTGGCCTATAATTGTTAGGGTCCTCCTTCTTGCCCTTTTTGAAGACTGGAGTGATATTGGCTATTCTCCAATCCTCAGGTACTTCTCCTGTTCTCCAAGAGCTGTCAAAGATGATAGCAAGCGGCTCCGCAATCACTTCCGCCAGCTCCCTCAGCACACGTGGATGTATCCCATCCATGCCCATGGATTTGTGTGCATTAATCCCTTTGAGCCACTCCTGGACCACCTCTACCTCAACTAGAGGAAAGCTCTTCATTCCCCAAACACTCCTACTTTCATCCAGGATCTGCGGGTCCCGAGAGGCCTTTGGAGTGAAGACTGAGGCAAAGAAGGCATTCAGTATTTCCACCTTCTCATCATCACCCGATACCAGGACACCCACCTCGTTCAGCAAGGGACCTACATTATCCCTGATCATCCTCTTAGTATTCACATATCTGAAAAAACTCTTTTTATTATCCTTTATATCCCTTGCCAGTTTCATCTCCAAGCGGGCTTTAGCCTTTCTTAGTCGCATCCCTACAGGCCCTGACAGCATCCCTACAATCCTCCCAGTTGCACAGACCCAGTTTCCATAGTTCATAAACCCTCTGCTTCCCTTTGAGTTTACACATTAGCTCCCTAGTCATCCACACAGGTCTTCTGCCTCTCTTTCCCGATTTCTTACTCAAAGGGATGCACCTATCCTGTGCTTGGAAGAAGTGCTGTTTAAATGCTTACCACCACCCTTTGGACTCGGCCATCCAGCCAGTTTTTAACCCAGCTGAGGGTCCACCTGTCCAGCCCAGTGGCAGCCAGTTTCTCAATCAGAATGCTGTGAGAAACTGTGTCAAAGGCTTTACCAAAGTCCAGGTAGATCACACCCACAGCCTTCCCCTTGTCCATTAAGTGGGTCACCTTGTCATAGAAGGTGATCAGGTTAGTTTGACAGGATCTACCTTTTGTAAACCCATGTTGACTAGGCCTGATCCCCTGGCCATCGTGCATGTGCTGCATGATAGCTCCCAAAATGACCCTCTCCATGAACTTCCCTGGGACTGAGGTCAGACTGACAGGCCTGTAGTTCCCCGGATCCTCCTTCCGACCCTTCTTGTATATGGGTGTAACATCTGCCAGCCTCCAGTCGACTGGAACTTCCCCAGTCTGCCAGGATTGCTGATAGATGATGGAAAGGGGTTTGGCAAGCACATCTGACAGCTCCCTCAGTACCCTTGGGTGAATCCCATCTGGCCTCATTGACTTGTGGGTATCTAACTGGCCAAGTAGGTCGCTAATCATTTCCTCCTGAACCATGGGAACTTTGTTCTTCTTCCCCTCCCTGTCAGCCACTTCCTGAGGATGAGTACTCAGGGAATACCCTTCTTTACTGTTAAAGACTAAGGCAAAAAAGGAATTAAGGACCTCAGCCGTGTACTCATCCCTTGTCACTAATGTGCCATCAGCATCCAATAAGGGCTGGAGATTCTCCTTGACCCTCCTTTTACTATTAATATACCTATAGAAGGACTTTTTATTATCTTTTACAGAACTGGCCAGCCTGAGTTCCAGATCAGCTTTAGCCCTTCTGACTTTCTCCCTACATGATCTCACTAAATTCCTATAATCACCCCAAGACACCTGCCCCTTCTTCCAAAGCTCATGTTTTTCCTTCTTTTCCCATATATCAGCATGAATCTCTCTACTCAGCCAGGCTGGCTTCCTAGCTCGCCGACCCCTCTTCTGTCCGACTGGGACAGCCTGTTCTTGTGCCGCCAAGATTACCTTCTTGAGGAGCAACCAACCCTCTTGGGCTCCTTTGCCCTCAAGGGCTGCCTCCCATGGAATCTTATCGAGCAGCTTTCTGAACACTCCAAAGTCAGCCCTACGGAAGTGTAAGGTGCTTGTTCTGCTGTCTCCCTTCCTTACTTCTCCCAGGACTAAGAATTCTATAAGCTCATGATCACTATGCCCCAGGCGTCCTCCAACCTTCATGTCTGTGAGGTTAAAAACTCCCAAAAGGACAAGGGTACCAATCCAGAAATTTCTCCTACTTGCCTACAGAATAGCTCATCAGCACTAATATGCCAGTTGAGTGATCACAGTGTTGGAAAAGACCTTTAAGATCATCAAGTCCAACCGTTCCTGTCCTATGTTAAACCATATCCCTAAGTACCTGATCTACCCTTTTTTAAACACATCCAGGGAAGGTGACTCAACCCCCTCCCTGGGCAGCCTGTTCCAGGCCCTCACAACTCTTTCTGTAAAAATTTTTTCCTACCATCTAATCTGACTCTGCCCTGGTGCAACTTTGTGCCATTTCCCCTTGTCCTGTCACCTGGCTGAAGAGATCATCACCCACCCCTCTACAACCTCCCTTCAGGTAATTGTAGGCAGTGATAAGGTCTCCCCTCAGCCTCCTCTTCTCCAGGCTAAACAGCCCCAGCTCCCTCAGCCGCTCCTCATAGGATTTGCCCTCCAGCCCCTTCACCAGCCTGGTTGCCCTTCTCTGGATGCGCTCCAGGACCTCAATGTCCTTCTTATGGTGAGGAGCCCAGAACTGGACACAGGACTCGAGGTGCAGCCTCACCAGTGTTGAGTACAGGGGTACAATCAACTCCCTCGACCTACTGGCCACACTATTTTTGATACAAGCCAAGATGCTGTTTGCCTTACTGGTCCCGCTGCTGACTCATATTCAGTTTGCAGTCAACCAACACCCCTAGGTCTTTCTCTGCATGACAGTGATCAGTAGCAGACATCCACTACATCACCTTCTTTGTTTCCTATTTCCTTAATCCTCACCCAGAGGCTCTCAACCACATCACCACTAACTGCTGCCCTTAAACTGTACAAGCAAACCTCTCCCTTACATGTAAGAGTGACTCCTCCCCCTCACTTGCCCTGCCTATCCTTCCTCAACAGCCTGCAGCTCTCCATCCCACCAACACAAACGATTATCACAGCTCTGGGAACTGACCAATGCTTCCAGTCTATCCTGTTTTTCATACTGCATGTGTTGATATACAAGCATCTCAGACATGCTCCTAAGCCCTCCATGTTCCCAGGAGCTGAATAAGTGCTCCCACTAGCATTGCCATATCAACCCTTGGCTTACCTACCACAATACTGGTGGTATCCTCTTCCCCTGTCGATTTCAGCTTAAAGTTTTATCAAGCAGCTCTGCCAGTTTATGCTTAAAGATGCATTTTTCCCAAATTTACCTTTGGTTGCTCCGACGAACATAGTTATCACCATCAACAGGTTTGCGGTATGTTGTAAGTGCTTCGTTAAGTTGTTCTTCAATCAGTTCAACATACTTTAAATTATATTCCTAAAAAGTAGACAAAGGTTGACACAATACATTTAGTGGTTTATGGGTTTATATATTAGAGTACTTTATAAGGAAGGAATAATTTAAGTGCTCCTTAATGAAGGCTGAATTTTTTTATGTGAGGCTCAACAAAATTATTGCACCTCATAGATGCAATGAGTTTGCAGAGTTGATAATAGATTCCATAATTATTTCAGTGAACATTTTATAAGGGAAAAAAGGAAATACTTCACATCTGATTTTAACCTGAGTAAACTCAACAGACCACCACGTGTTTCAGTATTCCTAGAGAAGTGAGAGCTTTTAAGTTAGTAAAAAAACTGCCAACAGGAGTGAGACCAAGGACTTATAATCAACTATGAAAACAAAATAACGTATGAAGAGTTTTTTTCTGCATGATGCAGTTTTCTTAACGGCCTATTATGCCTATTTAATTCCTAAGAGGAAATGTTAATCCTATCTTCATGAGCTCTAGACTTAAGTTTAATTAGCAACAACCAGAAATAGCAGGTATCTTAAATATATTCCTCTATGCACTTCTCTAGATAAGGCCTTATACAACAATCCATTTTAGAAAGTCACTACACTCCTGAAATATTTGCTGAAACATGAAAATTATACAAAATGCCTGCATAAATCAAAAGCATGCATGCACAGAGGATCTATGGAACTTTAAGTCCCTGTTAACCTTTTCCAGCAAAATCGTAAGTGACTGAGGTAACAATTCTATTTGCATCAGCAATACACATGTACGCATATGCAGTATTTTTAAGACACTCTAACGTTTAAAACCTGCATATTCCCACCATGCCCCCTCCTAATATCAAGTACATTTTATATTCCTATTATTACCTTTTGCCACTTTTCCATTTGTTTTGTTACATAACCTCTTTCGTTTAGATAAGAAAACCCCTTTGGGATGGACAGAAATCTGTAAAGTAACACCAGACAGTTAGTAATCCACTTAAATCAAATAATTTGATAACCAAACACTTGTTTCCACAGTGTAAAGTCATATAGCATATTCAATATTTACCTTAGTAGCAGAAGCAAACCCTTGTCTCCAAGATGAGAAAGAGCTGGTTTCATTTGGATAAGGGCATGAAGATTGGCCTAAAGTAATTAAAAAGCATAAGAAGAATCTGAATACTATACAACTCTGAAAACTACAATTATAACAATCTGCCAACAATGTAGTAAGCTTGTCACTAAACAAATACCAAACACCACTAACATAATTAATTTTAGGTATCTTCTGTCATGCAATACATACTACTTCACAAAAAGTACAATGATCAATGTAACTGAATTAGCGATACTTAAAAGTAGGCATAATGTTGAAATCTACATTTGCTTGTCATTAATGCTGTAGTATTTTCTACAAGGGGGGGAGGGTAAGAGGTTCTCTGATACTATGAATTCCATAAATGACAAGAAAGGAAACCACCAGTAGCTTCCCGCATACTTTCACGGTGTTACTGAGGGAGGCGGTGGGGAACAGCTTACAGAGTAGCACACCAAACAGATGTGGAAAAGGGAGAGGATGCTCACCTTGTCTTCACATGCCTCATCTAGAATATCAAGTGCCTCAGAAGAAATAGTTTTATTTTTATCATGTAACTGGGTCACCAGTAACTCAATCCCCCAGTTGCTGAAGAACTCTACATTTGCTCTCAGTAATACCCGTAAGTGTTTTGTTGCGTACAACCTGCAGCTCTGTAAAAATAAGGAAAATGTTTTTTCTTGAATAGAAGAAAAATAGCTAATGTAGGCAACGTTTTATTACTTTTAACAATACATTTCAATTACTGTATTTTACAGCAAGTTGCTGTGATGCACACCTCATGTTTTAAAGCTGCAATCTATTAAAGAACTATTTCTATCTTATGAAACAAGAAATTTGAGCCAGAGTCACAAATAATCTGGTCACTGCAAGCCCCCTTGGAAAGCCCTTATCAATTAGTCATTCAATATAACAGCATCACACAAACTCATCAAGATTAGCAGAAAAAATACCTTGTAATTAGCAAAGAAACTGCATATAATTTCATGGATGCAACAGTTTGAAAAAAACTTCAACAAGTAAATACTAACCTCCAGGGAAATTATTTTAGTATTTTTTAATTGGTTCTCAAAAGTATCTGATCTTAAAAACTTCTAAGAAAACCTTTTAAATAGAAGAATGTTATTTTCTGTAATAAGACAGTTTTCCAACACTTAGTTTACCACTATGACTTTCTTTGAGTGACAGCAGAATGAATTTATGTACCCTAACTGTTCCTGTACTGCTGTTCAAAACTTGGCTGAATAAACAGCATAAACTCATTAACACAATTTTCTATTAGAAAAAATACACAGAAAATAAATCAAGCAGGTTTAATCTACAAGAATTTGCAGCATTCTAGAGTAAGCAGAGAACAGCCCTGACAACATCTGCTTAATACAAAAGCTGTTATCTACATTTAGACAAGCAGAGCTGGAAAAGACAAAATCAGGTGCCCAAATAGTTTTTCAGGTCTTCAGTCCCTACACCTTTAAGGCTATAATAGCTACAATGAAGTAAACTTTCTGGGTTAAAAAGTGATCTGCATTGGGATGCACATGAGTATCTGTACTTCGAGAGGTAAGTGAATTGGTCCAGTTTGGACAGCACTACCTAGGGTTAATATTTTCTAGATTCTTCTTTTGCCTCCAGAAACACTTGACAAGCAGGACTGGATGCAATCCTGTGCAGCCTGCTCTATGTGATCCTGCTTTAGCAAGAGGGTGGGGACTACGTATTTCGCTTCTGACCCCAGCCATTCTGGGATTCTGTGACTTGAAAGAAAATGAGTAGGAACATACAGAGTCATTTCAAAAACCTTGTCTCCTTATTTCAATGTCAAATTCCATGTGCTTATTTCAACTTATTCAAAATACAGAGGCTTATTTTTGGAAGGATGACACAACACACCTAGCAAGAAAGACAGTGATTCTCAGCTCTGACCTAGTCTGCACAACCATTTTGAACTGGCTTGCATCCTACTAGTGGCATGCCTTGTATGTGTAACACACAGCAGCATATTTATTAAAGATGAAAACAAGAACTATTATGCCAAAATGATAACTTTATCTAGATGTTCAGCCTACAGAGTAACACAATAATCTGAAAACAGAATCCACTGTCGTGTAGTTCAAGTGTTAAAATCTGTCTAAAAGGAATTGTTGCTACTGCTATAATTACACTGACCGTGATACAGAGGACAAAAGATAGTTACATTCACTTCCTGACATACTTTGTGAATATGAATTCATCTGTCCTGGTAGCTCTACAGAAACACCACAGTTCTTATTTTTTCTTTGGGGTAGAAAATGGTAAGAAGGAACTCCTGACTGATGGGACAACAAAACGGCAGGTGACTATGGATAACTATGGATAACTATGGATAAATTTGAAACCATGAGTTAAAGTGAAAAAAAATCCCAGCCTTACACACATCAGGTAGGATGGAAAAGGTATGGAAAAAGGTCTTTACAACAAGGAATGACTCAAAAGACCAAGATGTTAAAACCTCAGACCTAGGGCTGCAAAATCATTGCATGCATTTCCCAGATCAGAGGGCCGAAGACCAGCACTGCTTTTCTAGATGAAGCAAAATCCTAGAACATACTTAGTTTTCATGAGAACTGATAGAAAACCAGTGTAGACAATACCTAAGGAAACAAGCATTCCCTTCTTTCACTCATGCATGAACTACATGAAAAACATAGATAAAGCCCTATACTGTGTCAGAATTTTACTTTTACTAGGAGAAGCAAGCCAGAGATCACTATGCTCAGATGATTCCACGCGGCTCAGCATAGATGCCAATAGATGTAGGAAGTGTATTCCTTAGCCAGCTATGAAGATAAAATTTTAGGTCATGAACTTGAGGACACACCAACTACTGTGCTGTTGGTACCATGAACTTGCAGAGAAGCAGCTGAGGCAGTATTAATTTGCTTTAGCATGACTGAACAAAGCACATCTGGAAGTAGGTTAAGATGTGCTTCTGCTTCACTGATTTGCAAGGATATATTACTCTGTTAATGCTTTCATTGTATATAGCCCACCCCACAATGCTACTCTCCCCTTCTAATGCTAAACAGGCTACAGATACTACTTTCCTTGTTCAGAGACAGTAGCAAACCTGCTTTGTAGCTCTGGGTAACTAAAACGTTTATGAGGCTATAACCTCAGTTAACCCAAGAAAAAGAGCATCTTCAGCTTTTAAATTAAGAAATGTCTTAAAGATTTAAAATTCCTGAAGAGAATAAACCTTAATGGGGCTCCCTACTAAGGGGGAACAGAGGGAGCCATATCTCAACTGGACCCTACCCACAGGGAGCTCTGCTGCATCCCTAGCACCCAGGTCAGGGACATCACTATGCAGCTCTCTAAACTACCCACTTTTGGTATTCCAGGTTGGCAGCAATGAAGTGGCAATGAAAAGCCCGAGGGACTTCAGGGCATTGGGGTGATTGGTTGGAGGTGCAGGAGCACAGGTTATGTTTTCCTCCATCCCTTATGAAGCAGGAAAAAACACTGAGAGGAGCAGGAAAACACACCTGATTGACTTGTGGACAAGAGGCTAGTGCCATCAATGGAATTTTGTGGTTTTTGATCATGGGATGGTTTATTCAGCACTGGGATTGCTGGCAGCAGATGGGGTCCACCTGTCTCAAGGGGGGACAAGGATCCTAGCCCAGGAGTTGGCAGGCTTTGTGGAGAGGGCTTTAAACTGGACATGAAGGAGGAATGGGTAAAGCCAGTCTGGCTAGAAGTGAGGCCCTGTGCCAGAGTCAGGGGTGGGACCAAAAGTGCAGTTGAAGTGTGTCCACATGGCTGGTGATAAAATATGGGATGGCATCAGAGGTGCTGTGTGTTACTGAGTTCCTTAAGTCTGCTCCAAGAGGTGCTGCATACGTTGAAGCATAGCCGAAGTGCATGTAGCATAAGGAACAAGCAAGAAGAGCTGGAAGTCCTGTCTGGGTCCCAGAGGTATGACATCACTGGCTTAGGTGAAAACTTCTGGGAAGAGTCCTGAGACTGGTGTGAGGCAATGGATGGCTATAGGCTCTTCAGAAGAGACAGGCAGGGCAGGAGAGGAAGGGGGGTGGTGCTGTATATAATGGAAGGGCTGGACTGCATGGCAATGACACCACTGAGAGTCTCTGTGTAGGTATTAAGGGACAAACAAAGGCAGGCAGATGTTGTAGTGGAAGTTACCTATACAGCAGCTGAAATGATGACATTGACAAATCAATTCTTCAAGGAACTAAGAGACACCTCTAGTTCGTCTGCTCTTGTCCATACGGAGGACTTCAACTTGACAGATGTTAACTGGGACCACCACCACACAGCTAATACAGACAGGTCTAGGAGATTCCTAGAGCAACTGTATGATAACGTCCTTGTTCAGGAATTAAGGGAGCCGATGAGGAAAGGTACCCTCCCAGATCTCTTGCTCAAAATAAACAGAGAGGGACTCATGGGGGAAATGGAGGTTGGTGGCTTTTGGTCATAGTGACAATGAAGGAGCAGAATTTAAAATCTTTGGCAAGAGAAAGAAAACTGCCTCCAAAACTTGAACACTAGACATGAGGAGAGCAGATTTTGGGCTGCTCATCAAACCGGTTGGGAAGGTCCACTGGGAAACTGCTTTTGAAGCCATCAGGGTCCATCGATGCAGTTCACTTTAAGTACCACCTTCTAAAAGCACAGGAACAGGCAATTCCAAAACATCAGAAATAAAGAAGGCAGGGAAGCCAGGAGGCCGGTTTGGCTGAGCAGAGACCTTCTTCTTGAGTTTAGGTGGAAAAAGAAAGTGTATAGCCAATGGAAGCAGCGTCAGGCAATATGGCAATGCCGTCTTTGCCTCTGTCTTCAACACAGTGGGCTCCGGGAACTCCAGATGCCTCAAGCTGTACGACCATGACTGTGGTAATAATAAGCTCCTTGTGAACCATGAACTTGTGGGCAATCTGCTGCTCCATCAGCATCCATATAAATGCATGGGCCCCGATGGTATTCAACCCAGGGTACTCAGAGAGTTGGCTGCTGTTCTTGCAAGACCTCTCTATTTTTCAATGGTCATGGGAATCTGGACAGGTGCCAGTTGGCTGGAAGCTGGCAAACACTATGCCAATTTTCAAGATGGGTAAGAAGGAAGACCCTGGTATTTACGAGCCTGGCAGTCTCACCTCAGTGCCGAGTAAAATTATGGAGAAAGTCATGCAGGGAGATACTGAAAAACACCTAAAGGACAACACAGTCATTGGTCACAGCCAACACAGGTTCAGGAGAGGAAGGTCCTGTCTATCCAATCTTTTATAACAAGGTCACCCAGCTGGCTGACCAAGGTAAACGAAAGACATTTGGATGGAGATTATTCCATTCCTACCCATGTAAAACTTTCGGTATAAGTACTGGATGCTTGAAAACATTTAACTTTTCATACCTTAGGTATCAGAATCAATAAATCTTTCCCAAAATTTAAACCACAAACTCTTAATTCATTACAAAATGCCTCAAATCATTAGTGGAGCTGTGTAGTTTGTTGAGGAGATTGCAGCTGCATGGATGCACCTTTTTATAATTGTTAATTTGGAAGAAACAGAAATTCTGGAGTGCTCTTCTCCCAGTTATAGCCCCTTTATAAAGGTAAAAATAGCTGGAAGGTGGTGGAAGGGGCAGTATTCACTGACACAAAACCACAGCTAAATGAAGTTCCACACCAAATTGTTCTTAACAGAGTCATCTAACAAGAGCTTTTTAGTTCAATAAAGATACAGGCATGTGTCCTCACAGCATAGAAATTTGTTTGCTTGCTCAAACTAGGCACAGAATTTTGGAGAAAAGTTAAAGTCATCACTTCATTGAAAGATTACTTTAAAACTATTTGGTAGGGAGCTTCACACTTCTTTCAAAGAGACATTCCTCCAACCCCAACCATCTTCATTACTTTCAGGCCCCACTTCACCCATAAGAATCATATTTGATAGTCTCAGAGAAATATCCTCCACTTCCTTCTTTCCCCCTCCTCTGCCAAAATACAAGCCATCTAAAGCTAGTGTCTATCTTATTCCCTCTTGTATCTACTGTCGAATATATTCTGCCCTGTCAAGTGACAGAGAAATAGCTTTCCCTGAAGTAATGAAAATCTTTTTCTCAGATTTCAACTTACTGTCATTTCCCTGACATCAACATTTACTTGTCTATTATGTTACACTGATTGATTTCTCTTTTCTTAGAAGTTTAGGAACGTCCTCTCCTAAACCTATGCAAGTCTGTGTTTTATTTGCACACATACTCATTGATTCAGAAGTACAAATCCCAATGCCTATTTCTTAACCATCATCTCATTCCTGGAACTACATAGCACCTACTCAGTTCCAATACAGTAATGTCAATAATTATCAAAACAGTATCAACCACTAGAAGGTCAACCTGTTTATTACTGCTAGAAACAGACATTTCTGTTTGTGAAAACAATACCTTCATGACTGATTTAGGATGTCCACTGACCCTAACAATAACATTACACTTGGTGTATGCATTTAAAGACTTTTAACCTCCCCCATACAGGAGAGAAACCTCTATTTGAATGACCTGACTTAGTCAGCACAAATGCAATATACGCATGAAGTCCACAGCAAATTCAGAAGCTACATGAGTATGAGTTTCATTTCTCTGAATATAACCCTCCCAACAGGTAAAAAAAAAAATCATACACCTGAACAACCAAATAAGTATCTAGTGGCAAATAGTGTAACAGAAATTGAATCAAGCTTACATCGGTAGCTGCAGTCAGGATTTTAGAAAGGATGACTCTTGCTAATCCATCTCTGCTGTAATCCAAGCTAGAAACAGTCAATTTTAACAAGTGATCCTGGTTCTTCAAAGAACAAAGATTAAGAAGACTGGGGGCAGGGGGGAGAGGAAGAGAAGGGAATAAAATATAAATTAGTATTTGAACCCTCTCAAACCCACTATTTATTCAATCAGTAATTTAAACTTAATTACTTTGAATTAGATTTTAGTTTCTATAAATGCAGAATATAGAACAGGTGTTCTCATATGAAATGGAGTACCTTTGAACTGTTACAGCTGATAGTCAAATGGGGACCAAATAATCCACTGAAGGACAAAAAGCCCAAACCAGTATATTTTTAGTTGCTCTGTACAAATTCTGTCAGCAAACTTTAAATAGTGATTATGAGTACAAAGAAATAATATTTATGAAGCTCTGAGCAATTCCTCACTGCAAAACATTCTGTGTATAAAGCTTGCTGCAAGGTTAGTCATTTTAACGGTCTAGATTTTATTGTAACCCAAATTTTTTCAAAGACAGTAAAAAGCCTGCATTATAATAATGAAAGCAACTTGATTAAAAAAAAGTCCACCAAACAACCTGAATTTTCACTCAAATTTTTCCATATTTAAAATAAACAGGTATAAGCCACTAGCCAGTTTACTCCGAAAGGAATCTAAATTTATTTGTACCTTTAGAAATTTTGAATTTTACTCAAATATATTGAAGGTTATGTATAGCATGCATCAGAACATTTCACAGTGTGATGACTGACAGTTATTGGTTGTTTTGTCCGTTTAAGGTTTTCCTGGGGTTCTGTTTTTTCTTCTTCTGTTTTTTCAGTACAGTATCATCCTTCCTGATACTGATTTCTTTTGGATAGGTGTGGCCAGGAAAAAGCAACATATTTTGTGATACAATCACCCATATCTGTTCAGCAATGACAGATTCCTTCTTAAAAAGAACACTGAAACCCTCTCAGTACTGGGGATCTTTTACTTGAAAGTAAATCAAAAGAACTTTTAACATTTTCAGCTTTAGAGACAGTTGTCCTCAAGCACAGTTTACAACTCTTACCACTACTGCACCTGTAAACAATCCGAATAGAATAAAAACACTCACCACTGGAACACATTACATTTTTCAAGCATTTTCACTCCATGAGGGTGACAAGAGAGAGTACCAAAAAAAAGAAAGTAGTGCTGGCTAAGGGTATTCAGTAACCCATTGTTTTGCAGACTACGTTCAGGTTTCATTCCTGATGAAGAGTTGAGCCATAGTACAATATCTTTAACCAATTCCTCCAGGTAACCTTGTCCATCCTAACAACACAAAGTAACATTTACTAACAGAACTGTCTCTCTCCTTTACTAAATTACATCAATTCTTAAAATGTACAAACACACTAGATACATAATAGAAATGCTTGCTGGCAAACCACAATTCAGACTAAAGGAAAAAGTTTAAGGCAAATAAAAGGAGTTTAGTTTGGAGACATTTTAGGACTGATTCCATTCTTTCTGAGATAAGGACTTGTTCAATAGCACTTTCCTCTGGCTTGAGGCATAAATAAGTATTTAGCACACAAGAAGGTATAGCAAGGAAGGATATACATAGCAGAAACTAAAAACTCCAAACCCTAAGTTGCATTTAATAAAATTAAACACAGTAATCTTCCTCAGTGTCTCATTTGGACACAAAGACATTAAATTATATTTCTTAATTACAGTGATCATTTTAGTTTAATGCATAAAGCATACAAAAGTCTTTACTAAAATTATTTTCTCTGACATACAGCAGCACTACTCACTTTACCTCTACTCTTCTAGTAAAAAATTTCTTACCTCTTCTGATTCAAGAAGAAACTCAGTAAACTGACAACCCACGACAGTGAGCTGCTTAGCCTTGGCATAGTCCAGATCCAGGTTGGCATACAGTTTACTGCTAGGCTTGTAAAAGTACAGTAATCTCCTTACAAACCTATGAAAAGTAAAAAACAATTTGCTCTTTTTCAGTGCATCGAGAAACAGTCCCATGGTACAAAACGATGCTGGCATAAAAGGTACGTTAACACTAAGTTAGCATATTGGCAAGAAATGTTCAAAAGTTAAGAAAGTAGCAGGTAGCAGTAATGAGTTGATACTATCCAGAATTATGAAAGAGCTAAAAAAGAATCTGCGACATGAGTTTTCATTAGCTGTAATAGTTAATGCTACTATGAAAAGCATGTTTTTTCTATTCTGTCAATAAAAGGCTGTATTTATTCAGTAAGAGGATTTTCATTCACCTCACAAGTATTTTTAAAGCATAACACTATCATCACAAATGCAGAATCACTCAGAACTTTTGAAATCATGGTGAGCGATAGAGATTGAGTTCTGCATTGCAGGAAAAAAATATCCTCAAAGAGACAGAATGTTTGGTCCCAAGTGAAGTATGACAAGCATTGAGAAAACTTAAATAAAGAATTCCACCTTTAGTTAAAAAACTGAGAGCAAAACCACTATCCTCAACTCCACCACAGGTGCAGTTATAAAGGAAATTTGAGGATTTCTTTAAATTTAGCAATAAATATATTAATATATATGTGTATACTTAAGTGCTTATGTATGTACTAATATACACATTACTTTAATGGTATCTTTATGAAATGAAGGCAACTATATCAGAGAGATCTGGAATTTAACATCCAGAAGATTACCACAAATACAACAGGAATTTTTTTTTTTTTTTAAAAATCAACTTATGGAAGCTCTAATGTACTTTATACTTCAAAACCAAAAGTGGTTGAAAATTTTTATGATCAGTGGTGAAAGCAGTGAGATTCAGGGCTTAATTGGTTATAATTAAACAAAAGCAACAGTATCCTAAAGCCATGAATGCACCTAACCAACAAACCTGCAGAAAGAATCAACAAACAGTAGAAGCTTTACACTAAGTCAACCCTACATTTTGCAAGTTTATTTGAAATTAAATTAGTTAGGCACTGAACAATGCCTGAGTGTAGCACAAAACTGAAGTGAACACAGACACTGTCCCAGATAGGTAGGCACATAACCATACAACTGTAGACCCAGTCTGTCAAAATCCATCAAGTTCTCACTTCAAAAACTAATCTATGATATACCACAGAGGTTATTAATAATTAAATAGGATGTTTGCAAAGCTGGTATGATTACTGTAAAGTGAATAAATACATGACGTATCTGTGCACAGGAAAGAAACCATTAAAGCTTAAGGACCTGTTTATTTAAAGCAAGTATCACAACCTAATTATCTAAAGTTTAATTTTTACTGTTTTCCTATAAAATTTTAGAATTGTTACATATCCAGGTTTACTGCAGTATTAAAAACATTTTTCAAAACTTCTTTCGAAGGAAGTCTACCCAAGTTTTACATACCTGTGCAACTGTTCATCTTTATAGTTCCTTAGATTTACATTTGGCCACTAGAAAAACAGCAGATACAGTATTAAATGTACATCAGACCTTGATTAGCCACTAAAATATACTCATTTTTATTATAGTTACATTAACCTAATAATTTGAAAAGTAATTTTTCTTGCATTTAAAGTTACCTATAAATAAAGCTTTATTTTATTGAGCAGCCCACAGTTACTACTCCAAGAGTGGTTCAACTTTTTTTTTTCTAGAAGACAGGGAATGTAGGTCACATGTTATGTGTACATGGCCAAAATTCTAATGAAAACAGCAAACTATGAAAATCTAATAAAAAATAAAATATTTTGCTCAGCTTCTCTGCAAATACCAGAATATGATATGCATATTAGGGAAATAATTTTTGCTGTTGTTTTCACAATTAACCAGATGAAAAAAACCTAAAAACATTATTCTGTTACAGCTCACTTAAATACTGCTTATTTAAACAGCATTTAAACAACTTCTTAAGACGTTTTAAGAAGTATCACATGAAATCTTAATACTCTGCTGGACCTATCCTTTCTTCCTATTACATTTTCCTGTTTTTACAGCCATCTGTTGTCTCTGTGGTTTCAGATTTATTTTTTAGCTACTATGAAGTTTCTTTTTGGAAGGAATAGAAAAAAGAGTGCATCAAATGTTCTTCCTTCCAAAATAAGAGATAAAATTCTACATTTCCAATTGGTACACCATCATTAAGATATAGAGCACACTAATGATCAGTGAAAGTGACTCCACTAGTAACAGCGCCAGATAAAATACGTCCTTGACATGAGAGCTTCAAAGTTGCAGCCCCTCCATCTTGACTACTGCCATTCCTGTTGTTCTTTCAGCAGCTTAGACAGCAAGCTGAGAAGTTGAAAAAGGCAGTAAGGGACCACATGAAATGCTAGTAGTGAGGTCATTAGAAAGCTGATGCTGCACAGCCATAAGGCAGAGAGATAAGGGGGAGATGAGTAGCCACATGTGACTGTGAAATCTAAACAGTGGAATCTCGATCTTCCTCATTCAAGGACTAAAGATGGATCACACTGATAACACTGTCTTAGTTTATGCTGGAGTTGTGCAGTTTAACAGGAGCTGAAATGGTTAGAATTAAACTAGAAAAAACACAAGCTTTTCTTCTAGAGTGAGAGAGGTCTCTGATTTTGAAACATTAGCAACTGTTTAACAGAACACTAGAAAATTCATTGCTGGGGAGGTATGAGATAGAAGAGAAACTGGCAGTTTGACCTAAATTTATCAGTGCCTGAAAAAATGCGCAGAAATAGTGTAGGCTTGTGTTTTTTTGTTTGTTTGCTTTGGATTTTTTTTAATATTATCTTGATACTGATTGTCACCATTAATAATTTTTCTGCACTTGTAACAACACAGTAAAGAAGACAGTAAGACAATGTTACTTGGGGATAATAACAGAAGGGTGTCTGATGTACAGATTGACTGGAGTGATTCTGGCTTGAAGACTATACTGAGTACTCTGTTTTCTTACATACAGGAAGTTTTCTGCTTAAGAAAGAGCCTCTTAAAAGGTGCATGTATTTAAGATACTGCCCACCCTGTCCGAGATAGTTTATAGGAACAAATCTGTAATGAACTTGATGCTATGGGAGCATTTATATTAGTTGAAAACATATGACAAAACTTCATACCACTGAAGTTTTCATATGTAGCTCAGTCTAAGCAGCTGAAGTTTGATCTATATCCCACCTCCAGCCTTAGTCTTCAGCTCGTTATATAAAGAAAACTGTCATGAAACTTAACAAGTCAGTATCCCTCTGTAGTCTAAATCATCAGCTTTAAAGTCATTACAGCTAATTGTCAAGTCTATTTCTATACAAAGAAAGTTATATAAAATTTAAATCGTACTTATTACTGTAGTGTATTTCTGCATTTAGTTTAAGGGTTGTATACAAAAAGGAGAGTATATCAGCACTAAACTTGTGAGCCAAAGCTCACATGTGAATGGAGACTTTTAAAAAACTATTAAAAAAATCACGTCCTTTTTGGGCTCACCTTCAGTATGGTCCCTATTAGATTCCAATCCCACTCGAGGTTCTCTTTATGATTGAGAACTTGGCTGTCTCGAAGGTTCATTACAAGTGCTTCTTCTGTATCCTATAGTACAGGCATGAAAAGCTACAGTAAGTTTCCTTGCATTGTTTTTTTTTCAGTCTTGCCACACAATGTACTTGCCGTTCATGTAACAATCATTAAAAGGACTACACTCCACAGTAATACACATTTGAAAGTAAATTGGTTATAGCTATGCATTAACTATAGTTAATGGTTAGACTACTGCATTAAGAACCTAATGAGAGATCACAATTGTCCTAAGCAGCATTACAAATTATTGTAATCTCACTCCCCAATTTCTCTAAGTACAATACAGTATCTACAAGTTAACTACAAGACAAATTAAATGAAAAAGATACTACAAAGAAATTACATAAATGACCCTGAATTAGATGAGAGGGTGTAGGCCTGCAAGGAAGAACCCACCCATGTTTCCAAAGCACAAATTCAGTTTTGGACAAAAAACCAAAACAAAACCCAAAACCAACATGAAAAGTAATACCTTTAAAATAAAGATGTCTTTCTGCACACGGTACTGATCCCTTTTTTGGTGTGTTGAGATCGCTTTCTGAATAATATGATCTAAATGGAGGCTGTAAGGTTTAGGTCCTCTTTTCTTCATCTCGTGGAAACGTTTTAAGCAGTTGAGTGCAGCACTTGCTCGTCTAATAGAAAAAAAAATACTATAATCAGTATTTGGCAACTGTTACTCAAGTAAAAACACCAGTGCTGTACCTTCAGTAATTAGACATGGCTCAAGAAAAAAAAAAACCCCAATAATTCCAAAGGAAATAAAAAGAAAATAATTGTCTTATACAAGTCTTCATACATCCATAGCCTTGTACAGAAATGATGCTGAAAATTATCTTTCTGAATTTCTAGTAGCCTTATTGATACATTTTCTTCTGCTCCCCACTTAGTGGTGTCTATCACAGTTCAAAGATATTATAAAATTTAAAGTTGATATAATATCGTAACACACCACAGTAGGTCAACATTCTGCAGTGAAGGGTGCTAGCTTCAACTTTGATAACAAAATATTTCTTGTAAGTTCTCTTTTTTTTTTCTCCCCAGAAGGTGGCAGGAGTATCCGTAGTATACTTCCTGCTCTTAATATCTAAACACTGCAGCAACAGTGTGTAAGAAGTTTTCTATGAAAAGATATAAAGTAATAGAAATGACAGCTGACAAGTGGTTGCAGAAAAAAAAAAATCCTCTAAGCAAATAAAATAAGGAAGTCTAAAAACACGGAGGTAGGTTTACGTTTCTTCCCCATAAACAAAATTTCTCATAGGGTAGGAGAGTATTTTTATTCTATATTACCTTCAAAGTGACCAAATTCAAAGGTGTTATGTAGTTTACATTAATTTAGTAAGTTAGTTTTCCAGACTATGAAACAACACAGAATGCTTCTGCAAATTTACTGTCTTCCAACCAAAGCAGGAATTCTTACTACAAACGTGAACAATGAAAGAAAAGTACAAGTAGCCCATAAATATATTCCTTCTGCTCTTCATCCTTCCTCTGACCCCACAGCTTTGACCAAGTGAAATATCCTGTGACAGTTTCAGGTACGTCTTTTTTGAAAAATAACTATTTTCACATTTCAAAATCTTCTACTGAGATCCTGGAAATCTTCAAAACTAAAAAGCAGACAACTACTGTGTTTCTTGGAAGCACTCTACAAGCAGCATTTATCATTTCACAACAGCAGTTCAGAAAGATTCTGTAACTTATCACAGACTACATAAAGAAAGACCAAAGAGAAAGTTATGACATATTTATCAGAATACTGTTCTGACAAGGCAGATCAGGAATGGGAAGAGTAATTAACAAAAATGTTTCCTAAACTTTGCAATTAGAAAAAACTCCACACATTCAACTTGAATGGTCTTCTATGAAAAAATACAAGTAAGAACGCTGTGTTACAGAAACATTTTAAAGATAGATGAATCTACCAAATTATATGGCTTCTTTCACCAGAAGGTTTCAATTGTGTGATGTACCGTATTTTATGATTTAGTCTATTGCTTTACTATTTAATTAGCTAAACAGCAACAGGAGAAATAAACTGATGCAGGCTTTTTTAGTTTTGAAAACACTGTTGTATTGAAATGCAAAAAAAAAGTGTGAAATGATGAGGTCAAACACACAGAACACCTCAGATGTTCCTCGGTCAAACAGCGCTTTAGTGTTCATTCAAAGAAAAAAAACACAGGTAAACCCCTTGCACTCTCTGCAAATGTGTTCTGAAATCATCATCAAAACTTCCTTTCCAAAGTTCTAAATTGTTACTGTAAAAACTTTTGGAATGATGCATTGGAAACTATTTCCCTAGTAAGTGGGTGAAGCATTTCTATCCGTATGTGTTTGTTTGCTTTCAAATAAAAAGAGCAGTAGTTCCAGCCACCAGAAAACTCCTAATGTACATTTTCACTGAACTATCACAGGAAAAGGAGATTCAAATATTTTTGCTTTTAAGTGTAACTTAGAATTCTTACAGTCTTTTCTCTTTCATGATGTCAAAAGATGCTGCCATATTCATTAGCGTTGGTAAGCAGTGCAGATGATGACTGTGAGAATGAGGAAGAATTGTGTTTGCCTAAAAACAAAAGACCAGTTAGAATAACTTATCACCACCTTTCCAGACATCTCCTTACGATCAACATTTGAACAGTCCAACACTTTTCACAAGACTTTCACAAATGCGTGACAACAGAATTATCTTTTATATGTCAGAGCAATAATTACATTTTGAGTATCTGATGTAACTAATGAACTGAGATACCATTCAAAGTAACTAAAAAACAATTTAGATTTCAGAGCCTTCTCGTCTATTATTTTCATTGGTAGTTTTTTAAAGGTAACATGCAAAAACTTGTAAAGTATCAGATATCCTTAAGTCATGCATATCAAATACTAAAAAATCTCAAGTCAGAAATACAATTTGAGCTGTTAACATCTATTTAAAACTGTCTGCACACACACAAATAATTATTAATAGCATAACTTTCTACATTTCAAAGCATTTGTTTTTATTTTGGGACACAAGTAATTCTGCAAATATTTTTGGAAACTAAAGAAAAATTAAGATAAATAAATTACTTCACTCTCTTAAAAGTAAAGTACAAATATTTGTTCAGTATTCTTATAAACAGTCATCTGTGACTAATGAATCATCTCTTCAGAAAACAAAAAATACTTATATTTTGCAGAATATTCAAGTGTTAGTAACAGTTACTCCCATTCAAAAGTATTTCAGAAACCAGAAAAATAGTATACATTACATTAGATTTCTCTTTTTAAGCTACATGGCTGACTGAATACTTATGAAATTCCCTCAATTATTTAAAGAGAAATCACTAAAGGGACTAGAGAACAACTACCGAGCTGAGCTGTTGTAAATCATTGCAGTAATAAGTAAACCTGTATCTGAAGATTGTGAACTTGTCTTTTTCTGAGCATTAATCACCACTGAAATAACTTGTCTGAAGATGCAGACTATGTCTGGTAAGTCATATTCAAATTTTTGTATGACAGTGTTGTATTTCATAGTCTTACCATCTCTAATAAAGGGCTTTTTTTAAAAAAAGCATGGAAACAAGGCACAAGACGACTAATCAAGAAATGCTCTGCTGCATATGCTAGTCTTGTCATGAAAAAAGGATATGAAAATAAAAACAACTGTTTTTTCAAGAAAGGTAAGTCATATCACTTCATGTATGACTAATGGCTCCTCAGGAGAGCAAAAAGTAGCTCTGAAGTGTATATGTAAATAGTACTATCACCTCTATACCAAAATAGTTTAGGAGAAAAGAAAGAAGCTACTGCAAAACATATGTTAGGTAGAGGGAGAAAGAACAAAGCTAGGTCCCTTCAGCTACCCACAGCAGTGTTGACAAAGCACTCCACCAAGTTGCAGCTGCCCGAACGAATAATATCAAGTGCCCCAAACACATAAAGCTGAACATGAAAAACGCTTCATCCACCCAGCCTGCAAGGCAGAAAGCTAAACACACTGCCAGAGGGCCACCAACATTCTGAGAAAAGCAAAAATCTGCCACAGTCCTTTCCCCAAGTACAGTAACTGATCGGTGACTTTGCAGGACTCCAGAATAAAAATGCAACTGGCTACTGAGGCAAGGAAATACATGGGTGGGAGTTGGAGAGCTGAGGATTATCCCTGGAGGAGAAAGCCCAGCACTTTCAAAAGTTTCCAAACTGTCTTCCTACAGATTCATACTGTTTTAACATATGAAGTGCCAAAAGATGTAATGGAAGTTAGCCTATCATTTTGATGATTACTAGATGTTCCAAGTTCATAACAAAAATTCAAAGCTGTTAATAGGAAACATCTATTTACAACTGGCTACTAGCACTACTTAATCTCAGCAAAAAGTTTTACTTACCATATGCAAAAGTTCTCCTAAAAGGATAGTTGCTCTAACAGATACATGGTCATCACTACTTGTGATCACTTCAACCAGACCCTTTGAGAAGTTAAAAAATGATTATGAAATTATTCTAATGTTTACAGGAAAAAAGTAGCAAGCATCCATTCAAATTTAAAGTCATTACTTACCTCTAGAAGTCCATTGGTAATAAAAGCTGAGAGCACTAAAGCCAAATAATTATCCATAAGATCAGGCCTATGGAGAAAAAAGTATGGAAACAGTTTAGGAAGTTCATTTCTTATTGTGTCTACAAGAAAACAAATGCTTTTCCAGCATCATCACAAAATAAAAAGAAGGGTTTAGACCAAGTTCACTAAATGCTCACCTTGACCTGGCTCGATGGGGTAATATAGTTTTAGCTTCAGCAGCTACAAAGCCATCAGAAAGTCTCCAGCAGTCCTGAAACCTTCCTGGATCTAGAAGAGGAAAATATAGACAGCTATAATAGTAATTATGACATCAGATTTAATGTTATTTTAACAGTTGTCAGTATGTAAATAATAGTTCTTGCCAACAAATGTTATCTCAGGTTTCATATTAAAGAGACATATTCTGACAAAATTTTCTAACAAATCATCTAATCCATACTCCTGAACAAAGGCTAATTTAAAAGTTTGGATCTGAATGTCACAAAGTCTCAAGTCTGTGAGAAAGAATGATTTGTTTACTTATAAACACGGAACAAGGGTTAAGGTTTTATCACTGACAGCATGACAAAACATTTGTAACCAGAGTTTGGAGAAGAGAATATCTGGAGCATTAAAGGCTCAAAATTGCTTCTTTTAGGCTGACACTTTTAAACTGTGAGGTCAAATAGAGGACTGGGTTTACAGAATAGTGATTCTATAGATATAATTGCCCTGCTAAGTATAAATACGTGGATTAGATAGCAGGAAGAAATTCTTCGCTCTGAGGGAGGCTGTCCCCCTGCAGCAGTGGAGGATGATGGTGGAGCAGATATCCACGTGCAGCCCATGGAGGACCCAACACTGGAGCAGCTGGATGCCCAAATGAGGCTGTAACGCCAAGGGAAGCCTGTGCAAGAGCAGGCTTCTGGCAGGCCCTGTGGCCCTGTGGAGAGAGTAGCCCACACTGGAGCAGCTGGTGAAGAAGAACTGCCCGTGGGAAGGACTCACATTGGAGAAGTTCATGGGGAACTG
Organism: Porphyrio hochstetteri; assembly: GCA_020800305.1. Taxonomy (NCBI): domain Eukaryota; kingdom Metazoa; phylum Chordata; class Aves; order Gruiformes; family Rallidae; genus Porphyrio; species Porphyrio hochstetteri. Next base: position 76,970,094 of record CM036938.1, on the reverse strand, counting down.
TCTCCTGTGGGTGTGTGGGACCCCATGCTGGAGCAGGGGAGCAGTGGGACCCACACTGGAGCAAACATCCATTCCCTGAGGAGGATGGGGCAGCACGGACTGACTGCAATTCCCATTCCCTGTTCACCTGTGCCACTTGAGGTGAGTCAGGGAGAAATCAGAAGTTAAATCCAGGAAGAAGGGAAGGGTGGGGTAAGGTTTTAATTTTGGTTGCTTGTTTCTTAATATATTTGGTATTATTTCTCTTTATCCCATTTTGGTTTGATTGGTTATGAATTAAAAGGTCTCCCTGACCATGGCAGGGGGGGTTATGACTAGATGATCTTTAAGATTGCTTCTAACCTAATGCATTCGATTATTCTACTTGGTGAATGATCCCTCCTTGTCCTTATCTCATGTCACAAGCCTCTCATTATATCTTCTCTCTCCTGTCCAGTCAAGGAGGGCAGGAATAGAGCAGCTCTGGTGGGCACCTGGCCTTTAGCCAGGGTCAGCCCACCACAGTGTAAATGCTCCACTGTGCTGCACTGTCCATCTTTTGTAAAACTTAACAGGACTTAGCTCACCCAATGAATTTAATAATAAAACAGCTAATATTGATATAACTTACAATACAGAGGACACAGTGAAGGGTTCAAATTTGTAGAAGAGCTTCACAGACAGAACTCTTATGTAAACTGCTTCTAAATACTTACCTACACTAAGTAGTGCCTCAATAAATTCTTCTGCGATAACAGGGAGAGGAAGGCGAAAGATGTCATAGAGAACTTCAAGCAGACCTCGCTACAAAACAAAAATCATGACAGGAGTTTTATCTATTTTCATAAATTGTCCTTTTGTGCCCTATTAATACCTACAGAGTGGTAGAACTAGTGTATTCATTTCAGTGTTTCTTTTTCTGGTAACAGACTGTTGTGGTTTTGTGTGTGGGGGTTCTGGTGGAGGAAGGGGAGCTGCAGCTAGAAGCTTCCCCTAGGCCTAGCAGAGTAAACATCAGCCAGGCTCAAGGCCGGACCTGCCACTGACCAAGGCTGAGCTCATCAGCAACACTCACAGCACCTCTGGGGAATCACATTTAAGAGGAAAAGACCACAAGCAGCCACTTTAAACTTGTAACTGCAGCTACTGTGAACTTGTTTTGACTTGTGACCAGTTAAATTTATATGCATCTCTCCTCCGTTCTCTCCTTTTCTCCCCTCAGACATGCAAGGTGTGCTTCTATTATACAATTCCTGTGAGAACAGACTTGAACTTGGGGGTGAAAAACTCAGTGATTGTGATCTCATAACTGGAGTCCATGCTTAAGCCACTGGATTGTCAAATTAATAAGAATATGTTAATTAATATTTTATAATAATTATAAAATTCAGTATTATTCCTACGTTAGTCCTAGGTATTTACCACATACCCGTATTTCCATATTTGGTATACAGAGTACCCCAATAAGAGACTGAATCCCAGAATTTCCAGGTTTGCACAGGCTGATAATACCTAGAAAACATTAAATACATAATAATAATTCCTTACCAAACAAAAAAGTATTGGATGCATTGTTAAACTTGGTTTACAGTCTGAGTACAAGCATAGATGAGAAACTGCTAAACAAACATTTTCACCTTTATAGTGTCACCTCCTTTCCAAACAATAGTACGTCACAAGACTTTCTAATCACAAAACTTTGTTTCCTCATTAAAAGCAATAGCTACTTTTACCCTTTCTACTGTGAACAGTATTTTGAAATTATGCGCAAAAGTGACATTTACATGAAAAAGTGGCAGAAAGAAATGATAAAACTGTCAATAGAGAATGAAACTTAAAATCTGAAAGATCTGTGTAGTCTTAGCAAAACTGTAAGAAGTTCCTACACCAAAACTGTACCTCAGCCTAACAAATTATTCAGTTCCTTTTAAACGCAGGTGAATTCTGCACAGCTAGTTTAGATGCACTTGGTAATATTCTGTGCACTGTTTTAAACCATCTTTTCCCAAAAAGCCAGCACCCATCTCCCAAGGTTTCAACACAATAGATTTAACTTCACATATAAATTGTAAGAGCCTCTCTTATAATTTGGTCCTTTTAAACTCAAGAGTAACAATGCAGTATAATAGTTTAACATTAAGACTTCAAATTGCTTCTAAATGTTAAAAAATATCACCTAAAGCTTACACAGATTTTTCAGCCTCAGTTTACATACAGTCTTTTCATTAAAAATGCAGCTGCAAAGAATGTAACCTTACTCATTTCCTTGACCTCTTCATTACAAAGAGTAAGTTAAAACTTACAGAAACGTGCTATCCAGAAAAGAAACTCTGTTTCTTTAAATAAAAAAAACAATCCAGGTCTATACATTTTTGTTTGCACACTGTACATAAATCTAAATTGTTTTTCTTTAAAGGTTACTAAAAAATTTTCATCTACTCGTCTACTTATTTTCACTAATACCTATTTAATTTTAATGCCATATGCTTTATGTGAACTTGAATTCAAGTCCTCAATCTCAAAACTTCCATGTCACTGAAACTTGAGGTATACAAATGCCCTTAGTGTGTCTGTGGCCATATAAGTGTTACACAGTGCACTTCAAAGGCCTTCTCCAAGAGCAGATAGTGGCCACATCCCAACTGCCATGCAGAAATAGATTTGGGTGCATGCAGTCACTGCTGCATGACCCAGTTTTATTTCCAAGTGTATGATCGCAAATGAAGATAAAGGACATAGTTATCAGCTCTGAAGAACAACCCAGTCTGGAAAATGAGAGTTGAACAGGAAAACACAGCAGACAGTACTGAGAGGCAAAAAAACCTCACCAAAAAGCCAAACCAAATGAAACTACACCCCAAGCCTGGTTTAAGCTACACATCCTTTGGGAAGGCAGTGTAAGGACAGTGTTGTACTAAACATTTATGATATTAGGCTCCAGCATTACAAATAACATAAAAAGATGAACATGCAACATAAAAAGATGAACATGCAACATAAAAAGATGAACATGCAACATAAAAAGATGAACATGCAACATAAAAAGATGAACATGCAACATAAAAAGATGAACATGCAACATAAAAAGATGAACATGCAACATAAAAAGATGAACATGCAACATAAAAAGATGAACATGCAACATAAAAAGATGAACATGCAACATAAAAAGATGAACATGCAACATAAAAAGATGAACATGCAACATAAAAAGATGAACATGCAACATAGCAAGTGCCATGGCAAGTAACATATTCCAAGACAATTGCCTATTCAGATGCTTGAGCTTTCAGCCATATGTCTGAGTAAGGGAAAATGCAGGAACACTCCTTTAAGAAACTGCTTCCTAGCTTTGAATGTTTGCAAATTCTGTCAAAAACTTCTCAAGCTTCCTTCCCAAATAAATGAGAATATACGTGAGAAACTTTGAAGGATAGCTGGATATTAAATCCATCTTAGTGATAACCCTCAGAACATTACAAAATAACCTTAGGATGAACAAGGGTTTTTTAATATAGTCTGAATCTCTCCTAAATACAGCCTGTAAAAATCTTACTCAGTTTTGGAATATAGTCACATCAACTGATTTAGTTTATTTGCAAGATACTATATTGACTAAAGAATGAGCACTTCTTAAGGCAGTCACTTTATGTTAGGTATTGTAATATTGCAGAATTTAGAAAAATGCAAAACCCTGCTTTTTTTCCTATTCTTCTACATGAAAAATCCCAAACTATGTCTATTTGCAATGTCTCTTCAGCTACTGCACCTGGTGAATACATGTCCTAATGAAACTATTCTATTGGCACCTCTTCACACTGACAAGATTTCTTTCTTACAGTGGCAGAATCATCTCAAAGGCGAATTCCTACAATATGATGTTATTTTCAATATCCTCTCACCATCAAATGCCAAGTACAAGGTACAACTTGTAAGGTACTCTATACCAGGTGATGGAACACTGTGACTTGTAAATAGAGTTAAAGAAAAGTATGTATGTGTCCTCCAAATTACATCAGACAGAACACATCTCAGTAGCACTGAAGGAAGGCACTAACAAAAAGACACATCAAATTAGACACATTTTGTGTTTAAACAAGTCTCTCTTCCCCTTCCAAACATACAGCTTTAAACAAATGTCAAAGAAACAAACAAAAAAATAATCTTACCTGCCCATGATCGAAATGCTGCTACTATCCCCATTTTACTAGCTAGGAACCGTGCTTCTCTGTCCTCCCTGTCATTATAACAGCAAATGTCACAATACAGTTAATTACTATAAACAATGTTACTAACATAGCAAGAAAGAGTAGTTAACTGAGATTTTCAGATGGGGGACAAAACCCAAAGAAATTTTATGCATGCAGTATATTTATGCAGTATGTATTTATACACACACACAAAGATTAGAATTTTAAGTATTGTTACTTTTCTTTTTACAAGGGAGTTTTCATGGTAGGAAGATAATCAAAGTAAACACTTGCATGTGGTCAAATTAATCAGTCTGTGCCTTCACTGGCAGCAAGTCTATAGCTGGGACCAGAAGATTTGGATCTTAATCAACAACCCAGACCTGAGCATATAATGCCACTGGATAATTAAAGCCACCTGAATAATTCAAGTTGGAAACAATCCTAAGAGGTCTCCAGTCCAAACTCCTGCACAAAGCAGCTGTCAGGTCTGAGACCAGACCAGGTTTTATATTCAAGGCTTTAACCAGTTCAGCGCCAGAGTTTCAAGAATGAAGGCTATAGGGCTTTTCCAGACAGCCTGTTCCAACACTTGGCTGACCTCAAGGAAAAATTCCCCCACCCTTGTATCAAATTGAAACCTGTCTTGTTCAATTTCTGTTGCTTCTTGTCCTCCCACCTTCCACCACCACTAAGGGCCATGGCTACATCTTGTTGATCATGTCTTCACAGGTATTAGTGAGGCTGCTATTGAGGGGAGGGTAACCCCCAACCTCTTCTTTTCCAGGCTATACAAGCCCTTTTAAGTCTTAAATGCTTAACAGTATTTTAGGAAGTTGCATTCTAATCTTTTACTTCAAGTAGCTTAGTATTAGTCATTTGCCATTGCTTTTATTTTCACTTTGGAAAGAAAAACAGCTTAATTCCAATACTATGAATACAACTGATAGCACAAGTAGCAGTCCTAACACTTACTTGAGTTGTCCTTCTGCTGTGTCTGGATTATGCCTGTAGTGAAAATCTGTGTAAGGAGCTAAAATTCGCTGAACAAAAGAAAGACAAGCATTACTTTCACATGAAAATAGAGTTTTAATGCGTTTTGCCCTATCCTTGGTCCCACTCCAATCTGTCATGTTATTTCTGCTTTCTGGATCATTATGCTTAGTCTAAAGTGTTGTACTTTAAACTTTTTGCACTAACACATAGGGTGAAATTGGAGACTAAATATTTTCATTGGTAATACATTTAGTTTCTGTCACTAAACAAATAAAACTGAACCCACCTCTAATTCTACATCTGCTCGCACATACTGTCGGGTCTTTGGATGATTAATGAGGTGCAAAACTGTAGTTATCAGAGCTTCATTTATTCGACTTAGCTGACAATCAATCACATTTTTCAAGATGGTACTTAAACCACCCCGAAGGGCAACCACCTCTGGATTCTGAAGTGCTAGATGAAGAAAAAAACAAGTCACTTTGGCTTTTAATGGAACTGACATTAGCAGTCAATTGAGATTTTGGATCACGAAGGAAAATACTACTCAATCACCATTGTGCAGCAATTCCCAACTTATTTCCAACCAATTTTCCATACGGAAGCTTCTGGATTTCCCCACTAAAAAGTTTTGTGCTTCACTTGGCTGACATAGATAAAAATATTTATACTAGAATATAAAGGTGTGACTGATTATTCCTTTAAATCCAAAGTTTGTCTTGAAAAACACCGTTGGATTTATTTCTCATTGATTGGTCTAAAAAAGCAAATCCCACAAAAAACCCCTTTAAAAGTCAGTACCCATATGTTGGTAATAGGGAGTTTGCATAAATCGCAGACAGTCTTCACATGGACACAAATACTGACTTCCATAAGTCAGCTAACCACAGTATCCACAGTAAAATAAAAAATAAAAAAAAAAAAAAAATAAATAAATCAAAAAAGAGAAGATGGTGTTTTGCAGTTCACTGACCACTTATACATTTGTCAGCATCTCACATAAGGAATTCTCCTTACTTCAAATCCATTAGGTTCAGAAATGTCAACTGTAACAGCGAGATGTTTTTAAGGTAAACCAAAAATTTGCAAGTCTTAAATGAAAGAACAGCACCTGAAATCTTCTGGTACTTAAAAGAGATTTTAAGTTATTTTGGTTTATATCAAACTAATGACTACAATTTATGAAGCTGACATTAACAACATTTAACATCCAATTCATTATTTAACAAACAGCCTTAATTATCTGAGTATAATCTATTTAATACAACCCACAGAATAGAATCTCTTAAGACAACTGATGACAATTATGTCAAAATTTTTCTTAATTAGCTTTCAGTTATCTTACCTAGTTCACAGATAATGGCTATACATGCTCGAACCATTCTGTCTCTTTCTTGAAGACCATCATTTCCAACTGCTATCAAAGAATTAGTAATAGAACTGGGGAACAATGAAGCATTCACAGTGATCATCTGCCAAAAATGAAAGAAAAAGCCCTCTGGTTTCTTCATAATATTTCTCTAAATATACTCACAGATTCACCAGCATTCTGTTTCTTAGATACAACCAGACGGTTGTATTTGGCAAATCTTCAAAATGATTGCTTTTGTTCTTGAAATTCTTTGTCAATTTACCACTCTTCCTGCTTCAATTTATTTTTTATCTTATTTCATCATAGTATGAAAACGTTAAAGAGATGACTGTTGCAGAGAGAACCATGGCTAGCTTTTTCATCTTTTTTCACCAAGAACTGTTTTTATCAACAAAGAATGCTATCCAATAACAAAAGTTAGATTACAAACTCTTCAAGAAGATTCATGATATTGCAGCTGATTCTTCAATACCTACTGAACTGTTTAATTATCCAATTCTATAAACTCATTTTATAGCAACGTTAGATTGCTTCAGACTACAAAGAAGGGCAGTCAACAAAGAAGCTGATATAGTATTTGAAAGGCAACTGTCAGTAGCACCTCTCCATCTTGCATACTACTTGTTCTTCCTAGAACTGCAGTGTAATTCAACTTCATCAAGAGTTACATAGCTATGGGAGCAAAAACACAGACACACCTTACTCAAATTTTCATCTTTGCTTTTCAGTTTAACAAGACCCATATGCGTTCTTCAGTTAATGAAAACTAAAAATATCAATAAATTTTGAGACAGAAGACCAAATTTTAATAAAACACATTCATTTGCTCTACTGCAGAGGTCCTGCACCATGGAAATTCAGCTGCTAATTTAGGACAATGAGAATTCACATCAGGTTAAGGAGCAAGACACTGAAGACAAAAAAAGCCACGCTTCAAAACAACAAACCAATACCAGAACTCCTCTCCCTCCACCAAGCTTTGACTACAAAGGCTCAGTTGCTGTGAATATTTTTTCATAGTTTGTTAAAATAAAATATACATATCCACTTTACTATGGAGTATCACTAAACAGACCTACTGCTAAGGAAGAAGTAGCTTTTTTGTCTGACTGCTTAAAAAGGGAACAACATAATGTGCTATACACGGCTCAGTCATGTAATATTTTTTCTGCTAGTAAATACAAATGAGATGTAAAAAAACTCATGCCTCATTATCCATTAAAACACCTAAAATCTTACTGTTAGTTTTCTAAGGTTTTGTTTAATATCCCTTATATTTCCAACAAAAGCAACCTTATCTTATTATTTTTCCAAAAATGTTTTGTCCTGTTATAATTTTACAGCTTCCTTAGATGCTTACAGATATTTATTCAGAGGGGATTAATCATTTTACCTTATTTGCAGTGGATGTCAAAATGAGAAGAGTTCAACCATTATGAGAAACACCTTGAACACTTTAACAAGTTTATTTTTAAGACGTGTTTTTTGAGAAACTTCTTGCCATACATAAAATGTCACCCACAAAACAGGAAGCTTTAAGATAGGACTCTAAAGAAAAAAAACAAACTTCCCCACCCACTCAGTCTTTCACTTTTACAATGGCATGAAATAACAAGAATTAGCATCAGAACTGGTGTGTACCAGTCAACTCTACAAAATTACAACCTCTTTTTTCTACTGACAGACACGTACTCAGTGTAAGAACACACGTAGTTTCTTATGGTTGTTCTGCTTCATGGTTTTCTTTGGTTTTAAAACATGAGAAAAAGATATCTTTAAGATTCAATTCCAAGTACATTTTTAAAACAAATAAAAACTACATTTGCTCGTCCTGCTCTAGGTATTGAAATGCAGGACCAAGGACAGGAGATGTGGAGATGCAAGGTTACTTATAAGCAACTATGATGAAATAATAAACAAAAACCATGAATTTATCTTTAAAAATTCCTTTTAAAAAGAAGAGGAAGAAAGATTTCAGTTCATATTGTACCTAGTCCTGACTTGTCCCTTGAAAACAAAGCATATTGCCTACTAATTAATTTTAAAAAAACAGATATTATTGTCTTCTATTAGATGGAAAACTACTTTTAGAAGCAACTTTATGCATTTCTTTGCATGGCTCAAGGCACTGCTAAATTGCAAAGCTCTAAATAGGAAATGGAGAGGTGACTATAGTCAAGAGGCAGTGAGAACTCAAAGCCTTAAAATACCCCAAAACCAATATTTAAGCACTTTAAGTTCTTTTTCTTTTCCTCTTCACATGCTATTTTAACCTGCACATTTTTTCAACAAGTTTGTAATTAAACGCTTTTTATAAATATATATAAACAGGATTAACATTTTCTGGTTTTGTCCTACTTTATTAAAGGGAAGAAAGCAAGAAAATGTTTTGAAGTTTTATATCTATGTTATTCTCATATAAGCATTTTTGCTATCAGAAGTGAGGAGAACTACTGTGTCCAGAATTCGGAGCTGAAAACAACAGTTCTGTGATGTCAGTGGAAACCAGTTCAGCTCTTTCATGTCTCACAGTAAGTTATGCATCAGTTCTTGCATATAGGTCTTGCATACCCTTCTAGGAAACCTGGTATCAAACCTCTGCATCTGAGACACTAAGGGAGATGGAGAGACGGGGAAAAGGCAAAAGCAGGGTAACAACATGTGTAAAAATACAGAACAAATTCCACACACATACATCCCATGCACAGCATCCTTGTACAATGATGAAGGGGAAAAACACTGGTGGCCAGCTGTATCTTTTTTAATGCTTATCTTTAAGGATCATTTTTTCAAATCAAACTAATGGATTTATTTCTTCTGTATTCCCTTGTTTCTTTCAAGCAAGACAGAAGTCTGTTCAAATAGGAAATACTCAAAAAAGCCCAAGAATAATGAGGAAAAATATCTGACCGGAGTATTACTAATTCATTTTAAAAATCTATTTCCATTCCATCTTCTGATTTAAATTATTATGTCAAAATTCTAAAACTCTTTTTTTTAAGTAGACTAGCAAAGAACTTAAACTGCTAGTTCGTCAAGGATCCATTGTTTCTGGTTTTTATATGACTGGTGTTTACGCTCTAAAATTTTCTTCTTGGTACAACTGTTTATCAAACATATTATCTCTTCTGTAAGACAGAAACCAAGTCAGCTTATTATAAGAAATACACAGTTTCATATTTTTAACCTAAATAGATATCTATAAAAATAAAATACACATAAATGTATGTAATACACAAACCAGACTAGAGACACACAATACTACTGTGGCAACATTCCTCTAGTAACTACTTCAAACGTTACTTTTGGTACTTTTTCTTAAGATGCTCTCATGCCTTAGCCCCAGCCATCAGCTGAGCACCATGCAGCTGCCTGCTCCTTGCCTAGCGCCTTAACATTGTTCTCATCCTATATCCCACACACAGCACTACACTAGCTACTACACAAAGAAAATGAACTCTAACTCTAGCCCAACCCAGAACCAATCCTCAGTGGAAGAATACAAGCATGATAAAGAATAGTAAAATTCAATAAAAAGACACAATACTATGTCACTTGGAAAAAAAAACCCTTCAGTAGCTTCTCTAGGATGAGCTTGAAAATTCAGCTACTGTATCTTTCATGGGTACACAGTACAGTAACCACTGGAGACCAGCTATGTCTTACTATCTGAGAAAGGAGCTATGGATAGCATCAACCTCTATGGATAAAGCAATAAAGCCAGAAGCATTCCTTAAACTGACTATTCCAGCAATAAAAATTTGTCTCATTTCTCAAATAGCAGAAAGTCTCCCATCCTGAATTCACAGATTAAACATACTACAAAGTTTCATTAGCTGAAACTTAATAATATGGTTCTTATACCCTTGCATTCATCATTTGATAAGCATTTTTCCAGATCTTACCCAGTATGATCCTTATCAAAGGAAAATTAACAGATTTTTTCAGCCCTCTCAAGATTACCAGTGGTAAAAGATTAAAATCAAAGTGACTCTCAACACTACCCTTCCTTTTCTCTTTCAAATTACCAGCTATAATTTCTTCATTTATATTAAGGACAGGTATCAGACACTGTGTGAAAAAACTGCTTATGGGAAAAGCTGGGAGTCAGCACAACTGACTGGCATATCTGGTAATTCCTTATATATTTAGATGTTACCTTTCTGACTAATCGAAGTGCTTGTGTTCTTTCTACTTCATTACTCTGCTGTATGTCAATGCACCTAAAAAGTTAAAAAAAACCACGTTGTTTATGACAACACTTTGACTTTAACTGTTAACATCTTGAGTTCATATTTATGCAGTTGAATAAAACAGAAGAAACAGAAAATGACAACAGATTGTTTAAAAATTCTTGGTTGATGAGGACTGGGTCAGGGATGAATTAAGCCATCTGGACATTCATAAATCCACGGGTCCTGCAAGGATACACCTGAGGGTGCTGAGGGAACTGGAGGAAGTCATTGCTAGGCCACTATGCATCATCTTTCCTAAATCCTGGGAAACAGGAGAGGTGCCCAAGGACTGGAGGAAACCAAGTGTTACTCTGGTCTTCAAAAAGAGCAAAAAGGAGGACCTGGGTAACTACAGGCCAGTTCGCCTCACTTCCATCCCTGGAAAGGTGGTGGAAAGACTAATCCTTGGTGCCGTCTGTGGCACATCAAGGATAAGAGTGTTGTTAGGAGCAGTCAGCATGGTTTTACCAAGGGGAAGTCATGTTTGACTGATCTAATAGCCTTTTAAGAGGATATAACCAAGTGGATAGATGATGTGGTCTACCCTGACCTCAGTAAAGCATCTGACACCATCTCCCACAGGATCCTCATGGCTGAATTGAGGAAGTGTGGTCTGGAAGGTCGAGAAGCAACTTGGATTGAGAGCTGGTTGAAGGGAAGAAGCCAGCGAGTTCTGATCAATAAGACAAAGTCTAGTGTGGGGGCTGTATTTAGTGGAGTCCCTCAGGGGTTGGTACTGGGACCTGTACTATTGATGACCTGGATGAGGGAATGGAGTGTACAGTCAGCAAGTTTGCTGACAACACAAAACTGGGAGGGGTGGCTGACACACCAGAAGGCTCTGCTGCCATTCAGTCAGACTTAGACAGGCTGGAGAGCTGGGCAGGGAGAAGTTTAATGAGATTTAACAAGGCCAAGTGTAGGGTCTTTCATCTAGGGAAGAACAACCCCAGGTACCAGTGTAGGTTGGGGATTGGCCTGTTGGAGAGCAGTGTAGGTGAGAGATCTGGGTCCTGCTGGACAGCAGGATGACCACAAGCCAGCAATGTGCCCTCCTGGCTAAGCAGGCCAATGGCCTCCTGGGGTGTGGTTAGTAGGTCAAGAGAGGTCCTTCTCCCACCTGATGAGACCACATCTGGAATATTGTGTCCAGTTCTGGGCCCCTCAGTTCAAGAAGGACAAGGAACTCCTTCAAAGAGCCCAGTGCAGGACCACCAAGATGATGAAGGGAGTGGAACAACTTCTGTACAAGTTAAAGCTGAGGGAGGTGGGTCTCTTCAGCCTGGAGAAGAGGAGACTGAGGGGTGACCTTATTAACGTTTATAAATATGTAAAGGGTGAGAGTCAGAAGGATGGAGTCAGGCTCTACTCAGTGATGGCCAGCAATAGGACAAGTGACAACAGGTGCAAGCTGGAGCGTATGAAGGTCCATGTGAATATAAGGAGAAATTTTTTCACTGTGAGGGTGAGGAAGCACTGGAGCAGACTGCTCAGAGGAGTTGTGGAGTCTCCTTCTCTAGAGACATTCAAACCCTGCCTGGATGCATTCCTGGTGATTTAGCCTAGGTGATCCTGCTCTGGCAGGGAGGTTGGACTAGATGCTCTCCAGAGGTCCCTTCCAACTCCTGATGTTCTGTGATCTATATCAGTATATTAAATCCAATAAGATCTTAACAAGGGAGGCATTAGAAACACTAATGTTTACATCCATTCATCATGCTGATCTTACTACCTCATTTTTTGTTCGCCCTTTGTTATTCTTCTGTTGTGTCATAGGTTATACTTAAATTGCAAATTCTTGGGCATTTTACTCCTGCAGAGCCTCTGAAGCATTATGATACCATGAATCGGAACAGCTTCCATAAAACATCTTAAGACATGGAAATTACTGATGTTTCAACCTTATAATTAATGATTAATGGCATTTATGATTAAAAATTCATTTAAGAAATTGGTCGTAATATCATATATTAGGACAGCATTTTATTTGGATTATCAGATGCTGTGATATATCATCCTATTTTTAAAGGACATTTATACTGAAGAAAAAGGGCTTTTATAAAACTATGAATGAAGAACAAAAGAGGATGTGAAAACACCTTTTCTTACGTGTCTCAACCATGAAAAAATGATTTACATTTGTATAATTTACAAGAAGGAAGAATGGAAAAATTACCTGGCTATTAAGTAATCCACTTTCAACTTTAGCACCTTCTGAAGAACACTGGAGTCTCGAATGAGATAGCGGAGGGCTCGCAATCCTGCTGCTCGCACCTCTTTTGCTTCATTTAGTAATGCTAACCTCAGACTACAATGAAGAAAACAAGCAAGACAATTATTTAGCATCAGGCAGATTTCACCATCTTACATGCATCATCTACCCATTTAACATAATGTCTGAATTTTAAAAATAAGTGTTCTGCATAAATTTTCTGTCTTCGAGATATTAACCTGTAGAGCACAGAAGGCAAAACTTCCTTCACCCTGCCAACGGATGTAGACAATATGTTAATCTGACAAAGCTACAAACTAACAGTTTTCTCCCCAAAGAACAGCTTGCCCATACATGAAGTGATACGTGACCAAGATCTGTATACAATTTGTTACTGAGAAAACAGCTGAGCACAATATCAGCCTAATAAAATGAACAGGTAGAGAGAATTTCCTCCTCTGCTAGATTGCCAACCCTGCATGAGTCCTCAAAACAATGTCTTGAGCCCTAACAGAGATAAATTTGCAGATTAAGTAATTATATGCACCACTCAAACATGTTCTGGCACCACGTTATGTTTACATGACGTATGTCAGATTTAGAACTTCAGCAGCTTGCACAGCAGATTTTTACAGATTTCATTTTAACATATAACCAAAACATACTATCTTCAGACAAATTTTAAAAGCATTTTGTTTGCACCAAGGTGAGCTTTCCTAAACATAACCATCAGCAGAATTTAATTTCTTAAACTGTCTAGGTAAAAAGAAATGAGACACAGAAGGTAAAAAGAGATGAGACACCAAGGGCCTCCAGAGATGTATTCTGAAGTATTAAGTGACATGCTTATTTTGAAGGCCCTCAAGAAGTCCCCCAAACCAGTCAGACCCAAAAACCAAACCCCAACCTCACAGTGACATATTTTACTAGGATTCTTTCAGTGGACATGTAAGAATGTAAATAGTTCAGCCAATGAACTTCTACCTATACAAATAGCTTATTTTTTCTTGTCTTATTCTAGGATTGTCCTGTATGATAATCAGCTACTGCAAGGTCAAAGTATCTTGTGAATCTTTCTGGAGATGAATCGGTTTGTGTGAAAGTTATCTACAGGAACCTACGTCCAAATGAAGCAGAAAGGCTGTACTATTATATACAAATAAACATGATCTGATTGTTACTTTCAGCACAAAGTAGGGAATTACCTCAGAAAGACCATCTTTGCTGTAATACCCAATATGTTTCTTCACATGGAGTGCCACTTTACTTACTTTAAACTGAGCTAGAAGAAATTGATTCTTGATACTGTGAGGTTAAAAAAAATCCTCTAAAAAACTTGTACTAGCAAAGAGATTAATTTCAAAAGTAACTCAAAAAAGCAAACAAATAACTCTTCAACTACACTGAATAGACAGGTAATAGGTATTCTTCAGATCATGAATCATGTTTTGTTGCTCGTTCTGCAGCTTTGCAGAAATGGAAGTCTGAGGAACGTGCATTTAAGACTCTATTCTATTCAACAGTATTCTTCTATGTGGACTTTTACCTCACAGTTTACATACACATAGTTTTTATATACTAGTTAAAGGAAACTCTGCTGAAGTGTCTTAAGTCAGAAGTTACCCATTACTCATGCAAACAATGTTTTTACTATCCATGACATTTCTTATTAGGATGGACAAATACCGATCCCCCTCCCCAACCCCACCAAGTACATGACTTTTATATTTGAGATGAAACCTTTTCTTGAATGGCAGACCAAAAAGACTCTTTAGACTAACAGCTTCTGAGAAGTAATCAATGCTTTGAAAGCTTGTGCTACAACTCGCAACAGGAGCATATTCTTAAGAACTGGCAATAGCGAAGCCACTACAAAGGACAACATTATCAGCATTCAAAAGCAGAAGGTACCAAAAAAGGATGTGTTGCCATCTTTTAACAGCAAGAATGCAATCAATATATATAGCTCACTAGAATGATACAGACCTCATATAGATACCATAAAAATCTGTAGAGCTCTAATGAAACCTATGACATATAAAAGTGTACAAGGCTGAACAAACGTACCTCCATTAAAACTAAAACCTAAGCAAAAAACCTGACTGGCCAATGACTGAACTGCAAAGAACTGAGAGAAGCCTAACCTTATAAAAGCAATGAAGATCTGCTACAGAAGGTAGAAAAAACCCCTTATGTAGGAAAACCTATGTCTGTGTGTTTCTGTTTACATGTTCTGACCTCAGTTGTACCACAAGAAGAAAACTTGAAAAATTAAATCAGACCTGCTGGATAATCCAAAAGAGAAAGAAGGAATGAAGCAAGTAAGACACCAACAGAATTAAGACAGTATGAATAAAATGTTTGCTTCTATGTCACTGCTTTAGAGATCTGTATGAGGATACCTATCCTAAAGTCTTTTTGATCATACAAAATACGAGTTAGACTAAGAAGTGAAGACGATGGAAGAACTGGAGGAAATCTATTTGTAAGCACTGCCAGTGGCTCACCAAGTTTCACATCTCAGTGTTTGGGAATAATATTAATGTGAACAATCTGAATGTTCTATTATAAATCTTAGTGGTCAAGATGGAGAAAAGGTGATAAACAGGTCTATACAAAAAGGATTCTGAAGGGCATTCACAGGACTATTTATGATCTCAAAATCACCTTAAAATAAAACTGGTCAGCAATATGCAGCACTCAGCAGGTACACAACCTATACTGTAGAGACTTCAGACAACTTATTACAATAATAAACAGGCATAAGGTGTTGCTGAAGACTGAATTATGGGATATAAAGATATTATAAAGTCATGTAAAGTAGTTTCATAAGTCAAAATCTGAAAAGAGAAATTCCAAGAGCAGAGGTGAATATAAGATTCAAAGCTTTCTGCCTGATTTTTATCCTAGTTCACCATCTTCTTTTATAGGTAGCATTTAATATCAGTTCTTGATTTGGAGGAAGCAGTGGGAGTAGAAATACAGAGTGCAACATGGTTTGTATTAGTAATAGTGGGATGGGGTTATGCAAAAACTCCAAGGGAACTTACAAATTGTACATATGCCTAGTAAAAAGATAGCAAAGAAAGACTGTTAGACTTAACAAATGCACATCAGGTTAGAAACTGTCTTATAAACCTATACTACACAATTTTAAAATAGCAAGCAGATCAAGAAAATTATTTTTATTTCAGCATGCCACATGCATCTGTAGCTGAAAGCCCCCAAAACATTTTTGTATAAAAGAGCAACAAAACACTGGGGCAAGTTTTAAGTGTCACTGCCAAAGTGAGTAACTTCCTAAGACAGCAAGAAGGCTGATAAAAATTAAGACTGATAAAGTCTACAATAGCTAACAAAGGATGGAATAAGAAAGGTACCTATTAAAGAATTACTTTCATACCTTTTTCTAAAGCATTTCATCCACTTACTACAGAGAGATGACCATGATTTGACAAATCTCTGATCCAGCCCAGCAATTATGAATATTTTGAATTTTGCTTATGGTCAAAGCCTCTCAATATGTTTCTGTAAGACCTCAGAAGCTTGAGGCCTAGCAACATTTCATTTTCTTCATGGCTCAAGGCTTCCTCTCATTTCTGAAAGGTATGGAGCTCTGGGAACCTGGAATACCCATCTACACTGGGAATGACAATGAAATGTGTCACTTATCTCCATGTACTAGCAGGAAGAAACCAGAATCAGGCACCTGGACTGACAAAATTCTAAAAAGAGAAGTTTAAAAAACTGTATTTTTAACTTTAAAATTATTGTAATTATTGGAGACTGCCTTTCATTTAGGTAAAAATTCTACCAAGGTTACTGACCCCAAAACTAGAACTTTATAACGAAGTCTGTAATTATTCAGGTTCTCTTTACAGTCTAAAGCTTTAAGGTCAGCCATTCACACTTCACAAATGCAGAAAACTCAAGTATTTATTGCATCCAAATATCTTTTTATGTTTAAGTCTATTCTGTTCAACAGAAAGGTTGCCTATGGAAATCTGAGATACCACTGGGAACATTAGCAGAGCAAATTACAGAATTTGCACGTTAGTTGCAAAGAAATATGTAATTAGCCTATTTGAATGTTATTTCCAAAATTAAAGTTATTTGTAGGTTACTCAGAATGGCTGTATGCTGTATAGCAAAATAATATACAAAAAACAATGCAGAATGGCTGTAACTCTGTAGAGCAGAAGTCTTAATTTCACCTGAAAAGTCTACAATCCATCCTATAAAAATATTTCTGAAAAAAACAACAAGGCTGATGTACCCATAATTGTGTTTGGATCAGCAGACCTTCCTGCAAACTTGTTCCTACAAAAACATTAGGAACATAACCTTTAAAGATTTGTATTTAAAACTAATTGGTAAAGAGCACTGAATTTTGAAGTTATGCTCTTAAATGATGTTTAGTCTCATCATAAAGCACTATAAATAATATAAATAGGACAAGGGGAAACGGCATGAAGCTGCACCAGAGCAGGTATAGACTGGACATTGGAAGAGGGTTTTTACTGAAAGAGTTGTCAGGGCCTGGAACAGGCTGCCCAGGGAGGGGGTTGAGTCACCTTCCCTGGATGTGTTCAAAAAAAGGGTAGATGAAGTACTTAGGGATATGGTTTAGTTTAGGATGCGAATGGTTGGACTTGATGATCTTCAAAGGTCTTTTCCAACTTTGTGATTCTGTGACCAGAAGATAACCTACAAAGCTTACCACAAAATACGCATTCACAGAAATACACTTTTTTTTTTTCAGTTCTAGCAAGGAAAATCAGTTCTATTTAAGAAAATAGCCTAGAATATTTCCACAAGAAATTACCCAAGTTTTCCCAACATTTTACTTTAAGAGTGACTATCTTTTCAAAGTGTGCTTTCATAAGTCAGATAACTAGATTGAACGGCCAAAGTCATATTAAATACTAGATTTTAATTATTTCTGCCACCAATGCTGAGCTTCAGGGCAAATGTACCAATGTCTGGGTTAAAAAAGAAGGTCTGAGAAAAGCATGGAGTTACTTCTGACTGTCAGAAATGGCAACAATATAGGAAAATTCCACTTGAAAGTACCTACACAGAGCACTTCAGCAGCACAGAAAGCAAAGTATTTTCTGCAAGTGCTCAGATATTTACAGGTATTTTTATGTTTATGAGGAATACAATGAATATTAGAGGTTTTTCCCCCTCTTTGCCTGAAAGAATAATGTAGTTCTGAGTTCACTCATAAAAATATTTCTAAGGTAAAAGTTTGCATTGTGAAATTTCAAACATACTAGAAATAAAAAATACTACCTTGAAAGTACAAACAATGTTTAATGGCACCCAGAACAATAAGACTACCTTATTGCTCTAGTTCTTGCTACTTACCATATTATGATGCTGTCATATGTAAAACCTAGCTTTTCTTCAGCATGGCCAGTATTACAAAGAAGCTGAAAGTAAATGAAAACATCTGTTATTTTTAAGTCTTTAAAAATGACTATGTAAAACTGTATATTTTTGGCAATGCTTTCAAAGAAACTTGAGGAATTTCATTCATGGCAAAGGGAAGGTTATCAACTTTCAAGGCTGAGGTCCTTAATTCCTTTTTTGCCTCAGTCTTTAACAGTAAAGAAGGATATTCCACGAGTACTCATCCTCAGGAACTGGCTGACAGGGAGGGGAAGAAGAACAAAGTTCCCATGGTTCAGGAGGAAATGATTAGCGACCTACTTGGCCAGTTAGATACCCACAAGTCAATGGGGCCAGATGGGATTCACCCAAGGGTACTGAGGGAGCTGTCAGATGTGCTTGCCAAACCCCTTTCCATCATCTTATCAGCAATCCTGGCAGACTGGGGAAGTTCCAGTCGACTGGAGGCTGGCAGATGTTACACCCATATACAAGAAGGGTCAGAAGGAGGATCCAGGGAACTACAGGCCTGTCAGTCTGACCTCAGTCCCATGGAAGATCATGGAGAGGGTCATCTTGGGAGCTATCATGCAGCACATGCATGATGGCCAGGGGATCAGGCCTAGTCAACATGGGTTTACAAAAGGTAGATCCTGTCAAACTAACCTGATCACCTTCTATGACAAGGTGACCCGCTTAATGGACGAGGGGAAGGCTGTGGGTGTGATCTACCTGGACTTTGGTAAAGCCTTTGACACGGTTTCTCACAGCATTCTGACTGAGAAACTGGCTGCCACTGGGCTGGACAGGTGGACCCTCAGCTGGGTTAAAAACTGGTTGGATGGCCGAGCCCAGAGGGTGGTGGTGAATGGAACCAAATCCAGCTGGAGGCCAGTCATGAGTGGCGTCCCCCAGGGCTCAGTCCTGGGTCCAGTCTTGTTCAACATCTTTATCAATGATCTCGACGAAGGGATTGAATGCTCCCTCACTAAGTTTGCACATGACACTAAACTAGGTGGAAGTGTTGATCTGCCTGAGGGTAGGGAGGCTCTTCAGAGGGATCTGAACAGATTGGACTGATGGGCTGAGACCAGTGGGATGAAGTTTAACAAGGCCAAGTGTAGAGTGCTGCACATGGGACATAACAACCCCATGCAGCGCTACAGGCTTGGGGGAGACTGGCTGGAGAGCTGGCAGGTAGAGAAGGACCTGGGGGTGTTGGTTGACTGCAGGCTGAATATTGAGTCAGCAGTGTGCTCAGGCGGCCAAGAAGGCCAATGGCATCTTGGCTTGTATCAAAAACAGTGTGGCCAGTAGGTCTGGGGAGGTGATTGTGCCCCTGTACTCAGCATTGGTGAGGCCACACCTCAAGTACTGTGTCCAGTTCTGGGCTCCTCACCATAAGGAGGACACTGAGGTCCTGGAGTCCAGAGAAGGGCAACCAGGCTGGTGAAGGGGCTGGAGGGCAAATCCTGTGAGGAGCGGCTGAGGGAGCTGGGCCTGTTTAGCTTGGAGAAGAGGAGGCTGAGGGGAGACCTTATCACCACCTGCAACTACCTGAAGGGAGGTTATAGAGAGATAGGTGATGGTCTCTTCAGCCAGGTGACAGGTGATAGGACAAGGGGGAATGGCATGAAGCTGTGCCAGGGCAGGGTCAGAGTAGATGGTAGGAAAAAATTTTTTACTGAAAGTGTTGTGAGGGCCTGGAACAGGCTGCCCAGGGAGGGGGTTGAGTCACCTTCCCTGGATGTGTTCAAGAAAAGGGTAGATGAAGTACTTAGGGAAATGGTTTAGTTTAGGATGCGAATGATTGGACTTGATGATCTTAAAGGTCTTTTCCAACCTTTTGATTCTGTGATAACTTCAGACTTCCTGTGAATTTCTGCTCTCAGTATTCTGTTCCTATACAAGGCAGACATACAAAAATCTGTGGCCTCTGATACTAGAGCAAAGCTTGCACAATTGTGTAAGCTGCCTACCAAGCAGGTTTTCAATTACGGATTGCTCCTTTTACTGCTTTTAAGTTCTTTTTGGAAGAATCACTAGTTGGGCAATTTATCATCTCTGCTTGTATTACCAAGACTGAAATCAAAGCACATGTGCTTTCAAAACAGGGCTTGGGTGAGGTTTGGAGCAAGGACTGGCACTGTTGGTTCACTGCCATGTTCTGCCACAGCAGTACAGGCACAGAAGGTGTTGCCAATGGCAAATGTCCATAACTGTCCTTTGGCCTGGCCAGACATTGATTCCATAGAACTTCTATCTCTGGAAAATCAGAATTTACGCACAGGAAAGACACCTATAAACTGTCAGAAATTCTGAATGTTTCATCCATATGCATGCACTTTGAACACAAGACCGAAGATTTACACATACAGTTTTTACATCCAAAACCAATCTCAAAAGGAGCAATCTAGTGTGTGATGACGTTTTACCCTCTTAAGGAAAACAGTGTTTTCTCTAAGAGCTTATGGTCGGTCTCCTTTGCAAGAATGACAAAGAAATTCCTATTAACCTCATTTAGTATCCCTAGCTGAAATTACAAAATAATTATAGCATCCAAATTGCAAAGCACTTTTCTAAGCACTTCCAAAAATTCAAGTGACTAATACTGATTGCCATAGTTTTGCACTTTGTCCTCTTTTTGAAACAGACATGTTCAGTTCTGAGCCGGTGCAGTATTAACAGTTTCTCATCAGTGAGGAATTCAGTGTTTATGCTAACTAGAAGACCCCTGCTCTGAAAGCACTAAAATATAGAAAGCCCTGTCCCGCATTCTTTGTATGTGTTTACTGCTAACACTAAGAAATTTATAATAAACTAAACAGTTAACATAGGGGTACTGTAAGTTGAAATACTCAACATGCTCTCTTTCTACTGTTCCACTCCACCTGAAAAGTCAACATGTTGTACAGAAATTCTGCTTTTAAGTAAATGTATTTTATTAGCATAATGATTTCTATTCAAAACTTCGGTTTATGTTCAACAAGTGAAAGTTTGTCCAAAGATCACATTACATTTTAAGAAATTATTTTTCATATTCTGAGAAAAATGCAGTGATTATGCTGAAATAAAATTTTAATGAGACATTATGAAACTGGCCTGAATCAGCTCCACATTTGTGCTCAAATTATCTAAGTTACTTGAAATTTTGCGTTTTTCTTAATGGTAGCTATAACCACAGATGATTATAAAAACATAAGGAAAGTTGTTATATAAACTTTTCCCCCCACCTTTCAAATCTAAATGATAACAAAACTAGACAATTGGTGTATTAACTGGTTATGACAGTATGTCACTTCCTAGCATCAATCTATTTTTATGCCATGCTGTCGTACTGCCTAAGGCCACCACTGCTGCTTTAGCATTTCTATTGACATCTTATGAACTGTAAAAATTGGCTGGTAGAGTGTAAGCAAAACAGTGTGAGAAGACAGTGAGTAAAACCAGTTCATTGTTCAGTTTCAGACAAGTACATCAATAGTTGCTTAGGCTTATCATTTATACATCTAAATGTCTCCACATCATTCTGTTCCAGACACAAATGAGAAATCCTAATTTAACATGCCAAATTATCCTCAACAGTCTTTCTTTCCACTTTAAAAAAATCCACAGAATTATAATTCTAAGGTAGGAAAAAACAGTTCTGAGAAAGCTGGTATTGTGTGCACTCATGCACTTCTGAAGCAAATCTGAAATCATTGCACTTACCATCAGTTTGCATCTTGAGCAGTTCCAAGATGAAACTAAAGTAGATGATGTGTTCCAGGAATCCACCTAGCTTGCTGTAATTGCTAAAGAGCACTCAGTTCACTAGACCAGCTCAGGACTACTTGTAAGTAACTATTCTTACCAAAGGCATGTAGAGTGGTTATTAGCTCCCCAATACCAACTGTTTTCCTCTCTATACATGCTCTCATGGTGCACAATCTCACTCATGTAGAAAGAAATTTGACCACACCTTGAAATTAAAACTTATCGTCATGTAATCCTACGATACTTACAACTTTTGTTAAGTTTAACCAATGGACACAAATTTTTGCACACAATAATTATTTAAATGTCTGATGGCATCTGTACATGCACATGAAATAATTCTCTCAGAGAATGAGCAGATAAAATTGGTTAAAATAGCAAGTACAAGATTAGTCACTGAAGCTTATTCTCATTCTACCACATCACCATAATTATTTATTAGCTTTACTTGCAATTTACATATGGCAGTGTGCTGACAGGATTTCCAGCTAGAAAATAATTTAAAAGTTAGTCAGCAAAATCAGAATTCAAAAATGTCTCAGTGATTTGAAAGGGGTGCACAAATTCAAAGGAGCAGCATATTGTATTCTTCAGGGTACCACACAATAAAAGACACATGAAAACTGAAAGGAGCCTAGCAGAGAAATACAAGATGCCCCCAAAACATCCAGAATGTTAAATGCAAAACCAAATTTCAAAAGAAAAGCAAGATCTGTAAATTACAGCTATAAACTAAATGAGTTAATGTGAGGTCATTTCAGAAGGAAATAGAAAAAAGATTTTACTTTAGGAAATACTACGAAAACTGCATTATGTTAGATATTAAGAGACCTTTTTTCTCTACTTCATTGGCTGCTCTCAAAACTGGATGAACAACAAAAATTGGGTGCCGCATTATAGGAGTAGACCAACTAGTAAATTGAAGGAGAAAAATGTACAAAGCAGCTAGAAAATACACCCATGAAGGCTGAGCCATTACATTTATTTAGTCTACGGAAGAAAACGCTGGCAAAAGTAAGCTTGGGTTAATACATGTTTAAAAGGGGGAAAAAGTTATGAAAGTTACTATAAAGAAGATACTGTTTAGCTGGTCTCAATGCTTTGGATATTTGCTCAGTTATAAATGTCTGGTCTTAAATATACTAAGAGGAAAACTTTGCCACTTCTCATTTCACCTTCAAACAACTTTAAGCTAGTCTGATTCTGGCTCAAAGGCAGTGATTTTTGTAGATGGCTGAATTCCCGATAAAGTCAAGTAACTGTGTTATGTTTGACTGTAACATTAATAATTAACATGCATATTGTAGGCAAGCAGTTTCAGAACTATACATTGCTGTAGTTCACTGAAGTGGCAATGGATTACCACATCATGTAAATGCCTTGAATTCTACAAATACACTTTACATTTTTCATGTATAGATCATATACAAATGCATATATGTGTATACATCACAATAAATTTTACACAGAGTACACTTCGCTTCTTAAAACTGCCAATAAGTCAACTCTAAAATTTTTTTTTTTAAATAATAGTCAATGAATGGGAATAGCACAGACACTTTAAGGGTATGATTTCAAATTAAGACAAAACGGTACTTACTCTAGGCCAGACAGTGACTAACTTACAGTGAAGGGTTTTTTCATGTTTACTGTCAGCTATGAGTTTTTCATGCTACTTGGATGAGTCATAGCAATATGAGTAACACATCAACATGTCTTGGAAACAGTAGCTCAAAACAACAAAACCACAGCAGGTCAACAGCATACACAAGCTGAGTGCACACTGAGACCATTCAAATTTATATTTGCAGACCAGTCACAGCAGTAACTAGGTAAAAAGCATGATGATATTCTCTGTCTCCAGAATGCAATTATTATACCATCATTTTGGAAATATAGTTTGAACTACCACTGGTAATATGTATGAGGAAACTACTTAGTGGATGACAGTTTTAAGAGAAGCCTCAAATGAAACTGCACTCTGGATTTAGACCCGTTTGCTGTCCAGTTTTGCCCCACAGCTGAATGTCCCTATGCAGAGGTTTTGTTCCCATCTGCTACATACCTCTTCATGAGATTTCAAGTTTTGCCCATAGTGGTTTAGCTACTTGGATGAATGATGCAGTCAGGCCACACTACGTTCAGATTCTGAGATACCTGCCCATTTTGCAAAGGACAGCTGACACTAAAATGACAGACTATGAAGCAGAGAGAATCCACAAAAGCCTCTGTAGCCTCAAACTCAATCCATATCCCAGTGAAATTTAACACCATGGTTAAAAGCTAACAAATATATAAAGCAGACTAGCAGAGCCTCATTAAATAATGAATTAGCTTTGAGTAGATTTATAGTTTTCCATATCACTGACGTTATCCAACTACTAAGAACCACATCTCTAGATCTTTTTTCTGCTCATTATTTAAATACACTTAGAGTTTTAAAAGTGTATAAAGGATCTTTCACAAGCTAACAGTGGGATAAACCTTCCATAATAAAGGATTCTAAATAAATACTTAAATGCCATTTTAAAAGATTCTAAATAAATACTAGGTAAATGCAACTGTACAGTTCCTTACTGTTTTCTGTAATTTATCACTTACTTACTTCTCATGGGGGTGGGGAAAACCCCAAAGCAGTAACCATGATATTTCAGCATTAATCAGCAGAAGCTGGCAAACTTGAAGGTGCTTGCTTTATGTAGCTGGCCATATAAATGAAAGACAGGTAATCCTACTCAGCTTACTTAGGCTAAAGGCACATACTAAGCCTGCGAACTGCTGTGACAACACAAAGTATCACTGACCATATACTAGAGGTCAAATCTTTAAACAGTTTTCCAGTCAAAATTCAGGTTGGCTTAAATACTGATATAAATAGTTTGAAAAGAACAAGATTATTTTTCACTAATACAGATTAGGCAATATTTCATAAACTTTTTTCCCCACAAAACTGCAGCTTCACATATTAGGTGAGGAGCAGCAGATGAGAAAAATTTCTAAGTCTACCACTTTTGCAATTCAAAACTAAAACTACCTTTTCCACAGCCTGAAAATCACCAGACTGGGAATGCTGATTTTTTTGAAGTAGAAAAACATAACAGCACCTGTTGGGCAAGAGCAACCCATGTTCTGCAGGTAAAAAGAGACAAAAAATAAGTGGTAAGGTTTTAACTAAGAAGCAGTAGCTAAAACTTGATGAATGAATTGCAAATTTTTGTAAAATACCATGCATACAGAGTACTTTGCATAGTAAGTATGGGTGCTGAGTTAATCTTTTCCTTCAGGAGAAGTGTAAGAGTTGCATCTTAGACATGCAAGGTTCACATGAAGTACCAGGCTTACTGTATCACCCTCACAGACAAAGCAACAAATCCTGTTGACAACCATTATTTAAATAAATTTTATTTAAAGTATTTAATTTCTGCAAAACTCCGGAGTCTATTTCAATAATTCTTAAAAGGAGATTACTTTCCTTCTCCTCAAATAAAGGAACGGAACACAGGACCAGACCCTACCTTAAAAATCTAGCCTTCTTCCAAGGAAATAAACCTGAACCTAACATATCTCAGGGATTTTCACATTAATAGAAAACATCTACCATGACCTCTGTCAGGAAAATGCACATTAACTTGTTTCCACGTGAATACAAATATTTTACTTTGCCTGGCAAAAAGTATTTCTTCTAAATGCAAGATTTGCCCAGTCTTCAAAATAAAATCTGGGGTAGCAGGGAGCAACTGTTTGGACTGGTGCTGACATTTTCTTTAAAGTCTAATGCTCCTAACAGGAAACTTTATATAGACTTTTGTGTATTACTTTGTCAGAAATATACTATAAATAATTTCAAAGGTCCTTTTCCTGTCCATACAACAAATATCCTAGATAACTAGTAGCCTTTCAAGTATGGAACATAAAATGCAAGATTTTACAAAGAAATCAAGTTCATCTTCAATATAATTCTATGACAGGATACAAACATCCTCAGGTCTTAGCACATCTTCCCCTCACTATCTCACCAAGGGGGAACTGAGACTATACCAGCTCATGCCAGAAGACCAGACTGCTAAATGGAAAAAAAAACCCAACCAAAAAACATATCTCCCCCATGCTCCAGGCTTTCACTCTTAACCACTGGAATAAAACACACCGAATTGTTCCTACCACAATGCAGACAATACAGTATAATTTGAAACTTTTATTCTATTTTCATAACTGCATTTACAGTTCAAACAAAAATAGGAAGTTATCAAAACCACATGTGTATGTCATACAGTTACAAAGCAGATATCTAAGTGCCAAGTATTAAATAGAGTAGGATGATTTCCTTATACAGGGTGACTTATTCAGGACCAAAACAGGCTATGAACTACAGTCTAGACTGTCTTCAAAAGCTGTATTTAATTTTAGCAAGTTGGTTTTCATGTATACATAATTTCTTGCCAGTCTTCAGTTCAACTTATGGAAACCTTCCCTATGTTTCATTAAGTATTTTCCATTTTTAACAGCAGGTTAACTATAAGGCAGAAATTCTTCAAATATTGCATTTGGAATTATTAAACTTTTCAAAACTATCTTGTCAAAAGATTTCTGGTTCATCCTTTAATTACAGTAAGAATATTTACCAATTTACCACATTTAGGTGTTCAACATCAGATTTTCAGTAGTAAAATCAACTTTTCACTAGGAATCATGCATCTGCAAACCTAATCGACCTCTTTTAAGGCAAGCAGACAATCTGGAAACACTCACTTAAAAGCTTCCAGATTAGCAGAAAAAGGAAACACAGCTACACATCAGCAGTTTCTACCAGAATAAGGGCGTTCTTCCAACACTGTTTGGAATCTCAGTAAAAACAGCAGCATTTTGTCAATGGTGGATGTCTGACAGACTGACAGACCTAGTAAGGCAATGACCCAAAGCAAAAATTTCAGCGTAAATTCAGTTCCCCAGTGAATGCTATGATTCTAAATGCACTCTGAATCATCTCAAAAAATTAAGCACTTACAGACTTAATATACTAAAAGATAAATTTTTCTGCTATTGTAATTTCATTATCAGTACTTACCACCCTCCTGCTAAATTAATTTTACACATGACCACTGAAGTGTTGTTCAGCCTCACAAGGAGTGCTCTTAACAGCCAAGAAGCATGCCTACTTCAAAGATTATCATGCACTGTTTCTTGCCATTCTCGTATCAACTGGTCCCCCAAACCACCCCTTCAGCATTTGTACTTTCACTTGAGATTGTCTCAAAACTGTTTGCCTCTGGTTATCTTACTCAATGATATTTGTCACCAGCTCATTCAGAAGAACAGTAATTTAAACCTTACTTTAGCCACAAAATTTTTAACTATCTTGTTTCTTGGCTACTGCTTATAGCATGACCTATCCTCTGTCAGAGAAAGTTGTGTTTTATCTTCAGGTATATTGCCCTATCTGTGGTACTCTAAGAAAGGTGTATAACTTACCAGCTCCTTCTGAGGATCAGTCCATCCATTTGAGTAACACTCACACTGAAGCTCCAACATCTCCTAGCTCACTGACTGCAATGCACTTACTTCTCCCTGGCCTTGATAAATGGAATGCCAACCCACCACAACCATTCAGTATGCTAAAACATGCACCCCTTTTCCTAACCATTTCAAGGAATCACCCTTTTAAACTTTTTGTCAGTTTACAGCCAAAGAGTCCGGCATGTTTGATTCAATTCTGGAGCAGGAAGCAATCTTTAGCTCTATTTCTGCAACTTAAACCATTAAATGGAGATATTTCAGGCTTCTAAGCAGCATATACGACAAAAAAATCAGCCAGTAGGACATGGAGACAGACTTCAGTATAACCCTGCATTCACATAATTGCTTGTTTTTATTTGCTCCTTTCCTCTACCCACAACATGTTGAGAGAGATCAAGTATTGTCCCATAATATCAAGCTGCTTCATGCACCTTGCAGACAATACCTGACAGAGTATATACAAACTAGGAATATTTTGCCTGATCAATTGTTATGATACCATTACAGCACTTACCTTAGTAAAATTATTCAAGTGACCAAGTTTTCTCATATTTGAAACGCCTTGTAATTTGGCCACATTTTGGAGAATCTCTCTCATATTATCACAAGGTTCTGCAAAAGAAAAAAGGTTATTAGCAGGTAGTTAAGAAAAAAAAAATTGGAAATCTATATTTGCATTCAACATGCAGCTTCCTAAATATAACAGGCACTCTCCCAGTATTAAGAATGTAGATAATATTTGCCTCAAGAAGCATCTATTTGACTTACGCATAGAACCAAAACCAAGCAATACCTGAGTTCTCTCAGGACTCAGACACCAAGGAAGTGACCTTGTGTTCTGCTATGAAATCACAGAATCACAGAATCACAGAATAATAAGGTTGGAAAAGACCTTTAAGATCATCGAGTCCAACCATTCACATACTAAACTAAACCATATCCCTAAGTACCTCATCTACCCTTTTCTTGAACACATCCAGGGAAGGTGACTCAACCCCCTCCCTGGGCAGCCTGTTCCAGGCCCTCACAACTCTTTCAGTAAAAAATTTTTTCCTAACATCCAATCTTACCCTGCCCTGGCACAGCTTCATGCCATTCTCCTTTGTCCTATCACCTGTCACCTGGCTGAAGAGACCATCACCTATCTCTCTATAACCTCCCTTCAGGTAATTGTAGGCGATGATAAGGTCTCCCCTCAGCCTCCTCTTCTCTAGGCTAAACAGCCCCAGCTCCCTCAGCCACTCCTCACAGGATTTGCCCTCCAGCCCCTTCACCAGCCTGGTTGCCCTTCTCTGAACTCACTCCAGGACCTCCACGTCCTTCTTGTGGTGAGGAGCCCAGAACTGGACACAGCACTCGAGGTGTGGCCTCACCAATGCTGAGTACAGGGGCACAATCACCTCCCCAGACCTACTGGCCACACTGTTTTTGATACAAGCCAAGATGCCATTGGCCTTCTTGGCCGCCTGAGCACACTGCTGACTCATATTCAGCCTGCAGTCAACCAACACCCCCAGGTCCTTCTCTACCTGCCAGCTCTCCAGCCAGTCTCCCCCAAGCCTGTAGCGCTGCATGGGGTTGTTATGTCCCATGTGCAGCACTCTACACTTGGCCTTGTTAAACTTCATCCCACTGGTCTCAGCCCATCGGTCCAATCTGTTCAGATCCCTCTGAAGAGCCTCCCTACCCTCAGGCAGATCAACACTTCCACCTAGTTTAGTGTCATGTGCAAACTTAGTGAGGGAGCATTGAATCCCTTCTTTGAGATCATTGATAAAGATGTTGAACAAGACTGGACCCAGGACTGAGCCCTGGGGGACGCTACTCATGACTGGCCTCCAGCTGGATTTGGTTCCATTCACCACCACCCTCTGGGCTCGGCCATCCAGCCAGTTTTTAACCCAGCTGAGGGTCCACCTGTCCAGCCCAGTGGCAGCCAGTTTCTCAGTCAGAATGCTGTGAGAAACTGTGTCAAAGGCTTTACCAAAGTCCAGGTAGATCACATCCACAGCGTTACCCTCGTCCATTAAGCGGGTCACCTTGTCATAGAAGGTGATCAGGTTAGTTTGACAGGATCTACCTTTTGTAAACCCATGTTGACTAGGCCTGATCCCCTGGCCATCATGCATGTGCTGCATGATAGCTCCCAAGACGACCCTCTCCATGATCTTCCCTGGGACTGAGGTCAGACTGACAGGCCTGTAGTTCCCCGGACCCTCCTTCCGACCCTTCTTCTCTATGGGTGTAACATCTGCCAGCCTCCAGTCCACTGGAACTTCCCCAGTCTGCCAGAAGGGCATTCTGAAGGGCTTCCAAATATAGTGACACAACATTGCCCTGTCTTTGGGAGTAAGATTGTGAGTCGAAACAAGAGTGGGATAAGCAGCACAGAGTGGGGACTGGGCACAGAGAGCTACACACAAAGCTACTGTAACAGAAACCCCAGTAAACTATGTACATGGTGGCACTTCAGGCAGCAAGACAGTTTTCAAAGGGAGATGCTTGACAGCAGGATTCTGTGCACTCTTGAATTAGACACTGTATGATAAGGACTACACCGATACTATCAACAGTGCTGTTTATTTAGAAACAAATACTAAGGCAATCCTATGTGAACTGTAAGTATTGCATTAGCAAAAAAGAAAAGCTGTATAAAACTACACAGAAGAAAATCTTTAGAAAAAGCCTCAAGAATCCAAACTCCAGACTATCTGGAAAGCAGCAATACTAACTTCAGTACCTACTGAAATATGAACAGCCACAGCTGAATTTGTTGCATGTACACTTCCTTTAACTTACCTGTTCATCCTGAAAGGATACTTGTATCATTTTCATTATACAAAAAAAAATCCAAAGTGTCAGAGGGAAAGCAAGTATCTCCTTCACCACCTCTTCACAAACCAAGCTAAGTTTTTTATCACTCGCTTAAAGCATCATATTTGAAAAAGCAGATTAGCTACTAAACTTACCCAGATATATCAGAATGTAGTTGGAAAGACAAGACCCTTAACTTGCACTACCCTCATGAATACAAGACAGTATTTCAAGATTAAGACACCCACAGATACACACCTGAATTAAGGTGTGTAAGCCCACTGTAGTCTATAGAGATGCGTATCTGGCAATGACATCCAGATCAATTAACCTGACTAGGTGCAAGATGCCTGCTCAAGGGTAAGATGAGTCAATTGTATTGATTACACTGCTTATGTGTAAATGAAACTTCAGCACATGTGCAGACATGATAGTGCCATACCACATAACTGGGATTTTTTTTTTCAAAGGATCAGTGAGATTTCTGAAGACAAGACAGGCCTCTAAATATAAGCATCAATCTCAGTCATTGCCAGCCTGATGTGAAATACCCTTTCCCACAAACCTAAGTTACAGCAACAAGTCAATTCTTGAATACACAGAGACAAATACAGACAGTGCTAGCTTGCATTGCAGAACAATATGCATAGTGAAACCACACATCCAGCAACTTTTGAATTTAAACTGGAGCATATGCATGCATCCCTTTGAACCCCCCCTGCAGCCCAGCCAAAAAAAGCCTACTTTTCCTATAATCACAGAAATTGGGGATCTTACTAGATCCATCCCAAGTTCAGTATTTCTCTGCATGGTTTACTTTTCCAGGGCTTAACTTGGTTTAAGACTTTTGCAATAGCACAAAGCCATAGAAATAAGAGAAACACTGAAGACAAGTAGGTTAGGATAGCTGGCACTACAATAGTTTACATCATAGCCCCTAATTTCAAGAGAACATGAAAGGAGAGAATTTGGTTTCTCTGAAGTTTGGCTGATTTCTATGTTTTGGGCTGCCTTGGGTAATGGGTAGGAGTTTCCCTGGCTCATACCCCTTCTGGACCTGTTAAATACCCTATTACACCACGGGAGAGATGCTAGGTGAGCAGCCTTTGAGTTTTCCAGAATGTTCTACTTCAATTTTCTAGCGAAAAAGCAGCAACAATGACTTCCTAAAATGACTGGAAAAGCACTCCAAGTTTTAATTTTGCAAGCACAGATGGCTACATACTCAATGTAAACCTCTACTGCAACTAAGATCACTAGGTAGACAGGAAAGACCACAAGACTAACCCAGGAAAGCTCTTGCACATCATTAGCAATCAACATTTCTATTCATCCACCTGACACCTCAGCACTGAGCAAGGTATGCTGTGCAGAAAGACAATTTGGATGTCGAGAAACCAGGGCATGATGATGTACCACTTCCAATGTTACCAATTCTGTAGCAATAGTAGACCTTTACAATGAGGCTGTTGTAACTAAAAGGTGCACCAAACCCATTTTATGTTATGCATGTATAAAAACTGCAGGCAGAGCAACTTTGTCTTGCGCTGTCCTCTTTCTGCTAAGAAAAACTCTCACTTCTAGAAAGACAGAAGAGTTTGAGTAAAACCATCTTTGTAGTGCTTAAAGCAGTCAGGTATTTCCCAGAAGCTTCATTACCAGTTAAGTAATTTGAAGCAAAGCAGAGGTTCCAGTATAGGATCCACACCACCATGAGATCTTACACTGGATAAGTATAGGAAATAGACATTTCCACTACTGAATTGATACTACAAATACAGCAAGTTATCTGGCTCATACTTCAATTATATTAATTATACTCAATTAAAAAAACTATATTCAATTATATTAACTACTACACTATAGAAAAAACAAGACAGTAAAGAAGGAAACATCCTCTAACAGCATACTACCTTGGAAAGAACTAAGATTACAGAACCCTTTTCGGTCAAGCTGTGAGTTCAAGTCTTGTTTTAAACTTCAGAGGAAATTCCCTGCAAAAAATCTTTTCCAAAAAAGTTAGAACACTTGTGACATATTAACCTCAAGGAAATACTGGCTATCCTTTTTCTTCTCTTCTGGAAATTCAGCACATATTAGAAAGAAGCAGAAAGTTTACTTAATTATCCAACTGTGACTCATTTTTATTAAAAATAAAGCCAATAAGGAAGGTAGGCAGACCTAACCAAACTTCACACGTGGCAGATGTAAAAATATAAACAAAATAATATTAATTTTTTTTTGTAAGTAATTATACTTCATCAAGGCTTTTGACTGTCTCTCATTACATCCTCATAAGCAAGCTTTGGAAGTGTGGGTTGGATGAGCAGACAGGGAGGTAGGCTGAGAACTGGCTGAATGTCAAGGCTCAGATAAAACAGCATGAAGTTTAGTTGGAGGCCTGAAGCTAGTGGCATGCCCCAAGGGTCAGCACCAGCTCCAGTCTTACTCAACTCATGGACTGGATGAAGGGACAGAGTGTACCCTCACCGAGTTTGGTGATGATACAAAACTGGGAGTGGCCGACACAGCAGCAGGCTGTGCTGCCATTCAGTGACACCTGGACAGGCTGGAGAGTTGGGTGAAGAGGAACCAAATGAAATTCAACAAAGGCATATGTAGGGTCCTGCAACTCAGGAAGAATAACCCCAGGCACCAGCACAGGTTACGGGCTGACCTGATGGCAAGCAGTGCTGCACAGACAGGCCTGGGAGTCCTGGCAGAGAACGAGTTATCCATGAGGCAGCAACGTGCCCTCACAGCCAAGATGGCCAATGGTACCTGGGGTGTGTTAAGAAGAGTGCAGCCAACACACCAAGGGAGGTTATCCTCTTCTGCCCTAGTGAGGTCACACCTGGAGTGCTGTGTCCAACTCTGGGCTCCCCAGTTCAAGACAGACCGAGAACTACTGGGGAGAGCCCAGTGTAGGGCTACAAGGGTGATGAGGGGCCTGGAGCACCTCTCATGAGGAAAGGCTGAGAGAGCTGGGTCTGCTCAGCCTGGAGAAGACTGAGAGGAGATCTGATCATTTGTTATAAATATCTAAAGGGTAGATATCAAGAGGTTGGGGCCCAACTTTTCAGGGGTGCCCAGGGACAGGACAAGGGGCAATGGGCACAAACTGGAACACAGGAAATTCCCTCATCATGAGGACTGGCTGCCCAGGGAGGCTGTGGACACTTCTTCTCTGGAGATATTGAAGACCTAACTGTGCAATCTGGTTTAGGAGATCCTGCTTTAGCAGACAAGTTGGACTAGGTGATATCCACAGGTCCCGTTCAACCTCTACCATTATGGGATCCTGGGATTTAATTAATAAATGAAGATAATCTCTTGCTTGTCTGGCCCTTACATTAAAATGGGTTTGAAAATAGACTAAATACATTCTGGGTTCTATAAACTCAGTCACGTGGCTTTCCTGTAATCAAAGATCAGATCCAGCACTGCATATCTTCCTGTCACAAAAGTCACATGCAACCATGCTGAAGAACATGGATTAATGTGGAAATAGAAAAAACATGGCAGAAAACTAGAGAAGCTATCTCCCAAAAGAAATACCATGACCCTAGCATTTCATTGTCAAGTTTAACAGCTCATGTTAATAAAGACTTCTGGGTTTTGCCTTTTTTTTTGCTGTTGCTTGCTTTGTTACTTTGTGTGTGCTTGGTTTTCTTGGGTTAGTTTTTTTGATGTTTTAAGCACTCCAGTTCAGACCACTGCTGCAGGTATTTTTTAGCTCTGATTAACCCTTAGTCTTTAGACCTTCAGAAGTTCTTGTTTTTCTCTATGAAAAAATACAAAAAGACACTTTTTACATTTTTAAGACTCCTCAAAACATTTATTCTTTCCTGAGTTACCAAATTTATTACTGAGATGCTGACTCATCTCGAGCTGGCCCACAGCTACAAAATAATATCTTCACATTCTTTCCCATGGTGCTTCTGAGGGTGGAGTTGTGCAAAATGACTGAGCTGACCTTAGAGCTTTCTTCTGCCAGAAGATGCACAGCCCCTCCCCTCACATTCCTTCCCTCTACCCTGTCCCACTGTATGATACACCCTATCCTTTACACTACTCCAGCTACCATGCAATTCATATTAAAATAATTTTCCTAACTAACTCAGCAGAATACTTTTCATTCTTTTTGACCATGTTAGTTTTTTGCTGAGTTACTGAGTCCAACTGAATTACTAAAGTCTTATAAAAATCCACGCTGAAGTGGCTGTGCAACTGAGCCACTCACAGGTAAAGTGGTGGAAGCAGGACATACTCCTTCCAGATGCAACTCATGAGAGAAGTCACACAATGTTTTCTTTTTTACATGTATTTTCACACTTGGCAAACTGGCATTATGTACACTAACTGGGACAATTTGCCTTAATCTCATTTAAAACTTGTTGATTTATACAAAAGTTTCAAGCCAGCTCATTTGTGTTCTGCAACAACAGCTTAGCTTGCTGATCATCAGTGTCATTTTCTGTTTATCTGTTGTCTGGTTTTGGATAGCAAGCAGGTTGAAATAGCAGGTATCTTTGTTCTGTGTATTTCTGTTACACCAAACAGTTTGTGACCCATTGTTTGCACTGAGTAACACCCCGTACATAACTATAACCTCCAGTGTGGAGTAAAATTGGTGTTTTTAAGACTCTGGCCTCAAGAATTCTGTGACTCTTTATGCCTTAAAGTAATGTACATTTATTAAAAAAAAATCTTTAAAACTGTGTTCTGTTGTTTTCAAACCCTCATAACCTTTTAGGGCTTGACTAATTTTTTCACCCCTTCAGGACTGTGACATATTTTCCCCAATGAGAATCGTGACAGATCACATTCTCCAGACAGAAAGAACACCAGAGCTCCAGCTACACAAAACAGCCAGCACTCCATCTAATGCAGGGATGAAACAGGATCAGCTATAGCTATATTAGCACAAGTGACAACTCCTTTGCCTGGACAGATTTAGCAGCATTGTTTGACTACATTCAGCACACTAGCAGCATGCTAGTTCACTATTCTGTTATGCAGATGTGAATAAAAAGCAAACAAAAAGAATGGTAGGCTTTAGCACACAAGTAATTCAGTAACTCTGAAGAGGACATAATGCGTTAAACTGAGGAGCGTGTAGATTTTATATACATCACTTGGTAGATGCTTGGACAGCAGCTGTAGTCAGTAGGCAATGTACATATGTTAAATAAACTCTGAAGTGAAACTGCACTGGCAGCTGTTATCACACCTACTAGAATCATAGAGCCAAAAAGTGAAATAAGAGACTAAATACACCTAAAGACTCATCTTCAAGAAGTCGTTTCACTACAGTTAAGTATTTCATCACCAACTACGAACACGAGTGGGAGCTTCCTCTTAACTGAAGAAAAGGATCTCAGCATATGATCCCAGTGCACTTAATATAAACCTCTACATTTATTAAAGAATTTCGAAGTCTAAGTGCTATGCAACTGTATATTGCAAAGCTGCTCTTAGTGGCTTGTTAAACTACATGCTGCCAAACAAAGGAATTTGAGTGAAACACCAACTAGAAACATTAATGCACTGTTTTCCCTTTCCACTGAACTAGCCATGAGTTACCAGTTCTTAAATGAAAAATTAGAAATCAGTTAAAAGATGTGTATGTAAACCTAGGTAGGTAGCAGGCTATCAGTCTGCTCAAACACTTAACACTTAAAAATGAAATGAAACATCAATGAGAATGCATATCCTGCCATTATCAATTTGCTGGGGATAAAAAAAAAAATCAGGATAATTATGTAATCTCCAATAACATGAAGTATTCTCAATTTACATCTAATTTGAAATGTGGAAACTGCACAGAACAGTTAGGTTCTGAGAACAAGTGTAAGAAGAGAGAGCTACATAAAAAGACAAACCACATGACAGAGAACTCTTGAATTATTTACATTGACACATCAACGCCATTTTGCCAGATTCAAAAAAAATTAGAGCATGAACAGCGTACATTCAGTTTAGGATTTTGAAAGCCACAGTAACATATGTTTAGCCTGAAGGGTTGTCTCAATTTGTAAGGTCAAAACATAGAAATAATTGTTTATCTTATGAAGTCCAGGTAGTTACTATTATATTGAAAATACTGAAATACTGAATGCTAAGCAGATAGATGTCCTCTATGATCACTTAAGATTCAATTATCACACATGAATCACTGACATGCAAAATACCTTGTACTCGTATAGTGTGATGTATAAGTTTTGCCAAATAATTCTCATAATTTTTAGATTGAAAACCCGTAATACAACAAATCTTAATAACTGAGAGCATCCCCATGAAAAGTACAGGTGAACAAAATCAATTATTTCTGCAGAATGCACTCAGATTTATTTAGTTTAATTCCTAGAGCTGCCATAGGTGAATGGTACATAAAGCACTTGAACACAGCCACAGAAGTTCCAATAACTCATCTTCATGAAAACAGAAAGAAAGTAAAAGCGAAGAACTCCAGTTCTCCACTCTTGCTGCTTATGAAAGCTATTAATAGACAAAAGTCACTAATAATGGAAAAAAGGACACCTCTTTCATGACAGCCAGCAAAAAGTAGAACTGTTCTTCCTACATCAATCATGTAGAAATTAACCTTCACATTTACAAAAAAACCTATTAACTAGAAAGCAGTGCAAAAGATGGCATATCCAAGGAACCCCTAAAACCTCAGATAAAAGGAGAGTCTTTTATCAGGATTACACCTAGGACTCTAATCCTTCACACTTAGCCATACACATCTAGACATGCACACCATCTCCTTCTGTAAGTGAACAGGAAAGTAATGTTTAACTGTCTACCATGACTGTACAGATTTCTCTTTTGAAGATGTGCATAAAATCACAGAATCACAATGTTGGAAAAGACCTTTAAGATCATCAAGTCCAATCATTCGCATCCTAAACTAAACTATATCCCTAAGTACTTCATCTGCCCTTTTTTTGAACACATCCAGGGAAGGTGACTCAATCCACCTGGGCAGCCTGTTCCAGGCCCTCACAACTCTTTCAGTAGAAAATTTTTTCCTAACATCCAATCTAAACCTGCCCTGGCACAGCTTCATGCCATTCCCCCTTGTCCTATCACCTGTCACCTGGCTGAAGAGACCATCACCTATCTCTCTATAACCTCCCTTCAGGTAATTGTAGGTGGTGATAAGGTCTCCCCTCAGCCTTCTCTTCTCTAGGCTAAACAGCCCCAGCTCCCTCAGCCGCTCCTCATAGGATTTGCCCTCCAGCCCCTTCACCAGCCTGGCTGCCCTTCTCTGGATGCACTCGAGGACCTCAAAGTCCTTCTTGTGGAAATAATGCAAGATTTTTTTTTTTTTTAATATTTGTAAGTATAGAATCATAGAATGGTATGAGTTGGAAGGGACCCCAGGGATCATAGAGCTCCAACGCCCCTGCCACAGGCAGGGCCACCAACCTCAGGCCTGGATCTACACTAGGTTGCCCAGGGCCCCATCCAACCTGGCCTTGAACACTTCCAGGGACGGGGCATCCACTACCTCTCTGGGCAGCCTGTTCCAGCCCCTCACCACTCTTTCTGTAAAAAACTTCCCCCTAATATCTAATCTAAACCTTCCTTCCTTTTGTTTTAATCCATTCCCCCTTGTCCTGTCTTTGTCTATCCTTTTTAAAAGTTGAACCCCCTCCTGCTTATAAGCTCCCTTCAGGTACTGGAAGGCTGCAATGAGGTCCCCCCACAGCCTTCTCTTCTCCAGACTGAACAAGCCCAGCTCCCTCAGCCTCTCTTCGTAGGGCTGAGTATAGATAAAGGTGGAAGGTAAATATACATTCTGGTGTTTCAGTCAGCTTGAGTCTATAACAGCAGCTAAAAAATAGACCACTTTCCGAATTATCATCTTACTATATTATTTCTAACCAAAGTACTGAGATTGTATATGTAGAAAAGCTTTACCTCCTCACCCTTAGAATTATGTTCCCAGACATGATCTCTTACACCAAATTTGCAGACAGTGTTGTTTTACTGCTAAAACTTCTGAAAAGCAGTTGAAATATTAACAGGCTTTCTAGTATCTAAAGCTACAGTATTACTACTTAAACAGAAGCCCAGAACAAAGCTCAAGGTTGGCCACGTAAATAATTTTGGATTGCTAGAGACCAACTTAAAACACTTTTAATCTTTGAACACAGAAAACTGAAGGACCATTACAAGGAGTAGCTACAATGCTGAATTGAAAATTAATCACACATAGGTTTTGATAAACATCCCAATCCTTAAGTGCTTGATAACAGTACACAAACTGCTGTCCTGCATGAGTCTCCTCAAAAAACAATTATAAAAGTAATACTAAAGTTAGGATTTCCCAAGGTACGAAGACAGGTTTAAAAAAAACCCTTGTTGCTCTTTAAGTCTACTCAGAAAACAAATGTTTAATTTAGTTCTCCATTTAAATTCACAGTTAGGTCCTCATCTCTCAGGAAGACATGATGTTAATGCAAAGAATCTTAGCAATCATTCTTGGTATATAGTTCTAGTGTGTGACATACTTATTTCCCCACCTCTTGACAAACATAATGCCACCTTTCTATAGCAGCAGATACACAACTACAACACACTGTGGTGACTAAAACCAAGCTGAGATAATAGTTTCCTATCAAAATTTTTTTAGAACTTCATAATAAAACAAATATAAATTATTCTAGAACACACAGTTCAACTCTAGAATTTGTTCTAAGACTTACAAGATTTTAGACATTTAAGGGCAAGACAAAAGGCAGAAAGAGCACACTGGAAGGACACAATGCTGGAAGCTTGGGGAATGCTTCACAGCAGAGCAAGTATGTGTTTGTTTGCCCTGTTGTTCTACTCTCCTCTACATCAATCATCGGCTAATGTCAAAGTCAGAACACACAAGGTTGGAGTGACCCAGTACATTTGTTCTTATGCTCAAAAGCCATAAAAGGCTGGAGGATTAGCCTTTCCCAGATTCACAACATTGGTTATGTTGGTATATAAATCAAAGTGATACTTTCCAGAACATCAACTAAGAATTTGAATGGTGAATATGAGTTCATTGTAACCATTTAGAAAATTATCTTAAATTCCTCCAACCCATTTTCTTCTTTTCTGACACCAATTCTAAAAGCAAAATTCAGGGCAGTCACAATTTTTAGCTGCTTTAACAAAATGTACTACCATTTCATGGGCATATGAGGCATGTGTCCTTTCAAAACTACTAAAAAAATTTCTGATCCTGTATTTGTCTGAATATTCTCAAATTGGACAGCAAGTTAGTAATATCATTAATATTAGAAGAAAGTTTGTGAAAGGGAAAAATATGCTTGTAACTAGGAATATTTTCCCAACTCACATTCTGACTATTCTCTGCATTGTTGTCACTTCATAAAGAACATGAAAACCTAAGCCTTGTCCAGTCAAATGACCTTACTGATAAACTCCAAGCTGCTAGGAAGTAGCCATTGAGCCCAGAAATGTGCTTTTACATAGTGTCATGAAAGAAGAAAAAGCCTAGAAACACTAGCAGATGAGGATGACCCAGTTTGCAGATGAAGACATGAGGGCAATTTGGCAAGACATGAAAAGAGTAAAGTAGTAACACCCTCAAATTCAAACATGAAACAACTAGAAACTCCAAGGAATTTACAAACAGCACTAACTGCAGCAGGAAACCTTTAAACTGTGGCAAATGTGCAATGTGACAGCTAGCCCACTAAAAATGCTGTATTTCAAAATAGTGATTTTTGATGCTCGAGAACTCCAACCCCTTGTACTAGAGACAGGACAGGTCTCATCTGCCTGTAGCTGTGACTGTTGAAGACTTTCACTCTTTCTCCTGAAAAGGCCATTTTCAGAGAAGGGACAGGAAGTGGCATAGTTATGCACTTCACAAGATCTAAGTACAACTCTTTAAACCGGAGACACATAATCTGCTGGTCAATCTATCCCATTTAATTAACAGGCTAACTTAAAAAAAAAAGTGAGCTGAAAACACCACCTTTATGTAATCAGGGATTTTTTTTTTATTATTTCACAAAAAACCCCACACACCACTAAGTCTACCATGAGAATCACATACAGTTTGCATAAAGGAGATTAACATGTTCTAAATTCCCTAGATGTGAGGCTGGTAAAGCTGAATTCTGATTTCACTGATGCTCATAAGGTAACAAGGGTAAAAGATTACTTATATATTTAATCGGGTTTTTTAAATCTAATTTTCAGGCAACAGCTGTTCTTATAGTCCTCTATTTTTATAAAGTGATTATTTTAAAATATATTTAGTTTATTATCTGTCTACACTTGAAGCAGAAAGCCAACCTTTTATGCAGCTAAAAAACCCAAAGTCCCTGCATCGTTCACCATGCATCTTTTCATGAAGAGATTAATGAAGTTATTCTTTGTTACTCTCTTGTATTTTTCCATAAATCACGGCCATACCCTTTTGCTTTAAATACCTTACCTCTATACACAAATATCTCCTGCTAATCATTCTGCAGTCTTAAATTAACAGCTGTAGTCCATTTCAAATAGATTATGCTGTATATGCTATGGAGTAGAGAGATGCAGCCATTTTGTTTTAGCCAAACTAGTGTTAATTGACAGCAGTCAGGTTCAAATACAGGTAACTGCCCTAGCTCATCTTTACCATTTTGCAATCCTTTCAGTCTCACGACTCACAAGGTTAAAGTATCACTGATAATTTGATACTTTCACGATACAACATGAAATTGTTCACTACCCATTCCTCCAATAAAAATCTTTGTGCTTTTCATTTTACATCTGAGTTGCAAATATTTAATTTCCACAAAATAAGTAATTTTAGAAGTAGCCTCCTGAAATATTCTAGCAGCAGCAACTAAAAATATGGTCATATGTAGCCAAAACCATAGCACTATGTAGCACTTGGACTAAACTGTGCTTGAAGAGGTCTAGGTAGTAAAGAGAAATAGTGAACTTAGAAACAAAGTCTCCCTTTTTAGAAAACTTTCATAAAGGCTCTAACATGCAGACTAATTTATTAACGAATAATGTAGATTCCAATGTTACTGATGTTCAGGTAGATTTTGGTAGAAAATGCTTCTTCACAATATTTAGTTACCCAAACCTATTCAGGCCACTACTGAGATACAGCTTGCTACACTCTGATGAGTAACAGAAAGGCAAGAACCTGAGTCCTACAGAGCTATCACCTACGTGCTAACTGCAGAAGTCAGTCTCATAACTAAGAAATTACAACTGTAAGCAGGGAAGTAGGGGGTTTTGTTCTTTGGAAGTTTTTTAGTTGGGTGTTGTGCTGGGTTTTTTGGTGGATTTTTTTACTCCATTTTCTCATGCATGTTTAACTAGCACCACTGCTCTTCATCAGATGCAAGGATTCACTCTTCACTAATGATATTAGGAGGTTTTGCTAACTCCTACTTTTTTTCCCTGATACATTCTACCCAAATTTTCTACCACCACAACAGATGGTTGACAAATGAAAAAAATAATTTCTGAAGTATACATGAACATCAAAGGCTACAGATTTTTAAACTAAAGCAAAACACATAACTCACGTTATAACTGAAAGTTATGAGTGCTCCACCTAAAACAGCTTGTCAAGTATCAGCTAGCACTTGTGTAGTAGCACTGTGGCATCTTCCCTTCTCTATCAGAACTCATCACAGGAATGTTGTTCAGTCGACAGCTTCACCCACACTACAGGGTCTCCCTACCTGCATGCAGATAAAAACACTTCTAATGTAAAGCAAACCTCTCCTGTACTTTGTAGTTATTAAAGCCTCAAGTCACATGCTAATATCTCAGTAATAAGAAGCTAACTGGTTTCAAGGTAGATTGTTCATGTCAAATCTCAGGCCAGAGTCTCAATTAGCATGAAATAAACTTATCCAGTCTTTCAACACAATCACTCAAACTAGTCAGCCATCACTTCAACATCAATTCAAGCCCTCCTGCAACCCTCTTGAACATAACTTTTTTCTGCATTTTAGGTTTGTATGGATGTAAACAGTTGGAAGGCAGAAATTTTTCACCATAACTATTTCATTTCTTCCCACTTAAAAGAGAAAATTTCTACTTGCAGTTGAGCAGGTCTTCAATGTTATTAGGGAAAATTTCTGTAATTATTAGGTAATTGGTAAAGTATGCATAAAGATCATGAGATTGGGAAAGCAGGTGATGTATTTCTTTCTGGGAAGGCTATCATTGACATAGCTTCCTTATTTACTGTAATTATGAAGAGGGGTGTGTTGCTTTACATACCATCTACACTGGATAGGCTCTGGCCAAAAAAAAAAATCCTGAAATTAAGGATTGTGTTAATCTTAAAGAGGCATAGGCTGGAGGGGAAGGAAGGAAAAAACCATAAGAACATTTATGACAAAGACTAAAACATTCATATCAAGAAGAGAAACTAGAGATTTTGGTAGTTAACTGTTTCTAAAAGTCAAATGATGGGGGGGGGAATTCAATACTATAACTGTGGAAACACTGCATTGCTTAAACACCTTAGGAAGCAATTTATACTAATCCAAATCAAAGAACAATCTCTTTTGTCAAATATAAATACAAACCAAAAGGTATTAGAAGAGTCATTTTATTCTCTGCCCTTCAGAAGAATAATGCTGACATTTGTTGACCAAGCTGAACCACAGCAGCAAAAAAGTGAAGAATCAACACAGAAAAAGAAATTTAAGAGATGCTGCACACAAAATATTTAAAGACATATATTAATGAAGAACTAAAGACACTGTAGTGCCCAGCTCCTACAAATACTTCAATGCTAGGTAAGCAAGTCAAAATGCTTCTAAGTTGCCTTTTGTTAAGATTTTTCCTTCATTAAAAATGCTGTTCCTGTTTTCAAGGAATGGAAAGTGAAAATATTGTATGCACACACCATTTTAGTAGTTCTGAGAAATCTTATGACTGTAAAGCCAGTAATACCTTATGAAGCAAGGCCAAAGGTACATAAGTGTTACTAATTTAACTAGGCCAGTGTGCTACACTATTCCAAAACAATGGTCAACTAAAGCACAAGTGCAGACAGGAAAGCTAAGTGTATGCCTTATTTCTGGAATGCATATACTCAGCACCTCCCTTACTTTTAAAACCTACTAAAAGGTTATGTGCTGCCCAAAAAGTTAGCAGGCCAAGATCATTGATCACTTCCTTTCTGGTCTCCCTATATAAAAAAAAAAAAACAATGTACAATAATAGCACAGCAGAAAATTTTTCAGACAGCAAGACAAGTAAGTTATGGCTCAAGCTGTTTTTCAAGTTACCCCTTTATATCTCAGAAGAACTAAAAAAGAAGTTATACTTACCTTCTTGCTCCTATTATTGCTTCTGTTACAGATTCCCAAATAAGGGAGCAAAACCAAAATCAGCTACTGCTCTGTGAGATTTGCTCTAACACAAGCATCCTGCTATAGCTGCCCATCACAATGATGGCATACTGCAAAGCAAGGGTGAAAGTACCCATACATTTAATTTACTTGGGTATTTTTAAAATACTGTATCTACAGTGTGGTGGAGCCTCACTTTATATCTTCAGCTCAGACCACATATTGAAAGAGTATGCAAGAAGAACTTAAAAGCTTTATGTTGCAGTCTTGCTATTAGTGTGTAATAATGCCTTTGAGCCACCAAGAAAGTATACAACAGCTACCTAGCCTTTCTGCACCAGCTCCCTACAGCCTAGCTGCACTCACTCCAAAAGTCTTTCTCTTTCCCTCCCCCACTACTTGAGCTCTCAGTATCAGACAGGTGTGCGGCATCCCTCCCTCCTCCTTCCATACTGATGAAGGAAGCTACAAATGGTGCTCTCATCAACTCTCAAACTGAATTTGGAAACAAAATTCATCCAGCCTTCTCTGACTAGCCCACAAATAACCCTTGAAAATGCTTGACATTTTTGTGGGCTGTAAGCTGCAAATAGCATCCCAAGATGCTTGCCCTGCATGCAATGCATTACAATTTGCCATGTGGGCACATGCAATCAAATACAAGAAGGTTTAAAGTGATGCAAGCACAGTAAAGAAAGTAATTCAGTTCTGATCTCATGAAGTTAAATGGAACGTCTGTATCTTTTATTTTTAGCTACATGACAGAAGGAAATTATGGACAATGGAGGCAAAAAAAGAAAAAGGGTATTTCCTCAGAAAACACTAGCCAATTTTGTGAAGCTCGCTCTCAGGGAGGAAAAAAAAGCCAGTTCTCAGCTACTTTATTCCTATCTGCCTCATTATGTAGCTATAAGACTCAACACTTACAAAGTAGAGAATTGCATGTACAAGAAAAGCTACTAAATCAAAGTAGTATCTCACCATGCACATTTACGAATAATAAAGTACTGATGTCAGAAAGGTACATTT
Source organism: Porphyrio hochstetteri (assembly GCA_020800305.1). Classification (NCBI taxonomy): domain Eukaryota; kingdom Metazoa; phylum Chordata; class Aves; order Gruiformes; family Rallidae; genus Porphyrio; species Porphyrio hochstetteri. Next base: position 76,925,260 of record CM036938.1, on the reverse strand, counting down.
CACATAATTAAAAGAGTATACTATCAGGAAGTGAAGAATGTTACATTCAAAAAGGAAGAAATGAAGACACACAGCTAGGCACAGCACTTGACCATCAGCAGTTGTCACCTCTGCATCTGCCCAAAGCTTCAGCAAGCAAACAACAGCAGAGAAGTTTCTAATAGCCACTGCAGGCTTTGGACTACAGAACAGGGATCCCTTGAAGGAAAGGCATTTAAAGGAGCCTGACTACAGATCACATACTGTGAGACACAGCTCTCAACTAGGCAAGTTCTAAACCACTTGGGCCTTCACAACCCAATGGCAACAGATGAAACTCCAACCAAGGAGAAGGTACTGGTCACCCAGCAGGAGAATGTGATTCAGGTAAAGAGCAGCAAATGAAATGTGGATTACACAAGCCATTTACAGTGCTCAAAGCTTTGTGAAGTATACAAGCTTCTGTAATTCTGCTTGGAATACCAGTAAACCAGTCAGAAACAAAGATCAATTATGCTAAAAACATATAGTGTTTGTCTTGTGGTTACATACACATTTATTACCAGACTAAATGCAAGAACTCCTACCAAATGCACTAGCCTGGCCAGTAGCTCCAATTGTCCTTTCTGGACTTAAGAAGTTATGAGCTTGATTTCAGTAGTCTAATTAAACCAATCTGTCTCTTCCCATTGCTAATTCCTTCCACATCACTGCAATAGGAGTTGCACTGGTTGCAAGTCTGTCCTCCTTTTCTGTTCTATTCTGAGCAGGTAATGTAACACAAGGCCAAAACCTGAGTATTCAGAATCCCAATTATTACTTGCAATTTTGTAATCAACAAGACATGACCTTAAGGAGACAAAAACAACGAGTTTAACCTGTACCTACAGTTTTTTTCTTACTGTACCAACATTATGCCAAACAATATTTGTGCTGGGGACAATTTTTTCAGCATTGATCATCCTTTCAGCAAACTCATTTTCTTAAAATTATTGTGTAGAAAAGATGATTTATCAAAATCCTCTTAAAAGATGGGGCAGAGCCAGGGCTGAGTGGCCCAGAAGTTATGGGGAGGGGGAAACCCATGACCAACAACAAAACCAACCACCAAACAACAAAACCAGAAACAGCAAAACAGAATTCACATTATCATTTCTAACCAGGCTAATCTTGTACATAATGATAGGCACCTATCATAGCTCACAGAGACAATGCACTATCATAGAAAATGCTCTTCATAAACACTATATTATTTTTTCAAAAAAGGCAGAGCACCAAATTAGCTCAGGAGATTAAAAACCTACTATACCAGTCACGGTAAGGACATAGAATGGTATGGGTTGGAAGGGACTCAAAAGATCATAGAGTTCCAACCCCCCTACCACAGGCAGGGCCACCAACCTCCAGGCCTGGATGTAAGAGAAAATGATGCATTCTGGAAAAAGATGAGCAAACCTAAAGCACAGCAGCAGAGAAAAGAGCAAACAAAATAGGACGCAGAGAAAGGTAGATCAACTCCACAAGCATCAAAGCACTCCCCAAACCTTACCACACAAAATGCCAGGAAGAAGTAGTAAGACCCAAAGCAGCACAAGCAAGGCTAGCACCCTGCCCACATCTATTATTAGTTCTGAAATATTTAATAACAGCACTCGTCTCTTGCATGGAAAGAGCATAGTTAATATGTAGTCCACAGGTACGGACTAGTGAATGTCTGACTTGCACGTGAAGTGATGTTTGTCAAGCCATCACTAAGAAGAACCTGTTTGAAACAAGACAATACCAATACAATTTCATGTTTGTATTAAAGAGGCCACTGTAACTAGAAACATAAGGCTGTAGAACTGTTTATGGCAATTGTCTACTTAAGCCAAATCAGATATTTCACATTAATCAACACAAAGTTCAGCTGTCTGGGCAAAGAAAAAACATAATATTCTTTTAAGTTATTGAAAATGCGAGCCCTGTACAAAACTACAGATCACAATCTGCTCAAAACAGTCAATCAAACCAGTGTATTACTACTACAGAACTATGGCAACAATTTAGAATATTTAAACTAATTGTAACAGCTGGAAAAACAACAATTCATTGTGTTCAGTGTTGAAATCGTTATCTAGTTTAGTTAATGTCTTGCTGAGCCTTTTAAACTTCTTCCTTTTGTTTTCTCCTTAAAATGAGGTTAATACCTACCATGGATAGCTATAGAATTACCGATCAGTCAGCTGTAGTTTCTCTGACAAAAAACCCAAACCCCTCAAGTTTTCAATAATGTGTTGACAGCTAAATTTAAAGCAGCTTCTTACTCAACTGCAAACACCAAAACATTTTTAATAGGGGCTACACAATGCAAGCAAATTTTTTTATTAAAAAATATTTTGCATTTTCCCCAAGTCTTTTTTATGATACATATGCAGTAGTTACAGTGCTACTATTACAGCTGATGGAATCAGTAAGTGGCTGAAAACACCTCACACCAAAAATAAGCATCATAATAGTCACCTATTAAATTCTGAGTGAAGAACTCAAACAGATCACATCTAAAAGCTACCCCTACAGCACATAAATCTGAGTACCATTCTTTCATATAAAAACCCTTCAGTATCTTACACAACATAAAAAAGTTACTAAACCTATTACTACACGATTATGTAAATTTCATAAACAGAGACCACTCCTTACAGTAATAACTGTGTTCTGTTAGAATTTTAAAGGTCTTCGTAACATTTTGTTGACAAGTCTCACTCGTTTTAATTTTAAAGAGACTGTCTTGCTAATATCCATTTGAAGATAGGGTAGGAGACAAGAACCTATTTCTTTAAAGATAAAAAAATTAAGCACTTTTCCTAGGTACTCAAATGTTATTTGCAAGTACGATACATTTACATTGAGGTAACTTTCAGCCCATGATAAAACTGCTTATAGGTAAAAATTCAAACCATAGATCAGTCACACTGAGGGAAAAAGAACTGAGGTGGAATTGTTGGTACAACCCCTTACTAAGTTGAAAACTGTACTGATCCTGTGAATATTTGTACTTCCTTTACATTTCACAAGGCACTTCAGTCTCAATGATTCTGTCATTTCCCTATTGCCTCATAAAATGGATCTTTTCAGGATAGCAGCAGTCCTGGATGTCCTGAAGCAGAACAGCTACACTACAAGCATTAACTTTATTCACTCCCCCAGACCAAGATCTTTTGCCCCAAGGAAGATCACTGCTTCTAGTGGGCCAGGGTTTTGTTCTGGGGTTTTTTTTCTGCCTTTTACTTGCCTCTTTGGGAGAACCTAACCGTCACCTCAGCAAGGAATGATGCTATGCATTTGGGTAGGGAATGAGTTCCTATTTGTCTGAGGCAAAATTAGTGGGCAGCAGATGTTATGTAGCTTCCTTCCTCTTATCCCCCTCATACATTTCAGCACAGCGGAGGTTATTTGGAGCAGTTTAATAAGTAAACGGGAGATGTGCGCCTTCCGGTTTCACCGCAAGAGGCTCACACCAAGCACCGCAGCCAACCGGCCTAGGACAGGCAAGGATATACGGCAAGGGACGGCAGCACCAGCCGCCGCTGCCGAGGTGCTCCCCAGAGGCGTATGGCCCGAACCGCCAGGAGGAACGACGGCCGGCGGGAGCCCCGGCGGCGAGGGCAGCCCCACCGCGGGGCGTACGCTGTAAATAGCCCCGTCTACAAGCAACGGCCTCCAACGAAGGCAATCCCAGAATCGGTCGAGGAGCCTTCGCCCGTGCGAAGGGGCTACCCTCCCGCCTATGGCCAGGGGAAGACAGCCCTGTGGCCGCGGCACGGCACCGTGCCCGCGCTGCCCCGCGGCCGGCGGGGCCGAGGCTTCCACCTACGGGCATCTCCGCTCATTACAGGACGCCAGGCAGCCCACCGACGCTGGGCACCGGCATTCCACTCCCTCCTCGCCTCCACCCCCCCTCTCCTCCCCACCACCCCCGCCCCGAGCCCCCGCTGCCGAGCCGGAGCACCAGGCCGCTCACTGCCGGAGGCTTCCCCCACCCTCCGCCTCGGCCGCGCAGAGAGGGGCAGACGGCGCCCACCGCCACGCCAGCCCCCAGACCGTACCTCGGCTGAGATCGAGGGGGACGTTCTCCTCGCCACTGTCGTTCCGACCTGCGGGGACGGAGGAAGAGAAGCGCGTTAGGCTGGCGGGGAGGAAGAAGCCCAAGGAAGAGAAAGGGAGAAAGAGAACGGAACGGATGGCAGAGCACCGGCGTGGGAGCGAGAGCCGGCGTGGGAGCAGTCTGCCGCCGCGGCCTGCGCGGGGCCCCTTACCTCGGATGCGGAGGTGCCTCAACGAGCGGGCGCGGAGACTCACCGCCATGTTTACGGCCCCGCAGTCACAACACCGGAAACCTCGCCTGCTCTCGCGAGGCGAAGCCGCGGAGCCGCCACCGCGACCGGCACCCCCTCCTCTGTGCTTCCCTTCCTCTGCCCGCGCCGCCGGCGGCGGGAGGAGCGCGGGGGCGGCCGAGGCGAAGTGAGGCGGAGCTGAAGGCGCTTGAGAGGCCGTCGCTTGGCCGCCGCTTCTTTCCTGTGTCGGACTGGTGCTTGGTGGCTCCGAGGGGGCGGCTTAAATAGAGGGCGGGTGAGGGCTGCCGCTCCTTAGCCTCCCCGGGGCGGTGACGGAGGGCTCGTTTGGCTGGGCGCCCACCTCGGTCACGCTTCCCGCGGCTTGGGGCGGCGGGGTGGGTGCCCGGTTGCCTTTAGAGCCTGCCCGCCGCCCTGAACTGGTGGAAACGTGGCTGAAACACCGGCCCGCTCAAGAGCAGCGCGGGTCCAAGGGCTTCTCCTTCGGCAGCTCAGCCCCGAGAGGCCAGAGCCGAGGGGGGAAGCAGGGTGGCGGGAGCGGAGAGGCATTTGAGGGGGAGAAAACGTGGCCAAGTGCCGTTTCCCTGCAGAGCCTGCCCTGCTGTGAGCTGGCTTCCTACATAACTGCTCTGCCGCCACATCTGAAGGGATCGGTCTGTGAAGCGAAATCGCTGCTTTTTTTTCTTTTCCTCTCCCTTTTGGGGTTTGGTGGGGTTTTTTTAGGTTGTTTTTCTTTTTTTGCTTGGGTATATATGTACGTGTGTGTGAGGTTTTCTCCCATCGTTTCCCTTTTTAAGCGGCACTTGCCTTGCGGTGCGATGGTAATTCACGCGGATGCGGCATGACCATTGACTTTGTACACCGGCCGTTTTCTGCGCTCTCCGTTTTAATAAGTAATTAAAAGCAGGGAAAAAAATCTGTTTCCATTGCTTTCTTGATGTACTTGCAGTGTCTTTCTCTGCAGTCTCAAATGTTGATCTCTTTCTTCCTTTGATACTTGTTAAGCTTAAAAATTAAGTGTGCGTATCTAAAAAAGTCCTTGAAGTCCCACTGCAAGAAGCAGTACACTTACATACATAAATGTTTGTACTTGTCCTTTTCAGGCTAAAGTTTAAGCAGATAACACAAGGCAGGTGGTTGCACCCAGAACTCCCAAGTTCTCAGGAACAAAATCAGCAAATAGTAATAAAACTGAAATGTGGTATTCAGCTGTACAAAAACAACTTAGTAAGCTCAGGTAATTGTTTCTCTGTTTTGTAGTCAAATCATTTTCAACTCGGTGTTTTTCCTCTTGAGGTCTTACAGTTCAGATCCTGCATTACTTGTAAAGAGCTGATATTAAGTATTCATGAACATTAATCTCAAAAATTGTAAATTAGTTTTACACTGGTTGGTCCATTTCTAAAATATTAATACCGATTTAGGAGATTAAAAACAATTCAGCCAAAGTAGAAAAACTTTCTGGCATACCAGTTCGTAATACACAGACAAGAATCTTGTTTTAATAGGATTATATCAAGCATATTTAAAATACCATTTGCAACAACTTCTCTATTTTGATTTTTTTTTTCTTATTAAATATTAGGTTAATGTTCTTGAAGAGCCCCAGGTTCTCAGAAGGTCTAAACAATAAATATCTCATCCATGCATAATGATCAAGCCATATCAAACTTCCTTAAATAGTTTCATCAATATGCCTTGGGGCTGCCCTTTAAAATTCCATGTCGAGGGAACCCTTGATTTCCTGAAAATGCCAAATTAACCACTGCTTGTGGTAGCAATATTGTATCCTGTTTACTACAAATTCTGCTGGGACTAATTAATTTCACATGAGCTTTGAAACAGCACTCAGCGTTGGCCCCTTTAAACTTCTGGATTGGATTTGAATTTTTAATCTGTACGTAAAATGCTAAGTGCTAGTGCCATACAGTACTTGTTCCTTTATAGACACGAAGTCAGACATATTTTATAAGAACCAGAATTTCTTCTTCCAACAAATGAGAGTAAGAAAGAAGTAGTATTTATGCTCTTGATTACTTCTTTCACAGATTTCCTTTTTTGCAGATTTGTTCCTGTAGACACCCTTTAATAATAAAATTTTTTTACTTAATATGCTGGGCTCCAGTTTTCTCTGTCTACCCCACGTCCCCTCCAGTTATATTTGAATTACACAGACAAAATTGAGGTTGTCTCTGGTAATGATATACACAGTCCCTTCCAACTCCTACCAGACTAGGATTCTGTAAAGTAACTTTGTCAAGTCAGTTGTAACTGGTAACCCACAAGGCTACGTTGAAGGTAGCTTGAGGTATAATTAATATTTTCCACAATTGGGGGAAAAAAACCCCAGCATTAGATTTTAAAGTTTTTATCATGGTGAAATGGGTAATAGCAAGTATGCCTTAACTTTAATTACCACTTAGATTATTCATGTGAGCTTCCCACAAAAAAAAAAAAATTAAAAAATGAAATGCACGCTGCAAAGTGAGTCTGGCCCTTAAAATGTCATGGTCATTGCTGGTACAATGACTCCTAACCCTGTGAGAGTAGATGACATTTTGTGATCTATTATTGTAGCTTTTCCCATGTTCTGTACTCACATTAAATGGGGGGTGGAACCTTAAAAGTTTCAATAAAAAATTAGAAAGGTTCCTTACCTATCAAATCTTGTATACGTTTTCAACAGCCAGTGTTGCTCTGAGTGTGCAGAGGGAGAAGTGTGGAAGAAGAAAAAAAAAAAGCTTTTTTTTGTCCATTTGGAGGGGGAAAATTAATACCAAAGAGAAAATGAATTTCACTGGTCTGATAGCTTTTCTGTGTCACAAATTACAGCTGATGCAGCATAAGGCAGCCTTTCAGCCTGTGTTTTTCCATGTCTAAATTGCGGTAAATCAAATCACAATAAATTAAATTAAAGAAAAGGTGTTTTAATGGTCAATTGGGGAATCAGACTAGTTCAATTTTACTACTTCATTTATGATTTTATATGAATGTAACTTCCCTGTTTAGATAAGTAAATCTCTTAAAGCTGGGGACACTGTGAAAGCAGAGTTTCTTGTGAGCTGCTGGCATAGTTCCTGTCCAACCCGCAAAGCACGACATATGAAAGCATAACAGTAAACCTCCAGTGTTGTCTGGAGGTTTGCAGAGGCAGGTTAATCTTGAAACCAGGTTAAAATATTTCTGCATGTTCAGTGGTGGGTAGGAGCTTCTAAAGCTACAGCTGCATTTTTGCGTGTATGTGCAAAGGACTCATGAAGAAACTGCTTTGTTCCATCCTTTCCCAGTCAAAAGATGGTCCCTTTTGATCCCTGTCACATGTGGGAATTTTCCTGTGACAGATTTTTACATGTCACATAGGGTTTTACAACAGATGTATAGGACTGTCATGGGGTTTAACCCCAGCTGGCAGCTAAGCACCATGATGATGCTTGCTTACTCACCTGCCCCAGCAGTGAGAAAGCTCACTGGTTGAGATAAGAACAGGTCTATAATAATAATAATAAACAATAATACCAACATAAGAACAATAATTTAAAAATGAAAACAACAAAAATAGAAATAAGAGAAACAAGTGATGCTAAGGAAAAACAATTGCTCCCCACCCACATACTGGTGTCCAGCTGGTCACTGAGCAGCAGTCAGCCCCCCACACCATCCAGTTTCCTCCGTTCTATATGCTGAGCATGACACCATACGGTATGGGATATCCCTTGGGTCAGTTTGGGTCAGCTGTCCCATCTGTATCCCCTCCCAACTCCTTATGCACCCCCAGCCTACTTGCTGGGGAAGTCAAATGAGAGGCAAGAAGAGGTCTAGATTCTGCACGCACTGCTCAGCAGGAGCGAAACTATCTCTGTATTATCAGCACTGCTTACAGCACAGATCCCATGCATAGCCCCTTTGACAGCTAACATGGAGAAAATAAACTGTCTGAGCCAAAACCAGCACAGGGATACTACTGTGTGAATTGTAAGTCTGCAGGTTTAAAATCTAGTAGGAAGATCAAAGAGAAGAGCTTTCCATTTGTCTGGGATCAAACGAAGAAATATGGGTGTGAGGGACAAGCTAGGGGCAGAGCCTTACCTGGCTTAAATTGTTTAAACTGTAGAAATCAGTGAGGATGTGCAATTTACACCAGCTGCAGCTTGTCCTTTATACACATGTAGAAGGATAAAAAGCACAAGCTTGAGTCAAGCTATGCAGGTAAGTTAACCTCTTGAATTCCACTGAGCTACAGTGATTCGTAGTTGTTGAGCATTTTATCTTAACCAGATGCATCTGTAACACTTTCTTAATTTGCAATATCATACAATTGGCCTTAAATAGATGGTAAATCCCAAATGATGGTGGGAAAACCAGGAAGAGGAGAAAATTAGGCAAATGAGATAAAAAAGTAAAAAAAACCCAACAAAACAACATTGCTTCCTTTGCTATCCCTATATTGTTAGTTAGAATTTTTGTAATCGTCTTATTTGCTTAATCTTTGTCTCCACATGAAGGCCATCACCTGTTTAGAAAAGGGTAGGACATCAACTATTTTCTGCAGCCAAGAAATACTGGCCATGGGGGTATGAAAAGAGTAGGGTATAAAGAAACCATCACTGATTGAGTGGAGTATCTCAGAAGTCGGTCAGTGACAGAAAAGAACAGATAAACTAGTCTTCATCAAAGAAGATTGAACTAATACTTGGACAACCAGATACTGAGTTGTCCATTTGATATTACAAAAATCACTTTTTTTTTCTTAGATAAAAATATTTCAGACTGCAAAAATGTCTGGCTCACCAGTAGTTCAGCATCAGGTCAAGAAGAGGTGCTGGTGGTCATTTTGGTTTAGAAGTTGTATAGTTTGAGACGATGGATTCCAGCACTTCAGCACATCAAATGTGTAATATCAAACAAAGTTACTGGCAGCTCTGTACTACCAGCAGTCACTCAGAAGTAACAGCCTGTTCTAGAGCAGACCTGCACAACGCCTGCCTATGGCAGCACTGATGTTCTCAGACCTCTGAGTGCCACAGAGTGGGTGTAAAGCAGTTGGAGCCTGCACACCACATCTCTCTGTCCAGTGGTACAGAACAGTCTGCGGGAGGAGGCAGCTGCAGCTGTTGTACAACATAAGGCACTGCGATATCTGCTAGGGAGAGGATTGCACCGTAAGATTAAAAGGGCTGAGTCTTCAGAGGATGTGGGCAAGGAAACGAGGGGAAAAAGGTGACCCTAAGTCCTTTAGTAAGCCATTCTTGAGATTTGTGTCCTGTGTCTATACACAGCAGTGAGCAGAAATAGGAGAGGTCTTTTCTCTTGCTCATAAGATCATCTACCTCCAGGGAACAGTGTCTTTTCCCTGGACCCTGCCAGAAGATGTGAGAAAATGTGAATGCGGCCAGAGCTTGGTTGAAAAGCTAGCAGAATTTTGGATATTAGGAAAGACAGACATCAGGAAACACAGGTGCATTGTGAAAGATTGGATATTGCATTTTACACATATCTGCTGCCTTGGGAAACCAGCTGCCTCCTGGGATTTCTTGGAGAGGGCACTGGTGAAATAGAGAAACTGTAAATATATGCTGGTCCATCTTTGGATAGTCTTGCAGGGGTCCTGAGCCAAAACTGTCCAGTTTGGCTGATGAGACAGCAAAGACCATGAGGGTTCAGTGCCCAGGGATATTCGTTCCCTGGAAGTTTTAAGTGACTAGTATGGATGCAGCTGTGGTGCCTAGACTTCAGTTATTTACAGATGAGGGGTGGGTTTGCCAAACTGCTCAGACTGGAACAGTGCAAAGAACAAGTCAAGCAAAGGGGACACTAGTGAGTAACCACAGGGTTTAGATGGATACTGAACACTTTTTGTTGAAATTTTGACCCACGTGTTAATTTTCATGATTCACCTGTTTTGGTCTCTTGTTCACCAAATAGCTTGGAGGAAAAGAAAAGTGCAATTTGCAGTCTGCTCCTCAGGGAGGCTGTTTCTGCTGGATTTGCTTTCTGGGATGTGATTGCTGTCCTGGCTTATGTGGTATATTCCTGATACATTTCTTACATTAGCCTTTTCAAATACAATCCAACAGATGTATTTCTACGTACAATGTAAGTTGAAAAGGAGTTCTATAGACTTTAAGTATCAGTCATGCAGTTTGCAAAAGCAACATGATATTGCTAAAGGAAAAAACAATTCTTAACAATATTTTAAACTCACATTTTTTCTGGAATTGCTCTGATTTTGGAAAACAGCATAATCTAAATTAATTCATTAATATAGTACCCTTAAATCCAGGTAGAAATAAAAACTAGTAATAAAAATCTGAATTGATTTCAACTAGGTAAAATGTTAGTATTTCTTCAGCATCCAGTAATGGAAAAAATGTTAAAAATGAACATACAGCGCCTAGCAGAAAATTATGTAAGAGTGGCAGTAAGTACCATATTAAAGCAACATCAACCAGCTGCAAAATAACAGAATGTCAACTGATGCAACAAGTCTTCCTGATTAACTGGGCAGCTCACTAACTAGATTGTTAATTAGTGCAACCTCTCATTTAGGCACCTATTCATGTAAGATATTTCACAGCATTCTGCACTGCATAATCCCGTGGAAGCTGTGAAAAGCAACAGGTGCTGAGTTTGGATATGGTTGGCATATTAATTAGACTCGAGGAAAAAACCCCAATTTTTAAGAAACCACAGCTGTTAAGTGTTTTAGTCCAAATAAACCCCAACAACAGGGCTGAAGCTGTAAGGGTAATTTATCGTCATCCGATTCAAAATCCATATGGCAGCAGAAACTAATTTTTGTAAGTATACATGGTCTTTTTTTCTGAAACTGAAGGATGCTGGGTAGCATTTCTTTGGGCACTGGCTGACGAGGGCTGGCTAACATTTTAATAGCAATGCTGTTATTCATTATGGTATCCACACTGAAATATTTGGATATCTGAGATGCTCAGCAATCAGATATCATTTAGAACAGGCTTTTACACGGCTGGCAGCAAGTAGCTTACTGTGAATACAGGAGCAGAAAAAGGTATTGGTTAGAAAAAATATCTTTATTTTTTTTCAACTTAATGGCAGTTGTAAGATTTATTTATATAGAGTATGCCAACCTAAGTCCTGAAAAAAACCCTCCCCCAAATACTGAGGGCAGAAGGGAGGTATGTTTGGCCTGATTTTAAATGCTATGGGATAAACAGTGTAGAAGGCAAAATACAAGAATTCTAAGTCTTCTCAGTGGTTGGTGAGTCATAAAATCTCTGCTGGTGTCACCCACAGAGTTAGGAATCTTGCACAAAAAATGAGTGTTTAGAGCAGCTTTTAAAAATGGAATAAAAATGAAAGTGCTAGGGTCAGGCATGTAGAAGTAGGGGAAGTGTTTGAAAAGATGAAAAGAGAAAGGAACAAGGACACACAAAAGCTAAGGACAGAACGCCATGGTCAGAGGATCAAGGAAAGGACGAATAATTATGGGAACAGGAAGTAATCAAGAAACCGAGTTGAAGAGTGCAGAAAACATCTCAGGCAGTGAGAGGGGGCAATGACAGCAAAAAATAAGGATGTTTTTGGATCAATATCAAAGAAGAAACTGGGCTTACCTGTGTGAGCGGGAAGATGTGTGACAGCATCATCCAGGGCAGGAGAGCAGGAAATAAGCTGAGTTGCAGGAGCAGGGAAGGGAGGTTGGGAGAGTGTCCCTTCTGTCAGCAAGAAAGGAGGATGTGAGTCCTGGATTCGGTGTCTGTGTTTTGTATACATTTTCCACCTGAAGGGCACCCCCACACAAATGAAGGAGCAGGCAGCTTTTCCTGCTAAGAACTTAAAAATCAGGAATGAGGCCAAAAAAGAAAGAATTAATGGGCAGGGGAAAAAAAACCCAAAACAGTCCTGATTTTTTTTTTCTTCTTCTGTCTCATGATGCTTGAGCTGTAGGATTTGACTGTATTACTGAGGTAATGCAAATCATATAATGATTCTTAAAACTCTTGGTATCCATCTAATTCACATTTCATTCACATTCATGTTGATATTTTGTATACTTACTTTCTGGCTAACAGCAAACATTTTTAAGTTTAAGCAGTATTTATGTGTCTGTGTGTTAAGAAGCAAAAAAAAATTACAGTTTTCCATATTCTTTTCAATAAGATCTACAATACAAAAAGCCTCGAGCATAAACACTATGTATTTGACTATGGCTTAATCCTTTCTAAGTGCTTTAGAAGGAGGCAAATACAGATAATTTAACAAATCCTACCTATGTTCAGGGGCCAGCCAACTAGAATAAAACACAAAGAAAAGAAAGGCCTTGTGAGATCACTGTAGTTTTCCTCCACCCAGGCAAAGAAGGCGACCTGGGGCTACCACCCTGCTGCTCTGCACTAGATGAGGACGTGTTGCAGTGGCATTCAGCAGTACTGTGGCTTACCTGAGTAGCACAGAGCTATTTTCCAGCTGGCAAGGACGCTGGAAACTGCTTGGGACAGCTCTCCAGCTGCCTTACTACCGTGTTTCCTAGCCAGGCTAAGTAGTCAAGGTGGAGGATTTGGAGGGCTGTGCTCCTATCCTGGGTGAATGGCTTCTGATAAATAAGGAATTCTTTCAGAACTTGTCTGGTTGTCTCAGCTTGGTATGTCCCCAGACCATAGACAGATGAGGGTTTAATTCTGGCTAAAGTTGTAGAGCTGGCTCAAAATACTGCCAACAAACTTGCTGGTGACTTGGGAGTTGGGAGACAGTAAATGATCTAAGTGGAGATGATAATGGAGACCATTCAGTTCTAGAATTTGTCCCATTTTTTATTAATTTTTAGAACATAGTCTAAACTATTATCTAAATTAAATTTTATTCCCTATCTGCCCCCTTTTAATGACTGTAAACATAGTATATTTATAATACTAATTTTGGATGCTAATACTTTTTAAACACAAGGTGTTTTTTCTCTTTGTGTGTAACCACATGTTGAGGCAAAGGAGAAAACAGTGAAACTCCTAATCTAGGGAAGTGCTAAAAGATATAATTAATTTAGCTTCAGTAGTTTGGTTTTGTATTCGGGATTAAGGATCTGCACCACAAATCGCCCTGCATTCGTGCCTTCCTTTCATACATTAAAATGGGGATAAAATATTTTCCTGTCTCACAAGATAAATCCATTGCTGTTCATGGGAATCTGAGGTATCTTTGTGATGAATGCTATGAGAAGATAATAATTCTGGGTGCAGCATAGGCTTGGGAAGATTTGCACTAAATAAAGGAGTGGCCAGAAACTGAATAAGCAGGGCTGAAAAACTGCCTTTCTGTTAACTCTCATCCAGCCGAAACGCTAAATGAGGCGGGGATCCTGGGGAAAACATATTGAGGCATCATGTAATTATAGACTGCACACAGAGTTCAAGATGCACCCACACAAGGAGGCAGAATTGAGCCTGTGCAAATGCAAACTCATTTCTTACGTCTCCCAGTTTTGGAGTGCTTCACTCTGTGGTGAAGATACAAGCAAAAAGCCTTTTGCTGTAGACAGTCTGGAGGTGCTGTGCAGAAGTCTCATGAGTATCCTTGTATCAGCCTATTAGTTTCCTCAGAAGTTATCTTACTTGACATGAAATAAACACACACAGACACACAGAGATGCACACATGTATGCACACACCCATGTTTACACCTCAGATGCACATGTGTACACATACACGTGCTTACACTTGTACCTGTCACGAAGTAATGTAGTGGTAAGGCCTACTCTCATTCACACGCCAAACCTAGGTTCCTCCACAGAATTACCTTCGCCTTACTAAAGCACTGATCTTCGCAGTTGAAGTGGATTATGCAACAAGATCGGACATACAGGAGGGTTTTGTTACCAGCATGGGAGGAGTAGCCAAGGGATCTGCAATTATGTGGATCGAGAGTATAAACCTCTTACACAGGAATGCACAGGAGATCAGCTGCATTCCTGCAGTCCAGAGCCTGTGGTAACAGCAGAGAAATGCTCCAAAGCTCCTGAATTAGAGAGGTCTTTTTTGCCCTCTACTTTTTGTTTTGCTTAGCCTGTTTACTAGGATGGCATAGAGGTACAACACAGATGGAAACAAGCTCTGTTTACCTTAAGTGGGGTGTTCATACTGAAGTCTAATTTTTATGTCAATATTTTGATGTTTTCACTGCGGAATGTTTCAGTAGACACAGTCAAATACTCCAGAATTACAGATTGAGTTTAAGAGGGAAAAATATCTAGAGAGAGAACTTTCCTTTTCTTTCTTTATGATTTTAAAAAGATAATAGAATAAATTACAGATGAGAAACACTGCCTAAGTATAGATTTTCCTGTCTACGTTTAGTTTTCTGGATAGTAATTATTGACAAACAAGTGCCACATTGTAGTTGTGATGCTTTTGCAGGAAGAGTGAAGTTGATTTTCACTGTAAGTTGCTGAGTGATAATTTTCAGAAGTTATTTTTCAGCTACGGTTGTTCCACTTTGGCAGAAGATGGTGTACTCACATCTATTGTCAGAAAGCACACTTTTATTCAGAAGAAAAAAAAAAGCATCCAGTGAGTGACATTGGTAAATAATGAAAAGAATACACAATACCAGGGTTTTTTTTCAGTGTGTAGTACCTTATAAATACATTTAAATGCCCTGTAACAATCACATTATATTTGATCTGTGCAAACAATGCACAGATTTTAGCTTAAAAGTATCTTACAATTACTTCCTTTGTTGAATTAATGTATCAAATGACCAATACAGTCAGTGTAATCAGTAAGGAAATACAGTACCTACAATATATCGAGGCTAAGAACATGGTAAAGCTTTTAGAAATATATCACTGAAAAAATCTCACAAAGAACAAAATTCACTTCTTTTTCAGGGGGACAAAAGAGGTCTGTTTTCTACTGAAATAATTTAATAGATGATAAACTATATTCCAAAGGAAAATTCCTTTGTTGGTCTTACTGCAAAACATGAAATTCTACTATGAATTAAAACTAAAACAAGATTGAGCATGTATGTTAAAATTTAACACAAACTTTTTTTGAGATGTTTGTGTAAAGAATGAAACTGTTTATCCTACTGTTAACTGACAAATGATTGTGTATTTCAAAACTATTTATCCTTTTTGTCACTTGACAAGTGGTTATGTATTTCATGATGCCTGTTTTCCCTATCACTAATTTGATGCAAATACCTTTTTGAATGCCCCTGAAAATTAAACCACCACCAGTAACACAGTCAAAGAGCCAGACACATTCATCGTACTTAAGACACAAGGTCTTACATATAAAATTGGTATTTGTATGCCTGGATGCTGCTTGAATAACAAATATAGAACAGGAAACTCAAGTCTGCGTATAGCTTTTCAGTGTATTATCAGTGATTTTAAATACAGTATAAAATAGCTTATAGGCTATTATCTCTACAGTTAATTTTATGTTTGATATCCCCATAGCATTATACCTCCTTAGAGATTTACTGTATTTTGAACCATCAATAAAAGCTAGTTGTGTAAGATAAAATCTTAGCTCTGGTGAAGGTAAGACCAAAATCCACTGACTTCAACAGAGGGAACTTTTGTTTATGCTTATAAGCTAAACTTGCTATTTATAAGCTAAACTTGCTACATTGCACTGGTTGGCACAGTGAACCTTACTTCCCTTGAGGGAAGTGGGTGACTCGATTGTCAGGAGCAGTTACACTCATCCAGCCAGATTGGTTGTTACAGGTTTTTGGTTGTCTCACTCTACAGCAAAAGAATTACACATTACAAATATGTGTTCCATTTTCTGCACATGTGCACCCTCTTTACAGTGAGTTCACTGGAAACATATTTTGATTTCTGTTGAGTTCTGATATATAAGTTCAAAACTATTATTATGATTTGTCTGTTCATTTTAGTTTGATTTCCTACTTGCTCATTCAGATAACAGCATTACCAGTGATGTTTAGGAATAAATGTTTCTAGAATGCATAAGCATGGAAACATTTAATTTCTACACTCTCATTTAGCCAAGTCTAGTGTAAAATATAGCACTGATAAGAAAAAGATACTATCAAAATGGTATGATAAATATATGTATATTTTTAATCTAGAAATTATTTCCAACCATTTTATCAAAAGTCCATTTTAATGCCTAAATTACTACAGTGACAACAGCAACATATCTTCAAACTAAACAGAAATTAAATCTTAACCTAAATGTTTTGAATATATTTTTAGCAACACTATACTATAAAGTAGTCTTCTATCTCAGAGTGCTTCATGCAACACATACAACACTTACTATTTTTCCATTAATATTAGTCAAAAAGCACTTAAAAAATGGTGAAATAAAATTTTAGAAGACAATCCTGTATCCCAAGTACAATGTAGATAAAGATACTTCTGCAATAATGGTTCGTGGCTGTACATGTCAGTGTAGCTCATGCTATTGCAGTTGGAATGGCCGGTCAGCAATGTATTGTCTTCTCTGATGCCCACTTTTGATTTCCTGTTTTCACAACAGGATGTTATCCCCAAAGGAAGCTTTTCTTTTCAGGATACTGTCTTCCCCAAAGTGGCAATCGGTGGTGTTCAGTAGTCCAGAGGGCTGTCGTCCTCTGTATCCTTCATAGACCTAACTGGCCTCTTTGGGTATGGCTAAGTGAAGAACTGTTTTTACATGGACTGTCACACACATGGAAAGAAAGTGGAAATTATAAGCTTAACTTTAGCTCATATTCCATGAATTTTAATTGCTCCAATAAATGGCAATATGAATGACATACAAAGCAAGGGATGACAAAAGCCTGAAATCCTAAAAAAATGTTAACTGTATGTTTAGAAGAGTGCAATCAACTTAACTGACTTCTCTTGCTTTTGTAATTAGAAGTCCAAAACAGATTTTGATCTTCAATGAAGTTCTTACTTGCATAGAATTTTGCATCAGTCGTTATCATAGATACAATCTGAAATGGAAATAAAATGCAAAAATATTAGCATTGTGTAGTACGTTGATAAAGGATAAAGTTATTTGTTGTAGTTGAATATATTACTTGTAGTTGATGTATTACTTGAAATGTTTGACCTACCATCACCGATATCATCATAAATCTCTCCATCACTGTAATTTGAAAAAAGAAAAATAACGTATTAAAAAATTGAGACATCAGATATCACTATTTGCATTCAGATACAAAATAGTGTAACTATCCAGGAATTCATTTGCTAATTAGGAAAGTGCAACCTTTGTGGTTACAGTACATTGTTGAGCAAGTCAGGTCAGAGGATTTTCAGTGAATGGTAGAGCTGTGTTATTTATTTCTAACATAAAACCATGCTTTATTGAAAGGTTGGGCTTTTAAATTTAGTTTTTAAGTAGCTATTCTAAAACACTCAGAGGTATTTCCATAAAAACTGAACTATCCACTGATTTAATTAGAAAAAAACCCAAAACAACCGCAGAAAAGATGAGTAAGAAAAAATAAATCAGCATACCCATGAAATTCTTACTTGTTTCTGTACTTCGCAATGTCATAATGGTTTTGCAGGAGCAGAATTTTAGATAATTAATTTAGGTAATGTCTAGACATGAAACTTGCTTAATGAACAGGAATTTTCAAAATATGTCACTTAGATGCATGAACAGGCCCCTGGGAGCCATTAAGAGAGATAAGTTAAATGTCAGTATAAGTTTGCAGGATTCAGTTTTAAAAGTGTCACCTGATTTGATATTCACGGGTCTAGCATAAAGCCCATCGAAGGAAATGGAAAGGCTTTGTCTGGTGAGAGTTTTAGATTAGAATCTAAATGCTGAATGAACACCATGGAATTATTTGGGGCAATGCTGGGCCAAATCTGCTCATTTCCAGTAAGATTGAAATAAAAATAAGTCTAAAGAAAAAGTGGTCCATTTTAGGTAAACATTTGAAAATGGCATCAATACACTTAATCACATTAAAGTGCTGATTGGTAATAGACTGTAATATCATTAATGCTTAATTTGTGTAATTTTTCATGGTTTAAACCAGAGTTTATGGTTAAGCAATGAGGAATGGGGCCTTGGAAATTTTCCAGCATGGATATATGTGACTAGCTCTTGAGAAATTTAAACTCCATAAAACAACTCAATTTTCAGGACTAGAATGACATACTAAAATAATTGCATATCAATTTTATTTAACAGTTTGGAACAAAATTGAGTGTTATAATAATTTTTTTAAAAAAATCGCTGTGTACTTACTTCTCAACTAAATTGCTTCTCAGAACATAGCCATCTGTAAAATTGAAATATACATGTATTTAAGTTATTTATTTAAAGGCTCATGTTATTTCTTATGTTGCTAACTCAAGTGAAAGGCAGTTTTCTGTCTCTTTCACACAGAAGGACATAATAGATGGATAATAATGTACAGAGGACATATAATCAAAGAAAGTTTTGCTATGTCCAGTCTTAGTTTTAATAATTCTTATCTGCTTGTTTAGTATAACATGGTGCCTTAGTTAGGGAATCAGAATACTACAGTAGCTCCAAGACCAGTTATATGTCTACGGCACCAGGTAGTTAACATACTCATAAAATGTCAATTCTCTTGTTTTATTGCAGTAGTTTCCATTATGTAGAAAACTAGTGCTGAAAGGAGAAAATAGTCATGCAGGTTATGCAAGATTAGGTTTTCATCTCATAGTTTAATTTCCCGTTTGCATGTGAGGGATGTGAAACAGTAGTTATTAACACAAAATATAGTATAGTTCATAAACTCTAGCTCAAAAATGTGATATAAAAATAACAACCACATAATAATATTTATAATAATAAATAATTGAACTATGTCTATTTTCCTACAGGGACAAAAATGTCTTTTAAGATGTGTACATCAATTAATTATCACTGACTGTAATGGCTTTAGAAGTTTTTAATTGTATCATTAGTAAGAATTTTTTGTATAGAGTAAAAAAATGTCCTATTGGGTTGTGGAATTACTAATGAAATTGGATAAAATTACACATATTCTTCTTCAACATATTTAATCTCTGGAAAAAAATAACTTCTAGTCTTTGGTAAAGATACCTACTGAAATACTTGTCAACTGGCATAACATATGCAAATAAAGAGAAAGCCTTAACAATAATAGCATATTTGTTGGTAAGCATTAGTATGTTGGTACAAAATCAGGACAGTTCTAAAGGAGAAATGTGATCTTGCGTTATATTTAAAATTACTATAGAAGTTTCCTTCTTTTTTCATTAGGAGGCTTAAATAGTTACACTAATTAATTGCTATATATAAAGTAGATTAGTCATTTTCTCAGTGAAGGCCATAATACATAAAAACCACTGCACTTTTAAAGAAAACTTTTATTTTACACTAATCTGCTTTAGCTTCTGATTAAGACTTAAAGTTATGTGAATGAAATTAATTCTATGCATTTAATATTTGGTTGCAGCTATGCAAGGTATCATTTCCTTTGTTTGCCTATATTTGTATCTTTGGGGTCATGACAATTTGATACTTAAGTAAATTCTATTAAAACTTTTGCCTACCAAAACTGCAGGTAATCTGCAATAGTCAGAGAACTCAGTGCTACAAATTTTCAGCCACCTGCATATTCTCACGAGCTGACTGCAAGTCAGTACACATAGGGAAAGCTCTGTCTATTCAGAATATTCTTAGCCTGGTTCTTTCCTCAGATTTTATCTGGGATAAAGGCTTGGAAATTAAGAGGTTTTTTAGAAGATGTTGTGGTTTTAAAATTATCTTTAAGCAAAGTCCAGTAATTTTCAGGACTTCTGAAGTCTCACTGGGAATAATTTAAAACCATTTGGCTAATCTAATCTTCTCTGTTTCTTCTTTTAACTTTCTCTCATGAAATACTGGAAAGCAAAATTTCTTTGCTTACAGCCATGGTGTACAAACACAGGGTGCTGGCAGGCCAGACATGCATGTGCCAGTCCTACTGCTGCAAAGCATAATCTAGGCACTTCTGATGGGCTCTAGACCCTAAATATATGGGAGATAAAGCCCCTGTTGATCTCATACTCTTTCAGACTTACTTATCCAAAATTAAATGCCCAAAGTTTCAGATTCTAACTAACTTATTCATATTTTTGTGGCTTCCATAATGAGGAGCAAAGCAGCAGGTCAGCACACACCGCCTTGATAATGTGGTACCACTGAAATCTATGACGCATCAGGCCAGCTAGTCTCTGACAGTGTAAAGGCAGCTTGGAGAGGACACCACTAAGATTTTTCAGGCACTGAAATCCCTTTATAGCCTAATGTTTAAGCAAAGCCCATGAAAGTGAATTGAAGGCTTTTCTGTGTTTCCAAATACATGAGTTAGACCAAGGCATCAGTAAGAAGGAATCTGAGAAAGTAAATGAGAATCAGTTCCTTGTTTCACTTTTGAAATTTCAAATAATTTATTAACAAATAAAGTAAGTGATAGCAGAATATGTTGCAAAGGTCATCAGACCTTGCTTTAAAAGGTGGGAAGACATAATTATAATTTGTAATTTTGTTTAACTGCCAATAGAGGCATGAAGCTATGGAAGTGTTTCATGAGTTAATGATCAAATGATAGAACTCATGTGCAAGAAAATAACAGAAACACCTTTAATTCTTAATTTTGAGTCTCTCTGTCTTTCAAAAGGTAAAGTCATAGCCTGAAGATGTGAAGAGTAGAGCAACTAGAGCAAATAACCAAACCTGGCATGCATTTAACTAAAGTGGGATTAAAACTTCACTAATTAATGAGAAAATCAAGAGATCTATTCAAAGGTTTTCAGGAAGGTTATTTTTATTTGTTTTGCTCTCTTACGCATAGCAAAGCAGTAGCTCCTGTCACTATTTGAAAGGCTTTGAAGACTATGTGAGGAAAACAACCAACATGAACTACTTTCTACTTTGTTATTAGCTTGATTCAAAAAAATGCAGCATTGAAAGCTGCTCTTTGGGAAGTGGCTACACGAGTGCAATCCGTATTTTGAAAACCATATGTGTTGTTATGCAAGAATTTCTTCCTCACCCTGCAAGCCTGCCAGGAAGACGGCTACACTCCAGACTGTAACAGTTGAGTACAGAGGGGAAAAAAATAGAAGGAAAGTGACTGAATCCCTTTCCAGAGGTTTATGGCATTGGATTGTCTTCTACATAAGCCAGAGGTGAAAAGTAAACGTGACCGGAAGGATGCTGCCACTCTGAATGCAGTCTGTTCCTACACGAAGTGAATTTTCAGTAGGAGATTGGAAAAGTACTGTAACAGAAGCATATTCAGAAATCGAAACCAACAGTAGATGGTCCAGACTTCTCCAAAAAAATGCAAAAACTTCTGCCAGTGCACACCCTGGCCAAGAGTTTCAAAGAAATGCTGACAGGCCTTGTGCAGCTCCCAAAGCCATCAGGCATGCCAAGGAGGACATACGCCTTCGATCAGAGTCGGGCTGGGAGGAAGGCTCGTAGGCAGTTCTCCGTTCCCACCCCAAGCCCTTCCAGCCTGGTGAAAAGATTAACTCCATCTCTGGAATCCAAAGCAAGGATATTGTTACTATTTTCCCTTGTCTGCAATCAACGAGCAAGTGCTTCCCAAAGGTGCAGCGAGGATTTTACTTTTACTAAGTTCTGTGGGGTGTCATGGCTGTACTCTTTGGCAAGTTAGAGGGAGACAGAAACAACAAAAACATGTGGCAGTCTTAGCTGATGCAAAGCAAGATTTAAATAACTAAGTTGTCCTTTTTCTCACATTTGTTATCTCTTGTCTACTGGAGTTTGTTTGTTTTTTTTTTTAAGGCAAGCAGCTCTTAAACCACAATAACAAAATAACAACAGTCGACCTCTTGTCAAACACCAGGCAAGGAAAAATACAGGGATGTGCTTTAATCTGACAGGGAAGAGGGTTTTTTACACTTCCTGACTCAATCATTCTCTGACAATTTGATTTGTATTACAGCTGTTTAGTAAAACTTACATTTTCCGTCTTCGTTCCTGCATAGGACCTTGGTATCATCTGTACTTTCTATAACTTCAAGAGATTCGCCTGGTTTAATTTGTAAGTCTTTAGGTCCCCATTTTCTCTGGGGCACATCCTGAACTGTGGTGGTAGAGTAAAGAACTTTAATTTCACCTTCAAACTGCAAAAATAAAATAAAGAGATGGTGGTTAAAAAGTGTCAACATAAAGCTTATGATCATGTGTTTTGAGACCAATATATTCTCATTTATTACTAAATTTGGGGAAATTGGGCAAATAATTGTTTATGCCATGTAGTGTGTACCCATGCTTGCTATTTTGACTGACAAATGCTCAGATCACTCCTTTTACAAGTAGTAATACTTTACCTATCAGAGACAAAATAATGGATTATTTGCAAATTGGGGCATACAAGTTAGAGGAAACCACACAGATATTTTAATCTTTATATTTTATGTAGATAAAACTTACTTTGAACTTTTTTCTGAACTCTTTCTCTTCTTTTTCCATCTTTTTATGCTTTTGTGCATCTTTTTCATCTGATTTACATTTTCCAAAACTTACTGTTGTTGAACTAAAGCAAGAAATTACAGACAAAATCAAAATTAGCAACACATCTGGGATATTGACAACCTTTCTGATCATTTTAGTGAAAATGCATTTGCCTTCATGTGTCTTCACTATGTTTTTCTTGCTCTACAAAACTACTGTGGATAATACAGTACAGATTTCATTTCAAAAGAAAAAAAAAGTTGGGGTTGTCATTCCTACCCTTCTATTTTAATAAGTTCTGATCTTAATATATGTATTGATACATGTGATGATGGAAAATTATTTGAGGTATCTACCTGCTACAACAGTATTTTACATCTACCAAAAATAGTGTAGGTGAGTGATACTCAACACTTTAGAATCTCTAGGCAAGGGGCATTTTTTGTGAAGTCTACGTTATCTCTGGGTTACAGGTTGAATAGCACGTGTCCCATTGTGGAGGCAGCTGAATGTGTTAGCCTTTCATACAGCTGCTGAGTTAGTCCCTGTGGTGGTGCAGCCCCCCTCCTCTTGAACCCCTTTTCTGGGCCACATGCCAGGGCAGCACACCAGAGCGTTAAGGCACCCCCTTAATGTGCCTGGTTCTTGCTTCACTTGGGAACGTAACAGCCTGCTACATCTGTACTTGGACCATGACGGTCTTGCTCCCCTATTGTTTGGGAACAATAAGGACTATCAATCACCTCCAGACAGCTGGTGCACCTGTACCTGGGTCACGGCCCAAAAGGGGGTGATGGCCAGAAAAGTTCTGAGTCTGTACAACTGGTGGAAAGTACCAGAATATTTTGCCATCTGAGCTGGGCCAATGTTGAAAAGTACCTGACAAAAGTCACTTATTGTGGACCTTACAAACAGTAATTCTAAGCAAGACCCTTTGAGCATTCCTGGATTGCAACTGACTGTGACCAGCATCTCCCTTGTGCTGGGATGCCTCTTGGGCACAAACTCCTAGAAGGCCAGGACAAGCTGGCCTCCTCAAGTCTCAACTATTGCCCACTGAGGAATGGTGATGCACTGTATTTACTCCAGACCTGAAGCGGGAAATGTTACCTTTAAGCTAGCTTCCTTCCTCCAGCTCCCTACCTATCTGTGTTTAAATACACACAGTTACCTTCATGAGTGTGGGTGACGCATATCATTGGCCCCAAATATTCTGCCTGTATGTACCTGTATGATTTATGTCTGTCTGTCTGTCTGTCCATCTATCCACTTTGATTTAAGATACCTTAGGGTAAGTTTGTGTGAATCTTGTCATCTTCAAATCTGTAATTTTTGCTGGTTTTATAATAACATATTTTACTGAATTTCTTATAAATTTTTTAATTAGTCAATCACTGGGTGCCAATAAAATTCAGCCTTTGATTTAACTCATCCTATTAATAAATTCTGAAGCCATGTCAAGCACCTTAATCTACAACAGTCTGATATTCCCATAGAAGACCTTGATACACCAGGGAATCTGCATTACAGAGAACTGCAAAGCCTGACAACAGCAAGTAAAGCATGTATTAAATAATTTGAAAATGCTTCACAATATATTACAGATTTCTAATCAGGGGAGTAATTCCCATTTTCACTTGCCTGAGTTCAGGAGGAGGAGGAGGGAAGTCTGAAGAGTCTACATCGTCATAAACATCGTCTCCACAGTCTGAAACAATAGTGTTTAAAGGAATGGAAAATTATGTGATCTTTCAAGTAGTGAATACATTGTGTTACGACCTACAGTAGAGTTGCTAAGTTGACAAGAAATTACAGCAAGTACTGTAGCCATTTATCATCTATAGTAACTATGGGTTCCCTGTTTCGCACCATGTACTGTGCAAAACAAACACCAGCCCACCTTTTCAGAATAAGACTCTTTATTAATAATAATAGGTATTCACTGATATTTTAATCTTCTTAAGCTGAAGCAAGTTGTAGCACATGCTGGCTAATGCAATAGCCTTTAATCTTCATTTTAATTAGTCCATTTTCCCACTGTGTTGCATCAAAGTGTATTTTTGGGGCTTGATGTTAATGTACACTCAGGCACTGCAGCAGTCTGGTCAATGCACCGTTGCTTAGAAGTGGGTATGAATCACATGTATGTTAGCTTTTAGGCCATCTTGCAATGCCACGGCACTAAAAAGATTTCCTACCCCAAGAATACACTTTGAATCACATTCAGCATATTTGTAGAGAGCAAGAAATTGTTCGAGACCTCAATCCAGAGCTAGAAAAATCACAGTAGGAGATAAAATGTTTAGAAATCAGTTTAGGCAACAGCCTTAAAAACTTGTAAGAATTTGCTTTTTATTCCGTGGCTGAGCTGATAACTGTATGTTATCTTACAAAGACACCGCAAGTCATCAAAATAACAGTCAGCATCTCTCTACGTTTGAAGTCCTGCACTAAGAGCTTGTTTCCAAGTGTATCTGTTCATACTTAATGTCAAATAAATTGAACTGGTGGAATACTCACATATAAAAATCGGCTTCTTAAAAAATATATGAAATTGTTTTCTAGAGAGCTTGCAGTGTATTTATATTTCCTTATATGTAGCCAAATCAGTCACAATATTTGAAATTTGTTTGCTGGAACTGGCTAAGCAATAGGAAATCCTGTTTCCTTCCTTGGATGTATTTTTGTGACTAACATGATACAGAGTAACGTATACAGAAAAAAGAATCAGGAATCAATATGGAGACTGAACAATAAGCTATTAATTACCTTTTTCAAACTGCTTTCTTGAAGGAGATGTGCTGGAAAAAAGAAGAGATGTTCATTAAGTATTTATATCTCATTAATAGGCTTTTGCATCATTTAAAACATTTAAAAAACTTGCAACACAAGGACTCCAAGTAATCTCCAGACATTGTGAAGCTCTGCTGACACCAGCCATACTCATGGTCTAAATGTATTTTTACCACTGTTTCAGAACTGAATGAGAGAAGATGGTGGTAAAAACATCAGTTGTTGATTTAACATCTAGGCAAGATAGGGAGAAGACAATATTTGCTATTTTCTGATTGGCATATTATTCCTAAAATTTGGATTAATGGGACTAGATTGAGGAGTTTATCTCAGCTACATTGTACTGATGAGCAAAGTACATTTTAACTGAGGATACAGCAAACTTAGATCACCAGAATGGCACAAACATAATGGATTATTTCAGTGCTTTTGAACCAAAAAAAAAATTTTTATATTTTTACCACACTTATGCAATAAATACAGCTTGTTAAGAGAGTAATTATATTTTGCAGGTGAAGAGAAAGGACGTCAGTGTTTTTGCAGAAAAGTATCATCCTGAGCTGCAATTTGCTGCATGATTCATTAGGCTGCTGTGAGAACATGTTAGTAGCATGTGATCAATGCTTTATTAGAATTAGTTAAAGTGCACTGTGATTTTTCTGGCAGACTCTTACAACAAATCTCCATTATCTTCTGCCCCATTGACTTTGGTTGTTTTTTCTCGTACACTTTTCTTTTTGTCATCTTTGACCTTTAGCTTCTTCAAGATTCCCCAGGACCAGATACCATTCTTATCTTCATCCTGTGATACAGACCTTTGGAGTATGCATGTAATTATCACAATTTAAAAGGTAAAATTCATTTTTTGAAGGTCCACTTTAAATTCTCCATTGCTGTGCATAATTCTCATTATTATCGACAATTTTTATATATATATATATATATATATATACACACCACAAGGTGAGGACACTTGCCTAAATGCTAAACACTAAAATGCTAAAGTATAAATATGTATGTTAGATCATTTGTAGATATTGAGATATATTTGTTCACATAGAAGTTAATCTAGTGGCCTACTGTTTTCATATTGTTACCCAGCAAGCTAACATTTCAGAGCTATTCTGTCTAGTTGGGGCCTGGGGGATTTTCATGATTGCAGCTGCTTTTACTGACATACCAAAATTAATTACAGAACAAAACTTCTCTACAAAAATGGAAGAACAAAAAATACAAAAAACTGAAAACACTCTGTTAAAGAAGTAAATAATTGAAATGATATAAAAACTTACTTAGTTGCAGTATCTTCTTCATCAATCCCATCATAAATTTCTTGATCAGAAGGAGGAAGTGGGAACATCTCTTGAACAGATAAAACAGTGAATTAATGCATTTATATTTAATGCTGATGAATAGGGTATTCATTATTGGCCTTTTAAGTATGTCAGATGTGTGTCCTGTTTGTGCAAGTGGAATCTTTCTATAAAGCAGCACGGCCTATTTTATGATTTAGACTTGTCCCAATTGTGAATGCCATCCGCAACATTTTAATGGGGCACTGTTAATCACAAGAGCATGAATATTAAAAATAAGTGCATTTGCATTGTATTTGATGGAATTCTAAATGGTTGATTTTGGCCCAGTCCTTATGATGACTGATGACTTTTAATTTTTGTGTGTGACTTGAGTGATGATCGAAGAGATCAGACCAACACTCTCAGCAAAGTGACATCCTGTGTTCATCCACAGATGCCAGAGGCAAGTGTAATGTAAGCTCCCCGTTTTGATCTCAGTTCTGACCTTTGAGCCCCAACTTCTTCAGTGCAAGGTTAGCTCAGTTTCCATCTACAGTTCTAGCCACTGGTCAGAATGATCACTGAAATCTGTACTTAGCTGGCAGCAGCTTCATTTAGCACTGCCAGGGGATGCTTCTGCCATGACTAGTACCTAAACTCTAAGCTGAGAAGATGAGCTGTGCTCTTGTGATCAACAGAGAATGCTACATAAATACACGTGCTAACTGGGTTTGAATGTGTCTTTCTGACAGTGTGAAACTGCTGCAGCCATGCTGGTTAGGACTCCAGAGTACTGCTGAAACTGAAGTTCCCCTGAGCTCCATCAGGAGTTGAAATGCAGCTTTAAGGGGTAGCACTACTGGCAATTTCAGAACTGGGGTTCTCCTGCGCAGATACTCTCAGTCATGTTAATATTTTGCCAGTTATACTGGTGCTCTTTGTGGGATGATTTACCTTCACACACATACACACACACAAAGTTTTATCATCTTCTGGCACGCTTCTGATTCACAGCATCTGAAGACAAAATTTCTTGCCCAAAATCCCGCTTGTGGAAAGAAAGTTAATTTGGCCACTACACCTCATTTGTTGCTTGCTAGCTAACATTTAGTACTCTTATGGGTGATTACTGCACTGCCTGGAAGCTGCAGAGCCTGGATCTAAAGGTAAGCAGTACAGAGAAACAACTCTCCCCACCAAGTGCATGTTGAACTTACTTCCAGCTCCACTTTGGCCGCCACTCTGACTGGAAAAGCAAATGAGAGACATTTTAGAGAATAAAAAAGTCATCCTTGGGAAAAAGAAAACACTGTCATCACCCATCACTTTTATAGTTACTGGTTCTAAACCTTTTGGCTTTGGCACTTGTTGACATTGACAGCTGAGCACTACGAGTTCTGCCGTGGAAGCTCAGGCACATGCTTGTGTGTTCTATATGGGCCACAACTAAATGTGACAGTTCTTCTCACACCAATTTCTTACAGTCAAGTTAGTTGCATTCTCACTAATGCTAAAGAAAACGTATCATCTGATTCATAAGTGAACTAGATCTTAGATGAGGAGAGATTACATTTTAGTAGTTTCACATAAAATAGGAAAAAATACTCTGCTTTGGTTATTTTCCTTGGAAATAATTAATTACAAATCAGAAAAGAGAATTTAGAATATCATTCACAGTAATTTAAAGAGTTGTAGGAGAGAAGAAGTTATCTATACCATCTTTAGCTAATGTAAAGAAAAAAAAGAACACAATTATAAGTAACGCTGTGAAGCAAATCCTCTATTTGTATAAATCAGTGCAGATATTTCAAACCAATGGAGGTGCACATTTTCATACAAGCAGAACAGTTGTCCCAATTATTAATTGTTAGCAACTGATAGTAATTTCTAATAAAATGTCGTTTTCAGTGAAGTGCAAATTGATGTTCACAGTTATGACAATTTAAGATATTTAGCATATATTTTATATGCCTGTTGATATCTTTAAAATAAAATACAAAATGTGACTGAGGATCATAGGATAATAATTCATGTTGGAAGGGATCTCAAGAGGTCATGTAGTCAAACTTGATGAGAATATTAATATCACTGAACACTAGAGAGTGCATCCACACCCTTGAGATGACACAGTAAACAAATGAAGTTATTGATAACTAGCTTTCACTGGGTGATGCTTTAAACTTCTAACTGCCAGTTTCTAACATTTCAAGGACTATGTATTAGCCCAGCGTTCAAGTAATTGAAAAAAACCCTAATAGGTTCACAGTAACTGAGATTATTTCCAGGTTAGAGCCTTACTTATACATCAAAACAAGGTATCTGTTAAACTCTTGTGCCAAGAAATCCTGAAATACAACAGCCTTAGTCACATATTAATTTTGGAATATTAGTAATACTACTGATAATGAGATAATACTATTTGGTCAAAAGGCTTTTTTTAGTATGGCATTCTTACAGTGGTTTCAGAACATGGTGATGTATGTCAGACCTTCCAACGATTCATGCTCATGAACTGAACAGAATGCTATTAATCACTAGAGAAGATAAAAATGTCAAAATACAGCTTAAAGGATTTCAGGAACCTAAGCCATTCATTCATACTCCCAAGTTCCTTACACTTATTCTAATACACAACAGTGAAGTATTCTTGTTTGGGTTTGAATTCAATAAATTTTCTAAATTCTTTTCATTGAGGTGGTTAATTATAGTGCTTGCCATAGTGGAAAGGATTGGTCAAAGATACTTCTGAAACAAAGTACCTAATACTCAGATTACCCAAAACCTAGAACAACTAAAGCAACTCCTCTGGCTGGGTTATGATGCTATGAGACAAATGTGCAGGGGGGAAACTGATACTGAGCGACCTGGAAAAGTATGAGATGATGCGAATCTGTATTGGTTGCATAAAGAATGCCAGCCTCAAAGCCAATCTTTCTAAGCAGTGTTTCTGGAGCTCATGAGGGTGTTCCAACAGCTGAGGATGTTGTCTACATGGACTTTAGCAAAGTCTTTGATGCTGTCTTCCACAGCATTTTCCTGGAGAATTGTGGTGAATGGAGTAACATGCAGTTGGCAGCCAGTCACAAGAGATGTTCCCCAGAGGTCAGTACTGAGGCCAGTTCTCTTTAGATTCTTTGTCAGTGATCTGGATGAGGGAATAGAGTGCACCCTCAGTAAGCTTGTAAACAAGACCAAGTTGGGTGGGAATATTGATCCATGTGAGCGTAGGGAGGATCTACAGGGGGCTGTGGACAGGCTGCATCATTGGGCTGTAGCCAGGTTTATGAGGTCAGGAGGCTCAGTACTGCGTCCAGCAGTTGGATCACAACAACTTCAGGCAGTGCTACAGGCTTGAGGAAGAGTGGCTGGAAAGCTGCCTGACAGAATAGGACCTGGGGGTATTAGTTGTCAGCTAGCTGAACATGAGCAAGCAGTGTGCCCAGGTGGCCAAGAAGGCCAACAACATCCTGGCTTGTGTGGCCAGCAGGACTAGGGAACTGCACTGGAGAACTGCACTGATGAGGCCACAGCTAGAGTATTCTGTTTGGTTTTGGGCCTCTCACTACAAGAGAGGCATTGAAGGGTTGGACCATCCTGAAAGGAGGGCAATGAAGCTGGTGACAGGTCTAGAGCAATGAGAGTGATCAGGAGTTCCCCATTGCAGTGAGTGCTTCCATTGCTTTTAGGGTCCTTTATCCTTCCATGCTAGAAAAGCCACTGTGTGACTTCAACAACAGGAGGGAATTGCGCTTCCTGCAGGTGCTTTGTAATCCTGCATGTTTTGCAGTTTGTTCTTGTTTGGACTGCAATACTGTAGGTGATCTTTCAATTGTATACATTCCTCTTGAGTATGAGTGCTTCCTGAATCCATTGTTGTTCTGGCTACTTCAGGTTGAAGGGCTCAGTTACATGTCTCTGATACAACTGTCCGTTCTTTTGTGACAAGAGTCTGCTTTGTTATTGTAAAATGTGATACAAAACTGGGAGTGGCCGACACAGCAGCAGGCTGTGCTGCCATTCAGTGACACCTGGACAGGCTGGAGAGTTGGGTGAAGAGGAACCAAATGAAATTCAACAAAGGCATATGTAGGGTCCTGCAACTCAGGAAGAATAACCCCAGGCACCAGCACAGGTTACGGGCTGACCTGATGGCAAGCAGTGCTGCACAGACAGGCCTGGGAGTCCTGGCAGAGAACGAGTTATCCATGAGGCAGCAATGTGTCCTCACAGCCAAGATGGCCAATGGTACCTGGGGTGTGTTAAGAAGAGTGCAGCCAACACACCAAGGGAGGTTATCCTCCTCTGCCCTGGTGAGGTCACACCTGGAGTGCTGTGTCCAACTCTGGGCTCCCCAGTTCAAGACAGACCGAGAACTACTGGGGAGAGCCCAGTGTAGGGCTACAAGGGTGATGAGGGGCCTGGAGCACCTCTCATGAGGAAAGGCTGAGAGAGCTGGGTCTGCTCAGCCTGGAGAAGACTGAGAGGAGATCTGATCATTTGTTATAAATATCTAAAGGGTAGATATCAAGAGGTTGGGGCCCAACTTTTCAGGGGTGCCCAGGGACAGGACAAGGGGCAATGGGCACAAACTGGAACACAGGAAATTCCAATACAATATGAAGAAAAACTTCTTCATTGTGAAGGTGACAGAGCATAGGGACAGACTGTGAAGAGTGGTTCTGGAGTCTCCTTCTGCAGAGATACTCATAACCCACCTGGTCACAATCCTGTGGTCCTGCTTGAGTAGTGGGGGTGAACTAGATCATGTCCAGAGATCCCTTCCAACCATTCTGAGATTCTGGGATTCTGTCATTCTCCTGTCTAGACTGACTGGTCTGAATCACTAGTTCATTTCATGCATACTTTATACATACCTGCTAATACTGTCCTGTTCTCCAACATCATCATACACTTGGTCACTTTCTGGCTGTTTCACAGCAGCTCTGGTAGATGGTTTTTGCTTTCTTCTTAAAGAATCATAATCAATCTCCACCATGGTGGTTTTAATGTATCCATCTAAATGAAGGAAACCATGTAATTAGGAAGTCACAGTTTTAAAGCTCATGGTAAATGGATGAGTTTAATAAAAGGTTCACAGTCAGTGATTGAATTGTTTTGTGTGATCTTCAAAAACTTTCAAAGAATTGTCTCATCCCAAGCAGCCTCAGCTTGAGTCTCCAACTGTCTACAGAAATACATATCTCAGGTCTCCCCCCAAACTTCTCAGCTTCATTTTCTGTGCAGACAGCAGGAATCACGGGCCAAGCTCCTTTTCTTACCTAACCTTGGAACCACTGCAGTCTTGTGGCACATTTTAGGGCAGTCCATGACAAAAAGGTTCTGATAGGTTAGCAGGAGGGAGAGACATTTTGCACTGATTTTGCTTTAGGTTGGTAGGAACGCTGCAGCCGCATTGCTATCCTCTCGTCCCTGTATCTTACCTTAAAAGATCTCGTTATACCAGAGTGCAATGGCTCAGGAGAAACCTGTGGTGGAGCAGTTGGCCTGAGGGGAATTTTAGACAGGCATACTGCCAGTACCAAGAAAGCACGAACCAATTTTCTTAAAGGTGAAAAGTTCTCATGCATTTCTTGAAAATGGAAAGTCCCCCACCCTGCAGCTTCTGTGTGATCCCAGTTTTTCGTCTGCTTCCCCTCCAATCTGCAACACATTGTGGGTTTTTTCTTTTGCTTAAATAACCAGAACTGATTTTCCTCTGTTGTTTTATCTTCCTCACAGACTATTATTGGCCTGTGAACATTTAAGGCTGAAGCATTTGTGAAAAAAATTGGATTGTACCATTGCCACTTGTCAGTGGTACAAGCCTTCTACATCTTGCAGTTTTGCTGAGGTAAAAATAAGTTTATGAAAAGTAAATGAATTAGAGGTAAATTAATTAATTGGCTGCACATGCTAAATCAAATACCGTTCTCTGAGCCCTCACCAAGATTAATTTTCCTATGTACAAAACGGTCCATAAAAAAAACTTGAAAGTATCACAGGAAAGCTGGTATCAGAACTTCCCTCTGAGATCATCATCGCCGATCCCCTTGCCCAAGCAGGTTGCTAGAGCAGGCTGACCAGGACCATGTCCCACCACGATTTGAAGATCTCCATGTATGGAGAATCCACCACCTCTTTGGGTAACCTGTTCCCTTGCATGGTCACTCTCACAGTGAAAAAGTGTTTATTTATGTTCAGACAGAATTTCATGTGTTTCAGTCTGTGCCTGCTGCTTCTTGCAATGTCACTGGCTATGACTGGAAAGAGCCTTCTTCTTCTTTACACTCCCCTGTGCATCAGATACTTAAGAACAAGGGGTCCCCTTTGAGCCTTCCCTTCATCAGACTGAACAGTCCCAGCTGCCTCAGCCTCTTTTCGTATGAGACATGCTCCAGTTCCTTTATGTGTTTTTACCTCCAGTACGACAAAGTGCTCAGCTGGTATTGTCCAGTTCTACATGTGTGAACTGTCTTACTGAATTTATTGTCATTTTAGCCTCCTTGAATAACAAGCAAGTGCTTTAGTAATTTTCAGTGATTTTATGGATCAGTCTTTTAATGTGCTTGTTACAGCCTGGGATCATTGAGCCCTTATCATACTCATAGACCCCCTGATTATATTTATAAAATTAGAGAAACATCTTGGAATTCAGGCAAAATAAAATCTAGAAATCAGTTAGAAACTTTCTGTAGATTTAGGAACAAGACAAACTTGCCCTTAAAACAGGACCTTATATTCCCTCCTTCTATTTTAGAAATACCCATGATATTTTTAATACAAAGACATTAAAAAATGCAATCCTTATTACTTGCACACAGTGCAATTCTGATACTATTTGAAGGCTGACATGGAATTACTTCTAAATAGGTCCAAGAAGATTCCAACATATTGTTTCTAAGTTTTCCTAGTGCCTGTAGATGTTACATTATGTTGTAAAATAACTTCCTACTATGAATTAAGCCTTGCATGCCAGCTAAGGACAGGAAGGTGAGTTGTGGTAATTCTTTACTTCGGTGGCCAGTGACTCAGCCGTGGTGAGGATACACTGTGGTGCAATGCTCACATGTTTGCTGTCATGCAGTGAAAACATACAGGAGCACAGTGAAGAAACAGAACTCACAACATCCTTTTATCCTGCCCAGCCACTTTCCTTCTGGGTTGTCTGTGAGGCGAATGATTTCAATCTCATCACCCTGTTTGACAGTCAGCTCATTCTTCCCTCCTTTGTGGTCAGCACAAACTCGTGCCTGATGAAGGACTTGGATGGGTCCCGTTAGCTGCAGAGAAGAAGCAACAAAAGAAACCACAGATGTGGAAAAATTTAGTTCTTTCCCAAACATTCAGACAAAAGACAAAATAACTGTAACGATGACTACTTGTTTCATTGATATTTAAAATGAATAGTCTAGGCAAATAAACAGGAAGCCATTGCTCCTACCTACTAAACCACCCAGATTAATAATCAGGAATGAAAAGAGAGGGCAATGGCATAGCAGTAGAGCAGCTGAAGAAATGACTGGCAAATAAAAAGACTAAAACCAACAGGCTAACCTCTGGAGCCTTTCACAGGTTCTCAAAACAGACATATTTTTAATTCCAGTGGGCAGCTCCATGTATTTCCAGCAGAACTACTCATATGAGTAAATGTTCATAAACATAAATAAGTCTACCACAAAATGTTCTGTGTTTACAATTATACTGTATAAATGATCCTACAAGTACTTACAAGAGATGATCACACTGCTTACTGGAATTAAATTTGTGAGTTCTTTAGTATGTGTTATGGAGAAACTACTTTGGATCTCAGTATCTGTGGCTTTAAGATATATGTGATCTTGCAGAGGCATGTATTTGTTTATAATTATAGACTACCTCAGGAGTATCTATCCTGTATAGGTGGTGAAGAAATGGGAAAGCAAATATGCACTAAAATATACTTGTTTGCATTTAAGAATAATAACAAACTTTAATGGCTGCAAGAAAGCAGCCTGCAGCCTGAGAGCATTCAGTGCACGAACATCTACCCTTCATAGGAGTTGTCCGAAAAATAGACTTGAGGCCTGAGAAATTCTGGCTAGGGCACTATTATTATCTATTAGTAATTTCCTTTAATATTTGCTTCTCAACTCCTGTCAGTCTCTCTACAGCAGAACAAGGCCATGATGTGAGAAAATCACTGACTTTACTGTGCACAGAGAATAATAGGAAAAAACCCAAAGCCACCCACGATGTACAGCGACACTGAAAGAGGCACAGGGGAGCTTTGTGAACAGGCAGCAGTTAGCAGGAGGTGACCAGCAGCTTTGTAAACTGTGGCACCACACTGACCACCAGCTCTATAAAACTGATATGAACCAGAAAATACTGTCTCACCATTTAGCCCCTAGGCTTTGACAGCGACTTTGATATGTGCCCTATCCCATTCCTCCCCACTTAGTCTGGAAGTCCCTTGTGTCCCCTTAGAAGGGAAGGCAATGAGTTACCGTGTAATGTTGAAATCCCTTAAGCACTGGTTGCTGTTATACCTGAGTCCAGGGAAGCAAAACCCACTAAGCATATGGGATCCAATTCCCAGGAGTCTTGATGCTATTTTAGTAATGTAAATGGTTTTTAAACACAAAAAGTGAAAGGAAAAGGTTTTAAGGCTTTTTTTAATATAGAAAGTGAGAAGGGAATTTAACAGAAACTATAGAAGAACTGAAAAGATGTCTTTGCCCTAAGTACAAAGCCAGAAGTGAAGCATGTCTCAAACACAAAAGGGTAGCTAACACCTTTATTCAGAATTTATCCAGGTGCTTGAAGTACCTACCATAACAAATAGGGTTTGAACTTGACAATGCTAGATTGTCAAGCAATGCTTCTTATGTGTCTTTGGTCAGATTACAAAACAAAAAGCTTACTTTGAACTTCTTCCTTATTTCCTGCTCTTTCTTTTCTTTTTCCTTTTGTTCTTTCTTCTCCTGGTCCATTCTTCTCTTCTCTTCCTTGTCCCGCTTCTTCTCTTTTTCCCTTGATGATCTGAAAGTGCATTACCAGGACTGAATGTAGCTGTGAAGCAAATCTCTCTATAGCTTTCTTACCCACAGTTAACAGACAACTACATGTGATGGAAAAATATTTCT
Organism: Porphyrio hochstetteri; assembly: GCA_020800305.1. NCBI lineage: Eukaryota > Metazoa > Chordata > Aves > Gruiformes > Rallidae > Porphyrio > Porphyrio hochstetteri. Next base: position 76,889,309 of record CM036938.1, on the reverse strand, counting down.
CCTGGTGAAATTACAGGTACAGATTCTAAATCTTAGCGTGGCCACAACAGGTAAAGTAAGCAGCTCTTCCTCTTATGTTACATAAATAATTCAAAGTGTCTGCTTTCAAGAGGACAATACACCAGAAAAGTTGATCTGGAGCTAAGAGACCGGCTCTACTTGTGCATGTCTAAACATCTCTGAGCTAATTTTGGCAAGCAAACTTGGAAACTGGTAGCAGTCTAGGTGGTATGGCACTAGCTGCAGATGTTAAATATTTACCCAGGCCATCAGTGGTTGATGCAGCCTGAATTACCACCAGACTGTGGTTTTAAACCTAATTGCAAACTATTCCAGCAGTCTACACAAATAACAGTGAGTCTTTGGACTGCATAATAAATGTGCCTATCGTGCCAGGGTACATTGCCTGCTGTGCCATGTGTGCCATGTACTGGATGGTACAGAGATGTGGGCTCTGGGATGTAATTGGGACTGTAGCTGTAGTTATGCCCTTCACTGAAATGGTTTGGCTGGAAGAGCTACGCTTTACAAATCCTATGGAGCCTAGTGAGGCTCCATCCTCGTCTGTTTTGGTACTATTTCAAACTCATTTGGTACATATCAAACTCAAACTATATTGAAAAAAAGACTGAATGGTGATCACTATTTTTGATGATACAGTTTTAAAATTATCTACTTTCAAAGGAAATTCAACAATAAAATTTTGCTGGAAGTAATTCTACATCTAAAACAAGGCATTTTAGTGTAGGAACCTCAGACTCCTACTTATTCCAAGGGAATTAGAGTTTTTCTTTGACTACTGTCATACAGTGAATCCCATACATTAAGGCATTAGCCAGGCAAGAGACTCCCCAAAGTAAAGGGCTAAGGGGCAGAAGAATGACTAGAGATGATACTCAGTCTCTGTAGTGATACTAGGGGGCTCAGGCTGTAAATCCAGTCTCTCGTAGGGGTTCTAAGCTCATTTATCTGCAAAGCAAGAAAAACAATCACAACAAAAGATCTATCTGGGACCATAGTACCAAGGGGATGAGTTTACTTTTTCTCCTAGGCTGTAATTCCAAACAGTGATTCAAATGTGTTCCTTAGATCAGAAATCTGACTTGTCTTATCTAGCTCACAGTAACCTCGCGGGTTTATTGCGGGAGTTTTTCCAGCCTAGGGCACAGCAGATCTAAGTAGGAAGCAACCTGTGAACAACCTGCCTTTCTCTGAGTGAAATGAATCAACACAGTAAGGCCTGGCAGGGATTGCAGTGGACCCACACTGCCATGCCAGATGAAGTATCTCTGTCAGCAAGCTTTACAATAGGTTATAGAGTTTAAAATTACTACCTGATGTCATTTATATCTTCATACATCTCTCCATCACTTTCTTGGCCCTATAAGAAAATTTCAGTTTTCAATGGCCTAGATACATTTTGAAAGACATGAAGAACATTTACAACAAAATGTAAACAGAGATCAATTTAATATTCCAAACTCCAGTTACTACATTATTCAAACCCACTCTCTTTTTTTCTGGTTTTGTTTTTATGATACCCCAACTATAGTCCTGCATTATTACAATCATACTAACACATTGCTTAATCCTAAGTGGATGTTTTAATTGCAGAGTTAGTCCTGGAATCCCTTTATCAGCACTGATGATTGCACTGATGTGACAAAGGTGCCAGGGGTAGCAGCAAACTGGTACGCTATGGATCTAAATGGGAGCCTGATGAGGGTCTCATGGACTGTTTTAGTTCTAATACAGCCAGGTACTTAAAGACATGATACAAACATGTCCTTAATTGAAACAAGTGGTTTGTTACTGGAATATAATGGGGACATTTCAGTAAATGAAAAGTCAGTGGAAATAGAAAGGGTGGATTTGCTTTTTTTTTTTTTTTTAAATCAACTTTTGGCATCTAGCCAGCTTTGATAATTAGTTCCAGTTTGCTCTGCTTACCTGGTTTTACTTCTGTCCTTCACAGTAAAGAACTGTTTGTCTAATTTACTGTCAATATACCAGATTAATTCTGCAATTAATTTTCTAATGTGTTGATAGGATTTTATTAAATTTCTAAGTCTGTACTAAGAAGGATAGGTTTATCATGGAGGATAACACTTACCCCCTCTGTACTTCCATGACCTATGTGACAAAGAATAAAAACATGATGTTTATTTTTTTTGCCTTACAGAAAACAATCTCAGTGTTAACTATTTAGAAACTGCTAATAATACCAGTGATATTAACTAGAAATATGTGCAGGTGTCTGGCTTTTAATTAGGGCATGAATGCGAAAACTAGAGTTTTAACCAGATTGCTTTTGTAGTTTGCTGTGAACTAGAAATACCCACGAAGTAGCATATCTCACCATGTATTTTTAGAAGTGGAATTTTTTTAAAGGTTCTTTTGCAACACTGATGAACTTACCTATGCTATTTATTTCCAAAAAAGCCTATTTATACCAGAAAGTCATTGTAAAAAACTTAATAAATCCAAACAGACCTCAAAGCACTTGCTTGCCCCAGCCCAACAGCTGAACAAGGAGGCCAAAGGCTCTTTAGGTAACCTAGCCTTTACCCTTGGCTGCAGAAGAAGAGACTCTCTGAATCTCCTGCTTCCTCCTTACTCTGCAGGTGGTTGGGTAAGAAAAGAGCTTGGGCTCAGTCTCAGCTCCACAGCCCAGACTGCTGTACGACAGGGAAGGCTAGCACACTAAATGATGCATACTGTGCCTGGCACAGACCAAGTCCTCTCGAGGAGAGATCAGAGGGCAGATTGAAATTCCTTGTGTCACAAGCTGCTTCTCTGGCTGCTCCTGGTACAAGATCACGACTCACTGCCTCTTATTGAAGGCAGACCACAAAGAGACATTAAAAGCACTGTCAACAATTTATTTATTTTTTTTAATCAAGTCTAAAACAATGCCTGCTTCATCAAAGCACACGACTTCAACTCTGAAAGAGCAGCATTCATTTTCGTTCAGATTGGACAATCTGGTAATTCGTGGTCCCAGCATATTTCTAACCAAAAAAAAGGGGGGGACAGGCGAGATATTTAAAGCAGTTCCTGAAAGTCTGACATATTAACTAAAGAACAGTTAGTGTTACGAGACAACCGTCTACATCCATAAAACTGCAGAAACAGCACAATCAGTTGCACAAGTCACTCATGAATACAGTATGCTTTGGCTTATTTTATAAATACAGTGTGCTTACAGCTTCATATAGCTGCCATTAATTAAAATGTGTGCATCTTACCCTGTGAAACAAATTCAACATCATCATAATTTTCTTCATTTTCTGGACTTCTGCAAATGTGAAAAAAGAGACATATGAAACCTATGAGGATGGGTTTATAAAGGTGGTTTTATGATTGCATTTTCACACACCACTGTTCTGCTACTTTTTTCAGCTATTTTATACAATGTCTGGGTAGTTTGTTGCGCCCTACATGCTACTCAAGTGCCCATGAGATTCTGACCTCGACTTGATTTCTCACCCAGGGACACCTTGTAATCCTGAGTAAAAAAGGGGAAAATGAGCCAAAGGTGCTCAGATACCATGGAAGTGAGTGATGTATCAAAAATATAATAGGCAGATGGGATGACTGAAAGGAAAGATTCTGTTGGGCTTTGTAACCATCTCCACAGATGCCGGCTTTTTACAAAAGGCACAAGCAGAACGCCAGACTTTTGCACTATTTTAAATATCGGTCTAAGACTTTGCTCCTTGACTTGCAGAGTTTAGAGTCTCAGCAAGAAACAAGAAAAACACTGGTATGAGGTTAGGCCAGGTAAAAGGTCTCTGATGCTGTTAGATTTAAAAGTTCTCTCAGACTGAGAGAAGGAAGAAATTGAGAGCGTAATGGGTCCCTTCCGACTCAGGGTACTCTAGGATTCTAGGACTTAAGCTTTGTAACACCTTAAGACGGTTGAAAGAAAACTAGGGCTGAGAGTCATCATCAAAGGGGTGTAATCAAAGGAAAGGCTTGAAAGCAGAACGTGATTTTTTAAAACTGGCTTGATGGAGAAAGCACCGAGACAGGGCGAAAGAAAAGTTACCAGCGCCCGGGCACGCGTTTCCAGCAGGGCCGGAGCGCTGGCGGGTACGGGCGGCAGGGAGACAACCCGGAGGTAAATGCCGCAGGGGCCCTAAGGTAAAGAGGACACGCTCGGCTCCCGAGCACTCGGGCGGGGGACATCGAGAGGGCGTGGGGACCGGCGGACCACCGGAAGGGCACCGGGAGAGCAGCGGGGGGATATCGGGGCGGGGGGGGGGTTACTGGGAGGGCACCGGAGGGATACCGGCGACGGTGGGGAGGCACCAGGAGAGCACCGGGGGGGGATGTCGGGGGGGCGGCACCGGGAGGGCACCGGAAGGATACCGGGACGCAGCGGGAGGGCACGGGCGCTGCGGCCAGCAGGTGGGGCGGTGGCGGCGGCTCCCCGTCCGTACCGACAGGCAGCCTGCGCGCTGGCACACAGCCCGTCAGTGCCGAACAGCCCTCCCCGTTCCGTTTGCTGCTAGATGGAGCAACTGCTGGCCAGAGAGCCGCTCGCTGTTCAGGGTCAGCTCCTTTCCGGTCAATTTTGACTTCCCTGTCACACGTAAGTGCTTTTAAGCCTTTGTTGCTGGGAGGTTCCCCTTTTGCGTGCAGCTCTTTGAAGAAGGGTACAGAAAAGAGCCCCAAATGTGACAGAGGGTACAGAAAGGAGCCCCACATGTGACAGAGGCTTCTCACGGTTACCGCAGCAGGCCGTGGTGCGGCTCCTGGTGCAGTTTCACAACCAGCACTGAGCTCGGTACCTCCAGCTTGCAAAACTGCTTCCTGAGTGTCGACTGACCGACCTGACGCTCCTGGCCGTCTTCGTCCAGAAAAATACAGGGGAAAGCATCAGTTATCGATGCAACTGATTTTCTACCAGTGTATGAAGTCTTTGAATGCTGCTGGAGCACTCAGCAGCCTGTCTGCTCCCTCTTTCCCCTCACCAACAGGGCAGAAAACGTGGGTTGTTATAGGTAAGACCATTTAGGAAAACAGCAGATGAAGATTTCAAGTTAATAACTATTTCTAAACAGGCCAGAGATAGAGTAGGATAAGGAAAGTAATCTGGGACACCTGCAGCCTTAATCTGCTGCTGTGTGAGCAAAGGAATAGGCAGATAAAGGTGAGAAAAAAAAGACCTTTGGGTTGATGTTCACTTACATAGTTTCAGAGCTGGGCTTGATGTTTCTGGGAGGCAGGCTGGGAGCTGCAGAGCTCTGCAGGGACGGGTAAGAGACTGGTGGAGGGGGTGGCAACTGTGCAGCAGAGTGTGGTGGAGGTACGGGTGGGGAGAGTGCTGCTGAGGAAGGTGCTATCTGTTTCAAACCTTCATTTTTCGGATCTGAAAAAAAAGGAGAACAGGCTGAATTTATCAAGCAAACAGCTAAGGAAGGAACCTCATTGTTTACACAGAGTATTAAATATCGGTACTGCACGCACTCCAGAGCAAATAGATTTTGTTGAACTTGCTACTTAGATCTATTTGGTGCCTTATCTTAGCAGAGTAGAAAGGCTCTGCTTAGTAGAGCATACTGCCTGTAGAAGGCCTTAAAAATGCCTTTGCCAGAACATGGACAGGACAGAAACCCATCAGTTCATTCAGTGTATAATCTCCTGTGCTTTAAAACTTAGCTATCATTTAATTCTGCAGTTTGCTTGAAAAGGCCAGCTGCGGAGTTTCACATGAGTCTTGCTGGAGTTTTCCTTGCTCAGAGTCCGAGTCTCAAGGGAAGGGATGAGAGATAAAGAAGTATTTTGGTATTGATGAAGAGGTGTACGTGTCTCTTTACATTTTCAAATACATTTGTAATGCAAGTTATAAAAGGCTGGGCTTAATTTTCTAGCAAGCCTGTACTAGAAAATTGGCAGTTTGAGAAGCTGGAGAGAAGCTATGCCCTCAACAAGCAGGTGCATCCTTAAAAACAAGATGATGCAGTGCAGCCAGCACAGAAGCCATAATTACATGAGTGGGCTGGTGTTCATGTGTGCTGCACCAAATTCATGCTCCCTGCACAAGCCACAAGCAAACTGTAGTAATCATTGCCTTGAGAGTATACGTTGAGAAAAGCTATTCAACGTGACCAAATGAAATCACTGTTTGGATGCTATGATGTTAAACACAGAATTTTGATTCAAGTATCAGATTAAAAGCTACGCAGAAAAAATTTTCCTCAGCTGTAAAGAGGAAGGTCCAACAAAATCTAAGAAAGAGGAGAACAGAAAATCTTTTAAAATCAATTACAATGAAAACAAACCCTCTTGACTTCTGGAGATTTTCTTCAAGTTCACACCTATATACTGGAGATTAAAATCTTGTCAAGAAAAAGAAACTTTCACTACATTGGAAAAAAGTGGCTTAATCACAAAACAATGACAAATATTAAGTAGTGCTTAATATGAAGACTGACAGTTATAAAAAATACCGAAAGTTTCCTTTACCTACTTGGGAGTCTGAAATTCTGTCCTTGGGATAGACAGGAAAAGAGGAATTGATAATATTTAAGGGACCTCCCATGTGCCACATGGAAATCAAAGTGAAATTACCAACCTTTCACTGTTTTTCTGCTTGTTAACAAAAACTCAACTACTGGCTAAATTGGGCTTCATAGCTGCTTGGAGCAGCTGGTCAACATACATGTCAGGAACAATTATCAGAAATTTATTAAGTTCCTCCATTACTTAAAGAGCAATGTACTGAAATGCCCAACATTGCTGATTACTCGGGTGACTTCTTTGGTGTTTTGTAAGGAACATTTACCTTGCAAAAACAGACTCTTGCAATTTATAAGCCATGTTAAAGTTTTATGGTATCAGGTATCTTTCTATTCACATTTCTTTTTTTGATTCAAAACTATAACCCAAAAGTCAATTTAAATAGCCCTTTAACTCAGTACTGAGGAGGCTACATCAGGGTTAATGTGTGCCAGCTGGAGAGAGCCCAAAGGAGAACAGTGAGCATGGCTGGAGGTCTAGAAAACATGAATTCTTGGAGATACTGAACAACTGATGGTTGTTTAGGAAAACATGATAAGACTGAGGGAGAGCAAAATGAATACCTAAGTGCTTGGCAGAGAAGAAAGGGATAATTTTTATTTTTCTTAATTTCTGTGGTGGAGAATGCAAGAAGTAATGGGTATAAAGGCCAGCAACACGTGTTTGGAGACACTTTCTAATAGTCAGGGTGGAATTTCCATGGCTTGAGGTCCGTGTTGAACCAGTAGAATGCACATGGCATAAATAAGTTCTAGCACATTTGTTTTTACCCCACATATAGGGATAGACCAAACAAGTTCTTTACGGCCTTTCCAATTCAATGATGACATCCTCTGTTGTCCTGTATTTTGCAAGACATCACACTTAAAATACTTGCCCCTATATTGAGTCCAAAAGCTAGAGATCTTCTAAAACATCATTTTGGCTAAAAACTTTTTAAAGTCAAAAGAAAGAATGTATCACTACAGAATTTGTTTAATCAAGTTCACTCACTGTTAAAATCTGGATCCTATTGTTTTCTAAATTCATTAGGCTTCAGGTTCTATTCTTTTTATTTTTACCTTTTCTTACTAGATCAAAAGCCTTTAAATAACCACTGTTTTCTATGCATAATGTATTGATACCACTGAACTTAAACAATATCTCAGATTTCTTTTTGGTAACTTTAAACACAAATTTTTAAATCTTATCTCAAGACATTCCTTTTTTTTTTTTCCATCTAGCAATACATTTATAGCCGATCTCTCCAAGTTTTACAGCATTACAAAAAATCTGGCACTGAAATTCTCCACAGCACGCACTTGCCTGCCACATGCAGTGACAGAAATTACAAGTCGTTCTTTATCTGGCCATATTTCTATGATTACATACAGTAGGTTTCAGTGTCTTCTCCCACTGTCATCCTTCCTCCTGTTTTGGAAATGCAGGCACCTGAATATCAAACTAAGGCTTATTAGCAAAAAGCTTTTACTCAAAAAATTTCTAACTATGTGGACAATTCTTAAGGGTAAAACTCCAAGAACTTAGGGTTACAGGCTGGAAACCATTATGCATTAGATTGTTGCGTCAGATCACTGTCCTTGCTCAACTGTAGAGTCCTTTATGATATCTAGATTTTTTCCCGAGGAACTACATTATCTCATTTTACAGGGACAGTTTACATTCCTTCATTCTACACATACATGTGCATTTGAGTAAGGACAAACATTTTTTAAAGGAGCCAAGATTACACATGATTGTGCTCTTTTTACATCTGAGTCTCCAGTGACTGTTTGCGTAAAACTCTTCACAGTCTTTATTCATCCACAGACTTTATCAGCTATAATCTCTTATTGTTCTAAATCCCTGATAAAGACAAATAGCACTGACAATCTAAGCATGTATCTGCTGTTGAATTATTTTAAATGGATTCTAACTAAAGCAAGAAGCCAGAAAATGTTCATTCATAAATCCATATTAATCAGAATTAATTATACTCTCACATTTTTGTGTTTTAACAGGGAATCCTGTATCAGTTTTTCTGTTGGTATATTTATATTGCCTTAATACAGTGTTATGTACACACAAAACATGCAAAGCATGCATACTTTATGTCATCATGTCATCATACACCATTAATTCATTTTTATTAGTTTGTAGGACTAAGGCAAAAATTCTGGTCAAGTCTCTGTGCATAATAGTTCTTTCATCTGATGTCTCTTGAGATCCAAATCCAAGCAATAGGAAACTGAGCAAGGAAGGACATGCATTTTCGATTAAATGCTTATTTTTAAGTATAAGGGCTGAACAACCTGTCACTTTTAATTTATGTACATTGCTGGAATCTAGCAGTAACTAAATGATCATTATATTACTGGAAACAGTGTTTAGGTTTTTTTTTTCCCATTATCACTGACTCTTCTCTGCTTTTAGAGGTGTAATTACCTACACTCATGACCAAGACTGATGTGGGTGTAAAATGCTTTTCTGAAAATAATGGGATGAGTTAGGTAGGAAGCTGTTACAGTCAGGCCCACAGAGCCAAATGTTTCAGTCATGTTTTGTTTCCTATTTTAATGGAAAGTTTCATTTTGACTGCAGTTCCATATTTTTTGCGTCTCTGAGAAACTTGGTACTCTGAGGAGATGGAAAGGGTCTGCATGTATAGTGGAACTGAAGTCAGCTCTGGGTACTCAGAACAAGAAATCAATGAAATTACATCCTGGCTTCCCAAGCACCCTTGTCAGAGGAAGCGGTATTAGTGACCATTACTGTGCGGTTGCTTTGCGCTAACACCTGGTAGCTGAGGCACTAACACCTCAGTCTCCAAATAGGCTCTTCTCTTTTCTTGGGACTCTCAGCTGTTTCGTGCTGTGCTGCACTGAAGAAACCTGCAGAAACCGATGCTTTTCATGAAGAAATGGAAGAACAGATTAAAATTAGCAAGTTCCTCAAAACCTGGCAGCTGTATAGCGGCTAAGAGAAACTTGCCTTCAAAACTGTCCATAGAAAGTACCAAATATCCTGCTACACTGCTGCTTGTGGTATTAAACAAGGGACTGGCAAACAGATGAACAGTATCTAATTATCACCCTGAGCAGAACAGAAACAGTCAAAGAAAAAAGACATTTCTAGCACCCAGTTTCACTCACCAGCTAGTTCAGTATCCACTGGCTGAAGAAACAAACCCTGATAATCAATTCAACCTTTGTTGCAATAGAGTGAGATTACTTGGCAGGTTTTTAACTGACAACAATGGCAAATAATAATTTTTATAATCTCCCTTGAAGTAGGAAATTATCCCACCCTGGCAGAGGGCTATTTGTATTTTTCTCACACCTTGGCTGGTCTGCAGCAATAATGTTTACCTGCTCGCTGCTTAAAAAATTCCAGTTAGCTCAGAACAGCTGTGCAGCATCTTACCAGTAACACATACACTTGCAAATGCACTAGCCTGGTCTCCAGTCATTACACAATCCAAACTTAGCCACAAAGACTTAACTCCTAAGTTTAAGGTCTCAGGTTGCAGCATCCAAGACACCCATTGCCTCGACACAGAAGTCCAAGACTGCATGCTAAGCAAAACTGGAACTGAACAGCAATGTATATCACAGTAGCTTCTGTTTCAAGTTCACTCTGATCACACCTACTTCACGACAAATACTTTGCAATAGACATATATATGTAAGAAGAACCCTTCCACAAAAACGCAATCTCTTGCACATGCAGGGGAAAATCTGCTTCTTCACTTCATATCCTGAAAAGGACACCTCCCCCTCTCTTTCTCTAGCCTAGAGTATGACCTTTGGTAAGATCTTATTCCTTTTGACCCCTGATGCTGTGAGCTACTGATGAGATGTCAACCCCTTCTGCTTGTATAACTTTAAAGAAAACTGGACAATGTTCAGCTACTGCAAGGTGTCTCCAAAAATTCTGCAGGAAAATGTGCCTGGAATCTTAAATATCTTAATAAATTTCTTTAGTTTGCATAGAAAAGGACTTCAGGATTTTTAAAGCAGTTACAAGGTCAACAAAATGCAAATGCAACATCGTTTTTCAGTTTTACTGCAAAACACTTCATTACTACATGCAAGATCTGGGAAGCTTTCTGGGTTTTACAGAGGGTTTGCTAATAACCTGCAAGAACATCTGCAGCAGCTGATCACCACTTCCTACTTTATTTGTAGCTTGCAGAGAGCTGTTCTCCGCTCTGCTTCCCTAGCCTTCATATTCATATAGATAGAAGCCGTGGTTTCAGGTTGCACAAATAGGCTGCTCTGGAGCTGCTCAAAGCAAGCAGGTAAACCTGCAACTTTAATGAAGCTCAATGCTTTTGATGATGCTGTTATTAGGCATACCATTAACAAGAGAGACACAAGATTATTTAAGAGACTGCTCACACCTTGAAAAAAAGGCCACAGAAAGTTTTTGATTATTGCACTTTTTGAGTCCAGACTCCACGTTAAGATATGCCCAGGTACACTCTCTTCTTTTTCTTGTCTTTTATTCTTCTGATTCTACCTGAAGTTAGATGGTAAACCTGCTTTTTCAGCTTTGTAGAAAGGAAATTACTTTCCAAAGAAGGGGGAATTTTGGAGGAAGGGAAAAGGGGGAACTCCATTTTAGGACTACTTTGCTGATCGTTGCTCATACATCATGAAAAATGTGACCAGAGCAGCAAAGAATTTGTCCTTTTTTAAGCTGAACTTCACAATTGGATAATCTTGCTTCTAGACCAGATGCACAGACTGCACCAATAATGTTTCACATAACACTTAAAACCTATTCAATACCTTATAGTCTCAAAATGACATGGACATGACGTATCAAACACCATACCACATATGTGATAGCTTTTTTTCCCATTCTATGTGAGAATGCAGACAAGCAGATGAAGGATAAACAACATCCACAAATGAGCATATAAATCTATATTTAATGGTGACAGATGAAAAATACTAAGCATACACATAATTTTACTTCTAAAAGAAAACTCACAGGTTTCATCCGAAGTACTTCATTATGTAAAAGGTCTTGGGACTGAGCCTTACGGTGACTAAATTTGATGCTAGATATTCAGATACCCTTCACCTGGGCAGTGCTGTCTGCATGAGGAAAGTGATTTCAAATTATGACGTGTAATTGTATGCAGAAGCTTATCTTTATATAAAGGGGAACACAAAATTAACTCCCAGTTGAGCTATAGCTGCAACTTTTCATTGTTTGATAAAAAGCCTTAATTATGACTTCTTTTTTAGTAAGAAATACTTATAAACCTTAGCCAGTCCATTTTATCATTCATATGGTACCATTCATAGGCAAGATAGAAGAACGGCAATTGGATGTACTCAGAGATGGAGGACACATATGATAGCAAAAGTTGAAAATAAATTTTATATTTGAAAGAGAAGGCAAAAAAGAATAATATGCATACCATGATGCAAAAGTGAGCAAAAAAGAAAAAAGTACAGGAAGAAATTTCCTTAAAATGTGACTGTTTTCTAAATGAGAAACTGATGAAGGGGTTGATGATTTTTCATATTGTTCAACCTGAAAAATAATTACATCATACATAGCTTGCAAGTGTGGTTAAAAATTAAAAACATCAGTGGCATAAAATATTCCCATACAACAAAGTCTTGCATTGGGTTTTTGCACTTTTTCTCTTAAGGATCTTCAAACAAGGGACATTACTGTTCCAAACGCACAAATTTCAGGAGGGTTCAGTTCTGAGTGGAAACCAATGACCTCAGAAATGCTCATTAATAAAATTAAACGTTTAGGATATAATTAATTGCCAGTATACTGTTGTTTCAGAAGCTTCTTAGCGTCTTTACTATGAAATAATTAATAATTTATTTTTGTATATTAGCATTGAATATTTACTTTAGTATTTAATAATTAAGATCAAAGCTTTCAGAAATGACTGTTTCCTATAATAAACTATTTGGATGACTAACTTAATTAGTTAACTTATTATTAACTTGTGCGGTGTTACCAAAGTAATGCAACAGAATAGTGAAGGTTCATTAAAAATGTTTCTACCTGTAAACCAAAATAGGTCTGGGAAATGAAAAGGATGAGAATACTCGTTCCAGTGTTGTATACATTTTGTCCAATTGCAATATTATGCATGCTTCATAGTTTGACATCTTTAAGCCACTAAGAAAACATTATTTAAAGAATACAGAGAAATTAAGACTTTCTAGCTCAAAGAGAAATTTCAGCACGTGTCAAACTTTACATATATGAGAAGCATAAGCCAAGCAAATATGAGTAAACAGACTACACGTAATTTTTTGGAGCTACTAAACATGAGAACGTGAACATAGGGTTCAAAACATGTTCTCCAATAATGCTACCAGCAACATGTCCAGAAATCATTCTCCACAATATTTCTGCATATCTGGGAAAAAGGTGTGAGTTGTTTTTTTTTCCCAACTTTACTATAAAGCTGCCTGTAAAGTAATGTGCTCTGCCAGATACACTTCACTGTTGCAAAGTAGATTTCCAGAAAAAATATGTATCAACTTAAAAGAATGGTAAACTTTTAGCCAGTTTGTATCATTCTTGCAAGCTCGAAAATGAAATTATTAATATAATTAGTATTCATACTATTTTCTTGGATATGGACAGGTTTCAGAATACATAAGAGCTTTGGTACAGCAAAACTACTTGTGTGCTGAGACCCAGGTAAGGCGGCCAAATGGTGAAGGTTCGTCAAAATTTTTTCCTCCTGTGGATTAAAATAGATGTACGCAATAACAAGATTTCAAAAACTAAAACAAAAGTAATTAAGCAGAGAGGATTACTCAGTTCCATCAATTTTATTCTATCATCTCCCTTTCTGTAACCTTCCATGGTAAAGACATAGCTGTCTTTTTTTGTGTGTTTTCCCTCCTTATGAATTCTCCTTTCTCACTAGTGTTCTTAACACCCCTTCACAAAGCCTACTTTCATGTGTGGTGTGATCCCAAAGACTGCTTTTGGGCAGATCCGGCACCCACCCTGCTGAAGGGTGGACAGTGGTTGCTAATACAGTGGCAACGCATCATGTGTTTCATTCAGTCCTTTGCAGAAGCCCAGACCTATTGAGAGAGTGTGTTAGGCATATACTTGGATTCAAAACAGAAGTGGCCTCAAAACGATTCAAACTGCATTTCAACAGGTGCTTGGAATTGCTCCTAAGTGAGTGTTTAGGCTTACTCAACAGAAATAAAAGGTGCATTTGCATGGCTTATCTTCAGAGTCCTAAATTCTGCATCTTAGGTTGTCAAGTCTCAGCTCAGGAATGATTAGAGCTAGCTCAAAGGGATTTAGGTGAGTCAACTGCAAGAATGGCTCGAGAATTCATATGGAGACTATAACAAGTGTATGCCTGTAAAAAATACCTTCTGTGTCTCCATGCCATGATATAAACAACCCCTATCTTACTGTTAATTTTACTGCAATCAGAGGATCTGGAAGGGAAAAAGTGTGCCACATCAGACCTGTCAAACAAAAATGGAGATATTTAGGAGGGAGTCCTAAGAACGTGCCATTATGTAGCTAAGGAAATAATCAAGGGCAATGAGTTTAAATACTAATTTGCAATGGATTTTGTGTACTTTCGCTTCCTAATGCACAGCAACAGCAAGTTATACACAGAACAATCTGCTGCTTGGAAATACTAAATGTTGGTTTTCCTCGAGACTTCTTTTATCTACAACTTGGATTAGATCTATCAATTTCCTTAGGCAGATAAATAATATGTCTCATTCATATTTCTATCAGGACGGTTTCATTAATTTTTAAATTGCAGTGATTTATATTTTTCAGTGGTGTAAGCTATGCTAGCAGTTTAATTTGTAGTCTTGTCCACATTTTTCTGTAGAATTATACAGTGAATCCTTGACCAATTAAAGGTAATGCTTCAGAAACTTCAGTGTGGCAAGGTTTCCTCCATAACATTAGAATTCTCTGCTGTAGAGGCTCTTAAAAAACCCTGAAAAATCTTCCCTCTGACTGAAGCAGACTGAAAGCATGTGTGCACACTGCGCTTATTGAAAAAATTTAGTCTTACATGCATAATATTTTAATTATAGTGCATGCAATTATAGCTGGAAAAGAAGATGCGAGCAAAAATTACTGAGGGAAATTTATTCGCTCATCCTTTGGAGCTTATAGGTTGAACTATTGGAAGAAATAATATTGAAATTAGAAAAGGATTCTTAAAAAACTGACCTTAGACCAATACCAAGACAAATCCTTTGAGGTCAGACCGACAAAGGTGATATCATTGCACTTGTACAAAACTATGAACATTGTGTGGGATTTCATACGCTGTGGTCTGATTTCAATGATAAATGCACAAATTTGTCTGTATTTCAGCTGAGCATTGTTTTCAGTTCTAGGAACTTCAAAAATTAATTATCCTGTTTCTCAGAGGTGTAAAATATTTCAGTATAATCAAAGAAGAATCATTTGGGTTCTCTCAATTTCGGGGAAGGAGAGAGGAATGTCCTTAGGGGAAGGCTGAAGAGTTTTTGCATTCATTTCTACTAAAAGCTACATACAACTTCTTATCAAGACTTTTCAGTTGTTTTCAAGCAGATCCAGAAAATTAAGTTCTTGGCAGACCCATGTGATTATAATTTCAGCTTCACTTCCACAGGTTTCAGGTAAGGTATGGGAGACAAATAACAACAGACATCAACATCATGAAATCTAATAAAAGACTAAGTAAAAAGCCTTGAAGGTCTTCAAATTCCCACAGATAATCTCACTTTTTTAATCTCATTTAAAATTCAACATTTTAGCTACATATGGCAAAGTCCAGGCATTATGTTGTACATAATTTTCATGCTATTCTGAAATTATAATTTTGAGGCTTTCTTGAGCTTTTCAGGGATTGACATCCTATAGTTCACCTGTGCAAACAGAGACTTCACATCATTACACACCTACCCCCACCCTGAAGAGAGCTGTTTGAGATCATCATCTACTTTTAGTTTCATCTGTCTTGGAAACAAATGGTTTGGCTCAAGTTACAATTCATTTTATCCCCTTACAACTTAATACTGAGCCGTTGCATAACTTTATCCAATCGAGCACTGAGGTAAAAAAAGAAAACCTGCATCCACCTTTTAAGCCCAGATTCTGCAGTAAACAGCCGTGACATCCTGTGATAAAAAAAATCCCCTGTTCTTTGTAACTTGGAAGCTGCTGTTTCATCTTGCCATCAAATAAGAGCAGCTTTTGACTGCTTCTAAGAGGCTTTGCAAAGACGGTTAAGACATTTACTGTCCTTGGGAGCGGTGCTTGTTTGTTAACTACTGATAACTTTGACAGTGTACCTCAGATTTTAATTCCTCCTTTCTCTCCGGTTGTCTTACCAAACTCAAATAGCCGTGTCACTGTGTGGATACACAATCCATAGCAGAACAGAACCTCAACAAAGACTGCAGATACACCACACCCATAACCCAAATTATAAATCATAACAATTTTCTTACATATCTTCTTTTCTCCTAGATTCAGGAGTTTCCTTTGGTTTCTCCCAGTGCACGCCCAAACCTTCTCCCTAGCTAAAGGCCTGGTGTTGATGGGTCCCTGGGCATTCAGAGGTGTTTAGAGTGCCTGGGACTCTGAGCCTTCAACTGACATTATGTGGGTGGCCATCTGCACACACACGATCATGCTGAGCTCAGCCCAGGTGCAGTTCTCCTCCGAAAGCAGCGTTACGGCTGTGGCTGCACATGGAAACCTGTCAGCAAAATGACTTTGCTTCTCTTCTTATTTTCTAACAAAGCCCTGTTTTCACTTTTCGTGTTTATTATAAAACAGTGTCATTATTTTCTGAATCTAGAAAGCACATGCATCTCATTTATTCAGAGCTGATGTAAATATGATCTACTCTCTGGGAAAGATGCTGGGGTGGGACATGATGTGGGAATTAACCAGAATTCCATGTATTCACAGGGACAGACAGGAATTTCTTAAAGCCTGCCTTCACTGTAAAATAGTAATGGATCAGTAGTCAAACTTTCCTCAGCGGCACACTTGTATCTGCAGAAAGGCCAACACAAAACAGTGTCCTTCAGTATTAATGCAGGAATGGTGGGCACTTTAAATCCTCCTTCTATGCATGAGTAAGACTGCTGCATCTAAATTGAGTCCTTTAGCCTCCAACATTTTAAGTTATGTCATGACTGGTGAATACTTGATTATGAAAAAGCAATAAAGATGCTTTCATGGGAAAAGGATAAGAACCATAGAAAAAGGAGTGAACTGATAGTTCTGAGCCATCAGGGTTAGAAGTCCTGGTTTTAATCAGGCACTTAAAGTTTTTCTTGCACCCCAGATACATGCCCCTAACGCGAATATAACGTGTGGAGCTTTTATCTTCTTAAAGGACAATGCAAAGCCAGACTTTTGCTCTAGTACAGATCAACCCCCCAAGACCAGAACAAGAACAGCTTTATTGGACGGGAAAACCATTTCCTCTTGCTCTTTCTTCTTTTTACTCTGCACCTGAATCACAGCAGCAGATTAAACAACTATGGCAAGCCGCTGTTTATCAGGGCAGAGTAATGAGCAGGAAGAATTTGTGCTGTGGGGGTGGCATCTTCCTGACATGACTTTGATTCTTGAAATGACAGTTAAAAAAAATAAATTATTCAGTTTAACTGCCTTTCCAAATCAGGTAGGTCTTGTCATTAGAGTTTAACGTTCCAAGAAACCCAGAAGTGATGATTAACTTTGTTGAGCTGAAAACAAGTTTGTTCAGGGCTTACTCTAGAACACCTGGTCTCTCCACCATAGCTGCTGCATGAAGAATTCTGGTCACAAAGAAATGAGCTGCATTAATTAAAGCCAAACAGAACATCGAGGTCTACAGGCCAGCTATACAGGGGAAGGCTGAATTTCAGGGCCACTATGAATAGCTTCATATTGATGCCTTTTGGTGTATTTTGTAACATGTTTGGAGAAGGACCTATGCCACCACCCTGGGCACCTGTGTGGTGCCCATCCTTAGCCCCTGTTCCCAGTATGACTCATCCAGGCTGGAGGCTCCACTGCTGCTGGTTAGTGAAAAGTGGAGATCCTCCTTCTAGCAGAAGTTCTGGTATTACCCTCACAGTCCTGTTCACAGTATTGACATTTAATGCACAGGATAAATATTTCGACCCTTCAGTTTTAAAAAGAGGATGAAAATGCTTTGTGCCTACAACTGCATGGGAACCGGAAAAAAAAAAAAAACACAACAAAACCCAACAAACAAACAACAACAACAAAGCCCAAATGAACAAATAAAATCATTCCTCCATTAATTACTTAAAAATAAATGAAAAAAAAAATTGTGGTTTTTGGATGTTTCCAGCCTTCATTGGGATTTCTCAACATTCTAACTAACAAAGCCCTTGGTGCCATTTGCTGAGAACGCTGTCTTTTCATTTTGAGACTGCTCTGGGTGCTCGAGTAAAGCCAGTCGTGCTGAGCAGTGCTCTGTGGAGAAAGGACAGTTGCTCAGACTGTTTTAGCTCTTTTAAGGAGATGCACAATTTACACTGTTTGAGGATCTGGCCACTGTCGTGGATTTGTGAGAACATTTCCATAACTGCAGAGTAACACAGGAAAATCAGAATGTAGCAGCTGACAAGAAAGTACATTTTATGTTACTGATTATGGTCCTAATTACGTTCCTAATTTTTGAGTGGAATTAATAATAACAGAATATAAAGTTGAAGGCACACTCTTCATTTTTGGTGTGGCTTTCTGCCTTTAGAGAAAGTCATCTCTGAGTTTTTCATCCAGCCATAACTGCTTTGAATATCTTCTGTCTCTGAAAGACCAGTCTTACGTGCATTCAAAAGTACTGAAACACAAGCTACACTGTATTTGAAATACAGAAAGCACATGGACAAATTTTGTATCAATTAAATTACACAAATGTACCTGATGTACTACACATGCACAGTGCAGAGTTACTTGGGGCAGCTGTCATCAGCTACATTGGGCATCTATGTTTAGTGCTCTGAATCACCGCATTGAGCTTCTCCATTTCCCAATGACTACACTGAAAATTTAAAAGTCTTAAATGTGATCTCTAATGAAATCTGAGAGGTGGTTAAGAGAAGACTAATGTAGGTGAAATTGCCCTTCGTTATCAGAAATTACTTAGCTGGGTGTATTATTTGACACAATTTGTTGCAGGACATAACTGGTTAAAATTAGTTGAACTAAAAAAAATAAAATACTTGAGAATTGAACATGTTTGCTTTCTGAGCTCAGTGCAGATAGCAGTACAGAAAGAAAATACTTTTCTTTTTAAATTAATACAATTTTTTTTTTTATGCCCCTGATTCTCTTGTGCACCGAGATCAAGAACAGCTTTCCTCTGGAACCATACAACTTAAAACTTTGAATTTAAAATGTGATCAGGATTTCTTATGCAATCATTGTTCCTAGCACCTGGTGTTACAATTAAAAAGAGAAAGTGTCTTTCAGCCATGATAAAACTTGTAATAGAAATGTGTCTATTGCCATCACCTGATTCTAACTTTTTAGAAAGACTGCCTAAAAGCTTTGGAGGAAAATTTTAACCCAAAAGTTTGAAATACAGATGGTTTAAGGGAGAATTAATGATATTCAGAACCTCTGCACAACTGATCTCTCCTTCAAGAAGGTGACAGCAGATTTGTGGGTCTAACTTTAGGAAATTAATTTTTACATGGTATTTTCAAAGGCATATTTTGAGGGCCTTCGAAACAACTTATATGGTTGTTGCAACTTGTCTTACACTGTGAAAGTAGCCTGTTGAAGCAAAACTCTTTGTGGGAGTGGAGTCACAGACACTTCTTTTTATCACAGGGATTTGTGTCCTCCCAGATATTTCAGATAGACTGTCTCAAATTTTCACAAGACCGTCTCAAATTTCACAGAAATCTGGTGACAAGCCTTAATATTCATGCCTAGATTACAAAGCTAGGAGGGTTGGTTCTTCACAAAAAATAGTGAGGTAGAGCCTTGGGTACTACTTACTAACTGCTGCATGAATTAAGTCATGCAAACCTCATGAAACATTAAGTCCAGGAGATGCTTTTGGAGTCTGGATTCAGATCTGGGTATAAAATCAATGCAACTTCACTCAGGAACAATTGAATCTGTGATGTTGTATAGTGTTCAACTTTCCAGTCAACATTGAAACATGGTGTGATTAGTCATTGTGAAAGACAAAAAAGGAGAAAAAAGCAAGAAAAAAGAAAATGCTGGTTGCAGTATGTCATGTTGGTAGCCCTTATACTGTGCCCAGGAAGTCACTGTGAGAACAGGACACACAACACCAGCATCTCGTTTATAGGAAGTCAGGACTTAAATGTCTGCTGAGAAAAAGAACTGAACTCCCTGACACATGTTATAACTACATCAAAGTGGTTTTGAAAAACAAATAAAGTGTGGTAAAAAACCATCTATACCACACTTTGTCACTGAGGGAGGAAGAATATAATTTTAACTTCTGTCCTATGTGAAAGAGACACAAGCATGGGTTAAAGCTTTAAGGGGTTGTCTGAGGCACAAGTTCTGTGTTAATTCTGAACCGAAGAGGGGATTCCACCTGAAATAGATTGGGTAATAAATGCATCAAAGAGCAAATACTTAAGAAAGCAAGAGAAAACAGAGAGGACTCACTGTCTTTTGGGCTGTTTTTCCTGAACCTTTCCAGGTCCACGCTGGGAGGTCTCCCGGGCTTCTGTGGGGGCTGGCCCAGCTTGAACAGTGGAGGCAAGGCTTTGCGCTTGGGGGTTCCTGAGCTCCTGTCCCCATCCTCTTTCTCTTGAGATCCACCTGATGGTCTTCCTGCAGTAAGTGCTGTGTTCGTCTTAGGGAACTTAAGAGCAGAACAGCCTGATTCTTCTTGGATTTTGTTGAGAAAGATGTTCTTGGCAACACTCATTCCTGTTTCTTCAGTTTTTTCCTCCATGTTTTTGGGTATGCCTTGAGGTGAGCTGGACCAGTGTCCAGTCGGCTTCAGAGCAATGTTAGAAAAATTACTGCCTGCAGCTTCTGCAGCATGGTTACTATTTTCATCCATTTCCTTTCCTGTTTTAAGTGAGTGTATATTTGGTCTAGGGCCTGATAGTCCTTTTTGCAGAAAAACATTTTTATTAGAAGTGTCTTCATTGTGGGAGACCTCATTGTTTAGAGAAGGTTTCTGTGCAAGAGGTGGTTTAGAGGAAGGAGGCTTGGACTCATTTTCTTGAGTTGGAGACATGAACTTTTCCTTAACACCAGCTACTTTTGAAAATGCTGGTTTTACCTCACTCTCTTGTGATGTAAGATTTGAATTTGGTTTTGTCCCTGGAAGATTTTTTTCTTTCTCTTGTGGAGCAGAGTTAAGGAACCTGTTCCCTGCAGGTTTTGGATACAGAGGTTTTGGCTCTTCTTTTCCCAAGTCACTGGGTTTTGTGGCCAGTTTAGTGACTCCAACTTTTCCATCATTTTCTCTGTTAGTTGCCTGAAGCTGAACCCCAAACCTTTGTGCCACTGGTTTCAAAAATGGGGGCTTTGGATCCTTCTCTGTTTTATCATCAGTTGAAGGCTTGACCCCCAGAGGAGGCTTAGGATGAACAGGTTTGTGAAAGGCACTGGGTCCTGAAGAAGTTGCATTTCCTTGACTTGCAAATTTCTCAAGCGCAGCTTTCCTTGACTGTAATCCCGTTTGGATAGGTTGTCCTGGGACTTTGAAGGGTCGACTGTTACCAGAAACATCCTCTGTGGGGCTGTTACCTACATTAAATTTCGCCATGAGTGACTTCACATGTGCCTTGCCATCCTACAAGCATAAAGAAGAGAAAAAGAAAGAGCAGAAATGAGAAAGTCCCCGTTGCAATGTTCACACTTACTGTACTTTAAAGAGTTTCCTGGTCTGAGGCTTGTATTACTGCTGATTGGCTGTGGAGATATTGTAGCACATCTTCCTGTAGGGTTACAGAAGCCAAGCCTTTTGTTATATCCTTGCTGTGGTTATACAATCTTTTAAAAGTTCGAGTGCAGGTACTGCCTTTAGAAAGTGGTCATGAAGATCATTTTGGGCATACTATGATTTCTGTTTATTTCTGGAATTGGGAACTAAGCACCTAATAAATATAGGAAAACACATACTGCTTTAAAATTGAGGTATCCCAAAAAAGTATGAGTGTCCTGAGGCAAGAAGCACAGGCAGTACTAGAACCTGGATTATATACGAGACTAGTGCTATTTCTGCCAGCTCTTTGGAGAACTGCAAGTTCCTTTGTGAAAACAGAAATTCTTCTGGCTTGAGGTGTGTGTCAGTTTTTCTTTCCCCTCTCAGCAATTCTCTTCCCTGCCTCTGTCCCCCCACCCCCGCCCCCCCCTTTGTCCTTGTTTCTCTTCTCCATTTCGTATCTGAAAAAAAATGCGCATGTGTGGATGGAAAATGAAAATATGTGGAGTAAGATAGGAAGAAATGACCCAGATCCTGTCAAAGATACTTAAATTATTGGGACTCCCCCCCAACCCCAAAATACCCAAAGAAATAAAACCCAAGTAGAACAATTCCGAGTGAATAAAACTCAGCTTCATTCAAAAATTTTTTAAGTGGTCCATCCTATTCAATGCTTTTCAGGACAAGTCCTTAGTATGAACTGAGAGGAAAAGCTCAATACATTTGAATTCAATACAATTGCTTGAAAGATGGGGGTGAAAGGGAGCGAGCTGGTCCCACCGTTTGGGTCTGGGCACTCCTTTGGGATCCAGGAGCCCTTGTGAAGCAGGGGGAACCTTCCCAGCTACCAGTGGGGGCAAGGGTGCAGCTATGGCAGATACGCTGGCGTATCCAATTCACAGCTTGTTTAAGTGGGGTCTGTTTTGTGTGGCAAAGTTAAAATGTTAGACTAATGGTATAAAACAGGGATGTTATAGCTAGGAAGGGCTCAGAATCATTTGTTAGGAAAGAAAGGAGTATCACTACAAAGCACAATCCATTAGGGTCCGAAAAAAACTGTAGGCAGAGGTTGAAGAATGAACCGTGTCTTCACTCAATACAGTTCAGCTGGTGTTCAGTAAATTTTTCTTACTTCATTTACAAGAGCTTCTAAATTGGGATTTTGCTCCTTTTGCATTGCATTTGATTGTATCACATTACATCAATTCCCCGTTATATTGGAATAGTTTTACCTGTGACTTCTGCAACTTAAGTTTTCTAGTCATTCAAGAAATTCAGTCTTTCCAAACTGTTTGTATTATACTATACCTTTACTTAAGATAAATGCAGCCAAAACAAGATGGACATATATATATATGAGAAACTTTTTTGCAATATGTGCTAGGGAACCTGCTTTGGCAGGGGGGTTGGACCCAATGATCTCTCGAGGTCCCTTCCAACCCCTACAATTCTGTGATTCTGTGATTCTGTGATCCCCAGAGCACCATATTGTTATCTCTTTCGCACATACAGGGAAGGGAGGAAGTAGACATTTACTATGGAGATTATCAGGTTTAAGCCATCTACTGCTGGCTGATGTATATGCACTCACACACAGACAAACTTAAATGGCAGAGATATGTACATGTATCACTAAAGATTCATGATTTCTCCCACAATACCTCACAAAGCACTGATTTTACCCACTTAAACAGAAAATTAAGCTAATTGCAATGCCAGAGAGAGTAACGAAGCCTTTTGTCTCTGATCTGTCTTAACTTTGTGCTAATGCACAGGTGTTTTTAACTCCTGTAGTAAAATCAAAACCATCAGAGACACTGTAACTTTACCTCAGTGCCCGAAGAACTCATAAATGACAGTCATCTGATCAGCTGCTTGGCCAACTCAGCAGATCATTTCTCTTGCAAGTTACAGCAATCAATTGATTCTTCTGCTACCTTTTCCATTTGAGATTTAAGAAAATGTACTGTGTTGAATTACAGTAACGTGAATGTTCTGGACACAAGATCATTCAGGATGTTGATGTTTTAGAAGCTGGAAATGTGGCTTTGAAGAATCTTTTTTGTGTCATGATGTATGGTTTCTGAGAAGTTTTCTACATCTTTGCAATGACATGCTTTCACATGCACTAAACCACTCCCTACTGACACATTAGAACTCTCAATGGATGTCTTAATAAATTCCTTACCAATACTGTGAAAAAACCTTGTCCTAGTCATGCAGATTTGCAAACTCTTCCAGGTAAAAAGCTTCTGGGTGTGTGGAAGGCTTTAAAATCAGTAATGTAATCTCTCTCATTTACTTATAGTGAGTAGTAATTGATAAAGGTAACACACTAAGAAACATAAGAGAGTAAGGAAGTCTAAAGTCTTTCTGCTCCTCACCAGTTCCTGCTTTCATAAGCTACATTACACTAGAAGCCATATTGTGGATTCTAATGCACGATCTGACTGGACAGGCAGACAGTTGGGCAGCAGGGAAAAAGCGAATATCTTTTGTTTGTGGCCTTGCTCATAGAGTAATACCTGCAGTTTCTGTGTTTCCCTTCTGAGAAGGCACAGCAGTTACCTTTCCCATTAGCACATACAGTAGGTTGTAAGTTATGAAATGGGAACTTGAAAAGATTCTGAAGAGAGATTAAGCTCACCCTGCCCTTCCCCTTGAAGTGGAAAGTGCTTGTGGGATGGGGGAATCTCATGCAAAAAATATTTGTGTTATTTTCTGAACTTTATCTTTGAACTTATTGGGAAAATTATTGCAAAACATTTTGGCTTTTCAGCTTCTGATCTGAACTGGAAGCAGCACATAAGTGTGCTTAAGTGTTTGCTTTGATACAGGATAGTTGCATTATTCAAATGTGTTTGCTCAAATCTAGAGCAATACCCAGGTTTTAGTTCCCATGCCACAGACTGATCAATCAGATCTGTATATGCAGTGCTTTCCCAGCCACCCAGTGCCTTCCACGGAGGCGCACAGACACCCCCATGCACTTGTACAAAATTCCTCTACAACCAGATCTTAATTACACCTCAGTCTAAGCAAGTGCAATTCTCTGTTATATACAGTGTAACTGCCCATTTCCGCAGTGTAATGAGACCACAGAAATATAAAGTTTCCAACTGCATTCTTCCCGAGTTCACTGTGAATATTCCAGCCTCGACTAGCAGCCTGATCAAAAAACATTTTTTGTTTTGTTTTGGCATAAAAATGCTGCCAACATTTACTTTCCAGTGCTGGTGAAGCCAAAAGACCCTTTCGCTTCAACTTCCCCTTGTGGTTGCCCTTTCTTCAAACAGCAGCACTGGATCCATAGAAGGAATAGCAGACATGTGTGTAAATATGAACCTAATTAGGCAAATTAAATACATGTAACTGTGGACTGTACAAGGAATTGCACAATTCTTCAAAATTGCACAATTGCTTCAAAATAACCCAAACATCTTCTCACTTCTCACCTGTAAGTCTTTCCTTTCTATTCCCAAGTGATGCAGTCTAAACAGGTCCCTTAAAACCTCATAATACTTTAAGAGAAGAAGATCTTGAGGAGTTTGCTAGATGTAATGAAATAAAGATTATAAAGCTGTCCTTTTAAGAAAAAAAGTGTGCATACTCATGACTTCTGTGACAGTCAGTTACCACAGAAGCTGGTAACCACTAAAGGAATTAAACTCTAACCCAATAAGAAGCTGAAAAGAAAAGGCAAGGAAAACGACATGCAAAAATCATAGAAAAATACAGATCTGGAAATAATTTGGCAACACAAAGGCCTGATTTCACATCTACTGAAATTAATGGATTTGAGGGGATTTAGGTGCTTCTACAAGATGTTAGTGCCATTCTGAATTTTTGATAAATTATTGCTTGACTGTTTCTTCTAGAGAGGAATCTGGTCTGACTCCTCTCAATAGAGACTTCAGAATTATCATTATACAACTTTGTTTTTTTCCAGAGGAGATAATTAATTTCCAAGTTACTTTTCTTCAGCTTGAGTCTCATTATATCTACTAGTTAAAGAAGAGTCCCTCTAATAGTGTTTGCAACATTTGGAAAGTGGAATTAAGACATTGCAATACTCTACCTATAAATGTAGGCAGTGGAAGTATGAAAAGAAGGCGGAAAGACAGCATGTGCACAGAGAAAAAGGCTTGCTAAAACAATAATTGGCATCCAAGAGAAACAAGCTCTCATCACATGCTAACTAAAGAAGCAGTAAGTAAAATCTACTATTAAAATTTCCAGTTCTACGAAGTTAGGTGTAATACCTTGCACCGATTCTATTCCCCCTGGAACTTTGAACATTTATTTCTAAGACAAACATGTATAACTGTTTACCTGGATTTCCCCAAAGCTCTCCGATATTTTGATACAGGCAGAAAAACTAGATCCTTCAGTGAGAAAATCCACGGGTTTATCACCTTAACAGCCTGGTCTGTTTGCTAAAAGGAGTTCTGCTTCTTAGCAAGGGTTTGCCTAAGAATGCTGCTTGTGGGTTTCATTATCATGATCAGCAGAGAAAACTGCTCTCCTCAGGATATTAGGCAAGAAGTGGTGGGGGAAAAGGGAACTAAAATGTGCTCAGACTGTTTCACTGCTGCCATCAGCAGTATTTGCTGTGTGATATCTGAAAGTATTGCATTTACCCCATATTGCAGTGTCCTGTGAAGCTCTATTTATGCATAGATATATTTATGTCAGATTCTTTAAAGAATAATGACTAATGAAATGTGTACAGTTTAACAGGGTAAGGACTGGAGATGACTGACCTCTTGAGTCATCGGGTCTAGTCCCCTTCTGTTCTTGAGAATCACTGCATACATTCCCACTCACTGGGTGTTAGCTAAACCTGTGTTTGTGCTGAAAATATACCCAAATCACAAAGGCAGATCACTCTATTAAATACAGTGCAGTGAGGCTGTTGCAGCTCTGCATGGGGATGAGACAGCATAAGGAAAATAGTTTGTCTTTGAACTTTATAAAAGGTTATTTGAGTCTTCCCTATTGTCTGACACTTCTGCATAACTTGGTATTTTTCAAAACATTTTTGGGTGTCAGAATAAAGCAGTGGAAATGCTTGATATTTCCATCTGAATCTTACAAAAACTTCTATCTTAGTTCAGAAGCTCATTAGAGTGCTGAATGGTTCTTGTTTGTGTTAAAAAATACTGCCACATGTTTTATTATTTGCCACTTGCCAACAGTAACTTTTTTTTGTTACATAACAGAATTTTTTTTCATAGTGAGAGAAATACAGTTCCTTATGCTATTTGTTCTGCCTAGCAGTGTTTTGTTTATAAAATCTTATTTATTTGTGAAAATAAACAATAAACAATAAGCATTTATTATTAAAATTAAGGCAGATTAGACTTTGTGACTGTTGCTATTCTATCTGGCGGTCTCCGAGGCTGCTTTAAGGTGCTTACTGTAGCAATATAGTAATTTTGCACAGGTAAACATTGCTGCAAAGAGTTTGCTCACAGTATCAGTGCTAGACAAAACAAGCAATGATCAAAGCATGAGCTCATCTTTGCAATTCCAAATGCTAGACAGCTCCTGTCATATTATCTTTCATCCAATACCCAGAAATAATTATATGCCCAGCTGATAGAATGCTGCTGAGAATATAAATTGCAACTAACACAATGAAAATAACTGTTTATGCTGTGAAATTGCTGTGAAAGTTGCCTGTCTGCAAAGTCTACAATATGCTTCATTTTACACTTGCAGACACAAGTTTCCTGGATCTTTTTTCCTCTTATTTGAAGGATGTTTGTGAGCGATTTGGGGTATTAGCTATTTTTAGGTGAAAACAGACTCTGAAGGAATTAGTAGTCTAAGGAACAGGACCCATGAGCCTGAAAGCAGCTTACAGATATTTTACCTTTTTTATTTTTAAAAAAAACCTAGCAGCAGCAGCAACAAAATCACAAGATTGTACTGAAGCAAGACAAGAATGTCAATATTGACAATGCCTTCTGATGAATAAGCATGCCACTCAAGACGCTGTGCAGACCAAAGCCAGCATCTGAATCCCAGCACAGCAATGGTGTTCCCATGTGTAACTTTTATGACTGTAGCGTTAGGTATTTTTTTATCAGAGCATTTAGTCAGCTTTTTGTTTCAAAGTACCTTCAGGAAAAGTGACTACTTAAGAATTAAATTTGTCAAAAATAGAGAAAAAGAAAAAGGGGAGCAAAAGAGCCTCACTGACTTCCTCCACCCTAAGTTCTAGTCCATCTTCTTAGGGTATCTTTCACCTACTGATGCTGTCCTGTGCTCTAAAGTGCTGTGAAAGGTAAAGACACTGATCTGAACACCTCTGGCTTTCCAATTCAGTGCTCACAAAGAATATCATAGCAAGGACCTTGTTACCTCCACAGCTGCGTTGGTACCATTGTTGGAGGTGGTGTAAAGTCTAGTGAAATGATACAAAACAAGGTTATCTTTTTTCTTTCTATGCAGCTTAATTTCCTTCATCTTTTTCTACTGCATGGTCCCCAAACAGGCGAGACAGCACCACAGAATTAGTGGTATGTGGGGGTGGGAGAAGAAAGAGAAAAAAGATTGGCTGGGGCAGGTAATCCTTAAACAATCTCTATATAGGGAAAAAGAAAACAAACCTGGGGAGGACTTTTGGGCAGGTGCATTAATATAATTTTAGCAATTTTGACAATCTCCCTCCTCAGGCAGAGTGGTGTTGTGCTGTACACCTGTCACACGCAACATGTGCGAACGTGCTCAACAAGAGGAAGTCCATGTTAGTGCAGTTCGTCACTGAAACTTCTCTTCCTGCCTCCGCACTCTCATGGGGCTTTTGCCTCCCCGTGGCAGCCCAGCAGCACCAGCAGAAATGACAGTTCTCCACTGATCATCTCTGTACATGCCTACACTGAGTGAGGTAGTCTGCCTGGCTTCTTGCTGCTCCTGGGGGGATAAGATTTCAAGTGTTTGAGAAGGCAAGGGAAAGAGTGAGCAGTCCTGCTCAGCACTGCTCTGCCACGGCCCAGAGTCTGCTCTGGGGAAAAACTGCAGGACTGGCAGGACCTTCTACCTGCAAACGTTGCAGCCTGCTGTGAGAACAAGCGTTTCTTGCAGCATCAGTCTGCGTTATCTCAGTGCCTGCAGATGGGGCTAGACTTCCTGAAAAATAGGCTGCAGCACTTCCATTGGGCTGCCATGTGAAGGTGGTTTTAGTAGAAACACTTGACACTGTCATGAGCAAATTAGCAGCATTCTTATGTGTTTACACACACACTATGTGTACCGGAACAACTGGGCCTTCCAGATACTGTTTGTGGAGCACTGACATGCAGGATTCCCTGAAAGCTCCCCAAGTCACTGCTGACGCTCTTTTAAACTGTCATAATTCAATTCTTATAATCTCATAACCATTGACTATTATTACTAGATTCATCTGAAAAAGGAGTGAAGAAAACCATTTCCAATTTTTATTATTTTTCTATATTAGAAAAATGTAAGTTGAATTGGCAAATTCAAGGAAGAAGTCCAGGACACTGGCACTCTCATTACTCCAACTGTCCTTTTTGAAGGCCATATTTCTGTCAAGAGGGAAAGCCCAACATACTCCAGAGCATCGCAGTCAGATACATGTTAAGCTTCTGGTTTTCTGCTTGTGAGTGCATGCTGTGAAAAACTAGTCCTTCCAGACCACAGTCCTTTCTTCAGACGTCTAAAGCTGATGCAAAGCACCTGCCATACAAAACAATCTTTCACACAAAAAGCCAAAAGTCTTTCTTTTTCGTGACTTGACCCTAGAAGTACAAAAGTTCGCTCACACCAGGGGCTCAGATTAAGCAGCTCTTGAATCAGGCTTTTCTGCCCCTCAGGCTGTGCAGTTTTTGCCGATGTCAGTGCTCCTGTGTCCTGCCTGCCTGGGTTCAGCAGCAAGAGTCCAGGGGGAATTGAAAGCAGCACAGCAGCAGAAAAATGCTTCAGACAGACCAAACAGCATCACCAGGCCTTTGCTCAGGCTCCACAGGCACCAGAAAACCCTTGTGAAAGCACAGAGTTCACCATGGTGGTTAAGAAACTCCCCTCACACAGACAGAGGCCTGGGCAACACAGGGTGGGAGGACTCAGAGCACTTGGCACAACACTACCAGCTCTCACATCCTGACAGCTCATGCATCATTCAGGGTCACAGATGGTCATCAGTGGTAGCTCGACTTAATGATTTAAAGAGCTAAATGGTGGGTGACGTATAGGTAGATGTGATGACTGACTTTACAACTCCTGGTCGGAGAGGATGTGGAGACAACATTGTAGCCACGGGCAGACAAGCAAGCAGTCTATCTGTCCATCTGAGAAGCTGTTAGAAGCTGTGTATGAGGGGAAATCAGTAGAGATGGAGGTGAGAAGGGATGGAGGAGCATGGGAAGTGGGCATGACTGGTTTGTGTGGGGAAAGGAGCTCTGGAAACTGGGGATGGTGGGCAGCCGTTTTCCTGCCCTCAGGACATTATCCCCCTCAGCAGTGGCTCTGACTGTGGCCTGCCTTCTCCTGCCATAACCTCATGGGGCTCTGTGCCTCACTGCTGGGGCTTAGCTGGTCATGGAGGGACACAGGGCTGTCTGGGGCCAGTGTGAGCCAGAGAGCGTGGAGGTGGCTGTCTGAGCAGCGTCAGCAGTGTCTGGCACTCAGGAAGAGGAGAAGAGAGGGAGCTATGCTGGGGGAAAGGGAGATTGGGTAGGATGAGACAGATGAAAGAACTTTCTCAAAGAATACGTGGTTTCAGTTTTCTCCCTGTATACCCTTGTGTAAATGGTTGGGCAGGGGGATTATTCACTGGCCTGTCTTCCCCCTCGGCATCCCCCTAGCTGCTGGTGCCAGGAGGAAGTGCAAAGGCAAGAGGAACAGACAGATTTAGCAAAACATCCCTGACTTCCCTTTCTTCTCAACAGGTCCTTCCCTCCCTCTGCCTGTGAGACAAAAAATGTGCAAGAACATTCGAGTACCTCACCAGGGGTTGTGCAAACCCTGTGGGAAGGATTTCTCTGGACACCCTATGTTTTCACCATCACAGCTAACACCTATTTTGCTGCATTTTTTTATATTAAACCCCCATCAGCTCTTCAAGTCTCATTTGCCTCTAATGCAAAGAAGCAAAACAGAAACCCGTGTTTCCTAAAAAGCGCCCTAGCTCCAGGCAAGGTCCTGCTCTTGCTGTTTGCTGTTCTGTAGTAGCTTATGCGGGCACTGAGGTCTTGCAGCTAATCTCTGTGCTTCTTCAAGTATCACCTAGCCCAGTTTTATCAGGATCTTTCTCTGGCAAGTGGGTAGCGAAGGTCCTTTACCCTTGAAAATCTTCTCCTTAAACTTCTGAAGAAAGCATTACAGATGAGAGCAATTTAGGCTCTGTTAATGCAATATGATTTCTTACGCAATGTTCTTATTCTCTTCCTTTCTAAAAGTGGAAGATCAGGCCAGAGATCATGTCTAAACTATACCAGAGGTGGTCAGGTTGCTTTTGCATTAAAAAGATTTTTTCTTTAAAAATAAATTCACTTACCAGATTTTCACAGCAAATTTTGGTAAGTCAAGCAACCCCTGCTAGCGTTAAGATAAAAATTAGTTTTAATGAAATACGATCAACTTTTTTCTCTATCTTGTGTGCTTTCAAAAATGTACTGTACTCAGTGACACGCTGACTTGGCTGTCCCTATGTAGAGCCTGAAGATGGACTTGATGATCCTTATGGGTCCCTTCCAACTCAGAGTATTCTATGATCCTACCTGTGACAAGTAGGGCCAAATTTGAAAGCATATGAAACAGAGTAAATGAAGGCACAAGTTAAACTCTCCATTGCCATGATTTTTTCACCATTCTGCCTCTTTACCCTTTCATGGTGCTTCTGTGGTGGTTAGAATTTAATATAACTGCAGAGATATATATATATATATATATATAACTGCACCAACATGCGGAAGAACTTTTACCCAGTGAGGGTGACAGAGCCCTGGGACAGGCTGCCCAGGGAGGTGGTGGAGTCTCCTTCTCTGGAGATATTCAAGACTCGTCTGGGCGCCTATCTGTGCAATATGAGCTAGGGAGCTGCTTTGGCAGGGGGGTTGGACCCGATGATCTCTCGAGGTCCCTTCCAACCCCTACGATTCTGTGATTCTGTAATCTCAGTCCCTTTTCATGGTCTCAAATTATAAATTACTTTTTAGTTACTATATGTGCTGTGCTACAAGTATTTTTATATTCTAAAATAATTGGGAAAGGTCAAGTTTAAAAAACAAATTGTTGCTCTACAGTTTATATGGTAGAAATTTATTTATATTGCAATGAAACCCTTTTGGCTTTTTTTGTCAAGTAAGTTTTCACAGGCAGTCACACAACTAAAGACTGTATATTTTTGTCTGTGTGTCATGGACAGGTTTCAGAAAATAGATGATTACTTTCTCATGCAAGTCCTGTTGACTCACTGAAGAGCTGGGTAAGGAAGGAAAACTTGCTTCAGACTGGAACTCCTTTTCTTCTGCTCTTGTGACAGGAATAGCACAAGAAGTGTCCAACAGGGAGCTACACTGATGTGCTCAGCAAATGACAAGTTCACTTGGGTGAGACACCAATCTCTGGTGTCACGCTGACAGTAATTCTGATCTCTGAGTTTTCTCTGTCTCCTTTTTGTAACTAATATAGTACTTTGCACTGGGGTGTATTTACAAAAAATCTCTGTTGCATCTTTAATCCTCTAATGACAAACTTCTCTATAGATGAAAATTGCACACAACAGAGGCTAATTTTAGCAAGACTTCACAATTTCAAGTACAGTTAATCCAGCATCTCATATTTTTGTCTATCTCTAATGAAATTTTTTAGTTTCTTGTCCTTTGCACTGAGAAATTTCTTGAAAAATACCACTGATTTGAGTAGATCCAGCTGATTTTCAAAGGCCAAAAAGGGAAAAATTCTAAGATCTTTCACAGATTTTACCCTTCAGTAGCATTTAATGAACTCTCTATAGATTTGCTGCTCTCAGAGTAAATGAGCAGTGCAAACCCATACACAGCAGTGGGTAAAACATGCTGTGTGCTATTTTAGCAGTTTGGGAGCTACTTCAAAATGAGGTGTAGTGCTATAGGTTGGGCCAGATGGTCTTCCAAGGTCCCTTCCACTCTGGGCTGTTCTATGATTCTGCCGTATCAAGGACTCTCAGTTTTGCCTGCAAATAGATCTGTTGAAAGGCTACCTCGTCCCCATGGGAACTGCTGGATAAAGTGCCTCCATGCAAGTAACTAGTGTGCTTATCACATGGCTGAAGAGGGGCTTCAAACAGGCAGTTACTAGTCATCAGCTGTAACTTGTACTCTGCAGCTTGATGACCAGCTCCCTGTTTTCTGGTCTTTCATGAGTGCAGTCAGTGCAAAGACTCACTGCTGGCTGAGGGTGCAGGATCAAGACCAGAGTGAAACAGGACTCTGAGACAGGATGCAGTTAGGGTTCTTTTATGTAGAGCTAAAGCTCTGTGGCAAGGAGGTAGGGAACAGATTTGGAGTGTTTTGTGCGTAGTGTCAGGCAGGAGGATGAGGATGTAGAATAAGGGGTTGGTTGCACAAGGGAAGATGTATGACAGAAGAGTGAGCAGAGGAGGATATGCATTTCATGTCCAGATACTGCCACTGTACAGAGTTTAGGAGTCCCCTGCATAGGCCTGGCATGCATTATTTCTTGCTTCAGAACCTTTCTACTTATTTATAAATCATTATTCATCTGTTTGCCACACATACTATGGAACGTTTCTGCAACTCCTCCTGTAAGTCAACAGTTTAACCACATCAGTGGAAAATTCACAATAGAAAAAATGAGCCTATGTTGTCAGCGTGTTCGGTCACCTCAGCTAGTGGTACCTTCTGAGCAAGTAATACCTTCTCAATGTTGCTGTAGAGCATGGGGCACCTAACAGTTACACTTCTAGCTGGACATCTGTGTAATGACCTCTGCAGTTTTTTCACTTCACTGTAACGGTGTCTCACCCCTCACCCCTCAGGGTTTGCTGCTTTGGGAACTGAAGACTGTTCTAGAGACCAGCCCTTCAGAGGACTTAGTACTGATGGGTGAAAAGCAGCGCATGAGCCAGTAATGTGCATTTGCAGCCCAGAAGGCCAATCACATCCTGGGTTGCATCCAAGGAAGACAGAGGGGATTCTGCCCCTCTACTCTGCTCTGGTGAGACCCCACCTGGAATGCTATGTCCAGCTCTGGCGCCCTCATAACAAGAAAGACATGGATATCTTGGAGTGGGTCCAGAGGACAGCTACAAGGATGATTAGAGGACTGTAGCAGCTCTTCAATGAAGATAGGCAATGTGAGAGTTGGGCTTGTTCAGTCTGGACAAGAGAAGGCTCTGCGGAGACATTATTGCAGCCTTCCAGTACCTGAAGGCGCCGACAGGAAAGCTGGGGAGGGACTGTTTGAAAGGGTATGTAAAGATAGGATGAGGGGCAATGGTTTTGAACTAGAGCAGGGTAGGCTTAGATTAGACATTAGGAAGAAGTTCTTTCCTGTGAGGGTGGTGAGACACTGGTAAAGGTTGCCCAGAGAGGTGGTGGAGGCCCCATCCCTGGAATCACTCAAGGTGAGGCTTGATGGAGCTCTGAGCAATAGGTAAGGGTGTCTGGGCTGACTGCAGGAGGTTGTACTAGCTGATCTTTAAAAGCCCCTTCCCACCTAGTGCATCCTATGATTCTATATCACACATCACTGAAAAAATATATATTAAACGAAACGAGAGAAAAGGAAAGGGACTGGGGCATGGTGAGGGGAGAGGTGCTTTTCAATTCAAATAATTTCACTGTTTGAGGTTCCAGGACATGGCATTTGTACCAGTAATACAAAGAAACACAGAATTAGAGTAATTGCATGAGAGGAGTGCTTGGGCGGAGTGCCTCAACTACTGTTGCCATGGAAGAGAAGAAAGGTAGGAACAAACTCTTCCAACATAGCTTCAGGACAGCTTGGTTGGTTAGGCAGGAACAAGCAAAACACAAACATAGAATAATTTGTGTGCTACATATTGGCAGAATCCTTCTCATTCCTGTTTCCCAGCCAGCTCTGTACTGCAATGTCTCCCACATGATCCTTTTGTTCTTTTTTTTACTTTTCTCACAGAACTGGTCAAACCTCAGAATCACTTTCATGTGAGCAATCTCACCTCTAGTTTGAACTTTCTCATGTAAGCAACCCATTTTTCTAGGATTGTCAGACATGAAATCAGGCATCTGGAAAAATATTTGATTCAGAATTCTAAAGTTTAATTAAAAATAAATACATCCCTTTGTACTAAACTAAGAAATAGAATTCCTGACATCAGTAACAAAGACAGTGATGTGGCCCAAATAACAACAAAGAGCATGTTCCCACAGCATAAACATTTCAAAACACAAAATAACTTCAGAAATGTTCCCATGGGAGTTTTAATCAAAGACAATAAAGTTTAAAAATGAAAACCCAGTTTAATCCAAGCATCTTTAAAAAGAATGTTTCAACAAAAATTTTCCTAAGTCCTTTTGCCTAGCATTTGCATAATGCCTAACATCCTTCCTACGGCTTGATCCTTTAGAATTTTAGAGAAGTTTGACTATCAGTGAATTCTGATCCTTGATCCTTAGCAGGTGATAGGAGGTTGGTCACAAAGCCTGCTGGCTTTAACATGACTGGTTAACCTGCGATGTAAGTGCATTAAGAAGAGAAATGGCAAGTCAGGTTGAAGAACGTGCTTATCTGTGCACCTCTGACAGTCACAGCAGAAATCCAGGATCACTTTTCCATCTGCTGAGAGTCCTTTTGTTGAAGCTACCTTAGGCAGAGAGTGTATGCAAACTACACACCCTGAAGCCTTGCTGGTACACTTCAGAAAAGAATACTTCCTTCCTGCTGCACTCTCCTGACTTTTTCAAAGGCTCCCCTCTCTTCTGGGAGCCTCTTTTCCCTTTTTTATCCCACACCTGTAATGTGCTGCCTGGGGAACCTGAGAGATCAGTAGGCCCTGCGTCCCTCCGTGCATGGTGCGCCTGTCCTGCTGAGGGAACCGTGTCTGCTCGGTCTGGAGATAAGGCTGTATTGCTGTCTTCAGACGGACCTGACCGCTCAGCCACTGCGAGGGAGGCAGCCCTGCTTCTCGCAGCACTCTACAGTAACTGTGTGCAGGTTTTCCGTGGCGTCATTCCCAGGTGCCTGCACAACAGTGACTTCTAACGGAGGAGCCACTCCCGTCACAAGTCGTAGCCTCGGCATTAGTGAGGTACGGGGAGCCTTTGGAAGTCATCCTGGCCAACTGTATGCTCAGAGCCACCTCAGTGTGTCCCCATATCGCTTGGACCATCCTTCAGTTGGGTTTTGACTCCATGCAAGGGTTGCGAATCTACAGCCCTCATAGGCTGTCCCGGTATTTTCCTCAATGTTAAAAAAACACCAAACCCAAAACTAATTGGGATTTTCCTTTTTTTTCCTCATTTCCATTGCCTCTCATTCTATTCCTGTGCATCTCAGAGTCAAGTCTGACACCCTCCCATCAGATATTTAAAGACAGTGACAGAGGCTCTGCTCTGCCTTATCTCCTGCCTGACCAGGCCGAGTTCTCTCAGCTTCTCTGTCATGTCTCCTGGTTCCCTGATCACCTACTGGGTACACAATGATTAGGGTTGTTGCTGTTACGTCTGTTCAGTGCCTGCGTGCTGCCTTGCCTCAGAAGCAGATACGTTATGTCTGCTTGCTTAAATGATGCAAATTTAGTTGCTTACCAAGTCTTTTATTTGCAGGCACTTGAATCTGTTATTTACAGAGTATGTGCAAATGAGAAGGTGAAATTCATCGGGGTCTTCTTCAGTTTTGCTGTCTCCTCAGAGTCTACAGGCCATGACAAATAGAGTCAGCACATACCAACCTTTCTGCTCCCAGGGCTAAGGAGTACAGGGAAAATAAAATTTTCCATTTTGTTGTGCAGGATCAAACTGCCAAATTTGTTGTTGAGCACTGGCTAGATTGGGAAGTAACACCAGTCAGGTGTGCTCCCATCTATTGGGTAGATCATCAATTACATGGGGTTCTTCTATGGTGGAGGATAGGACAGCTACTGACTGTGGTGAGAATGTCAGCAGGGAGCAGAAAGGCATCAGTGGCCTGCTAAGAGAGGTCCCTGTATTGAGTGTTTATTCTTACAGGCTAGTGCATAAATGTGAGCCCTAGCAACTGCTCTTAGAGGCTGAGGAAAAGAGATTTGATGGAAAACTCATGTTACATAAGGAAAACATTCAGATCGATGGAAACCTAGTGGTGGAATAATGACTTAATCAGACACCAATGTCCAAAAAAGGATAAGCTGGAACCAGTCACAGACACAGGACCATTGGGTGATAAAATGCATGGCCTGTAAAAGCTTTAAGAGATAAAAGGAATTGCAAAAGGATTTGGGAAATAGTTCAAAAAATTACTAAGAGATGGAGCAGATCAATGGTTGTGGCTAAATTGTTTTGAGAGGCTTTGTACAGGAGTAGTAAGTGAGAGCCTGGGGACATGAAATCCAAACACTGATCTCCCTATGACATCTTCAGAATCAAAATGCAGATGCCCTCAGTGGTTTAGAGAGGGTTCATGTTATTGTAGAGGTTGGGTGACACTTCTCCAAAACCAGTGACTAATAGGAAGAAAAGCTTTTAGAGATGTGTCAGCAGAAGTGAAAGGAACACCCAACCATAGCTCTAAATCCAAGTTGCAGAAGATCCTCTGATCCTGTTTTATATTCAAATGAGAGTGAGTAATCAAAAAAAAAAAAAAAGCTTATTAGGTTAAATGTTGCTACTTCCCACCTTTGAGTGTGATGGTAGAGAAAGGCACTAGCTTTGATAAATGGTGACTACACACAGTTTCAAGCAAAGGAATTAAGGTGTGGACACTTTCTTGAAGGCAAGGTGGGGCTTTTGTTTGTTTCCTCATTTCCTTCAAACACCTTTGGTGTTTTTAAAAAAGCAAGTAGATTGGCAGCACTGGAGAAAGGGAGAGGGGAGCCCTGCATTAACTTGTGCAATTTACTCTAGAAAAGAGCAGGACATGCTGACACTTAAAATCCAACATTTTTCCTGTTACAGCTCAGATGGCAAAGAGAAAGATTGGGGTGATTTTTAATCTCAGATTGAAATAAATAAGCATGGTGTGTTTTGTATCAGCTTCACACATACATCTGTAAGTGTAATTTATCTTTGTCTAATTTACATGCCTAACACATTTTCCTATCTTTCTGTTTGTTTGGGTTTTTTTTTTTCCCTCAGTCAGGAATAGGAAAAAACCCAATAGGGATGAAGGTCATATGAAGGTTCAGCAAAGGTATTGCTCTTATGAATTTTCAGGGTCTCTGCAAGTCTCGTTTGTCCAAGTTGAAAGTACAGGGGTGGGTGTTCATTTAACACTACGTCAGACATCAACATACATTGACTTGGCTTGAAGTCAAAAGACAATGTAAGCATTTTGCTTTGACCATCAACTTCAGTCTTAAATGAATCTACACCTACCAGCAGCTATTATTTCAGTTCTCATATTATATCTAAGTGAATTCTTTGTTTTGGTCCTTATTTAGATCTTGACAGTCTACAGATCTAGCTCTGCTCCTTTCATCTCTTCCTGTATACACTATAACCAGAGCCAGTCTCAGCAATATTATTCCCAATCTCATGTTCAAAAGGTGTGTTGGTATTTTTTTTTGTAAGAATAAGTTTGTTTTCCCAACCCCTATGACCTCTGTCTACTGTAAAACTTCCAGAAAATACACTTTCCTACCTTACTTCTCACTCTAACTTCTTCAGTTACTTGTTCTGCTCTGCTCATAAATATTTTCCTCTCTTCTCATATTGCGATAATATTAATTTCCATCCATGCAGCATCAAAACAAAGACCAAAGAATGTGATTTGTTTCCTTGGTGAGGTTTCTGGGTTGCCTGTGCTGCAATGATAAAAGTACTCCTTTCCCCTATATATAATACTGTCAAGGAAGTACAGCAAGTGCAGGAATTCATGATTTGTATTACTTTGAATTGTCATTCATAGTTGGATTCAGAGAAGACAACCTGGAGCTTTGAAATGATTTAAACAAAAAGTTTAACTGTTAATTGTTGCTTATTTTCAAACTGCATTTGGCAACAGTAGAAGTCCTGTGTTCAACATAGTTGCATATTTACATATTGTTTCTAAACAAACTCTTTTGTGAAAGCATTTAGACATTTGAATCATGCCAGAAGATTAATTGTGTATTTGCCTTGGAAATATTACTGCAGGGTTTTGCAAATGCAAAAGCTCCATGTATATCTGGGGACCTGAGTGACCAGTTTGAGTTAAAGAATCTCCGCAGCAACCAGAAATCAGGAGGCAACATCAAGATGCGAGTTTGGTAGAATCGTTCTCTATTCAGATCCCATTTAGCCATATGTAAATCCAGCATAAGACAGGTGACTTATTAGCATAAAAAAAGTACAGGAAAAACAACAGAAATTAATAGAACAAAAAATACATGCTTTATGTTTTAAATATATAAATATTAATGTAAACACTTTGAGACCATTGCTTCAGATTCAGGAGGAATTGGATTATTGTGTAAAACAGAGACAAAATCAGTAAAAATTCTCTGAACCTTGTGAAGCATTACTAAATATGAAGTGTATTCTGCATTCAATCCTATTTCACATTGCAGTTTTTCTAGCGCTGCTAGCAGTGGGCAAAGTTAGATCTTTCCCCCCCTGAACACACCGTATTCTATTGCTCAGTTTCTTCTCTATAAATTTCATGAGGTCTTTTTTCTGGTTTCATGAGGTATCTTTTTCTCAAGTTAATGAGATAGCATTTTTCTCTTGAAAAAAGAATGACAGCTTCAAATACAGAATACATCTTTAGTAATAGTACCTTCAGGGAAAGATTGCTTTATTAGGGCATATGTACCATAATAAAAGTATACAGTCTACTTCAGGAGTGCTAAACTATTTCCCAGGGCAAAAATGCCCTGGAAAGCTATTCAGTTTTCATGCTTTTAAAAATTTATCTGCAAAATCACTTCTTTTGAAATTACTGATTTGGTTTATTAATAAAATACTTATCAAACCAAATGCATATATAGAGTTTGGAATTTTAAAGAAACTGCTGTTTTAATGAAACAAGTTTTACAGATTTATTTAAAGAAACCCAGACAGCTAGGCTGAAGATTTACACATAAATACGTAAATCTTGAGTGTGGTTTGGTGGTGTTTTTGTTTGAGTTTTTTCTTTTGTTGTGGTTTTAAGTGCTTCTTAATCAAAATAAGATAGTGCAAACACTTTCTGGAATTCTAATTCAAAGGTTTGAACCATTCCCACTTATTTCTTGATGTCACATTGACATTTAACTGTGGAATTCCTCTAGATGTGCAAACAAATTTGTTGGCTTAAACTTGAAAGAAGCTGTTTTCTCTTCCTTAATTTTGAGTGCCAGAATCAGTAAGGCACATATAAACCAGTTCACATGATGAAGGAGCTAAAAAAGTTTTAAAGTTTCTTCATCCCCTCAAAAGCAGGAAGTCAGCTGCAAGGATCTGAATTCAGAACTATGAGAAATACTTCTAAAGGTTTATAGTAACGTTAGTTTTAGAATTAAATCTTATATATCTATGCAATAAGATGAAAATTAAATAAATAGAGCTCTGTACTTACCATAGTTTTGGGTTCTTTGTGTCCACAAGTCTGCTAAAGAGTACTGTACTAGAGAGTTGAAAATGTTCTTTGCCCTTCACTGTGCACTTCCTTTTTTGAAAGTGTATGTGGTCTATCCAGCCTTCACAGGAAAAGATATCAGCAAAATCCTTCTTTTGCATATTATCAGAGACCTACCAGAACTTTTAAAAGCATTTGTTTGGGTTACACTGCAGCACTGTGAAGGACAAATGACAGTGAATGAGCTTTCATGTGTCTTGTGACCTCCAAGATTGTAATGAAAAACAGGTCTATGCTGATGGAAAATTCTATAGTTATATTTTCCCTAATCTTTGATTGAGTTAAAAAGGCAAATATGTTTTGTCTTTCATATTCAGGATCCATGAATTTTTGTGTATTCATGCTTCGCTACCAACACCATGCATGTTGTCTTCTGGCTCAGATTTTCGTGGATGTTTGAAATCTGAAGTAATCTTCTTCTATTAGGCTGAACTATATTTCTGCTAATTAACATCAGCTCCTCTTTGTAGCTGATGTTATCGGGAAAATAGGCTTGTCCTGGTCCAACAGGATATTAAAGTTCTGCACTGCTACAGACTTCCTACGCACAAACATTGAAGGAAGAAAGGGCATTTGGCCATAAACCCCACTGAGCTGGGTCTAGCCAAAAAAAAAAGAAAAAAAGAGAAAAGGGAATGAAGTACATGTTCAATGTTGGGGACAGTAACACACAGATATATTTTGGGTTATGTCCAACAACTAAATAAAAGATCAGCTTAGTTTTCAATAAGCAAGCTTTCCTACATGAAGTGGTCATGGACAAATGAAATACCATATGTGCTACCATATGTGCATCATAATCAAGAGTTAAACTGCATTCTGTGACAAAATCAGGATTTCCCCATTTTGGCTCTAAATGGATTTCTGCATTGCTATAGGTCCCAAACCACTGTCATGGGTTTTCGATACAATATATGTGTCGCTGGCAACACGAAGTTGGGGAGAAGTGTTGATCTGCTGGAAGGTAGGAAGGGTCTCCAGAGGGACCTGGACAGGTTGAATAGATGGGCAGAGAGGCCAAAGGGATGAAGTTCAACATGGGGAAGTGCCAGGTCGTGCAATTTGATCGTAACAAGCCCAGGTAACACTATAGGCTTGGGGCAGGGTGACTGGAAAGCTACACAGAGGAAAAGGATCTGGGGGTGTTGGTTGACACTCACTTGAATATGAGCCTTCAGTGTGCCCAGGTGTCCAGGAAGGCCAACAACATCCTGGCTTGTGTCAGAACTAGTGTGGCCAGCAGGACCAGGGAGGTGATCATCCCCCTGTACTCAGCCCTAGTGAGGCTCTACCATGAATACTGTGCTCAGTTTTGGGGCCCTCACTACAAGAAAGACATTGAGGCCCTGCAGCATCACTAACATGACATGCACATGTGAAAAGCACATGTGATTTGAGTGCACAGTAGGCAAATGATTTTTAGGAGCTGCAGGAAAAGCATTTGTGCAGAGCACTGATGAGAGCTCATTTTTAGAGTACCTTGTGTAGCTCTAGTCAGCTATGTTGAGGGGGGACCATGAATTTAAACTGACACGGGTACGTGTGAGGTCTTTTAGTATGAGTAGAAGGACTTGCTGGCTTCTGAAGGGACACTAAAAGAGCTTACCTTGTCTAAATTACTAATGTGGAGATGAAAGAGACTGTGACAAAGTCTGCAAGTATCAAGGAAGAATGATTATTTATACTAAAAAATAAAGGATTGAAATCAAATGGATATAAATAGGTTATGACTACATTTAAAGTGAGAATTAGGGGAAAAAAAGATACTCATTTACATTTATTAATTTTCAATAAAGATCTTCCAAAGAGGATAGAGGTAAAAAGGTATTAGTATGGATTCCATGTGCTACATGAGCAATTTGTGGAGACTTAATGAGATGAGAGGGTGGATTCTGCCATTAAGGAAAAAAATCTGTCAGATGGAGAATACTAACTGTACTGGAAAGATACTTGGTCAGCATGTCTGGTCATACTGAAGGTTAAATCTCAGACTACGGTGGGTTTCCCTAGGCCTATTCTCTTTTTAATTTTTTTAACCAAGAATGTTTGCACGTGCAGCTCTTGAGGAACTGCTCTGTCTGTGAGGGATTTCCCAGTATCTGATAACTCTGGTCTTGATGAAGATTGCTGCGGTTCCACAGTGTGGCAGTTCCATCAGATCTTCCATCAAGAGCAACTTTATTCCAGGTGCACAGTTGATGCCTCAGAAAGCCGGAATCAAAACTCAATAGCCTGGGTGACTATTAAGCAGGTGTCCTTTACTGCAGCGCTGGGCACACAGGGGATCGCTCCTCCAATGTGTGCACCTATTGAAGCCAAATTTCTCATATTTATACAGATTAACTGTACATATTCATTATAATTTCTAAGAAAAGGCAGGGTTATGCTAATTATTTCTAAGAAGTCATTTACATTAACCCCTCCCAGACACAGCATGCTCAGTGACACTCAGGGGGTCTTCTGGTGGTCTTCATGGGTGAAGGCTGGGACGTCTTCCTCACTCTCAGCGCATGCTCTGTACGTTTCTTTGTGATTATCTGAGCTCAAAAACACATTCCTTTTTGCTGAAAACAAGATATACTCTGTCTCCTAATTGGTCGTTAGTCTTATTATTTATGACTCCTCTATCTCCTGCTCCCTCTAGTTTCAAGGCTGTTGCACGATTATGGCTGAGTTTTGGAGCCGCTTTCATGAAACCGCTTATGTGATGACTGCTAAATTCCAAAACTAATCTATTCTTAAAAACACATAAATTCTTACTTCTTTATCTTCAAGGCTGTTATTGTTGCATTGTTATGGTTAAGTTTTGCAAGTGCTCTCACAAGTAGCCTACACAGTTACAGCTTTCTCCTAAACTGATCTATTCTTAAAACCATGAAAATTCTTATTTTAAAGTTATATTAATTGTCTCTTGAGCTACACCTATATCAATCTATTAACCATGATTACGTTTCACTGAATCACAGTGCAGCACTGTACTTAAGTGTTAGGTTTGAGGCTTTCTGAAATGTACTAGGAAGACTGGGAATGCTAGGTCCACGTGTGCTCTGGCCATTGAGAAAATCAAAGAATCACAGAATGACAGGGGTTGGAAGGGACCTCTGGAGAGCACCTAGTCTAACCCCCCTGGCAGAGAGGGATCACCTAGAGCAGGTTACACAGGACAGCAGCCAGGCAAGTTTTGAATGTCTCCAGAGATGGAGACTGAACCTCTCTGGGCAGCCTGTCCCAGTGCTTTGCCACTTTTACAGTAAAGAAGTTCCTCCTCATGACTCGCTCGAGGACCTCAATGTCCTTATGGTGAGGAACCCAGAACTGGACACAGCACTCGAGGTGCAGCCTCACCAATGCCCAGTACAGGGGCACAATCACCTCCCCAGACCTACTGGCCACACTGTTTTTGATACAAGCCAAGATGCCATTGGCCTTCTTGGCCACCTGGGCACACTGCTGCCTCATATTCAGCCTGCAGTCAACCAACACCCCCAGGTCCTTCTCTGCCTGACAGCTCTCCAGCCAGTCCCCCCCAAGCCTGTAGCGCTGCATGGGGTTGTTATGTCCCATGTGCAGCACTCTACACTTGGCCTTGTTAAACTTCATCCCACTGGTCTCAGCCCATCGGTCCAGTCTGTTCAGATCCCTCTGAAGAGCCTCCCTACCCTCAGGCAGATCAACACTTCCTCCTAGTTTAGTGTCATCTGCAAACTTTGATCATTGATAAAGATGTTGAACAAGACTGGACCCAGGACTGAGCCCTGGGGGACGCCACTTGTGACTGGCCTCCAGCTGGATTTGGTTCCATTTACCACCAGCCTTTGGGCTCGGCCATCCAGCCAGTTTTTAACCCAGCTGAGGGTCCACCTGTCCAGGCCAGTGGCAGCCAGTTTCTCAGTCAGAATGCT
The DNA here is from genome assembly GCA_020800305.1 of Porphyrio hochstetteri. NCBI lineage: Eukaryota > Metazoa > Chordata > Aves > Gruiformes > Rallidae > Porphyrio > Porphyrio hochstetteri. Next base: position 76,845,206 of record CM036938.1, on the reverse strand, counting down.
GTGAGAAACTGTGTCAAAGGCTTTACCAAAGTCCAGGTAGATCACACCCACAGCCTTCTCCTCGTCCATTAAGCGGGTCACCTTGTCATAGAAGGTGATCAGGTTAGTTTGACAGGATCTACCTTTTGTAAACCCATGTTGACTAGGCCTGATCCCCTGGCCATCATGCATGTGCTGCATGATAGCTCCCAAGATGACCCTCTCCATGATCTTCCCCGGGACTGAGGTCAGACTGACAGGCCTGTAATTCCCTGGATCCTCCTTCCGACCCTTCTTGTATATGGGTGTAACATCTGCCAGCCTCCAGTCGACTGGAACTTCCCCAGTCTGCCAGGATTGCTGATAGATGATGGAAAGGGGTTTGGCAAGCACATCTGACAGCTCCCTCAGTACCCTTGGGTGAATCCCATCTGGCCCCATTGACTTGTGGGTATCTAACTGGCCAAGTAGGTCGCTAATCATTTCCTCCTGAACCATGGGATCTTTGTTATTCTTCCCCTCCCTGTCAGCCAGTTCCTGAGTATGAGTACTCGTGGAATATCCTTCTTTACTGTTCAAGACTGAGGCAAAGAAGGAATTAAGGACCTCAGCCTTGTCCTCATCCCTTGTCACTAATGTGCCATCAGCATCCAGTAAGGGCTGGAGATTCTCCTTGACCCTCCTTTTACTATTAATATACCTATAGAAGGACTTTTTATTATCTTTTATAGAACTGGCCAGCCTGAGTTCCAGATCAGCTTTAGCCCTTCTGACGTTCTCCCTACATGATCTCACTAAATTCCTGTAATCATCCCAAGACACCTGCCCCTTCCTCCAAAGCTCGTATTTTTCCTTCTTTTCCCGAATATCTTCCTAGATCTCTCTACTCAGCCAAGCTGAATTCCTTGCTCGCAGACCCCTCTTCTGTCTGACTGGGACAGCCTGTTCTTGTGCCGCCAAGATTACCTTCTTGAGGAGCAACCAACCCTCTTGGGCTCCTTTGCCCTCAAGGGCTGCCTCCCATGGAATCTTATCGAGCAGCTTTCTGAACAGTCCAAAGTCAGCCCTACGGAAGTGTAAGGTGCTTGTTCTGCTGTCTCCCTTCCTTACTTCTCCCAGTACTAAGAATTCTATAAGCTCATGATCACTATGCCCCAAGTGTCCTCCAACCTTCACATCCCCCACCAGGTCTTCTCTATTGACAAACAACAAGTCCAGCAGGGCACCTTCCCTGGTGGGTTCATTCACCAGCTGGGTCAGGAAGTTGTCTTCCAAACCCTCCAGGAACCTGCTAGACTGTTTCCTCCCTGCTGCATTGTACCTCCAGGAGACATCCGGTAAGTTGAAGTCCCCAATAAGGACGAGGGCTGGTGATCGCCAGACTTCTCCCAGTTTAAAAAACAACTCATCAGCTTCTTCCTCCTGGTCAGGTGGTTTATAGCAGACTCCCATCACTATATCTCCCTGATTTTGTTCTCCTCTGATTTTCACCCAGAGACACTCGACCCTGTCTTCACCATACTCCAGCTCTAGGCTGTCAAAGCATTCTCTGACATACAGGGCTACCCCACCTCCTCTCCTGCCCAGCCTGTCACGCCTGTGTAGTTTGTAGCCAGCAATTGCAGCACTCAAGTTATGTGAATTATCCCACCACATTTCTGTGATGGCAATCACATCATAATTTCCTGTAGTTACAAGGACTTTTCCTCTTTTTTGTTCCCCATGCTGCATGCATTGGTGTAGATGCACTTCAGCTGGTCTATTGATCTTGTTGTGCTCCTTGGGGAAGCCTTGCTTCCCAAGCAACAGCTGTTTAAGTTACCTAGCCTATCAGTAGTAGTTACATCTCTACTCTGAATTAACTAGGGTTGCTGACCAGAGGTCATTGCCAGCACACCATCCCTCAGTAACTCCACCACCACACCCAGGCTTTTTTCCAGCCTGGCCCTGTCCCCCTCCCCCTTCCTATCTAGTTTAAAGCTCTATTAATGAGCCCTGCCAGCTTCTTTGTCAGTATCCTTCTGCCCCTAGGGGATAAGTGCTCCCCATACCTCGAAAGCAAGGCTGGTGAGGCTCGTGCCAGCCCATTCTCAAAGAACCCAAGGTTCTGTTTCTCGCACCAGGCTCTGAGCCAGGTATTTATTTCCTGGCTCTTCTCAAACCAACCCTCCCCATTCCCTGTAGTAGGAGTGACTGAGGAAAACACTACCTGTGCTCCAGATCCTCGTACCATGTGTTCCAGGGCCCTTAAATCCTTCTTAATGGTCCTCAGTTTTCTTTCATGTATTTCATTACTACCTATTTTGAAAAATAAAAGTGGATAATAGTCCGTGTCCCTGACCAAGGTTGGGACTCATTTGGTTAAGTCCCTAACTGAAGCTCCCTTAAGGCAGCAGACTTCCCTATGTAGAGGGTCCGGCCTACAGATCGGGCCCTCAGTTCCCTCCAGAAGGGAATCTCCTAAGACAATGACCCGTCTTTTCATCTTAACAGAGGATGTTTTGATGGTTTGCTTAGGGGGTCTAGTCCTAGGTAACTCAACCTCAGGAGTAATTTTCCTATCAGCCATCTCATTATCTGGTTGGTCCCCTTGTAGTAGGGCCTCATATCTATTGCTCAGAGGAACTTGTGGAGGAAGGACAGGCATGGAAGGCACTCTTCTTCTGCCCTTGCCACGTACCTGCTTCCATTCTTCCCTATCATTTATATTGTCCTGCGTGGGGGAGGGTATAGGGTCACTCTGGTCCTGGACGCTATCTACTGGGTACCCATGTTTCTGTGGCTGGGAGGACAGAACCTGGCTCATCCGATCTATCTCCGTTTCAGCCTCCCTGATGTTCATGAGCCTGTCTAGTTTATCTTTGAGCACATCAACCTCTTCTTGTAGGTATGCTCCTCAGCAGGAATCCTGATTTCTGTTTATTTTATTTAAGTTTATTCATGAAACTTATTTGAGAACTATCCTTCCTCCCCACCCCAAACAATTTTTCCAGTAATTCTCTACTAGGTTCAGAAGTCACTGTGGGAGACTGACAGATAAGTACAATGACAGTACAATTGCCTTAGCCTTGTTTCCTTATGAAGTTTTGCTAAAAATAGAGATGGTAACATAACAGCTCTTCTATCCCATTTTAATGTGCTTCTGATTTAATTTAAACATCTTAAAAACACATTGATGTGACGCAATGTCAGGCTATTCAGCAAATGTTTGGAGAGCAAGAGTAATAACTTCACATAGTAAATAATTTTCATAGTAAATCTGCATCTCTTCATAAACATACTGGTGATTCAGGAGATGAATTGGTGGAAGAAGTAGGATTGGAAAGAAGTCCATAAAGGCATCCAGAAATCCACCTGGCAACTCTCCTGGCTTTACTAACAATAAACCATCAATCAGCTGATATTATATATGTTATTGTGATACTTATGCTGGTTTTGAATTCTTGAAAAACAATTTGAAAACATGCCACAAACAATTATGAAAGAAATCAAATACTAAAAAGGGGACTTCATTGTGCCAGTGACTAACAAAAATAATACATGCTCTAATGATGCCCCAGACAACTAAAAGATGGAACACGCCCACTGAATCAGCTCGTCTCTGTTAAATATGTTTATTGGTTTACTTGTTTTGATTAGAAATCATTTAAGCTACAGGCGCTTTTAAATCATGGCATTCCATTGCTCTTGGCCAACAGAAACTGCTTTGTAGAATCAGTTTGGAATCCATTACTGTTTTCTAAAAAAAGAGAAAAAATAGTAAAGAAATGATAGAAGATAGTAGCTACTACATACATATTGATCAAAATTTAAGTGACATAGTACTCTTGGTTCACAAAGAAGATGATTTCACTGTGTTTCAAATGTGACTGCAATGTAACATAATTCTAACAAAGAATGAATCGAAACACATACTGTGATTTTCAGAAGACATGAGTTTTGACTTCTGCTGAAGGCATGAGCACTCAACATATCTGATGTATCAGGAACCAGAGTTAGCTTAATTTCTTTAAAAGAGCTTTTACTATGCCATACCAAGGGAAACATGTATGTCTATATATGTATCATTAATAATCATGGTGTTTGCTGTCATGGCTGAATAGAAACATACCAGTGATTTAGTGCAGGAATAAAATTAAGCTGTTTCTGAGTTCATTTTAAAATAAGACCAACTTTACTGGATCAAGCAAAGGCTAAATTGTTACCCTTTTTTAACAAGAGGAAAATAGCACTGACCTAGGCAATGTCCACAAGTAGGGAAACACATAGAAATACTTTCATGGAATAGTTTCCCATCCTGCCAAAATTGCCTCAGAGACTTCCTGGGTGAACATGATTATCTGCATGTTTGAGAATCTTCCATTACTTTTTGTTGAGGTTTTAAAAAGACATATTTAGTGGTTATACCCATATTTATTTAATTAACATATTTACTGGGTATGCCCACAGTGTGATGAACCTATTTTGAATCTGCTACTTGCTAGCCTGGAGATACAGTGTTGTAGGAAGCACTTTGTAGGGCTAGAAGGCCCATGAGTGCTGTTGTATCTTGCTGGCCATGCTTCCTTCAGGGTGCTTCACAAGTGATATATTAGATCCAGCTGAACTCTACTGAAGCTGAGAGAGGGCAGGCATAGAATAAATCTTCTGATACATTTTAGTCATGCAGGTAGAAGTCATGTTGTGTGACTTGCCATCAGGGTGTTTCAGTGGGAAAACATTCAAAATCTTTTCCCTATCTTGCCACCTTTTTACTTCTTGTGGCCTCACAGATGAGAAGGAACATGGCAGCGTGTTAAGCATAAAACACAAACACTTTCTTCTGGGCCTGAGAACTCTTTCTGTTACATCGAAGTGTCATACAAGCTTCTTGTTCTCAGCAGGTGAATCAAGTTGAGACCACCTTGCTGTTTTCAGGACCAGAGTATGCCTTTTCAAATGCAGTACTTTGCAGTATTATATTAAAAAAGGCAAACAAAAAAATGTGGCAAAACCATGCAGCTAAACATCTTAAACTGGGTTTTTTTTGCAAGCTAAAGGTTTCAGAACTGATATTAGCAGGAGATATAAGCGCCCCACTTACCAAGTAACAGAATTCAGACTCCCAAACTGTCTTTGTATTCTGCTTCTGGAATCTCTTTCTCTCTCCCTAAGACGTAAGTTATCTGATGGAGACTCTGACTGGAGATGACATCTGGATTTTAAGAATTGGGTATTTGTCTGTTCTTATCCAGAACTCCATTTTACTCTTGAAGTTCTGTGTTATAACATTATTTGTAAAGACATTCAAATACAAATCTAAATATTGAGAAATTTGAGCTACAAGGTGGCTTTTTTAAAAAGCTGAATCACATCACAAATTAAGTGAAACTTTTAAGTGGACTAACCCATTGTACTTGAACTGTGTCACTGCAATACCTCTGACTATTTATTGCAAACAGAAATAACATGCTTGTAGATAGGCTGCTTACCTGGTTTTGAGCAGCATAACTATTTTGCTTCCCCACAGTGCCGTTTCTCAATGCTTTCTCCCTGACAAGGCTTGCCATCACCTTCTGGTGTGGGATTGTTACACTGGCGGGTTCGAGTTCTTTCTCCATTGATGCAGGTGGACCAGGCACTCCAGCAGCTCCAGCCTCCATCAGTGGCCACTGGTATTAAGACACCATAGTAGGATTAGTCCAGCATCTCTCTGTCTTCTGTGTAGTGACAGAAAGACTAACTTGGGCTTTTTACTAGACACTTTTGAGGGTCAGTGGGGGAGCCCATGATTCACTTCTTACAATCTCATTTATGGTGAATCTGCAGATCATTGCAGCCTCCAGCATACAACCTATAGCAGAGATCTGACTTTTTAAAGTGCCCTTGCCAGTGGCACTACTTATGAGTCCAGAGGTCTCAATATTTTTGTCAATTTAGGAAGATACTTTAGTATCAAGTATCATATTGGGCACCTGTGCATTAAAAACTTGGTCACTGAAAATGAATTTACTACATAATATTTTTTTTTTACATTATCAGTTATGCAACTGCATTCATCTCCTTTGTGGACCAATCTAAAATAAGGCAGCATCATATTTATGAAATCACAGAATCACATAATGGTTTGGGTTGGAAGGGACCTCAAAGATCATGTAGTCCCAATGCTCCTGCCATGGACAGGGACACCCTCCATTAGACCAAGTTGCCCAAAGCCCCATCCAGCCTGTCCTTGAACACTGCCTGGGGGAGGGGGGCAGGAGGCATCACGCTTTCTTCTATTCACCCTTGTGAAAAGCCCCTCTCCAGCTTGACTTTAGGGCCCCTCCTTCAGATACTGGAAGGCTGGAGCATTCTCCAGGCTGAACAACGCCAACTCTCTCAGCATGTCATCATAGGAGAGGTGCTCCAGCTCTCTCATCATATTTGTGACTCTCCTCTGGACTTGCTCCAATAGCTGAGTATTTTTCATGTACTGGGGACCTTAGAGCATGACACAGTGCTTCAGGTGAGGTGTCACCAGAGCAGAGGGGCAGAATAATCTTCCTCGACCTGTTGGTCATGCTGTTTTTGAAGCAGCCCAGGACACAGTTGGCTTTCTCGGCTGCAAGCATGGATTGATGGATTGATATTGAGCTTTTCATCAATCAACACCCCCAAGTCTTCCTCTTAGGGCTGCTCTCAATCCATTCTTTGCCCTGCCTGTAGTTGTTGGGATTATCCCAACCCATGTGCACTTGGCCATGTAGAACTCCGTGCAGTTTGCATGGGCCCAACCCTCAAGCCAGTCAAGGTCCCTCTGAATGGCATCCCTTCCGTCCAGCATGTTGACCATACCACCCAGCTTGGTGTCATCAGCAAACTTACTGAGGGTGCACTTGACCCCACTGTCCATGTCACCAACAAATACTAAACGGTGCTGGTCACAACACTGACCTGTCAAATGTGAGATTGCTTTTGCCTGAAATCAATTTACCATTACTGCACCACATTCCAATAATGCTCCTGTTTACTTAAATGAACTTGGGTTGTCATTCGAAGACACAGCAATCCATGTGGGACAATGAACTCTAGAGTGCCATCTTTATGGATAGAACCCAGTAACTTAACTTCCACATCACATATCTGTGAGATCTGACATGAGCATGTATAAGGAAGTACTGTGACATCCTTCAGTCTTCTCCAAGGCTTGTTTTGTCAGGATATTGTTCACAATAACATATATGCTCATTTTAGCCTGTCTGTAGTATTCACTAACCTTTAACTAATGTAGATTTGGGAATCTGACAAGCAATTCCCTTGAAGTAGCTTGAGCACATGCATGTACAGGCTCCATCTACCAGCACAAGGGTGCCTCCATTTTTGCAGGGTTCACATTTGCACACGCTGTATTCAGTAATGTAGTCTTCAATTGCTCTTTCCAAATTTTGTTTCTTTAAATATGCATTTCTCATCTTAACTGGAACAAGTGTATGTATTGGAGAAGGCTGTAGAAGAAAAAAGCCCACACATAACAGACTTTTTTGAAGTTCTGAATACTTTTGATATACCCATCACTACAGTAAGCATCTGAGAAAACTGTCAAGATGAGGAAAAATATCTGAAAAGTTCATGATAAACTTGGAGCCTACCTCTATCTTAGAACAAAAGCTTCCAAATTGTAAGAGACACAGCTTTGAAGAAATTGTACTTACCCGTTGCTGTATCACTACTGGAGCATCAACCAAAGACTTAGCCCACTGTATGTAATCCTCTACATCAACCATTTTGGATCCCCGCAGTAACATCTCTTTTATTTTAACTGAAAAGTCAATCTTCCCTCCATCAACTAAGGAAATGACATCATCAATGATAGCATCATCCTTAACTTCTGCTGCAGAGAGACAGAAGAGAGGATGAAGAACCTGTAATGTCCCTACATCTTGAAGAACAGTTGTCCTTTTAGTACAATCAGTCTGTCTCTATAAAATGACCATAGCAAGAAGAACTCTTCACTCACTGCTTGAGGCGGAATTCACAGAATCATAGAATCATAGAATGGTATGAGTTGGAAGGGACCCCAAGGATCACAGAGCTCCAACCCCCCTGCCACAGGCAGGGCCACCAACCTCAGGCCTGGATCTACACTAGGTTGCCCAGGGCCCCATCCAACCTGGCCTTGAACACCTCCAGGGACAGGGCATCCACTACCTCTCTGGGCAGCCTGTTCCAGCACCTCACCACTCTTTCTGTAAAAAACTTCCCCCTAATATCTAATCTAAACCTTCCTTCCTTTAAGCTTTCTTTATTGATACCTCTTATGTGGGAGGAAATATTCTATTTTGCAACTATATTAGAAACTCCTGTATCTGAAAGGAAAAGAGATCATAGCTGTTTGATAACAAGCCAAAGTTACTATGAGAAAGGCTACTGTATCACCTGATATGAACCAGAAAAAGGTAGGAATTAGAATAGTAGGAGCTTCTGCTTCAGAACTAAAACACTAGAGCAGAGCACTGAAAAGAATTGCCTTTTCTGTGTTATTCTGCTTGCCTTTTGCAATGTTTAGGTCATGTGATAGAAGACATCTCCAAACACATAAAGGAGCAGAAAAGAACAATGACAAGCAGGGGAACAGAAGTAGCTTAATCAGAGAACAGGAGCTCCTTCCTTGACTCCTTCCAGACGTGTCCCAGCAGAGCCAGTAGCCCCCTAGGATGAGGCTAAGAATGAGTCAATAGCCAGTTGGCTATTGAGGCTCTCTGGGTGTAAAAAAGTGCATTTGGGCTTGCAAAAATTTAAATACGTATTACTAAGGGGAGTATATTTAGGGGAGTGTCATTGAAGAAGTAAAGGGGGGGAATCAAGGAACAAGCACGGGAAAATACAGATATAAAGGCAAAAAAGGGGACTGTTTGCATATAGAAAAGTGCTGATTAGTGAGGTTATCTGCCATGAACTGTCACTAATTTTTGGAGTCTATCTTGGCTAAACAATAAATTAAATTTCTAACTCTTCCCCTGTGTGAGAGGGCTCCATTCTGTGTGTATGCACACATACAGAGATCAGTGTGCCAGCAACTGGAGTAGAACAATGGGTGATAAGGACCTGGAAATGTGCATTTCTCTATAGTGAGACAACTGGTGTAGCTAGCAACTGGAGTGACCAGGGGTTCTATGCCAAGCTCTGAGACCTGTTCAAATGTGTGCTTGTGTGAGGCAAGTGGCGACAAGAGGATCCAAGGGCAAATTGCTGGATAGATGGAGCATCTAAGGCGGGTTACTGGAGGCATCCATAGTGTGTGTTGGTGTGCATCAGGGATTCTGTACCAGCAATGGGAGTAGAGCTGTGGTACTTGGGGTTTTGTATACCTGGGTGACAGCTACAGAGGCTTCATTCACTGGCTCAATTGAATGTCTAACGTCAGCTGCTGGAACAATCCATATTGGATCCGTATTAAGGAGAGGCTAAAATACTTGAGGGTTGTGCTGCCTACATCTGTCTGCTGTAGAACATAGAATCACAGAATTGCTTCAGTTGGATGGGACCTGTAGATCATCAAGTCCAACCATCAGCCTAACCTGCAACCAGCAGGCAACTCTGCACAGAGGAGTTGGATAAGATGACATCCAGGGTACCCTTCTGACCTCAAATGTTACAAGATATTTCCCTCTGACAGACTTCCATCCTGATCAGATGGAGAGGAGATCAAGATGAGGCTTGTGTTTGCCTGAGGGCTGTGCTTCTGCATATATTGATTTGCGTGGCTAGCAAATGTGTATATATGTATGCTTTACCTAAGTCTGTTTATGGCTGTGCGTGCTGGGAACACATGCTCAGTCTAGCTTGAGTGGGGAGCATGGTAGTACAGCAGCCTCACCTCAACTGGTCTACTGAATTTGTCCTTTCCCTAACTGCAATAGCGATATTAATAGAATCATGCAGTCATAGAATCATTTTGGTTTGAAAAGACTTTTAAGATCATCAAGTCAAACCATTAACCTAACTGCCAGGCCCATCACTAAACCACGTCCCTAAGCACCACATTTACACATCTTTTAAATACCTTCAGGGATGGTGACTCCACTACTTCTCTGGGCAGCCTGTTCCAGGGCTTGACAACCCTTCTAGTAAAGAACTTTTTCCTAATATCCAATTTAATCCTCACCTGGTGCAAGTTGAGGCCATTTCATCGTGTCCTCTCACTTGTTACTTGGGAGAAGAGACCAGCACCCACCCAGCTACAACCTACTTTCAGACAGTTGTAGAGAATGAGAAGGTTTCCCATCAGCCTCCTTTTCTCCAGACTAAACAGTCACAGTTCCCTCAGCTGCTCCTCATCAGACTTTCGCTCTAGACCTTTCACCAGCTTTGTTGACCTTCTCTGGACACACTCCAGCACCTCAATATTTTTCTTGTAGTAAGGGGCCCAAAACTGAATACATTATAAAAAAAGGAGCAGTTGGTATAATCTTTTGTTAAGCACAAGATATAATGCAGAATAAGGATATACTTACAGTTTTCCTTCACATGAATACTTGCACATTTACCACCATCAATATTAACATTGGCATGTATGTCTTTATATGCTATATTAGCATCTAAGTGATAGCCGAGGCACTTTTTCACATCTTCTAGAGTCATACCTGGAAGTGGAAACAATTAGGTGGTATGTCATGGATGGAATAGCCATAAACATGATGCTATTATTCTTGGAGAATAAATTTTTTGGCTATTGAAATGTTTATGGCTTTCTTCTTCCCATTTATCTTCTGTGTTTTTCTCTTCCATGAGGATGATTGCATTTGAAGTTCCTGCACAGAGGCAGATGAGATCTACACTGCCTAGGAAAATACCAAACCCCTCCGAAACTGATTTCTATTTTCGATAATCTAGCTGAAGGCAGACATTTCTCAAGAGACCAGTCTTCATATATTCTATTGGTATTTTGTCTTTCTCAGCAGCTTATTATTTGGTCTTTCTATGTGCTAAATTACTCAATTTCAGTGTGAATGTTGAAGTCTATGAAAACAGTTTCAACACTCTGAAGTGTACCATGTGATTTCTAGGAAGTTCTTCAATTTATTTCTATCTTTTTCCACCACCATATTCTTAGAATATTTGTACTACAAGAAGGTAGTACAAAGTGGATTTAGGGTTTAGGTAGATTTTCTAGGCATAGAGCATCCTTGCGAAGCATGTCACACCAACTAGTATTGCTAAAATTTTGAAGAGTTTTATTTAAGACTTTTTATTCCTCTACATAATTCTGGGAGTTACAAAGTCTTACTCTCCTCTCTGTTGTACTCCTGTAAGTTTGTAATGTCACTGGTGTGCCACAAGCAGCACATGCTGAACTAGCTATGCTGTTCTCAGTAGTGCTCTATATACACAAATCTATCCTCATACATCTCTCTTCATGACTGCAGACTTGATACTTTGCATACCATAGCAAGGCCAACAGAATACATACCTATTCGAGACATAGCATAATTATCCAGCACGTACACAAGCTCATATTTTCCTCCTACAGTTCCAGAGACAGCATAGTGAGTTCCATAATCTTCTAGGAATTTGAAATATTCCCCCTTATCATACTGAGGAGGCAGAAGGTTTAGTTCATCAAGGAAAGCATCTGTGAGACGGAGATCACGACTCCTCATTTGGAACCTTCCCAGCTGAATCTTTCCTTTTACATGCAGAAAGGTTTGGTTCTGAATGTAGGGAGAAGAAAGCAGATAAAGATGCCATTCTGGCATGCAGCCCAGAAGGAAAATCTATTCTATTTTACCTGCAAAGAAACTGCAGCACTTTTAAACACAGTATACATTCTAGTATTTTGGACAAACTTGTTTAATTCAAATTAAAAGTTCTCCAATTTAAACTGAGGAAGCAGCAAGAGATTTAGAACATCTCAGTTCTAGTTTTGTAGAATCTCTTCCCTTAGTAATTTCAGCAAGCCCTTTGTGATCTATTTGACAATTGTACTCTTTAAGTATGTTATTTACTGAAAGTGCCTTTCTGACTTTCATAGCAAGTAATTTCATATGGCTCACCAGATAACAGAAGCTGCCCATTGAGGTCAGCTGGAGTTTTGTCTTTGTTTATAGTCAGAGCAGAACTAAGGTCTCTTTTTTTGGATCACTTCTCTGTTATTCTCAGACTGTCATAAGGAAGGGCACAGCTCCAATTAAAAAAAAACCCAGAAAACCAAAATAACATTATAAAATTAAAATGCATGAAGAAAAAATTCCTTATGAAACATTTGCCCAATACATACATTCTATCTCCATGTTTGGTGACTGATACTTTCATAACTTACACTGCAGATGGTTTTATATCACAGTCTAAACTAGGACCTAGCTGCTGCCTGTGATACGTGGCATTTTGTGAAATAGTTGCACTGAGGAGTTGCACTGAGGAGTCTAAGCAAACACATGCCTTCGAAACCCCATTATTTTCTGCACTACTTACGTGACCCCCTTAACAGTAATGCCTAACAGGAGGTACATAAAAGGGATTTCACAACTGACCATCACAGTAACTGGCAGAGTTTAAAGGATCTTACAGTACTGACTCAGATACTGCTTAGGACTGGCAGAAATCTTCAGGCATCTAAACCTCTGTGAGGAAATGTTTATAGGTGCAAATATTCCTGCCACCCAGTATGTAGAACTCCCTTACTCTCCTAGGATCCCCCCAGGATATGTCCCAGGCTTATTCTGGATTTAATATTCAGGTGAGACCTGTAGTGTTCTTGATCAGGGGCTCCCACTCCACTAATGTGCAGCAATGTGAGTTTATCATGAGAGGCGCCTGCCAGTGGCAGATCACGACTCATTTTCTGAACTCATCTCTGAGCAAGAATTTGAGGCCAAAACTCCTTTCTCAAGCCACTATGCTATAAGCAGCCTGTAATATACTCTGAGCTGCAGTTGCTCAGTTCTGTCCCAAGAAAACTCCTACCAATGCAGTCAGTGATGTATGACAGGTTCTTTTTAGAGTACAGACCTTTCTCTTCAACGTTATTTTAATTTATCAGTTATAAAAGTAATCTGAGTTTTCCCTTATATCCATTTAAACTCCAGAGCCCTGAAGGGGTCCTAGACAAGAAGTCTGATAAGAAATTTGAAAGATTGAATTAGTAGAGTCAGACGTATTCTTCCTTGCATGTGGTGCATTTCAGCAGCTTATAGCTGATGTACCTGTTACATGATGGCATGTTGCAATCACAGACTTTGGTGTACATGGTGGGAAAGGGTATACAACCTGATCAGCTAATTCCACTAGCACCCAGGTGCTGAATTAGGGCATAGTGTTTACCATGTCTAACATCATTTTTTGTGGTCTCTCTCTTCAACGTCGCAACATGCTAATGCTACTTTTTACTACTGAATGAAATGGGATATGGTCTTTTCTCTGTCTCAGAGGGCAGAGAGAATGATATGGCTTGTGTACAGCTCCAAAATAGGCTTTTCTTCTCCACACCACCTGGAGGAACATTCCCTGCAAACATGCTGCAGGGGGTCACAGGGTGGACATTGCTTACAATAGCATGAGAGCTGGCACAGACCAAAATCATGGCACTGTGCTAATAAAGGCATGGATCACTGTGTGCCAGTGCTAATGCCCATGCTTCTTAGCCCAGGCTAGTTGATTAGTACAGACATACCTGAAAGGCCGAGATCCGATCTTTCAGCTATTATTCTACATGGCTATTGTGTGTTTAGCTACCTACTATAGGCCTACTCAGTGGCAATGCTTATCCCAGGATAGCGGGACAGTTTTATCACAGGATATCCCACACTGCACTGGATTAGAGCTGCTATCTTACCAGGATGAGATCAAAAATCCCTGGCCCTGTCTAAACTCAAGCCCTTGTTGAAGATGGTGGTGGTTGCTAGTCAAGGGTGAACAGCAGGTAAGTGAAGCTACATTTGGTTACTATTTGGCCACAGCTGAAATCTTAAACCTAGTATTGCGAGTATTTAATTTTCTTGAACAAACAACAGAAAAGTAGCAGTCAGCTAGAACACTTAGAAAGATTAATATTGTGTTTTTCTAACACTGCAAATTTTACTGTTTATGAAATTGTTACATTAAACTCTTTAACTTGGTTTGACTTACCCTTTCTGTGGAGCTTTTCAGGATAGATCTTAAACTTGAATTCTTGCTATACTGGTACTTGAAATTTAGTTCTGAGTGATTTTTGTTACTTCCTTCAGTAGGTGTGTATTTCAGAGACAGGTCAGCATTAAAATGTTTTTGTTTTTCTACGTAAACCTCTCGAAACAGTTTTACACGATCATGGTAGAACACAGATGTGAAGCTTTTGTCTGCTTTTGTCTTAGAAAAGATAATGAAAAGGTGGTATGAGAAAAAGCAAGCAGTAATAGAAAAATCTACATTAACACTTTAAAGTTGTATGTTTTACACAGCTTAGCAATAAATTTTCTTCCATCACTTTTTTTTCTTTTAAAATAAAACATTTGGAAATACTACCCCCTCTCCAGACCACCTCATCTGGATCAGCCTAGTGGTTCAAAACTAAAGAGACAACTCCACTGACAATATTTCAGTGATTGTTAAATCTCAGCATGTAATACTGTCAAAGTAGTTTATGTGTGTTAACAGCTCCTTTACATGTAAAGAGTAATAGTGTCCCATTCCTTCCTAGAATACAGACAAGATTTGCTAATAGATCCTGACATCTGAAACGAATCAATATTTTGATTTAGTTTTCCTGTAGCAGAAAATAGCTAATACAGAATAGCTTTTCCAGTGCTATTTATTTTTCTATAGTTTAGCTGAACGTAGAGTTTTAGTAACAGAAAATGGTTATGCATCAAAGCAAATATAAGCAATGATCTCAGGGTCATATTTACTCACTTTAGGTAAGATCTGGTTTAAATTGCCATTGTTCTATGAAGTTCCTTACAGTGATAGGCAAAATATTTGGGAAGTAAAACTCTGCTTTGATTTCTGAACAATATCTGACATTGATGTTTCTAAGATCATAAGTATTTTCAGTGTTCAAACCTCACTGGAAGTTATTGTCTGAATCTCAAAAGCCTGCTGGATTTTTTTTTCCCAATGGGACAGAGAAAATCACCACTGATTAGAAAACTGAAACAGGACCACAGCATCATAATATAATTCCTGCCTTTTTCTCGGTGTCTTTTGTGTGTCCTTGAAAAAGTTGTTTGATTCCCGCTCTACCCAGTAATAGCTAGGTATCTTGTTCCTTTCTGCATGTGGCCTGTTTATCACATCTACTCATATTGTAACATTCCAGAAAGATAGGTTCATTTCCTAGGCACAGGTGCAGCAGTGATCATGTGGGAATTCATCTGATTCAAGTGAGCTAGCTTAACTGCTAAAGCAAATGATAACATAGCCTGTTTCCCTCTGGACTTTATCAAAAGCTTGGTGCTGCAAAGCTGCTGTTGACTGACTCAGGGGATATGCTGAGTCTTTCAAGAGGATGTCAGGTTTCATCATTCAGTTAAACACATTCTAGTTTGCACAGAAGGACTTAGACTTACTTCATAAGTGAGAACACCCACGTTCCAAGGCTTACGGTAGTATGTCCGTGTGTTTCCATCACGGACCCTTTCACAAAGACCATTGAAAAATTCATTGTCAAATGGGGTGGCCATTGGCTGCATCCCTAAAACATTGATTCTGCAAGAGAAATACAGGAGAGGTTAGACTTCAAAATAGGAGGTGTCTGCACCCAGACACTGTAGATAATGGTGTGACTGGAAAAGTCAGATTCTATAGGAGATGGAGACTAAAACTGAAGAACTGAATCTCGCTTCATCCGCAGAAGCTTGTCTCATCTCTGGTGGTTCTCTGTATAATGGAGATAACAATACTTTTTTTTTGTAAAACACTTTGAGGGGCATGTGTGAGAAATAAACAATTAAAAGATAGATATTAAACATCAAATACAGTGGGAACCTTAGGAACAAAGAAGGTAAGAAGCTTTAGTATTTGTGAGGAAGCATTCCTTATAGGTACTTTTAACCTGGTTTTATTCATAACTTATATTAGTCTTTTTGCAGATAGGAACTTTGGTATCAAATGTGTAAAAGATCTATCAGAACTGTAGAAGAGATATACAGCTACTCCTAGTGCTATTTTTTCTCCCAGAGTGTGATCTGGTGGAGTAATAGAATATTCTGTAGCAGAGAAGACAAATCCAGAGAAGTGGACATATTGGCTGTGTAAGTCTATGCATCTACATACTAATGTACAAGAGCTACTTCCAAAAATAAATGCCTCTTGGAGGATTCTGTATCTTCTGGTTTACTTCCCCATGCTACAAGGACTGAATTTTTACTTTTGTGCAGTAATGTCGTTATCGAAATTAAATGAAAAAGATGCATCGTTTTCGTCTAAACACAAGGTGGTGCTAAAGTATGGGTTTAGTTTCATTTGTTCCAGTTTGGCTAGCTGCCATCTAACTCAATTTGTAGATAAACTGTATGTCGCACACACTTTCTTTTATGTTTGAAAAGAAAGAAATCCAGCAGGGTATGAGAATAGAAAGATTAATTGTTGATGTAGATTAATGAGGAAAAATTCCAGTAAACCATGAAGATCTGGGAAGTGAGGAATACAATGCTGGGGGTGTTGAATGCAAAGCTGCAGTGTTGTTGCAGTTAGGCAGCCTGATGTATAAATAATCAAGATACATTTTCTTCCTCTTAGACATGCATGTTCGTGAAATTATTGGGAATGACTGATTTGTTATGAAATATCAATCGAAACGTATCTATACGATTTCCATTGTTGTAACTTTCCAAGTATTGTAACTTCTAGACGTGATTCTGTGTATCGGCATGAAGATTGATGTACACTGCCTGTAAAAATATTTTATCCTCCCCAAGTATACAAAATAAAACAGTAGTTAGGTGTTCTTCCAAAAGCTGTGTAACATTTCTGAATACAAATGTGAATATGATTCAGATTCCACTTTTGGGAATGTCATTGTGCCCCGGTTTTTCCAGCTGGCTATAGGGACAATCCTAGACTCTTCACAAGGCCCACTGCTACTTTTTCCTTCCTTACGTACCCCTGCCCTGCTGTCCTCCCAATTTCAGACACATCGATATCATAGTTACGGCATGGTGATCGTGGGTCAGATTCACAGTTATCTTCATCAGAAAAGTCTCCACAGTCATTATCTACATTACACACAAGTCGCCGCTTTATACATCGACCTAGTCGAAGAATAAAACATTGAGTTAATTATTTTTTCCCCCTCCCCAAGATGGACTTTAAATTACACCCACAGATACTCTATTGAGATCTTCCTCTTCATACAATTCGATTATTGTCAAAAGGAATTCAAGCCCTACAATGGGTCTCCTTCAAATGAAAAAAACCCAACTCACCATACTTCTGTACTTTCTTATGAATTTACCAAGACAGCTGAGAAAAGTGATGGGAGAATTCCTGTCATTTGAAATCACTGCCTGGGATCATTTCAAACTTACCCTTTTTAAAATTAGTATTAAGAGAGTAAGGAATATATAGGGTTTTTTTTTAATTGTTTAAATTTTTGCTATTTGGACTTTATTATATGGATCTGTAGAGCCCCAAACTATAGTGATTTCTGTTCTAAAGCAACAGTGCAGTAGTAACTCTCCTGAGGTGCATATCACAGGTTTTACAATGACTGGGTTTTGGGGGTGTTTTATAGGATACAAAGACTTGGGGTAAATCATAGAATCATAAAAGCATAGAATCATAGGGGTTGGAAGGGACCTCGAGAGATCATCGGGTCCAACGCCCCTGCCAAAGCAGCTCCCTAGCACATATTGCACAGATAGGTATGTAGTCCTAGCATAATAAAACAACACTTGATATCAGCTGCCTCACCTGTAAGTGCTATACAGTGGCTGTGAACTAGTAAACACATCATGCCTGATTTTTCTTTCTCCCCTTGCACTTCAAATTATTTGAGATAAAGACAATGTTGAAAATGGCTTGGGACTCAAAATTTACTTCCCAACTTTCTTTTTCTGTTTTGGCTAGTTGTATTACCATTAAGTTCTTTATTTTCATTTATGATGAATCTTGAACATTACATCCATTCATATGCTAGGCATGTATCACTTAAAAAATTTAGATCTTTCTTTGGACCTAGAGGTATTCTGGTCTCCAGCTAGAATCTATCATACTGCTACAGTCAGTAAACATCCATATCCATTTGGCTAAAATTCTTGCAGTCCTATTTTTATCCCAGTGATTTTTCATTAAACTTTGTGATTCCATAGCAGATGGAACAGTTAGACTAGAAAAAAAGGAGAAATTACAGAAGAACTTAAACTAGACACAAATTATAACTGGACATGAGAGGAATGTATACCTTCTCAAGCATTGTTCATGAGGTGGTTTAGACACTGGGACTTTATGATCCACCTGTCTGCACACTGGGGACTCTGTTTAAAATCTAACAACTAAGCACTGCTTCAGGAAATCATCCCCAGCTAGAAAAACACTGAAGCATATCTCTCTTTTCATGTATATATTTTATCTCCAATGGATACTGAGTTAACTCCATCCCAGAACTGAGTAAATGTGGTTTCCTCACTTATTGCATAACTTGACATGACTTGAAAACAAAACCTACCAGAATTGCATTGAAAGTCAGTACCGCAGTCCAGTTCTGGTTCTTCAGGACAGTCTTGGGTGGGTTTGCAGCTTTGTGTATCTCCTAAGGTCTCCAGGCATGGTGTTCCACCAAACTGTCCAAATCTTTCAATATGTCTAGAGCGAAACTTCAAGGATAAATAACACTATTAACTTTGCTTAGAGAGTAAAGAGAACTGCCAGAACTGAAGGACTTCCAGCTGTAATTAGAAGCATCTCTGGTGAAATTTTTGGTCTAAAATCCATAGGCAAAGCTCATGGCGCAAAATAACTGTACAGACACATTGAACTAATGTCTTAGCAAGCATGATGAGATTTTTATTTTCAATATTTAATTTATTTCACTGTTTTCATTATTTTCAATGCAGGGATGAAATGCATCAGATATATTTTGTATGCTTTCAGGTCTTTAATTTTTTTGAAGTCTCATAAGAACTCCCCTAAGAAAATAAAAATCTGCTCTTGAAAAAAAAAAAGAAGCTTTTTATTTTAAAAAGGAGAATGTATTAAAAAGTAGTGTTCTTAACAGAAACATCCACATAGACAAGACAGATAATTTCTATCAACAAAACTTTTTGAATGAGAATGCTCGATGCATTTAGTACATCTGGATGTAGTCTTCTCATAGTCTTACAGCTGCGTATCTGAAATGATTATGGATTTCACTAAATCATGAACATAGAGTATTAAGAGTTGCAGTCTGATATATTCCCATAACAAAAAAGCAGGCAGATAATGTCCTTTTGGTTGCAGCTTTGGAATACAGACTTGCAACTATAGCTTACCCT
This sequence comes from Porphyrio hochstetteri, assembly GCA_020800305.1. NCBI lineage: Eukaryota > Metazoa > Chordata > Aves > Gruiformes > Rallidae > Porphyrio > Porphyrio hochstetteri. The sequence continues at coordinate 76,825,818 of CM036938.1, read as the reverse complement.
TTGACTGGTGCATGGGTCGCAGGGCCCCCACGCACCCCAGCTGCTCAGTTTGCAATCTATTGGAGATGGAGCATTCAGTTCTCTCCTTCCTCTGTGGGAAGCTTTTTCCGAAGAGCTGTCAAACAAAACAATCCTGGGCAGTACGTTAAAATCACATGTGAGTTTCTATTTAAAACACAGACCAATATTTTGGAAACATCCTCAAGCTGTTTTCTGCTTCATTTTCACAGCAATTCTTAGTACTCAGATGTGTAAACAGCTGCCTAATCTTAAATTCTTTGGTGGTTCAAAATTGTCTAAAAAACCCTTAGAAAACTTAATAAGCCAGGTCTTTTTTAGCTTTTTCAGATCTTTATGTGTACTCATGGTCTTTTGGTGGTCACATTATTGAAGAGTCAAATAATAATACACAGAGAACATATGCAGTTCCCCTATTCAGGCTGTGCTGTGTTCCCCATACTTAAAGCTGGAGACAAAATCACAGCAGTGTATCTCAGATAGATGTAGCATTTCAGTACATCTCTCTGTGATTTTTTTTAGCTTATTAACTTTAATGGGGGTTGCCCTTAAGCCTGGGTAAAAGTTTAAATGCTTTGCTGAATTGAAAGAAAACTCATAAATAAAGGCACTATTTTTTTACAAGCTAACTTAAAGAGTTGGGAAAAACAGACAAGTGTTTAGCTAGCTAAGTATTCTCCAGTTTGCCTCGTTGAATACTTCAAAAGCTAGCCCTGCATTTTCTAGAGTGCCTCTTCATTTTGGTGCTCAGTTTTAAATACCATCAAATTCCTGGATTTCACTAAGTGATGATCATTTTACAGAAATAGAGTTTCTTTAAAGCACTTTCAGTTAGACATTAAAAAAACCTGGTGCACTGTAGGATAATTTGTTAATTTTAAAAACCAAGTAGTTTACTGGTGACCTTATCTTTGCAGGTTACAGTCCTGGAAAGCAGAGGAATAGAGAAGCATTGATATCTAACTTGCCTGGTTTGCTCTGTGTAACTTGCTCAGATTACATGCTGAGCATTGTCCATCGCACTATTCTCCCTCTGCACCTCTCTAGGTTAGTGCTATGGCCTATACTCTACAGTGGGACCTTTGCTTACCCCAGCTGGTTGGCAGAACTGCAGCTCCAGCAGGGTGATATATGGGCTTTTGTTGCAGGCAAGGCCTTGCCCTCCACTCTTTGACCTCCTTCCATCATACAAATATGTCAGGAGTCCAAACAAATGTAACCTGATTCCACAAGATTGAGAAATCTGCAGTTTGGACACGGAATACATACCACTTGGTTCAGCTTTCTGGTGCCATTTATTTTATGTTCAGGTTACATACGTAGTAAGTTGTTATTGAGACTCTAAATCAACCTATGTCTCTTTCCAGCTATTGAATCTTAAACAGCCCAGGGATCACAGGGTTGTCGTGCAACCTTTTATACACTCAGCTGACCTTCACTGGCTCTGATGCCTCAGAGTTTCCACTGTTACACACATCAGCAGTAACATGCACCACAGCTGCTGCTGCAAGTATCTGTATCACGCACCCCCACTGTCCTGCCTCCTGCTCCTGCTTAACTGTCTGCTCAGAAGTCTCCTGACCTCCAGCTAGGGCCTGCAATAAATGGGTCCTTGGCTGAGGATGTTGCTTTTAACAGGAAGTACTGGAAACAAGGAAAGAGTAAAAAAGCACAAATATGCTGAATGTCTATAGAGAGCAGCAGGGAGATAAAGCATTTAAAATTCTCTCCATAGAATAGGGACCTCCCAAACTCTTAGCTGGCAGGAAGTGTGAAACTTCGCTATATGCCTGACACCAGGAATTGGGGTACCTGGGAGGGGATGTAGATCCAGCCTTGTGAAAAATCTTCCCTCCAACTGGTTCTGTGGTGGACTCTGACCACTTAAAATCACAACCCACTGACTGGCAGCTGAAAGCACAGGGGACTTGGGAGATGGCAGTGAATACCTACCTTGTTATTAACACTTCCCCTTGAGCGTCCTCTAATGATCACCATCAGAAACAGGGTAATGCATCAGCTGTCTCTTTGTTCTGACCCAAAAAGACTGTGATAAGATTTATCATGGTACTTTTAATCTGACCCTTTTCTTCTACTTTCATATGCCCAGTGAGGGGCTGGATATTTTATCTCCAGTGCTGTTGAGATTTACAGATCCCAAACCACTCTGCAAGGTGTGTGTACTTCAAATATTGGCTAAGCATTCATGCTTACATACATCAGATTGATACTCCAGCCTGGGGACTGATACAGAGTTTTGAAATTATACTTCTACCTGAAGTTCTACCTGCACTGCATTCACCTTGTGTTATATTAAGGTTTATAACTCAAAAAAAAAAAAAAAAGAAGTATATACAGCATCTCCTAGTAACTTGTGCAGAAAAGGCTGAGTCTGAGGAAGTAGTCATATAGAAGATGTAGGCGCCATGCAAAAGTTGCCTCAGGGGAAATACCATCTACCTATAAAAAAAATTGCCAAACCTTAACATGAGAAAGATTAAAGACTGGAATAGGTTACCCAGGAAAATGGTAGAATGTCCCTCACTAGAAATATTCAAGATTGAATATTCAGATAGGGCCTCTGGAAAATGTAATCTAAGAACCTGGTTTGAACAGAATATTGTACTTTCCAATGTATCCTATGGTTCTATGAAATTCTGAAAAGTTGAAATGTATTTGAAGTTTGATCCAGTCTCTTCAAAAACAATTCATTTGTCTGTAATTAGTTCACTTTACAAGTAGAGGAACTTCATAATAAATGGGCAATGCTTTGAAAGGTTTCTGTACAGTATCTTGATAAATATTTTTTCAGCACTCCACATAACACTAACATCAATTGAGTAAAGAAGTGAAAATCTACTAATCTAGCAAATGGATGAGAATCAGTTTGTTCCTTCCTGTATGTGCAAGGATGGCTGCATATATGACCTTTCCATTTCCTTACTGATGTAGGATTGTAAACCTCTAAGTAACAACATCTATTCTGGCATCTTGAATTGAAGACTGACACATTGTCCTTACGGATAGTAGACAAAGGGTGGTGGTCAATGGGTCTATGTCCAGGTGGAGGCCGGTGACAAGCGGTGTCCCCCAGGGTCTGTCTTGGGACCGGTTCTCTTTAACGTCTTTATCAATGACATCGATGATGGAATTGAGTGCACCCTCAGCAAGTCTGTGGATGACACCAAGCTGTGGTGTGGTCGACACCCTAGAAGGAAAGGAAGCCATCCAGAGGGATCTTGACAGGCTGGAGAGATGGGCCCGGGTGAACCTAATGAGGTTCAACACTGCCAAGTGTCAGGTGTTGCACTTGGGCTGGAAGAATCCCAGACATAGATACAGACTGGGAGAAGAGCTTCTTGAGAGTAGCCCTGCTGAGAAGGGCTTGGGGATTCTGGTGGATGAGAAACTTAACATGAGCCAGCAGTGTGCTCTTCCAGCTCGCAAGGCCAATGGTATCCTGGGCTCCATTAGAAGAGGGGTGGCCAGCAGGGACAGGGAGGTGATTGTCCCTCTCTACTCTGCCCTCGTGAGGCCCCATCTGGAGTCCTGTGTCCAGATCTGGGGCCCCCAATACAAGAAGGATGTGGAACTGTTGGAGAGGGTTCAGAGGAGGCCATGAAGATGATTAGAGGGTTGGAGTACCAACCCTACAAAGAGAGGCTGAAGGAGCTGGGCTTGTTCAGCCTGGAGAAGAGAAGGCTGCGGGGGGACCTCATTGCAGCCTTCCAGTACCTGAAGGGAGCTTACAAACAGGAGGGGATTCAACTTTTTAAAAGGATAGACAATGGCAGGTCAAGGGGGAATGGATTAAAGCTGAAGGAAGGAAGGTTTAGATTAGATATTAGGGGGAAGTTTTTTATAGAGAGAGTGGTGTGGTGCTGGAACAGGCTGCCCAGGGAGGTGGTAGATGCCCCGTCCCTGGAGGTGTTCAAGGCCAGGTTGGACGGGGCCCAGAGCAACCTTGTGTAGATCCAGGCCTGGAGGTTGGTGGCCCTGCCTGTGGCAGGGGGGTTGGAGCTCTATGATCCTTGGGGTCCCTTCCAACCCAAACCATTCTATAATTCTATAGTAGGAGTGGAAACCCTTAGATTCTAGATCTTAATGACATGTTGAGGCACCTAATAGGTTTTCTAAAGGTAGATGCATATCTTACTCCTAGCAATTATCATGTATTTAGGTACCACAGAAGTTTATATTGACATGCATTTCTGAACTATTAAATTATTATCTTTAAAATGCAACCAAAATCTCTCACAGGAAGTCAACAAAACAGGAAGAGCAGTGTCTAGGAGGAGTCGTTAAAGGAGTAATCAGACTCAAACTAGTACAGATACGAATGTCTCTCAAAGCTTCCTACATCATTATTTTGAGTCTAAAAAAATCCCAGGCAGGAAAAGCTGAGTTTAACTTTCCAAAAGAAATGGAGGTCTTGCCGTTAACTATCTGCCACACAGAGTTGGTAGTAGTCTCTGAGATGAGTTTCAGCTGGCACAGGTTTTCACATAATCCCAATTGAGCAATTTCTGCAGGAATAATATTGAGTGATACACACGTAGCCCTGGGCCCCCTCTCTGTTAGTGTACAAGATTCACATTATTTGCTGCAGATCCAGTTTTAGGGCTTTGGCTTTTCTTGAGGTTAGAAAAGAAAAAAAAACCATAAAAAGATCATTGCGAATGAGTCTCATGAAGGCTGAAACATCAACAATGCATCCACTATCCAGACTGAGCTAGAGATTCAAAAGGACACACTTGGAAAAGAGCATTTTATTCAACATTATTTTAAAAAAATCCAAACACATTAGGAAAATTGGCAAGCTTGTCACCTCTGTATTAAACTTGCAGTGAAATGGTTACTGAAAAATCATGCTGGAAGAGGAGATACTAAGTCACACAATTTAAATAGTAGCAGTTCAGCTACTGAAAAATGTCACTGAAGGTGGCAGCTGGGAGCAACAAGTTCAGAGAAAACTACTGAAATCAAAATGCTGTCTTTGCTATCCATTACTGGAAGTGCTCTTTGGAAAGGAAAAGCCATTTCACAATCAGTACACAAAATTGCTTGCGCCTTGTCTTGGATTGCATAACAGACTCTGTACACCCTGAGGCCACAGAGCTTCAGTGATTTGCTGTTGATCTGTACTTCAAAATATAGAACTACTCGGTTCAGCAGTTACAAAAATGATAGCCCCAGAAAAAGCCTGAGTTTGACAATTAGCACTGATCAAGAGATAAGGCATGTCTCTATTGAATTTGAAGACACAGTAGCATCACATATGGGCACAACTTTGCCAACTGTATTTGCTAACACCATCATGAAGCTGCATGATCTTTGGTATAATATGAAGCCAAGCTCCTAGCCCGTGTTGCCTGCTATGAGTGCTCTCTAAATATCATTATCTTCTAGGTGGACTATTTTTAACTGAATGTATAAAACCTGTGTTATAACTGGATGTGAATAACAACAACTATCAAAACTTCAGGCAAGAGGGAAGCATCCATCTTTGTAGTTTTGAAGACTGTTCTTCAAAGTCTGTTCATGTATTTCAAGTGATAATAGCAGCTGCCACGCTTAGGTCTAGACACACATGCAAGAGGCAATACTTGCCTCTTCAGATAGTATTCACATGTCATCAGAAAATGCTTCATATACTGTACTTTAAGTCTCAAAGCAGGTGGAACTCAATTTATTCTTAAGGTGTATAAATCTACAGTGAGGCTCATTCTTTCATAACTTGGTACAGACTGGTCTCATGAATGACATATAGACTAGACAGTTCTGTATCTGGTAGTGTAGCTCTTCCATCATTTACCATGATTTTTTTAGTTCTCCTTCTACTGATACTTAAAGTGAAAAAAACAAAGACTGTATTCCAAACGAATTAGAAGTAGGCAGTCTAGGAGATTTTAAGTGTGAGTAGAAGTACCATCAGCATAAAATTGTGCTTCTTTAGAAAGAAGCAAATTTAGATTAGATTATATTTTCACACTCACCATGCAATAGAAAACAGTGGCCTGAGCTTTACCTCCCTACAAGAATTTGGCTTCAACTGCTGACACCTGTATTTTGACACACACATCCAAGATAAATGGATAAACCATTTCTCTTCGACTTCTTGAAAAACATCAAGTAGTTTCCTTTTTCATTGGAAATCTGCACAAACTAGCATACTTGCACTAGAAGTTTATGCTCTGGTGTTGGGAGAAACAAAGCAGTATAGACATATACAGAAGACCAAGGACACTTACCTTCTGTTTTCCCCAAAAAGTGAGGCAGTCACCTCTAAGATGTATAGTATGCATATAAGCTGCAGGGTAACATGCATGCTTCCCATTTTGTAGCTGGATAGACAAAAAGTGCCAGGACCAAAGTTGTAATTTCTTTATTTGTTCCTTTTGTTATTTATTACCAAGAGAACAAACAAAAAAAGCAGTGCTTACTGAAAAAATGCTAGTTTCTGGCCAAAAATGCATTACGGTAAGAGCTCTAAAGTCCACTGTTCAGAAAATTCCTTTTTTTTTCTTCTTTTCTGTGTGGAGACTGAGAAATACTGGAAAGTAGTTTCAAGATGAATAACAAACCATTTGTTTTCTAGTACATTTTAAATACGGGAAAGATATTTTCTATTTAATTAGAGAACAGTTAACTACCTAGTGAAATGTTGTCATAGCAGTGGCTCATCTAAGGAACAAATAGTTCTTGAAGCAGAGCTGTTTACAAGTGCAAGTTCAGTTTCTAACATCTTGGAATCCTCATTGTGAGTATTAGAGAAATAGTCCAAAGACTCTTATTCCTCCTTCTGCCAATATAAATCACAGCCATGGGCAGGGACACCCTACACTAGACCAGGTTGCCCAAAGCTCTGTCCAACCTGGCCTTGAACACTGCCAGGGACAGGGCTTCCACAGGTTCTCTGAGTAACCCCTTCCAGTGTTCCACCACCTTCATGGTGAAGAATTTTTTCTTCATATCTAATCTAGATCTCCTCTCCTTCAGTTTAAGGCCATTTCCCCTTGTCCTATCACTACATGCCCTTGTAAAAAGTCCCTCTGGATTTGAAGGAGCCTAAAATTCTTCTAGCTTTCACTGTAACCAAAACCTAAACCCCAAAGTAACTCTTTGGAAGGGCAATCCTATTCACTAGTTTTTTGTAATCCAGATTTAAGGCATCATGTGTGGACATACTTACAGGACAGAAATAACTCATAACCTGCTGTTTAGCAGTTAGAATTGAGTATCTGGATACAAGCTTAAAATAATTACCACTTACAAGTTCCAAATTATACCACAGATAAGCAAACCCATTTTTTTCCCTGTTCCTCCCCCTTTTTGTGGTAGAGCGTGGAATAGGACAGACAATTTTCCTCCTTATTCAGTCTTTAATTTAGAATTGTTTAATGCAGAGGAGCTTCAATCTGAATCATCCTCAGTCCAGGTCAATTAAGTCCACTTGCACTAAACTCACTGGTTAAGCAACAGTGCAAGATACAGACACCTGTAATATTGTATTGTTTCATTTTGCCTGCTTCAGTTGACACTATATATGCACACACCCTGACACAGTTTATGATTCTTCAAGATAAAGACTAAATCCAGGTAAACAGCTATTCAAACCAGGATAGCAGACCAGCAATCACATCTTTGTCCGGCTTGTAAGATATCCTGCTACCACCTCTTTGTGATCATCCTGACAGCTCTTTCAAGATTTCAGCATAGCAGGGCTGTTAATTTTAGCTTGACCAGCAAATTGTCACATAGGTACTTAACTAAAATGCTGATAAACATATTCCTTATTCAAGCACCAAGGCAGTCAATTGCTTTTTGGTTTTTGTTTGCATTTGTTTTTTAGTTCTAATGGTATCCAAGTACTAAATTCCATGTTGCCATGCAGCCAAAAAAAAAAAAAAAAAAAAATAATCAGTGATTATCTGTGAAGCACCATAACACCAGTATTTCAAGCTAGATAGCAACTCCCTTTGAAAGAGCTGTTTTCAATCCCTTAACCACACCAATCAAACAGTATTAAAAGAAAGTAAGCACTCATTGTATTTATTTAGTGATAAATCAAACTGACACTTACAGGTCTGTCTCCAGTACTAAAGGCTGGCCTAAAACAGTAGCTTTCTAATGGATTTATTTTTAGCCCTCTGCATTGAGAGTTCTAAAACTGGTTTTGAACACGAGCTAAGTGGTCTAATTTAGTTTTCCCAGCATCAGTTTAGACCTACTGAAGAGTTGTAATAGACAAGTTGAATTTACAAAACTTCTGAGTTCAATGCAGTTTAAGTACCCAGCTTCCCACAGTCCTGCAGAAGGGAGTAGGAAAGCGTCGTAAGTAGCAGCAAACTCAAGCTGAGCAGCTAGTGGGACAAGCTTCTAGTAACAGTTTACTGAGTCAGCTGGGGATTTTATTTTTCACTGGGGGACAGCATTTGTTGAATAGGTCTGAAGGAAGAAGCTACAGAAACACTTAAGACCTTGCCATGAGACAGCTAGAGTGTGAGCCTATGAGAAAATTCTCAGCAGGCTCTGAACTGCTTATGTCTATTAGACCACAAGATTGAATTACGGTGGACAGAACAAACACACAGAATTGGTTGGAGTTGCTTCTGTTTAATGTCGTTAGGTAACATCGCTTGTGATACAGTGTAACATCCGTAAGTTTTTACATTTCCAGTTTGGGACAAATACTTAAATTCATAGTTTGTTTTTATTTTTTTTTTTTCCGCATTAGAGAAAGTGCAAGAGAAGTTTTTATACAAGACTAATTGCATGACTGGCTGAGTTGGGTACTAAGGCTGTATTCGAGATGACTTTCTCTCCAGTACAGCAATTGCACAGGCATTTGATTCTATAATTGTATTTCAAGTTTATACTTGGCATTACAGAAATACCTCTAGCATATCAGCCATCACCACTGGCCAAAAATGTAGCTCTTACAGTCATTCACAACCTCCTAATTAAAAATCTGTTAGTAAAGAGGTTCTTTCGAAAAGGCACGGTTTAAGAGGTGGAGGACACATTAATGGCATAGAAGTGGTGAACCTCTTCACAAGGAATCTAGGCATGGAGTGAAATCATGATTGTCTTTTTGCTTTCTGAAATACTGGAAACATACCACACTACATCATGTAGCAACGCAAAGTGAGCAACATTGGAGACATTCACTGAGATATACAGAAGAATCCTATCTACTTGTTCCATTTGTCTGCCAAACCACCTCAATAGAAAATTAATCCTAGTAGATTTCCCTCCCTGAAAAAAAGCCCTATTAGCACCAAGACAACAGTTAGTGTCCATGACTATCTCAGTGTTCTTTAAGTACTTGAGCATATCTGACCCTACAGTGTAGCACTAGTACTGTGGACTCCAGCAGTTGGTACAGACTCCATATTTATGGCAGAATGATACTGTTACTACTAGTTAAATAGTCAAGTCAGGTGTCCAGTCACCAATTAGAGCTGAGTAGCATCCACTTAACTTTACAACTGGCTGCTGTTGCGATAACAAGCGACTGACCAAATTGTTCAAGGTGTGGAGTTTCAGCTACTAATTCAGTTCCCTCATGTGAAGGCAACACTTCTTCCTAAGGAACATTCAGTTCCTACTCTTTAGGACAGCAAGTGCTACAGAAAGAGGAATTGTGGTGACTGTTTACAAGGCACATGACTTAGTTTTGCTAAGCTCTTCTGTGGAATATTGCAAAGACCTAAATTAACGTTATCATCCACCAATTTGAATTTGGGTCTCTAGCATGAGTCCAGCTCAATTTGCTTTGACCTGAATTATCGTCTTCACAGCATGTTCTTTGAGGGTTTGTTTCAATCTACCTGGATGGTGTTTCAGATTACAGATGTTATGGAACAGCAGCAAGAATGGCAGACAAAGTGAAACATGTAGAAAAATCATGTTGAGAAGAGGTCCAGTTATTCCATTTGTCCTTTTCTGGTTATGCCTAGTATGATGAAAAGGATGTAGGGTTAGTGTGGCTATAAGTTACAGTTTTATTTCTTAAACTAGCTTAGAACAATACTAAAACAATAAACAGCAACACTTATTTTCTGTTAGAAGCCAGGCAGTATTTCAGGGGCAGACTTAGGTGTACTAAAGGAATAGATTTACTAATTTGACAGTCCATGTTCTTTAGTGAGTGGCACAAGAGTTTGAGTTACATTAGTTTCTAGTAACAAAAGCTCTCAAACAGCCCTTATTCTGTTTTTACTCCAACTCACCCGGAGTACAAACCCACTATTATTTAGGGGATTAAACTTCAGAAAGCTGTATGGGCCACTGTGTGCTAACTCTTCCTCAGACATATCTGAAGGAATGTGGTCAGTCCCTGGATTGTACAGCATATGTTTGCTTGTTAACTTCCTTCAGTGAAAGGAATTCTAGATCTACTGTGGCCTTGAGACTTAAGTCTGTGGAAGAACAAAGTATTTCTAAGAAAGCGAAGCTGACTAGGTTTGGCCAAAATGCAGCTATTTACAAGTCCAAGTAGAGGTGCTCTGGAAATGTTCCTCTAGGGACTGAGTGCCATACTTTAGAGAAGCATTGAAGTTAAGCTAACAAAGTTTTCAACCAGCTCTTTGCTAAATCACTAAACTAAGTAGGTTACCGTATTAGTGGAACACTTACCTGATCTATACAAATGGGTTGCCAGAAGGATCACCAAAAAGGCCAAGAGGTGGTTTCTGAGATTCCTTCTAAGGAAAGAGAGATCATAGGCTGTTAGTTTACTCTGAAAGGCTGTATCTGCTAGTTCCTGTTCCAAACATTCTAAAAAGGATATTGCATAGTCCCAGCTAAATGCTTATTATCTGCTTTAACAAGAGAAAATGGCTCTAAAGCTGTGTCAGTAGTTATAGTCTGAGGCAAGGTATCTTTCAGAAATGTGTGCTTACTGAACACTCCTGTGGTGCTGAGCCAGCATAGTCATGTGCTCTGTTTTAAAATCCTAGATTTCTTACATCAGCTTTTTGGAGTTGATCCAGTTGCCAAGGTCTTCAAGACCCAGTCTCCCAAAAGGGAGTGATGGGGTTAAGCCACTTTCTCCCCCAGGGGGTACTGAACATAGGAGCCTCCTAGTTGTTCAGCAAGAGAGCTGTACATCTGCACTGCTTAGTCTAGTCTACTCTGCAGAAAAGTAAGTATAACTCAAGTTGAAGACTTCTGCAGCTACATTAATTTTTCAGTGTATTGTGGAAGCTCCCAATGCTGAAAAGCTTCTTCCTAAGGCTTGCAACTTCTGCAGCTACTTTTAAGAACATACTTCATTAACCTTCTTTCAAGAAGTGTCCTCTATTAGATTAACTACTGCCTCATAAGCAAGAAATTTTGTTCCATGGCCTCTAAAGCTAGTACTTACACAGTGCTCATAGGTACCCTTGTTGTTAAGGGGTAAGGTAGGAATTTTCTTTGTGTGTTTTTGTTTGGTTACTTTTTTACTACTTACAGACCAGGGACCAAAGCCATCTGTTTTATTTTGACTTTCCAACAGGACATCAGGTGGTATCACACTTTGCTGGGGAACAGGCTTTGGTGGTTCTAAGGAAAGAGACACAGTGCTATAACCACTTAACATATTTAACAAGTACTCAGCTCCACCTAATTAGATACATAAAAAGTCCCACATTTAAGTTCCTTCGAGTGACTTCACAATCTTCTCCAGCTTGTCCTTCACTACACTTAAGCTAGATGGGACTTGGAACATTGTAGACCTAGTTCACATCAATGTAGCCAAGTAGTTTAGACACTAGGTGTCAGCGTTTGGCCAATAACGCTGGTCAAGTATTTAACATCATTAAATGAAACAGTCTTATAACCCTCTGTTTCAGAAACCATTAAATAAAATTTTCAGTTCTATCTGGAAATACATCCCAGTCCCTGAGCAGTTACCATAGAAAAACATTACCACTCATTTTGGATGACAGGGAAGCTAGCAAGCTGTCTGCATGGTCTATACTACTTTTAGGAATGCCTACTTCATTAGTTAAATAATTGCTGAAGACTCCAGAAGCACCTGAAAAGCTTTGTTGCTCTCCTCGCCTTGCTGGTACTGCAGGTGGCTTTGTCAGTTGGAAGTCTTTGAACATTTCCTTGATATCCTTCATCTCCTTATCACCAAGTGGATCCAGAGCAATAAAAGCATCACTCTCTTTCTTGGATAGCTCCTTCTGAGGTGCAGCTCTAGGTGGTGGCTGAGGTGGGCTAGTTGTTGTTGACATGGAGGGCAGCACAGGTGGTGTCTGAGTGGGCAACGTTGAAGATGGGAACACACTACTCTGGAAGGGATTTACAGCACTAGATTGCTGTGCCCATGAGCTAGATGGAACTTGTGCTGGCTGTGCCCAGACACTAGAGGACTGAGTGAGTACTGGACCAAAAGATGCAGGCTGTGTCCAGCTTGGCACGGCTTGGGTACCAAAGGCAAGTGGTTGAGTAAATCCTGTAGGCTGAACAGATACCGTAGACCCAGGAAAGACTGATACAGCCTGAGTTGTTGGTGCATTCCATATTGATGGACTTCCTGGCAAGCCACCTGGAAGAAGATTGTTACACAACACTTCAGTGATCTTAAAACCTCAGGCAGGAGTGTGTCAATTCCACTGAGGGTACCAGCAAGACATTTTCATGGACTGTTTGCAAAAAATTTGTAGATTTACACTTAAAAATCAAGTTGGGAGGTGGAGGTGGGGTGTGTAGAGGAGGAGAGAGGTGTTAACATCTTTTATTTTGCTCTGTTTCAGCCCTGGCAGGCAGAATTGAAGTTGATACAACAGGAGGAAGAATGTACTCCCAGCACAGAAGTGACATATGCATTTTTCATATTTATTTCTATGTAAATGGTTATTAATAGTCTGCAGCACCATTACCCTAGCCTCCCAAGTTGTGTTTACCTCACTCAAACCTTGCGTGCCTGAAGCATCAACCTGCTGTCAAAGCATAAGCAAAAAACCCTGTTCCAGTTAAGTAGACATGGTTTAGGTGTCTTCACAGAATTTAACAATTTAGGGCAGATATCACATGGATTAAGTGAATTAAAGCACTACACATGAAGTCAAGGAAAACCAGAACCCCTGTTTCGGTCTTTGAGACTAACCTAGGCCAGTCAATGGAGGTGCGGTGATGCTTGTTTTGAAGGGGTCCAGTGGAGTAGTTGTCACAGGTCCTGTTTGTATCACAGGGGTCAAGCTAGGGCTCTCTGTAGTTGGCACAAAACTTTCCGAGTTAAAAAAGTCTTTCAAGGCAGTCTGGAATAAAAAAAAATAACCACCTTTGTGAGATGGCATGGCAGAACACATACTAGTATGATCAAGAGCTACAAACTTTTTTCAGCTAGAGCACAGAGCTTTGATGTATCCTTCAGAGGCCAAGCATAAGATTTTCAAACACCAGTTTGTTCATGCCTACTGAGATATACAGCATTAGGTAGGTATAATTTACTCTCAAGTCAACAGCAGAAGAATAAGACTTAAAGTGACTCAATTATTTGTTATCATAAGCTGCCCCCCTGCCCCCACCCCTCTGAATGTTCCTTCGCAGTCTGCAATGACCCCTTCATTTGTGGCAAGGTGAGCAACAGGTTTTTATCATGCATGCAAGACAAATGCAGCTGACCCAGAACCACCCTGCGTCTTATGTCAGCCAAGTCTTTGAGATTGCCCTCAGTAGGCAGGTGCTGAGAAGCTATGTAAGTTTCTGCAAGCTAGTCCAGTACTTCGAAATAGATGCGCATACAGCTATCATGACTGGTTCTGACATTCTATCAAGTGCCAACATACATAGCAGCATACTTACCAGACCTTTACAGAAGTATGGCAGCATTAAGGAAGAGAGTATATAATTTAGTGAACATTGCTACTATGAAGCTTTCATGAATGTTAGAATGTGCCATGGCTGCAAAGAGGTTAGAGTAAGCATGGCATATAGAAGAGATGTGCTGGGAAGCTGTTTAGCCAGTTACAGAGTATGAAGAAAGAAAAGCTTTCTTCACCCAGCTTCTCTAAGAGCATGCATATCACTGTTAATTACTTGAACAGTTTTCACCTTGACAGACCTCCTTCCTCTTCCTGGCTTGGTACTTTGTGGTGGTGGGCTAATTGTTATAGACTCGTATGACATAAGCTGGATATTGCTCTCAGAATCCAGCTTTACTCCATTCTGCAGAGATACTCCTTTGGAAGGACCTTCCACAAACAGGTTTGACGGGGCTTTAAGAAAGCCATTCTGTTCTCTCTCTGGTACCCCATTTGCGGTTCTTGCTGCAGGTGACTTATTCCCAAGTGGCCACTGGCTTGATAGTGCTTCCTGTTGGCCAGTTCTATTAGAAATCTGGTCAAACTGTTTATCAAAGTAGTCAATATCTCCATTTAAAGCATCATTACCCACCGATATCAAGGAAGTCAGAACTTCTGTCTTCTCATCATCAGAGATTACAGAAGGTGATGTAGATCCGTCTCGCAGTGCAAAAGGATCATCACTGAAAGGGTCTGGAGTAGGTTGGGGAAAGAAGCTGAAACTGGCAGAGTAAGAACTCTTAGGCAAGAAGCATGGCTGTGGCTTTAGTTGTGGAGGAGGATTATTGATGTCCTTCAAGAAGAGATCCTCTTTTGTAAGAGTCTGTGTGGTCTCAATTTCAGAATTTAGATCCACTAACAGGATCTCTTTAGCCTCCTATTTGTTCAGAAAGAAAAATAAAATTAGTTTTACACAGTACTTTCTGCATAGTACACAAGCTCAAGAAAAACATGCAAAAGGAGAGATTGTAGTATCCAGCACATTACACTAATAATGTAATAAGTAATAAGTTGCACTAAAATGTCATCTTAGAAATCATTAAGATAAGCAATGTTGGCGGTGGGCAAATCACAGCTACTTATTTTCAGAAACTCAGTGTTAAAAGTACCTCTTTTAAGATCTCTTAAATAATATATGCTTCTTTTACAGCCTATAGACTGTATGCCATTAAGCATTAATTGCACCTAAACTTCAGCTTGAATCAAGATCCTCTATTTGAGTTCTAGCTCTTTGTTTCAACATACTATAAGTTCACACTGCCTTAGTGTGACTGTTGCAGTCTCAGCTTTTGGAGCTGTTTGCCAGTGGAAGAAACTAACATACCATCTCTCCACCAAGCAGGCAATAGAAAGGTAAAACTTGATCACTAGCTGGCTCAACAACACTAGTTGTATCACAGCTGATTGCAGCTTACAGTGCCAGAATAAAACAGTAGTACTTTGGGGGTCATAGTAAGTTATGGCAAGGATTATGCACACTTTTGTGGAGTTAGGACACATCATGAGCTAGGGCTACGTATCTAGAATAGCCAGGAATCCATTCTGATGGACTGATTTAAGTATTCATTTGTCCCTAAATATGAGCTACTGCTTTAAAGGTCTTTA
Organism: Porphyrio hochstetteri; assembly: GCA_020800305.1. Lineage (NCBI taxonomy): Eukaryota > Metazoa > Chordata > Aves > Gruiformes > Rallidae > Porphyrio > Porphyrio hochstetteri. The sequence goes on along the minus strand of CM036938.1, from coordinate 76,810,393 downwards.
GCAGAGTTACTGTAATAGGCCTCATAGCAGCAGAGGCATGTACTACAGTTATGTACTTGAGACATCTGACTAGAGAGGTGGACCTGTGTGAACCTCATGAAGTGCAACAAAGCCAAGGTCAGGGCAATCCTAAGCACAAATACAGGCTGGGTGTTGAGCTTGGGATTGAGAGCAGCCCTATGAGTAAGTGCTTGGAGGTACTGGTAGATGAAAATCTGAGCATGAGCTGGTAACATACACACTGCATAGAAAGGCCAATTGCACACTGGGTGCATCAAAAGAAAAGTATCACCTCCCTTGACCTGCTGGTGATACCTCTACTCCATTTTTGTGAGACCCTATGTAGAGTACTGCATCCAGCTCTGGGGTCCACAGTAAAAGATAGACATGGACCTGCTTGAGCAAGTCCAGAGGAGGGAACAAAAGTTAAAGGGGCTAGAGCACCTCCAGTATGAGGACAGGCTGGGAGATTTGGAGTTGTTCAGCATAAGAGAAGAGAAGGCTCTGGGGATTCCTTATAGCAGCCTTCCAGTACCTGAAGGGGACCTACAAGAATGATGGGAGGGACTCTCCATCAGCAAGTGTAGTGGTAAGTAATGGCTTTAGGCTAAAAGAGGGTAGATTAAGATTACTTATTGGGAAGAAAAATTCTTCCTTATGAGGGTGGTGAGGCCCTGACACAGGCTGCCCAGAGAAAGTGTGGCTGCCCCCACCCTGGCAGTGTTCAGGGCCAGGCTTTGGGCAACCTGGTTTAGTGGAGGGTGTTCCTGCCCATGGCAGGGGGATTAGAACTAGATGAGAATGGTTTGGGTTAGAATCAGAGTATTTGGATTTCTATGACTAACAATAGAGGATTCTCTCTGTCATGCAGTCTCAAGTGAACTCTGCTGGGTAAGAACCACAGCAGCTAAGCAATTAGTAAGAAACGAGTTATTAGTAATAAGTTACTTTAATGATTAGATGACAGCCTTAAAACACCAGTACAGCAACAACAGTTAGAGAGATGTCTCAGCTAAACCAAAGTTAAACCACATCTTATTATTAGAACTATGTCTGCTCTCAGATGTATTCTACTTACTTTGGAACTGCTCATATCAGGAGGTGTTGACATATCCCCAAATAAGTCCATTTGGTCAACTCCCTTGAAAGCAGAAATATTGAAATAATTGGGATCTGTTAGAGTTCTTGTAAGAACAAGAATCAAACATTACGCAGGTCTACTACAACTACTGCAGTTCCCATATAGCATGGACACAGTCAATTTTGAACTCCTTAATGGCACCAGGCTAAAGTTTAACATACCAGTTTTATTTTGCCAGCTTGATCAGCAGGTAGTGCTTTGCTACCATTGTGAAATAAATGGCTAATAGTGTCAACAGTAACTGGAATATCAAAGCGTGCCTTAAGCAAAGGAATTGCAGGCTTTAAAGAGCAAGTGGTGGAAAGAGGAATTATGAGGGATATTACTACTAAATATTAGTTCTGTAGGATTCTTTCTCCCATTTCAGTGTAAGTGGGCATCTGATATTGCCTCCATAATGCTGGCAGTGTAAAGAATGTCAAAGCTAGTTGTGTTGTAATGGCATACTTAAACAAGTGAGGCTGATTGGGAGTAACTTACCTCAGTTTTACTTGTTTCTTCACTCTAAAGAAGAAAAGAAGGCTTTTAGTGCCTAGACATCATGTAGATTACCCAATGTCTCTCCTTTTGGAGAGTTTAACAGATCTAGGAAGTAATCAAACTGCTGGCACAACTACCAAAAGATAGCATGAAGTGATTCTTGATTTAGACAACTCAATATCAAACCTTACAAAAAGTCCAAAAGCTAGCCAAAGCTGAAGGAAGATTTCATCAGTCAGCACAGATATAAGTTTCTGTAGTTTCACTCACCTTTTTCTGGTCTTCCTCCTTCTTCATATTATATATTAGCTGGAAGAGGTCCTTAAGATCAACAACTAGAGGCTCAGCCTGAAAAAGAATGTAGACTTTAGGCCATATTACTCCTCCCTCGTCTTCTGCTGAAGTGAATTGTGCAGCAAGTCAAACTTATCTAAATAATGCAACAGTAAGGTTGAGATCAGAGGAAAAGTAAGAGTTGTAAGGACTGTCTAGTCTCTGCACAGAAAGCTTATGCAGAATCCAAGAGTAATGGGGCATAAACAGCTTAGAACTGTTAACTCCACAGGGGAAGTGGCTGTACTTGACATAAGCCTGCTATCTTTTTGCCAAGAAGCTTGTAGTGTAAGATTTCATAAGTGCACAGCAAGTCATAATCACATTCCCTCAAAAGTACAAAGTTTATCCAAGTTCTCTGGTAGTCCGAGATGGAAAATAGTTTGCATTCACCTGCTTTCTACCAGTTCCAACACTGAACCTGTGGAAAACTTCTGTAGCTAATGCTGATTTACTGTGTGCATCATGCAGTAAGGCAAGCATAAGGTAAGGTTACCATCACTTAAAGTGTAGAGGAAACACTAGCTTTATATGTTATATATCAGGATGAAAGTTAGAGCCACTGCCTTCACTGCACACAAGAACAAGAATGTTGCTCTGACAGGGCCAGGTTCAGCTATACTGTTTGGAACCTTTCCTTGAGGCATACAGCAGCCATATCAGTGTCTAGAGCTGCACAAAAACTTCCCCTATTCAACCATAACCTTAGGCTCAAGCTGAGAATCTGTTGAACAGATCTCACTGTTTATGTCTAAACATCATCCTCTCCTTATCAAGTGTTTTAGACTTGCAACTGCAGGAGAAGCCATTTTCAGATTTTAAGAAACAGTACAAGTGGAGCAGTCTAGAGCTGAAGTCCTTACTTCTCAGATAGGCAACTCTGTGTTAAAAAACAACTAGCAGCAAGTCAAGGGCTGTCTATAGCTTGGCTAAGTTTATATGCTGACCTCATGGTGAAAAGCTCTGAGAACAAGCTTGACTTCAGAGCACTCACAGGAGGCTTTTGTACTTAATCTAAAATTCCAACATAACACAGGACTGTTAATAACACAGGCTTAGGAGAGACTGTTACAGCTGTAACTGAAGTAATAATATGGTCCTACAAGAAGTCCTTCAGCGCCACCTGCAATGGGTCTGAGGCTGCCAACAGGTTCTCCAGGAGGGAAGACAGGGATGTGTACGAAGAAATTACTAGCTTTGAAGTCTTGGCTCATCAGGTGACTATTATAAAGACAAGTTAATAAGTGATAAATGTGTGTAACTTAAGTTCAAGTAATTTAAGAAGCTGCGTAATACTCAGCAGTAGTTTTAAGTAGCTTGTTTCCAATCCTACTTGTATAAAAATCCTATTCAGAGAGACTAACCCCACACAGGATTTCTGCACGGGGGAAACCTATCACCAAGCAATTAGAATCCTTTCCAGAAGAAACTCTAGAAGGACCAGACCTACCATTCACTGTCCCCAGAAGCACTACTGCAATTGAGTAAGCCTGCTTTCACTGCTGCAAAGCACAACATCACAAGAACTAAACGAGTTTAGTTAGGGAGTTTTAACATAATTCCTGATAAATTCAAGTGAAGCTCTGGCTATGTGACTCAATAACTAGCTTCTCACTGACAGTAACAGGTCACAGCACAGGAAAGCCCATGTTAATGACTTCATCTCACTAGTAACTTCCATGGTACAAGAAAGTGTTGAGCAAGGGCAATCACAGTAAGCAATGCTACCTGAGTTTTCTTATTCTGGATACAGAAAGCCTGAACAAGGTAAGTCATTGGTGAAGCAGGCAATTCCTATTGCCTTCGTCTAGAAGAGTTTAATCAATCCATGTTGGCATTCACCTATACCTCACAGGACTACCAGCAAAACACTACACCTTTATCACATGTTATGACTGTATACTCATAGTAAGGGGAAAAGGGTGTCTAAGCCATACCTGTTGTGCTGTTTTTATGGCAAAAAACTGGTGCTGGCCTTCTCCTCCACATATATAACCAAAGGCACGATTGTCTGTTACATCCCGAGCAATAAAGGAGATTTTGTTTACTGGATGCTCATGCTCTATGACCTAGAATTGGGGAAAAAAACTATTGGTTTAAAATGCTGGAGACATAACAGCCACTTTTCTCTGTAGTTAGAATGGTTGAGACTGTTAGAAGACTTCAGTTCAAGACTCAAGCAGGCAAAGGCAGATCCAGCAACATTAGGATGCAGCTATGTTTCTGGCATGAAGCTTCAGCATCACAGCTCAATTCACACACCAGATTTTATGTAGAAGGGGGAGATGATGTCAACAATGAATCTAATTCAGACCAGTCTAACTTTCAAGCAACTCATTTACTTTAAGAACCACATTAAGAGCGTAAGTTGTATCTTACCCCAGTTTTCTCATCTATTATCTTGATACCAGTGAGGGAGATGTTAACCCAGATCTTCTGTTTGTGCTGGCCCTGAGAACGGGCTGCTGCAGCTATTCCCTGAAAGGGGTGAATAAAATATTAATGCGACTTCTGTTAGATTGAGCTTTAACTTGTTTCCTTACATTCCTCATGAGCCCATGGCTGCGACTACACTGCTACTAATCTAGTTATTCCTATGCAACTGTACAGTCAGAGAGGATTCCTCTTGTAACATATACCCAACTAGGTTTGAATAACCTCAAAATGAGATTGTTTCCTCCATACACGTTTGAGCTTTAAAGCTTCTCTTCATTCACAAAACTACAGTTGCTGAAGTAGCAGCATCCTTAATAGCTTTCATGGCCTGATTGAAGCTACATGAGGTGAGCATTCTGCATTTGAGAAGTAATTGTACTTGGTTGCTGCAAGGTCTCATTTGTTCTTTAGCTTATCTGTAGCTATTCGTGTCACTATTGCCACAAGAGGCTAACTTGTGCTTGGAGGTGAGTTAAGTTGTAAGGAGTTCTTCCCTTTCAAAACCCAAGCTCACAATTTGTGATCAAGTTCATATTATTAGCATGCAGTATGGAGGCTTATAAAAGACTCAAATGAGCATTCCCAAGCTATTAGGGAAACACTGACCTTTGTTCAAAGTGTTACAGCTTTAGAAGTAACATCCATCTAAAATGGTGCTGTTGTTACTATTATACTGAAGCTGTGTCAAAGTGACCATTTGATCAGCTTCATGAAGGCTATCCAGAAGTTAGTACTTACATGCCAGCTCAAGCCCTTACCTTCAGCTTCATCATTGAATCCTGACTCATTTTATCACCTCTTGCCTCTGGGACATCATCAATACCAATCAGTTTAGCTTTGTATCTTACACCATCACCTTTGAATCTGGCCAGGAGATTCACATCTGTCTTTTCTAGTCCTGGAGACAGAAAAGTTTGTTTCTAAGAGGTAAGTGACTATGTTTGCGGGTTTGAGAAATTTAACATTAACAGATACAACAAGAACATACTAGAACTGTCCCTTGACTATATCTGACTAGAAATGCTTAGACTTTCCAGTACTGTGTGCACAGCAAGATAGTTACTTCTTTGAGGTCACACTACTCTCACAGAATTTGGCCTGAGTTCAAAGAGTGGAGCCCAGTGCATAATATCAGGAGGCTTCAGAACAATTGTTCTCCATATAAAAGACTGAAATATTGTAGGCAACACCCAAGTATATAAGTGCTAAGCAGAAATGGTACTATCTGTAGCCATACAAGATGTTCAATAAGCCTTTCAGCTATACACCCCTAGTTTTGGTGTAGTAAGATCTCTTCTTACCAAGAGTCTCCTGGTTTCTGTACTAGAATATTATCAGCACAATAATTTCTGCAATTGGTCTTCCTAGTATCCCTGTAATCTCTTAGAAATTTAGATTATATGCTATTTTTCCTGTTCCCAAGAACTGCTTGAGTTTCTTCTCTGCATGCACAAAGTACTCCAAGTATGTACCTAGATATGCATTTCTGTATGGTGTTTTTTACATGACCCAGTAAAAGAAATTGTATGATCTACAATAATTTTAGTGAGTTATCTAGCTTCTCTGGACTAGAATCTGTACCTAGCACACCACTGCATCTCTACAGGGAGAGGGGAGGAGGAAGAGAGGTCAGGTTCAGACTGACAGCTACCTGTATGGTCTTGTCTCTGGTCACCTCCTCAGGAGGGTTTTCACTTCCCTGAGATTTTGGTACTTGTCAGACTCAGCAAATGATTCATTTAACAAGTAGAACTGAGAGCTTAAGACCTTAAAATTAGAAAAAACCTCGCAAGGTACAAGCCCATCTTCTAGTTAAGAGTTTACTAGCTTATTTACTCTCTATTTCAGTCTGCTTGAAATCTTAAGAGTTAATTTAACTATGCTGCAAAAGTGAACTTAGTTTTAGGTAGGTGCACTGACTAGAGGAGGTACTTCAGAGTTCAGAATTTCTTACCTTTCTTTTTTTCCTTCTTTGAAGGTTGTGCCTTTGGTGGAGCATGTTGTTCAGGCTGGCTGTTGAGAGACATACCATCAGCTTCAGTAGACATGGTGGTCAAGTAGATGTTGGTCAGCTGTAGTTTTGAAAAATCAAAAAGCTATTAGTAGGCAGATATGTTACAGGTCTAGTAAGATTCCAGATTTGTCCAGTTTTGATCTGATGAATGCTAGTGCCCACTAATGCTTGGAAGTTTTAGCAGCGGTCATGCAGAAAATCTGACTCATCTTCTGTTCATCTCAGGCTACAGAGTGCATGAAGTTAGGGACACTAGGTGATGAACCCTCACCTCTGTAATACCTAATCAGCAGATCACACTGACCTACATCCACAGCTCATACTTGCATCACTGTTTTAACCTGTCAGCTGTTAGCTTTTTACCCTTTAAAGCTATTTATAGAACCTCAGATATTTTGCTGTATTCTCCAGTACTGCTAGCTGCATCTGTGTAGGAGAGAATGTAATAAGCATTTGCTAGGATCTGTTCCAACCATCCATGAAGATGACACCAAGACCCAAAAGAAGCCACTCCCATTTCTGCAACTAGCAGAAGTCTAAGGTTATACCCCAACAGGTAAAAGCAAATTCCTCGGGCTGCAGACGAACTGTTCCAGGAAAAAACAACAAATCCAAACACCTTGTCTTAACAGTGATCAAGCAACCCTAGGTGTTCTGGGTTTTCTTAAGTTAAAAAACCCCCTGCAAGTTAACAGAAAAGATGGACTACTACAACTTACCTCTATGCCATGAGACCTTTCTGCCTCAGATACAAAGCATTAAATAAAATAATCTGTAGTCACCATGTTTTCTTCCTACACAGCCAAAGCATTGACTCATACTTACCAAATAAAAGGGGTATTTATGTCTTTATGTAAGTCTGAAGATCATCTATACCCAGCCAAAAAAACTAGACATTCTCATCTACTAGAAAAACTCTGAGAGAATCACAGAATGATAAGGGTTGGAAGGGCCCTCTGGAGATCATCTAGTCCCATCCCCCACCAGAGCAGGCTGCACAGGACAGCATCCACACAGGTTTTCCATGTGTCCAGAGATGGAGACTCCACAGCCTCTCTGAGCAGCCTGTTTGAGTGGCCTGCTCCTCACAGCAAAGTTCCTCCACATATTTAGGTGGAACTTCCTATATTCAAGTTCTAGGTATCTTTCTGTCTGAGGTATTGCAGTGGCTTCAGTTAGTCCTTTAAACTTTAGGGTAGTGAAGCTGTGAGATTGTTTAGGTGGTTAAGTAGCTGATGCTACCCTCAGCTAACAATTTCCCCTATATCCAGGCAAGTACACAAGCCACCCCTTTCATTCAGCACACTATGATACATACTATGTACCTAGATACCAGTGTTGAGGCACTGCTTATCCTTTAGCATTAGAAGCCTGTAATTCTCAATAGCCTATTCCTTATTTTCTATAGTTACACCTAATGCTTTATCCATTCCTAGAAAGTTACTTTCAGGGTTTTTCCTCTCACTCAAGCCTTCTCATCTTTGGATATGAAGAATCACAGAATCATAGGGGTTGGAAGGGACCTCGAGAGATCATCGGGTCCAACCCCCCTGCCAAAGCAGCTCCCTAGCTCATATTGCACAGATAGGCGTCCAGACGAGTCTTGAATATCTCCAGTGAAGGAGACTCCACCACCTCCCTGGGCAGCCTGTCCCAGGGCTCTGTCACCCTCACTGGGTAAAAGTTCTTCCGCATGTTGGTGCGGAACTTCCTGTGCTCCAATTTACAGCCATTGCCCCTTGTCCTGTCTCCACAGACCACTGAAAAGGGGTTGGCCAATTCCCCCTGCATCCCATACTTAAGATATTTATAAACATTAATTAGGTCCCCCCTTAGTCTTCTTTTCTCCAGGCTGAACAGCCCCAGCTCACTCAGCCTTTCCTCATACAGGAGCTGTTCCAGGCCCTTAATCATCTTTGTAGCCCTTCTCTGGACTCTCTCCAGGAGATCCCTGTCTTTTTTATACCAGGAAGCCCAGAACTGGACACAATACTCCAGGTGGGGCCTGACCAGGGCAGAGTAAAAAATCTTCCCTCAATTCATTACTAAGTCAATAGCTACAGACTGACTCATCCAGCTTGCCAGTAACTAAGTAATGGATGCCAATGTTTAACTGATTCTAACCTAGGAAGAACACAAATTCCTAGGTCTTTAAGATAGTATTTCTCCCTGAAGGCCTCCATTCCCATTTAGACAGGAGGCAGGCCTTTAAGGAACTTGCTGTTAATATATGCAAAGTTAGATCTAGGTGCTTAACAGATAGTTTGTGAATTGCTTTTAGTATTGCTCATGTAAATCAGAGATAAAAACACTCATGGGGTGGGGGGGGGAAATATCTGCTAGCTATACCTGTTCTCCTCTGTACAGGACTTCAACATAACTTTGAGAAAATCTGATACAAGGAAACAAAGGTGTTGCTGTAAAAAATTTCAAGCAGTTCCGAGTAGAAATAGATGATAGAAGAGTTGATATAGCAAGTCATGGTTATTTAGGAAGTGTTATCACTAGAGGAATAGTTTGTTGTGCCTATTATTACAAAGGAGCAAAGGGGGAAACTTATAGACAACAGGGAGCTTGCAGGATACTTTCTCCAGCGCCAAAAAGGAGCATGCCCATTGAAAAAAATCATACATTAGGCAGGTAGAATAAACCTAACTGAATTCTACTCTAAAACTAGCTTGCCTGATTGCGTAGTTTTAGGTGGAGATAGTCTTCTGACTTCCTTGTAATGACCTTCTCCCTAGATTTATCAAGTCCTTCAGTTACAGAGAGGAAGAAAGAACAGAGTTAAGGTTGAATCATTAGTTTAACACCCACTCACATCTAGAAGGTTACTGTTTAGAGAGCAGAATGAAAAGGCCTGGAGAAGAACAGAGTTACGACATGCTCTCCAGGAACACAGTCATAGCATTAGGATATTCTGTTCCATGCAGGAAAAATAACCTCAGGGTGCTGAGTCTTGCCTGCTAGTGACACTGCTTCCCTAATGTAATTGGTAGAGTTACACAGCCATGGTAAGTATCTCACTCAGAAATAAAGTTAAGAGGCAGTAACAAGTAAATAATCTAGGGAGAAGCAAATATACACAAACAAGAGCTCACTGGGTAACTGTGAAGTGGTAGAAATTCAGGTGGACAGTTACCATCTTTAAACTTTAGTCATCCCTCCATTATTGCCATCTGCCTCCATCTGATGGAAACTGGATCACTTATTTGCACAGAGCAATACAGCACAAAACTCCAAGGCAGAAGATGGGCAGGGATACACACAAGTCTGGCTGAAACCTTGCCAATATCCCTTGTCTTACCAGAGAGAAGCTCACTCTCAGTATTGGCAATGCAATTTCAGAAGGTCCATGAGGGTTTTCTGACCAGTTTACAGGACATACTCTCCCCTCAGAGGTCTAGCACAGCTCATTGCACCTAGTGGGAGTTCACACACACAAGAGTTATTTATCATGCTTTTGGAGAAAATACTGGAGCATGCAAATAAGCTGAACTAAGAATGTAAGCATAGTTAAAGGCTGCCTTAATACATACATATTTTAAATAACTACTTCTTGACATCTTAGTTAAGCCACAAGACTTGCACAAATTTGCCCCAGGCTTTACCTTAAAATTTTACTGGAGTGAGAACCAACTTTTTGTGGCTTGAGCTAGCAATAATCTATTCTGCTTGGTGTACAAGAGCCTCAGCCACAACTAAATTTGGGTTCTATGTCACACTTAACTTGGATCTCAAGCAAAGATCTTGAATAACTTTAAGTTTGGTTTATTTTAACAGAAAGTGCTGGTAACTAAAATCAAGTTAAAAGTCTTCTGTTTGCAAGTCATGTTTGGAGCCATCCTTTCACAGTACTCTGTCCCTTAACAGTGCCTTACTCAGACTGCAGGCAACAAGAGACTAGAACTGTTGTATTACACTTGGATTCTGAGTTTCAGAAAAGAGTCAGTGAGCAGTAAGGCTGGCCCAGAGATGTATGAGCTTTCTGCAAGGACAGTCACACGCTCAGTTACACTGGCACAGCAAAGAACAAGATAGCTGCTCTGGAAACTATTTTGGACTGTTAAGTGATGCCTTTCGAGTCTCCTCCACAGCTATCACCACAGCTTAATTACTCAATGCAGTTGTACAGCCCATTTTAGCTACTATGCTAAATGCACCATTTCAAGAGTCTTAGACTGCAGATTTATGGATTTTGCTACCCTGGGAGAAGTGCCCCAAACTCTTTCCTGTATCAGTAGATGCTGACCATATTTTGCTCACCAACTTTTCGATCTACTCCAGAAAAAGCTTGTTGAGAGACCACTAGTAGTGTCTTCCTCCTTTCCTATAGGGACTATCCTGTGAAGAACAAGTACTGATCACTCCTTAAGGAAAGGCCATTACAGGCCCTCAACACACATAGGCCTAGAAGTATGAGATGGTACCTACTGTCTCAAGTCAGTCAACTCTCCATGCAAGCATTATATTTTATTGCTAGACATTTACTCTGAGAAAATCAGTCTCAAGACTTTGGGCATACCACATTGTGGGGAGTTCAGGGGAGATACCACTAACGAGCTGTTAATAGTGACAAGGTATCCTTGAAATACCTGTTTCTTAGCAAGACTTGAAGCACATGCCAAACAACTTTGTTGAGCAACATTTAGTTTCCATTAAGAGATGCTTTCACAATTATCCCTTATTTGAGCAAGGTGTGACAACATGGTAGCTTCCTTTAACGATTATATTTTTGTCCTATGCACAGGGGCTTGAGAATCTTCATTATAGGATTAGTCTGTCATAGGATTTAAAGACTGAACAATAATCCTCACCCAAACAGCTTTTTGCTCTCAGCAGACATGATAATCACCTCAGCACTGATGAAAGCTTGTCCAAGAGGAGCTTAGGGACACTGAAAAAAGTCAGAATCAATGCAGATAAACTAAACATCTGCTCAGTAGTCTAATACTTTGTTCTTTTCACAGCCTGTGCTGCTTCTTTGTCCCTTGATATTGCAAGTACATGATTCAGCTTAAAGAGTTATTGCATGTAAATATTAACCTCAAATTAGAATCTGAAAGGCCAAGAGAGGACAAGAGAAGCTTTTACTGCCAAGTGCAATATAGCCTGTTAGGATGAAGTAGTAACCAGAAGCACAATATTTCAAGTGCTGAACATGCTTCCAAGGCAGGCTGTTCCCTCCCCTGCACCTTCCTGAAGGGTTATCCAGGTTCTTTTTGTTAGAAGGGTGTAACAGGACCAGCAAAAGGTATTCTTAGAAGTATTTCTAGCCATCAAGTTCTTTACAGAAGAGCTGTTTATCAGCCTTCTGAAAACAAGCTATCTTCCCAAGCAATTTCTGGACCTCAATTTTGCAGGCTGAGGAAATAGTCCATTATTAGAAAATGTAATCTGGCTTTACAACTTTGACTCTTCCTAGTCATTGTAACTAAAGGTTGTTAGCCTTTAGTCTATCTTGACTAGCAGCAGTCTATGCACATTAGAAGTACAATACTGCGTTTCTGACTTAGAACTGCATCTAACAAATCCCTATGTACATAATGATCACAAAAAAAATGACTGAATACAGGCTGTTATACTGCTAAGTCTAACCCAAGCCCCTGTGGTTAGTGTTGTAAGAGAGGCAACTGAAAACAATGGTAGGCCAGGCGGGTGAACAAGTAAAGCTATCTGTCATCCCCAGAAACAGCAACATCTAGATTAGCAATGCACCCACCTGTGTAACTGTCCTGCTTAGGCCACAGGTAGTTAGAAACATGACTTGTGGTCAAGAGATCACTTGCTTGGTGTAGTTAAACCAGGCACTTGGCCTGTTGTCCAGAATATCTCTAGATTAAAGCAAGATGCATGAGGAGTTCTCTAGAGTAAAATCCTGTTAATCTGTTTGCTGTTCTGTCCTCTCAAGAGATGGATTGATACTTTGCTGAGGTGTTGAGGCAGCCTTATGCCAAGGGCTTCCTCTGCCAACAGAGCAAGATCTTTTTGGAATAAGCTGTAATTGTACTTACAGTACAATTGTACTATGTGCAGTACACAGCACATAGTTCACTTGCCATTCTTATCCCTGACCAGGAATGAGAAACGGGGAAGGGTGACGTTCATCTACATCATGGGGTAGAAATGTGGTAATGGACACATTAGGAAAATACCTCCTTCCCCCACTACAAACTGCAAAATAGATAAAGATCTTAGTACTCAATCATGTCAGCTATGGGATGTTGTCACATACCATTGCTAGTGCAGGATCATGCCCAGTAAACTACCAGACATCTTACCACTTCAGTCAATCTGCCAACTGCAATTCCATCAGTTGAACAGAACAGTCTGTTCTCATTGTATCAGGGTCTGAGTCTCCCCTGAGCTGTTTGGATTTTAGCAAGAACACAGAAATTCAAACCAACTTCCTGAAAGCATTTTCTGCAAGCTTGAATCATGGCAATCACAGCCAAGTAAACATCACTAAGTTAACAGCTGGAACCAACAGGTCACTCAGTGGAAATGGTACAATTGAACTGGTACTTTTGCCATTGTACTATGCTCTTAAACACATAATTTCTGATGAGACAATTAGCTACATCTCAACCTAGCTACCATAGCAGCTCTATTTTGGAGTTTTTTGTCCACCTGTCATGGGAATAAATACAGCTGTTGCAGGAATACTAGAACAGAGGGCTCAGGAGAAGTCATGACCAGTTAAAACAAGCTGTACCCGATTAACAACTTGGAATGATATAAATGAGCAAGTGGTGACCTCTGCTTACTTTAAAGGAAGAAAATGAAATTATTTTCATGACCTAGTGCTATCTGGTTCCCTGAAGACTTAGTCTCAACCTGAAGGGAACTAGCACTGTCATAGTCTGTTTGATAAGGATTTTCTTCAGGCTTGAACACTGAAGTTCCTAGGTGGTGTCCTGACACTGAGCCTGTCCATCTCAAATTACAATTGGTTCCAGGTACAGTGCAGCATCTTGCAACAAGCCTTGGTATCAACCTTTCCAATCTCTGTTCAGCATTTAGCATTCCAACATATTACTTGATTTCTTAGCTTAAGAAACCCCTTCACTCCTACTACCAGCAATACCAGCATCTGAACTCCAAGATTTCTTTTCAAATGAGATTGAAAGGTATCCTACTATGCTTTTTGAAAGCACTATTCAGTTAGTAACATAAGCTTATTATTATATACTTAGATTATCCACAAGAAGTTTCTTCATATCAATTTTCCAAAAAGACAGCACACTAAGTGGCCACTCCTTTGTGCCACTCTCTGCAGTTTTCAGTGCCGAAGCTTCTGAAATCAGTTGCTCCTGAGCCAGAGTTCAGATCTGTTACAGCTATTGCTCAGGAAAGCATCACCTGCCTACTCACCAGATGAGGAATCTCAAACCATGTGCCTGCAATAGGTACAACTCAATCTTCTGTCCATACTACCTGTTGCAACTCCCTGGATATATCAAACCACCCGGAAGCAAGCAGTTGTTAATCAAGGCTGCTACTGTTTACTCAGATGCATACTGGTTTGAACCAGGCAACAGCTCTAACACTTAATTCCAACTGTACTCCTCACTCCCTCCTGCCTAGCAGGACTCTTTCTGATCTTCTTGCTAGCAAGTGTAGCAAAGGATGCTTGCCAATAACCATGCTTTTCACCCCCTTCCTCAGAGCAGGAACTTGACATATTGAAGCTGTTGTCATAGGTTATTTCAGCTGCATGCTGTTAACTGTCCAGTGCTGGCAGAGTTATCCCTCTTTACAGATTGGGTGTGTGTAAGCTGTATGGAGAGAGATTGCACATGTTCTGTGCATCCTGTGCTGAACTGTAAGTGTTCTCTACCTGTTCACAAATGTATCTCTATGAACAACAGGATTGTGCTGTATTATTCTTGCGTCCACCCAACCTAAAACCATATAGCCATGACCCCAGTGTGAGGTACCACAGTTTTGCTTGGCCTGAGCAGCCAAAACCTGTCCTTACAGATTATTTCAGGATTATTTAAAAAGCCCTCCACCAAGCTCCAGCTATTTCTGTATTAGTCACTGTGGTAAGAGTCACTCTCCATGCAGTCTTCTGTAACGGATGCAAGTTACATTTGTGACATGCTATGAGATAACTGATGAAACTTTTGTTTGTACCTTATGAGGGCAGACTCTTTTCGAGCAGCTTCAGTCCTGAGTTAGGCATTATGAAGCACACAGGAGTTACACTTGCCTTCAAGGTTAGCCATTACCAAGGGCCCCAGATCTTCCTTGTATATGCAGCAAGAAAGGCAATGAATAACTAAAGATACAAATCTATGGTACAGAAAGATCTATACCAGAGGTTAAAAAAGACTATACAGGATTTTCAAAGCTCCATGGCAGCTCTTTCAGCAGCTGTCCTACTAAACAGCTAGTCAAGTTTCATAGATGAAACTATTCTTCAATAAGTTTCTCTATTGGTAATTGGAGTCACACATTTGTGATTTACATTAGAGGAAACTTAGGTTATTGCTCCTAAATCCAGACTCTAAAGTAATCCTGACCAGGCTCTAATTTTTGATCTCTAGGATGGTCTTGATATCATATTATGGGCATGCCCCCCATTCATCTGAAACATGAAAGGGCAAGGGTCAGCCTTCCATCCTGCTAT
Organism: Porphyrio hochstetteri; assembly: GCA_020800305.1. Taxonomy (NCBI): domain Eukaryota; kingdom Metazoa; phylum Chordata; class Aves; order Gruiformes; family Rallidae; genus Porphyrio; species Porphyrio hochstetteri. Next base: position 76,795,354 of record CM036938.1, on the reverse strand, counting down.
AGATTTTACCTTCAATCAGTCAGGCTAGCAGCTGTTTGCAGATTGATCTACCATTCAAGCTTCTAGAAAACCAGTCCTTACTCATATAATGGCCTTTGTACCCTTCCTTAAAGGATTAATAACCCCATTCTGAGAGAGCACATAATACATCTTTAAGGTAGAAACACAGGCTGCAGCATTAACCCTACATTCTCAGTGTCTGCAGCTTGTCCCTTTCTAGGGAGCATCATTATGAAGCCTCCTGACTGTCAAGGTAAAGCTCTCTTATCCTGTCTCTCAGAGGTACTTGTTCTGTTGAAGAGCTAATCCTCATCAAGTATTTTACATCTAATTTTACTGCTTAAGGATGCAACATAAACTAACAGAGAAGCAAGAAACTGAGCACCAAGGCCTACAGTCTGTCATTCACTGGCTCTGTAATGCCAGAGTTTTGATATTTAAGGTGACATGCACCAGCTATGAAGCTTTAAAAAAGTCACGTTGAGACACTTCATCTTTAAGCACTCCATAGCATATGCAAGGCACATCCTTCCAGAAAAGGGGTAACTGGAATGGTCTATGCCCCCATCCTTCAGTGCTGACAAGCATTAGATGGAAGAAGATGCTTTGTTCAGCACTTAGCTGCCCAGCTGCTCCTGTTGAAATTAGTACCTCTTGTTTATTAACTAGGCCTGCCACTATGCTTCATCCCACTTCTTTATAATCTGGAGACCCTTGAACTCAGATACAGCCTAACAATCGAGTTTTTAAAGTCAGTTTGTTTTTTTAGTTATGGTACTTAGACACCTTACTCCAACTGATCCTTTTAACAAAACCCCACGTTGTATTTCTGCAGAGTACATGCTATGGTTGGGAGTGGCTTATGTTCAGTTGTATTTCACAGCAGAAGCTCATTACACCATGTTAGCATTCCCCCCCAGGGCCTGGGGGGGGAGGGGGGGTGGTGGAGAGTCTTATTTTACTAGTAATACCTTAGATTTTGCATGCAGACTAGGTTTGTCTCCAAAATCCTGGCAGATTTCAAGTTACCTTCATCCTATCTCTTCACCACTTGTTTTGACAGAATCTAGCCAACAAGCAGGATTTCTACCATCACCACTGTTTCCAGAACAAGCTGCCTTTCTCTGGATGTGGAATTTATTGCTTCATTGTCTAAGTAAATTTATGCTTCTGTAGTGCTCGCATATTTCTAGCCTTGCTGAATAAAGTCCACAGGCATTCCCAAGAACTAGGTTAACCCAGCAGGTCACACTAGTGTCCTAGAGTGTAAAGTTCTCCAGAAGAAAAAAGCATCAATATAAGAAGAACCTGTAGGTTTGGCAGCAATATTGAATGAGTGCAACATATGAAATAAATGGAATCACATCTCAAGCCTTTTTTTTTTTTAAATCCTAACCATCCTGCCAGACACCAGCTCTTGATTCCCCCTTCATTGAGACTAAGTGTATTTATTTGCTCTCCCACAGAGACAAAACTCTTAAGAGTTCTTTTTCCTGCCCTCTGCATATATTATATTCCCCCGTTTAGATATTTTCCTTCATATCTGCTAGTGACAAAGACCTTAAGCAAGTATATCCGTAGCTGCTACCATCTGCAGTTCCTGATAATACAGTTACACAGGCACTTTCACAAGCAATACCCTCTCAGTGAGAAAGAGCTGCAGATGCGTAGAGCTATTTAGACACATTGCAGAAGGCACATGTTAAAACAGATAACTATCTCTACCTGCACAAAAAGAAACTCATGCCAGATTTCTGGCATTTGGCCCATGCTTCAAACTGATAGTGCTGAGCACAGCCTCTGGTACTCAGCCAATAGCTGTGTTTGAAGTGAGAGAACAAGAAATAAGTCACAGGACTATCAGAGTAGCACTCATCATTCTCCCAGTCTCCTGCCTACAGTGACAAGCACACAAGATCCGATAGATTTCCCTCAGCAGAACTATCTCTTTATTGAAAATTTGGAGCACCTGGCATCCACTCCACTTTACCCTGAGCCTTCCTATACTCCAAGGCATGAAGTCTGCTAGTTAAGCTTTTCTGATGGTTCACCTGACACTCATTTAGCACTCACATCCACCTTACTATTCCTACCATTTGGTTGTCTTCCTCCAACTGCAGCTCTAGTGGGTTACTATTGATAGAAATTTCTGCTTAGATTTGATGACATCCTCAGACCAGTCAGAAAAATTTTGGAAGTTTGATTATGCCTCAAACCAGTGTGTTGAATGCAAATGCAGTGACTCTTTGAATAGATGATTCCCTCCAACAGTCCCCTTCTCAGCTGAAGATACCTTCTTTGTATTCTGATTCACCTCTCCAGTCAGCCACATACTGCTTCACTCACCTCCTAGAAGGCCCTAGTAGAAGCTGGTCTGAAGACCTGCTAGCATTCTAACTGCATAACATACTGCTTCACTCACCTCCTAGAAGGCCCTAGTAGAAGCTGGTCTGAAGACCTGCTAGCATTCTAACTGCATAACCCTTCACTATCCAACACAAACACATATTTTCAATTTACCAGTGCCTGGTAAGTCTTTACAGCCAGCTACACCACACAGCTTCCTAATTACCGTTCTCTAACTGAAGCCACATCTCTATTTCGCCATCAGCACAGGTCTTCCCATCCCTGAGCATGCAACAAGCAAATATAAGCCTATACACTCTCAGACTTGCTCTATGTCGGACAGCCTTGTTTATGGAAGATACAGAATGCATCCAAGGCAGAAATTTAACATTAAGGCAAGTGCCTTCTTTAAAAAAAAAAAAAAAAAAAATCAGTGGATTTACATGCTTCCCTAGTAAGTGCTTAAGCAATCAGCAAAAACTAACCTGAGAAGTAGAAACTCTGCTACAGGGAAGTCCAGGTCTATTTGCAACATCTGCCTTACCTGACCCCTCACAGCACTACCCAAACGTACGTGTCATATTATGATCTGATCACTCTCACCAGCTGGAAGTCAGTTTCTCTGACAAAATAGAGGACTTATTCCAGTTAATCCCAGACACCTTTAACTATACCCAGTTTGCACAGGCAGCATCCTGAGATTCACCAGCAGACAGGGGTACACTGAGCAAGGATCCAAAACAAAACCCTATCCCGGCTTCACAGCATCCAAACCCTTTTCTCCTCTCTGCTACTAGAGAGATCCTTTCGTATCAATAATTTATGTGAAATTAAGTGCTTATATTTTTTTTCCATAACTTCTTCCTCTTCACACACACACACACAAATGAAAACGCACGTTTACTTCGCATCCAAGCTTCTCCGGGGCGCCGGGCCTGCCAGAGCCCAGTGCAGGATGCAAGCGGCTGCCCGCCCCACACCCCCCCTCAGCCGGTACGCGCTCCCCAGCAGCCCCGCTCGGGCAGCGCCGAGTCGTGTCGTGTCCGTCCCCGTCGTCCACCCCCCCCAGCAGCCTCGCTCGGGCAGCGCTGAGTCGTCTCGTGTCCGTCCCCCGCCCCCCACCACCCCCTAAGCAGGTACGCGCTCCCCAGCAGCCCCGCTCGGGCAGCGCCGAATCGTGTCCGTCCCCCGGCCCCCCCCCGAGTCGGTACGCGCTCCCCAGCATCCCCGCTCGGGCAGCGCCGAGTCGTGTCCGTCCCCCGGCCCCCCACGAGTCGGTACGCGCTCCCCAGCATCCCCGCTCAGGCAGCGCCGAATCGTGTCCGTCCCCCGGCCCCCCCCCGAGTCGGTACGCGCTCCCCAGCATCCCCGCTCGGGCAGCGCCGAGTCGTGTCCGTCCCCCGACGCCCCCCCTCAGCCGGTACGGGCTCCCCAGCAGCCCCGCTCGGGCAGCGCCGCGTCCTGTCTTCCCCCCCGCCCCCCCCCCCCCCAACAGGTACGCGGTCTCCAGCAGCCCCGCTCGGGCAGCGCCGAGTCGTGTAGGGAGCCTGCTTTGGCAGGGGGGTTGGACCCGATGATCTCTCGAGGTCCCTTCCAACCCCTACAATTCTGTGATTCTGTGTCGTCCCCCCAGCCGGTACGCGCTCCCCAGCAGCCCCGCTCGGGCAGCGCCGAGTCGTGTCTTCCCCCCGCCCCCCCCCCCCAAGCCGGTACTCGGTCTCCAGCAGCGCCGCTCGGGCAGCGCCGAGTCGTGTCTTCCCTCCGCCCCCCCCCCAGCCGGTACTCGGTCTCCAGCAGCCCCGCTCGGGCAGCGCCGAGTCGTGTCTTCCCTCCGCCCCCCCCCCCCCCCAGCCGGTACTCGGTCTCCAGCAGCCCCGCTCGGGCAGCGCCGAGTCGTGTCGTTCCCCCAGCCAGTACGCGCTCCCCAGCAGCCCCGCTCGGGCAGCGCCGAGTCGTGTCGTCTCCCTCGCCCCCCCCAGCCGGTACGCGGCCTCCAGCAGCCCTGCTCGGGCAGCGCCGAGTCCTCCCCACCGACTCCAGCACCCGCGGCCCGGCCGAGGCTCCTCCGGGGGGCCGGGGCCGCGTCAAGCGCTGCCGGCGCCCGGCCAGCGCCGCGACCTCTCCGGCGTTGGCGAAGCGCAGCGCCGCCGGCGCCTTCTGCCGCGGCCGCCGGGAGAGGAGAGCGGCCGTCAGGCTGAACCCCCCGCCGGGCCGCGGCTGGAGCGCCCCGGGTCCCCATCTTTGTTAGCCCCCACCACAGCCGGTGCCACTGGTGGGGCTGTCGCGTCTTTGGGGAAAAAAAGTCACAAAAAACCCAAACGAAAAAAAATAAAATTAAGACAAACCCCAAAGCCAACCCACAGAAACCACCCCAAAACCACCCCCCACCAGACCGCCCAACAAATCATCCCCACTCTCCCCTTCCCCCTCGGTGACAGCCCCCCACCCCGTAAGCTTTGCAAGAGCCGAGATCGCAAATCTACTTACAGGTACCTGCTGCTCCGTGCATGACCCGACAACCTCAGCCAGTAGCCTGACTGGGACCGGGGCCCCGGTTAAATATTCAGTTGCGCTCTCGCCTTCAGATTAGTTAGCCACTCACAGCGAGAGATATGGTTTTAATCAGATGCTGGCAGCTGAGAACTACCCAGGAATGTGCTATGATGTTTTTGCTGCTCGGTCCTGGCTACTCCCCCTCAACGTGTCGGTGCTCACAAGGTTAACCCTTTGCGAGCCGCCGCTTCGGCCCCTGCTACAGGGCTGGAGGGGGGGGAGGGGGCGTGCAGGTGGGTCCGGGACAGCCCTCTCCCAGGAGGGAGTCAGAGCCCCCAGTGCACACGCCGGGAGGCTGGATGTCACCCCCTCCTCACCTCCAACCCCCCTAATATGTGGCTAGCTGAACTAAAATATTCTGTCAGTGCAATTCAGTTTCTCGGTCACATCCAGGCCTGATCTTTGTGGTTCCCACTCATCTTTATTCAAACATCTATCGTGTTTTGTTTCCCAGTACAGTGCAGCTGGTTTCCAATCTGTGTTAAAGAACCTCTGATAAAAATATCACATTTTTGTCCTTGTAGCAGAACGTAATTTTTTTTCTCAAGGCAGTAAACTTACCCTAACATTTATTTTCTCAAAACAGTGCAAACTATTTCTGTTCAAACTCTGATATTGCTCTATGCAGCAATGCCCAATTTAGAAAGAGGGAAAAGAGCAACGCTTTTCCTGCACTTTTAATTCCCTTGACAGGTACTTCTAAGTGTTTTGGAAGGGGGAAATATTTGATAGAAAATTATTTTACCACCGGGGGGTTTCAAGACTAGTGAATGTATTTAGTCATCATCCACATCCAGAGCTACAGAATGATCCAACACTTCCCTTGAATGTTGCAGGACGCATTTTTTTTATGCATAGCAAAAGTGGTAGGAGCACTGCCTGAGGTGACTAAAAGCTGATAGTTGCGTCTCACTTGCCTGTATCTGTCTTTCATTTTGGAAGTGCTAATTTTAACTGAAAAGGACTCAAGGGACAAACCTTCATGTGTGGAAGGAAGTGCATGCTGCATAAGTAAGGAGGCCTTTGCTACAATTAACAGATTACTGGCTATGCACATGTCAGTATTTGCAGGATTAGGTGTGAATTCCTTGGGACAATGTTGTATTTATTTTTAACAGTGTTGGTTTTGTACAGATGAATTGAACTGTACATTGTGGTGATCACCTTGTGCTAGATGTCTGCCAGCAAGACTGGAGTGTCTTGGTCCTGGGCGGTGTGTATTTTAGATGATAGTATTTTGTTCAGCATACTTTGCGGGAGTTACACAGGCTGCCTAACATGGACAATGACACTGTGCCTAGTTTACACATGGAGCAGTTAGCAGAGTGATGCCTAGAAAGCATCCCAGCCAGGTGCTGGCATAAGCAGGATTACCATTTTGTGCTTTGACCAACACAAAGCATTTCACTGAAATACTTTGAGTAGCTGTACTAATGGTTGCAAACATGACTTACGCTATTTCTTGTTGAATTTGGATGAGATGAAATGCTTTTCCTTTGGTAATAGAGAACAGCTTAAGAGCGCTTTTGAGGTGCAATGTAATTACATCTCCTGCAGATAGCAGTAGACCAGGCAAGAGGTTCTTCCCTATCTACTAGCACTTGGGACATCACTAATAATCTCATGGAAAAAAAAAAATACTGATAAATGGTTAATAACTAACTGGAAAAAACTACATTTTTCTTAGAGAATAAAAAAATGTCCCAAGCCTTGAAGGGCTGCACTATCTATTTTTGTAATTCAACTTAGAACAGCTCCCCTGATGTTCCACATTGTTGAGCTAAATGCTAAAATTCAGAACTGTTAGATTAAACATATGTAATAGGATTGCCTTCTGAACATAGGAGGAATCCAGGCTGAAAGCCCCACAGGAATTCAGTTATTTCATCTATACAGTGCTGCAGGACTTAAAGGGCATGCTTTGCACTTTATGAAAAGTAAAAGGATTTTATTTCTCTACAGTAAAAACAGAGTCAAATGGACGATGGCTGTTATGAGTTAGCCTGACTTTTAAAAGAGTATGGAGGTCACACTTTTTTTTCTTATATTTGTTGTGTCTGATCTTACTACTGCTAGAATACACTCAGTCCCTACCCAAGGCTTTTTTGTTTTCATTTAACCACTCATGGTACATAACAATATCAGCCTTAGCACTTTCCAAAACAAACCATTTTTTCTGCAGGTTGAAAATTATCTTGAAGCTGCAGCTGCAAACCTTCACCTCAGTGAGTTTTTCTATCACTTTTCCAGACATCAGGTCTGCCCAAACCACAGTCTGTCATTAGGATCACTGGGATTCCAGTCTGGGTGGAAACTGGGGTAGCAGCATGAAATAAAAACAGCAAAGTGCAAGAACCTTTGGAAGACATCAACTTTCACAAGTGCCTTGAAAGTGGTATCAATAACAGCTTGTGAAAAATCTGCTTGCAGCTAAGCAATGTGGAAGCTAATCTTGTGATGGCTTGCTCAGGAATGCATGGTTTATTATGAAAGTAATTTTTTTAAGATTTTTTTTTTTTTTAATGTGGTTTTCACAGTGGTGTTGCTGCCTTTGTGGGCTTTACTCTGGGTGTCATCTTGTCCGTAATTAAACTTTTCACTGACAGACCTGGGACACATTTTTCCTTAAACCTCCTACTTTGAATGGAGGAATTTCATCTGAACTTTAAATACTGTTTTGGAATTTGCCATAAGGTAAACTGTCTGCTCCTGTAAGCTTCCCCACGCTGCTACAGATGTTGCAAACACACAGAAAGTTAGTGAACGTAGGAGGACTTGCAAACTAGCCTCTAAGTGTCAAAAAAAGGCTGACAGGGATAAAATAGTTGTTCAGATGCTCAGGTGGTCCCTAGAGAATTCTCACTTTGGAATATATGGGAATAAGAATTAATGGAAAACTGGCCTAGAAAGTACATTTTCAGTGAAGCTTCACTGTTGTCAGCTGGAGAAGGCAAAGTATGTCAAAGGAAACATGAAGGAAAAATTTGTACTTCAGCCTTTGGACTTCTCAGCCAAGTTTCTCATGTGACTTGGACTTGCTGACCACTTCTTTTTATAAATTCCGTTAAAGATAAAGTCCACAGAATATCTGAACCAAAAAGCATCCTTGCTATTTTAAAATCTTGAATTGCAATCTATAGTTCTTTTTAGTATTGCTCTAGGCATACCTCTGGGACATGCAGTCCACGTGTTAACAGCCTTGGTACTGAAACGATGGGACATCAACAGACCTCAAACCTGCCTTGGGAACAGTTTCTCCTGGAATCAAGAATAGACTCGAGTAATTATTTAATCAAAGGTGTGTTTGTTGAGGCCCAAGTTCGGATGTCTCAGGCTTAGGCCTCCACAGGGATTTAAACTGGTAATATGCTCAGCTATTTAGAAGTGATGGAGCAGGAGAAGTTTAAGAGCTATTGCCCCCTCAGCCAAGGTACAACATCTCTCTCGAGCTGTGCCTTAACCAGCTGCAATGGAAGGTAAACCCAATTATATTAGATTGTCTCCAGTGGTATTTGCTAACAGTTAAAGCTAACCTCAGTTGATGACTGCTAATACATGCCTGAGAAAAGATGACTTCCCACAGTACTTTACCCACTGCCATGCTTCAGGCAGGAGGAGATAATGAATTTTAGGACTAGAAGCTCATGCCATGCCATCATAGTGCTGCAGGTCTCCAGCCCTGAGCTTCTACATTCTGTTGTGGTCACCAGCACAACACAGGCTTCCAAACCAATGGACACATTGAGGAATTGTTCAGCAGTTTTTCATATCACCTCTTGTCTGTAGCCATAGATTGCCTCAAGTCTGTTTGTGGATGTGTGCAGGCATGGAGGGTAAGCCTGCTTTTATGTCATACAGCATGGTCGTGGTATGCAGTTTATACAGTGCCTCTGGTCCCAGCACAATTGTACCTGGCTCAATGGCCAGCAGATTTAGTTGAAGCAGAAGTGACATTTCCATCCCTGAAACCCTGTGCTTGGTCTCTAGTGTGGTCAACAAGGACCATGACTATGCTCATAGGCAATATAATCTCATTTGAAAGAGTGCACCACCCCCAACCATGTCAAATAAAGACAATATTCTTTTTGGCAGCCATCAAAATGAAGAAAAAACAATATCCAAGCCACATTCTCTGACTGTGACTCTGTACATAGTGGGAGGCCTCTACCTTCTGTCTTGAAGAATGAATGGACAGTGTCTGTGGCCCATGTGACAGTTCGTGTGCACATGTGTTCCTGCATGCAGGAAGGGATTTTGGCCATGGTGTGCTTCTTCCCTGGAGAGATGCTATGTCCAGAAGAGAGGGAGAATTTCAGATGCATCCCTCTTGGCAGTGTTGGCTGTAGCTTCTTCTGTTTGTGTACATTACATATTCTGTGTCTGTTTTTTGAGTCCACAGCTGGTGCCTGACTTTTGGGCTTCATAATCACAGAATCACAGAATCACAGAATTGTAGGGGTTGGAAGGGACCTCGAGAGATCATCGGGTCCAACCCCCCTGCCAAAGCAGCTCCCTAGCTCATATTGCTCAGATAGGCGTCCAGGCGGGTCTTGAATATCTCCAGTGAAGGAGACTCCACCACCTCCCTGGGCAGCCTATTCCAGTGCTCAGTCACCCTCACTGTGAAAAAGTTCTTCCGCATGTTGGTGCGGAACTTCCTATGCTCCAACTTGCAGCCATTGCCCCTTGTCCTATCCCCACAGACCACTGAAAAGGGGCTGGCCGATTCCCCCTGCATCCCCTGCTTCAGATAATTATAAACTTTGATTAGGTCCCCCCTTAGTCTTCTCTTCTCAAGGCTGAACAGTCCCAGCTTACTCAGCCTTTCCTCATAGGGGAGATGCTCTAGGCCCTTAATCATCCTCGTAGCCCTTCTTTGGACTCTTTCCAGGAGATCCCTGTCCTTTTTATACCAAGGAGCCCAGAACTGGACACAATACTCCAGGTGGGGCCTGACCAGGGCAGAGTAGAGAGGGAGGATCACCTCCTTTGACCTGCTGGCTACACTCCTCCTGATGCATCCCAGGATCCCATTGGCTCTCTTGGCCACCGAGGCACACTGCTGGCTCATGGCCAACCTGTCATCTACCAGGACCCCCAGGTCCTTCTCCACTGAGCTCTTCTCCAGCAGGTCATCCCCCAGCCTGTACTGATACAAACAGTTGTTCCTTCCCAGGTGCAAGACTTTACACTTGCTTTTGTTGAACCTCATCTGGTTTCTCACCGCCCAGCTCTCCAGCCTGTCCAGGTCTCTCTGGATGGCAGCGCAGTGCTCCTGCGTGTCAGCCACTCCTCCCAGCTTTGTATCATCGGCGTACTTGCTGAGGGTGGATGTTATTCCCTCATCAAGATCGTCAATGAAGATATTAAACAGGACTGGACCCAACACTGAGCCCTGGGGAACACCGCTGGTAACAGGCCTCCAGTCAGATTCTACTCCATGAATCACAACCCTCTGGGTTCGGTCCGACAGCCAATTCTCAACCCACCTCACTGTCCACTCATCTATCCCATGCTTTCTCAGCTTTGCTATCAGGATGTCATGGGAGACAGTATCAAAGGCCTTGCTGAAGTCAAGGTAGATGACATCCACTGCTCTCCCTCCATCTACCCAGCCTGTCATGAGATCGTAGAAGGCTATGAGGTTGGTCGAGCACGATTTCCCCTTAGTGAATCCATGCTGACTACTCCTCATGACCTTCTTCTCTTCCAATTGCTTGGAGATGGCATCCAGAACAAGCTGTTCCATTACCTTTCCAGGGGCAGAGGTGAGGCTGACTGGCCTATAGTTACTAGGTTCCTCCTTCTTGCCCTTTTTAAAGACTGGAGTGACATTGGCTATCCTCCAGTCTTCAGGCACTTCTCCTGTCCTCCAAGACCTGTCGAAGATGATAGAGAGTGGCTCAGCAATCACCTCCGCCAGCTCCCTCAGCACACGTGGATGTAACCCATCTGGGCCCATGGATTTGTGTGCATTAATCCCTTTGAGCCGCTCCTGGACCTCCCCTACTTGAACCAGAGGGAAATTCTTCATTTCCCAATCAGTCCTACTCTCATCCAGTGTCTGTGGGTTCCGGGAGGCCTTTGAAGTGAAGACCGAAGCAAAGGCGGCATTCAATATCTCCACTTTCTCAGCATCCCCCGTAACCAGGACACCCTCCTTATTCAGCAAGGGACCTACATTATCCCTGGACATCCTCTTACTGTTCACGTATCTAAAAAACCCCTTTTTATTATCCTTTCTGTCCCTTGCCAGCTTAATTTCCAAGAGGGCTTTAGCCTTCCTAGTTGCATCCCTACAGGCCCTGACCACATTCCTGTATTCTTCCCAGGTGCTCAGACCCTTTTTCCACGATTCATAGATCTTCTGCTTCTCTTTGAGTTTGCTCAATAGCTCCCTGTTCATCCATGCAGGTCTTCTGCCTCTCTTTCCCCATTTCCTCCTCAAAGGGATGCATCTTTCCTGTGCTTGGAAGAAGTGCTGTTTGAATGCTAGCCAGCTCTCGCAGGCTCCCATTCCTTCAAACAGCGTAGCCCACGGGATAGCCCCCATTAAGTGGCGGAGGAGATCAAAGTTAGCTCTACCAAAATTCAGGGTAGCTATCCTACTTTTTGGCTTGCTTCTTCCACCCAGGATCATGAACTGAACCATTTCATGGTCGCTTTGCCCTAAGCTGCCCCCGACCTTCACTTCCCTAACAAGTCCATCCTTGTTAGTGAAAACAAGGTCCAGCAGCCGCCCTCCCCTTGTGGGCTCCTGCACCATCTGTAGCAGGAAATTGTCTTCAACACACTGCAGAAATTGTCTGGACTGCATACGACTGGCCGTATTGCTTGCCCAGCAAATATCTGGGTAGTTGAAGTCCCCCATAAGGATCAGTGCCCGGGAACTTGAGGCTACTTCTAACTGTTTATGGAATGCGTTATCTACCTGCTCCTCTTGATCAGGGGGCCTATAGCACACTCCCACAACAATGTCCCCCATACCGGTTTGCCCCTTGATTTTAACCCACAAGCACTCGACAGAAGGTTCATCCTTCCCCAGGTGGAGCTCAACACATTCTAGGTGCTCTCTCACATAAAGAGCAACTCCTCCACCTCGCTTCCCTAGCCTGTCTTTCCTAAAAAGCACATAGCCATCCATGACAGTGTGCCAGTCGTCCAGGTTGTCCCACCACGTCTCTGTGATTGCGATGAGATCATGGCCCTGCGACCGCACAAAGATCTCTAGTTCTTCTTGTTTGTTCCCCATGCTACGTGCATTTGTGTAAAGACAGTTCAGTGGTGAAGCAGATGTAGGTATCCTCAACGGCCCACAGCGAGATTTCTGACAGGGGACTGGCAAAAGTGGCTCCACGGAGGAGTACTCAGGGCAGTCCACAGAATTTTCCCTACTCTCACGTGGAAAAACGTCCCCAAGTCCACGACTGTGCTGTTGGTATTTACCTCTTCCCACCGTCAACTCCCGTTGTGTCTCCCGAAGCCTAACCCTGGCAGCTGCCTTAATATCCCCTTCCCCCTTCCTAACTAGTTTAAAGCACGATCGATGAGCCCTGCTATCTCCTGGGCGAGGATCCGCTTTCCTTTATAGGACAGGTGAGCCCCATTAGCAGTACTCATGCCAGGAGCAGAGTACACCATCCCTTGGTTAAAGAATCCAAAGTTCTTGCGCCGGCACCAGCCTTTTAACCACACATTCAACTCGTGGGTTATCCTGTCCTGCTCTGAGCCCCTCCTCCCACAAGTGGGGATAGAGCAGAGTATTATTTGGGCTCCCCCCCCCTCAACAGAGCGCCCCAGGTCCCGGAATTCCCTTTTGACAGCTTGCAGGCTACACTTTGTGATTGCGTCCCTGCCTGCTTGAACTATCAGTAAGGGATAATAGTCAGTGGATCTTACCAGGCCTGGTAGCCTTCTGGTAATATCCCTGACCCGGGCTCCAGGGAGGCAACACACCTCCCTGCGTGTAGGGTCTGGCCTACATATAGGCCCTTCTGTCCCTCTGAGAAGGGAATCTCCTACTACGACTACCTTCCTCTCTTGCCTAACAGAGGCAGTCTCAAGGCGTGCAGATGACCGCCTCACTCTAGGCCTCCGCTTTCTCTGAGGCAGAGGGGCTCCATTCATCTCCTCAGGTACCTCCTCCTCAACTGTCAGGGCCCCAAACCTGTTGCTCAGGGACACCTGAGGGGGTGGGGTAGGTAGGCAGGGGGAGTGCCTACAACGCTGAGTCGGGACTGTCTTCCAGGCCTCCTCGGGGTTTGGGTCACTCCCATTAACCTGGCACGGGCAGTGAGGGGGGACCGTCTTCAGGTGTGAGGTGTCATCCCGACTGTCTTCCTTTTGGGACGCCAGGGAGCTACTCCACCAGTCAATCTCTCGCTCGCAGTCCCTGATCACCCGCAGTCTTTCAACCTCTTCCTTTAGTTGTACCACCAAAGCAAGCAGGTCATCGACCTGCTCACACCTCAGACAGGCTAGGTGTTTGCCTCTTATCCCAGGCAACTGCAGGCTCTGGCATTCCCTGCAGCCTGAGACCTGGACCGCAGCATCCCTAGGCAGGCCCTCCATCGGGGTTGCCCGAGATTTGCAGGGGGAACCTCTGCGCCTGGTGGAGACCATGGTTAGCTGAGCACACAGCAGACAGGGAACCCTCAGCTCGCCCTTTTGTACTCTGCGAGCCGGTCCTCTGAGTATACCCCCTCAGCAAACTAGGAGGGGAGGCTTGCTCGGCCTGCTTGCTCTGCCTGCGCGAACTGCCTTGCTAACTGCCGCGCCACGCCCTTCTGACGCGCCACGCCCTGTTTGCCCGTCCTGGTCGCCGCGCTCCGGGTCGCCGCGCTCCCAGAGGCCTCTCTTGTATGGAGAGGGATACTTCCTGTCCGCCCTTAGCTCCGCCCCCGATGAGTCACCGCTCCGGGCAGTGCAGGGGACGAACAATGGCTGTTAATGGGTGCTGATGGCCACTGATGGGTGCACCTCTGCCTCTCTCCTTTTGATCTTAGGTGCTTTTTGTTAGTTGCCCTCGCGGATCTATGTCCGGGGGTTGTTGCTCGCAGAAAGGGGGTCCCCGACGGAGTCTCCCGCTTCAGAGCCCTACTCCTCAGCATCCAAACATGTGAGCCTCTTCTGGGGTCTATTTCATCATTCCTAACCTTTACTGATATACTTAAGTGGAGTTTCACAGTTGACCTGCTTAGCTGCATTTGCAACTTCTGCTATAAGTGCCTTGATTTTTAGAAGTGTAAATAATTTTATAAACCTAGTCTTACTCCTTTAAGTTAGTTCAAGCCTGTCTTCTGTGTGCTGCACTATTCCTTGTCTCTATGCGTCAAGATGAAAGATTGTCCTTTGCCCTTTTGACATGAAAAATGAAGTTGTATAAATCACACATTGTACACAGTTTAGTTCTAAGTAAATCCAGATGCATCACAGAATCACAGAATAACAAGGTTGGAAAAGACCTTTGAAGATCATCGAGTCCAACCATTCACATCCTAAACTAAACCATATCCCTAAGAACTTCATCTGCCCTTTTTTTGAACACATCCAGGGAAGGTGACTCAACCACCTCCCTGGGCAGCCTGTTCCAGGCCCTCACAACTCTTGCAGTAAAAAATTTTTTCCTAACATCCAATCTAAACCTGCCCTGGCACAGCTTCATGCCATTCCCCCTTGTCCTATCACCTGTCACCTGGCTGAAGAGACCATCACCTATCTCTCTATAACCTCCCTTCAGGTAATTGTAGGTGGTGATAAGGTCTCCCCTCAGCCTCCTCTTCTCTAGGCTAAACAGCCCCAACTCCCTCAGCAGCTCCTCATAGGATTTTCCCTCCAGCCCCTTCACCAGCCTGGTTGCCCTTCTCTGGACTCGCTCCAGGACCTCCATGTCCTTCTTGTGGTGAGAGGCCCAGAACTGGACACAGTACTTGAGGTGTGGCCTCACCAATGCCGAGTACAGGGGCACAATCACCTCCCCAGACCTACTGGCCACACTGTTTTTGATACAAGCCAAGATGCCATTGGCCTTCTTGGCCGCCTGAGCACACTGCTGACTCATATTCAGCCTGCAGTCAACCAACACCCCCAGGTCCTTCTCTGCCTGACAGCTCTCCAGCCAGTCTCCCCCAAGCCTGTAGCGCTGCATGGGGTTGTTATGTCCCATGTGCAGCACTCTACACTTGGCCTTGTTAAACTTCATCCCATTGGTCTCAGCCCATCGGTCCAGTCTGTTCAGATCCCCCTGAAGAGCCTCCCTACCCTCAGGCAGATCAACACTTCCTCCTAGTTTAGTGTCATCTGCAAACTTAGTGAGGGAGCATTCAATCCCTTCGTCGAGATCATTGATAAAGATGTTGAACAAGACTGGACCCAGGACTGAGCCCTGGGGGATGCCACTTGTGACCGGCCTCCAGCTGGATTTGGTTCCATTCACCACCACCCTCTGGGCTCGGCCATCCAGCCAGTTTTTAACCCAGCTGAGGGTCCACCTGTCCAGGCCAGTGGCAGCCAGTTTCTCAGTCAGAATGCTGTGAGAAGCTGTGTCAAAGGCTTTACCAAAGTCCAGGTAGATCACTTCCACAGCCTTCCCCTCGTCCATGAAGCGGGTCACCTTGTCATAGAAGGTGATCAGGTTAGTTTGACAGGATCTACCTTTTGTAAACCCATGTTGACTAGGCCTGATCCCCTGGCCATCATGCATGTGCTGCATGATAGCTCCCAAGATGACCCTCTCCATGATCTTCCCCGGGACTGAGGTCAGACTGACAGGCCTGTAGTTCCCTGGATCCTCCTTCCGACCCTTCTTGTATATGGGTGTAACATCTGCCAGCCTCCAGTCGACTGGAACTTCCCCAGTCTGCCAGGATTGCTGATAGATGATGGAAAGGGGTTTGGCAAGCACATCTGACAGCTCCCTCAGTACCCTTGGGTGAATCCCATCTGGCCCCATTGACTTGTGGGTATCTAACTGGCCAAGTAGGTTGCTAATCATTTCCTCCTGAATCATGGGATCTTTGTTATTCTTCCCCTCCCTGTCAGCCAGTTCCTGAGGATGAGTACTCAGGGAATATCCTTCTTTACTGTTCAAGACTGAGGCAAAGAAGGAATTAAGGACCTCAGCCGTGTACTCATCCCTTGTCACTAATGTGCCATCAGCATCCAATAAGGGCTGGAGATTCTCCTTGACCCTCCTTTTACTATTAATATACCTATAGAAGGACTTTTTATTATCTTTTACAGAACTGGCCAGCCTGAGTTCCAGATCAGCTTTAGCCCTTCTGACTTTCTCTCTACATGATCTCACTAAATTCCTATAATCATCCCAAGACACCTGCCCCTTCTTCCAAAGCTCATGTTTTTCCTTCTTTTCCCATATATCAGCCTGGATCTCTCTACTCAGCCAGGCTGGCTTCCTAGCTCTCTGACCCCTCTTCTGTCCGACTGGGACAGCCTGTTCTTGTGCCGCCAAGATTTCCTTCTTGAGGAGCAACCAACCCTCTTGGGCTCCTTTGCCCTCAAGGGCTGCCTCCCATGGAATCTTATCGAGCAGCTTTCTGAACAGTCCAAAGTCAGCCCTACGGAAGTGTAAGGTGCTTGTTCTGCTGTCTCCCTTCCTTACTTCTCCCAGGACTAAGAATTCTGTCAGCTCATGATCACTATGCCCCAAGTGTCCTCCAGCCTTCACATCCCCCACCAGGTCTTCTCTTTTGACAAACAACAAGTCCAGTAGGGCACCTTCCCTGGTGGGTTCATTCACCAGCTGGGTCAGGAAGTTGTCTTCCAAACCCTCCAGGAACCTGCTAGACTGTTTCCTCCCTGCTGTATTGTACCTCCAGGAGACATCCAGTAAGTTGAAGTCCCCAATAAGGACGAGGGCTGGTGATCGCCAGACTTCTCCCAGTTGTTTATAAAACAACTCATCAGCTTCCTCCTCCTGGTCAGGTGGTCTATAGCAGACTCCCATCACTATATCTCCCTGATTTTGTTCTCCTCTGATTTTCACCCAGAGACACTCGACCCTGTCTTCACCATACTCCAGCTCTAGGCTGTCAAAGCATTCTCTGACATACAGGGCTACCCCACCTCCTCTCCTACCCAGCCTGTCACGCCTGTATAGTTTGTAACCAGCAATTGCAGCACTCCAGTTATGTGAATTATCCCACCACGTTTCTGTGATGGCAATCACATCATAATTTCCTGTAGTTACAAGGACTTTTCCTCTTTTTTGTTCCCCATGCTGCATGCATTGGTGTAGATGCACTTCAGCTGGTCTATTGATCTTGTTGTGCTCCTTGGGGAAGCCTTGCTTCCCAAGCGACAGCTGTTTAAGTTACCTAGCCTATCAGTAGTAGTTACATCTCTACTCTGAGTTAGGACACTAACCCCCTGCTTAACTAGGGTTGCTGACCAGAGGTCATTACCAGCACACCATCCCTCAATAACTCCAGCACCACACCCAGGCTTTTTTCCAGCCTGTCCCTGTCCCCCTCCCCCTTCCTATCTAGTTTAAAGCTCTATTAATGAGCCCTGCCAGCTTCTTTGTCAGTATCCTTCTGCCCCTAGGGGATAAGTGCTCCCCATCCCTCGAAAGCAAGGCTGGTGAGGCTCGAGCCAGCCCATTCTCAAAGGACCCAAGGTTCTGTTTCTTGCACCAGGCTCTGACCCAGGTATTAATTTCCTGGCTCTTCTCAATCCAACCCTCCCCATTCCCTGTAGTAGGAATGATGGAGGAAAACACTACTTGTGCTCCAGATCCTCGTACCATGTGTTCCAGGGCCCTTAAATCCTTCTTAATGGTCCTCAGTTTCTTTTTATGTATTTCATTACTACCTACTTGAAAAATTAAAAGTGGACAATAGTCCGTGTCCCTGACCAAGGTTGGGACTCATTTGGTTAAGTCCCTAACTGAAGCTCCCTTAAGGCAGCAGACTTCCCTATGTAGAGGGTCCGGCCTACAGATCGGGCCCTCAGTTCCCTCCAGAAGGGAATCTCCTAAGACAATGACCCGTAAGGTGCAGACATCCTTGCCAATATGAATTCTACTGCATTGTCAAGATCGTTGTTATAAAGCAGATACATGGAGCAGAAGGGAATCTGATACAATAGAATGTTATCTGAAATTCTAAGAATTAAGCCTCAGCTTTGAATTTGACCAGGTAAATGAGTACATAACTAAGGACCCCAAATAGTACAAACTAGTGCTCAAAAGGTGTCAGTTACTGGAGATTTTTGACATTAGCTATACGTTTCACTCAGAAATAGTCAAAGTCTGGAAAACAGATTGTTGGGATTGACCAACCAGAAGCAGAAACACAGTTCTTTCCTCTATTGTCTGCAAAATGCTACTTTTGTTACAGATTTTGGTATGCATTTACTTTTAGAAGTCTTCCTTACATGGCGTTTATGATGTAGTACAAGTCATCCTGATTCAGTTAGTGTATCCTTGAGTAGGATGCTGCTCTGAAGGGCCAGCCCTGGCATATTGAGGTAACTACTTTCAAAAGGAGGACAATATGCAATGCAGTCCAGTGGAGAATTTTGGTTCAAACAGTATTGTTTATCTGCTCATCTTATTTCCCTTAGCCTGTATACCTTGTTCATCTAAGTCAGAAGAATCCTAATGTAGTGGAATATATTTTGGGTATTTTCTGTGGAGCTCCAATTCCATTCAAACATAGAATATTGTATAGCATTTGTACTTTATATCCACAGAGCCCTTCACAATTAAATTGCTTTTATTTCCTGAACTCAGGGGTTCAGATATATAGTTTGTGCTACAGAGCAACTTCACATTCAAAGGTGCTTAGAGCTCAGGTCTCCTGTGCGAATGCTGAAATTAATTTGCTTGAGCAAAGGCTTCCACTGTTTTTTTGCTAACAGTGCCCTGGGTAAATTGTCTTCTATACTCTTAATCGTATTAACGCCCTTGCAGTAAAAAAGCTCATAACTTGCAGGAAACTAATAATGCATCTATGATATTTAGATGTTGCTTCTTCCTTTTTGTTCTTCTTCAGTTTGTCAATCTCTGGCATCAGCTCATCAAATGTGAACTTTTTATCATACTTCATGAGCAGACACCTCTTGACATCAATGACAGGTGCATATCCAGAGACTACCTGCAGTGACCTATCTCTTCCCATGATGTGTAATTTCATTTATTCTAAAGTGCATGAAATTTGGCTAATAATATTTTGTTCAAGTTTACCCATCCTTACTGCCATCTACATATTTTATTATTTCATCCAGAGTTAGTATATTTGGTTTGAGTTGACAGAAAGGGATGTAGTGGAAGACTACACAAATTCCTGTTGCGTGTTCCTGATCTATAGCAGAAAATGATGGCTCAGCTTTGTGATGTTTTGCCTGTGAAGGGACTACTGTTATTTTTTTTTGTTCTTCTCATTGATACTGATTTTATAGGAATACATCCAGGCCCTGAAGATCTAGGCTTGACAATATTTGGTTCAGAAGCAAAGAAACAGAATAGGTCAATCTGATTGCTGTCAAATGTGCAGGCTCTATTCTCATCTCACTACATCACCCCATTCTCCCCAATTTGTAGGTTGAAAATCTGAAAAGAAAAGGTCTTGGGGGGTACTGAGCTACAATAGCCTAAGAAGATTCCTGCTTTACCTGAAATGTTTTCACAGAGCAAGGGGTAATGGCCTTAAGTTGAAAAACAGTCAATTTAAATTAGATATTAGGAAGAAATTCTTCACGGAAAGGGACTGCAACAGATCATTCAGAGAAGCTGTGACTGTTCCCTCCATGACAGTGTTCAAGGCCAGGTGGGATGGGGCTTTGGGCACCCTGGTCTGGTGGGAGGTGTCCCAGCCCATGGCAGGAGGTTTGGGACTGCATGACCTTTGAGGTCCCTTCCAACCCAAACCAGGCTGTGATTCTACAAGCTGAGACATCTCAGGTCTTGGAACTTTGAGTCTTACTTTGTGACTGACCACGTCAGTTTACCTTTGCTTTACTCAGACTGGTAGGAAAGTTGGGGCAGAGCCATTTTCTGAGTTCATATTAAATAAAGTTTGTAGGGTACTTGTAAAATCAACATCAGGATATGACACTTCTCAGACTTTGCTTAATCCTCTAAACTTCCTGTTTGCCAATACTGTTTTTTTTATGAAAAGCTTCCTCTCACTGCTTTCCAGAGTCTGATATTTTTACAAGTCGAATTAGACTTTGTGTTTTCCTTTGTCACAACTGATGTAAAACACTGTTAAAAGACATTTGCAATGTCATAAAATGATTATGATTTGACAAATCTGAGAACATTCAAATTCAGTTTTCTGTCCCCAGCTGTAGCATTCCAAGCAGCCTGGAAGGTAACGCAGTGTTGTTATTAGGAGATGAATGGTTTGTAAAATGGATTTGGGATTTTTCTAGTAAATGCAAGTTACCAGACTACTGCATTATGACATAAATTTGGATTTTTGATAAACAGTGTAAAATATTACAGAAACATGGAACAGACTCATGTACATACTGACTATAAAAGTGTATGAGGTTTAAAAATGTGCTTCTGCTTGGGAAAAAGATTACCGCATATGCTGTAGTTCATGCTGAGGAAGTGACACTATAGACCATTAACTACTATATCAATGATCTCCCTGCAGTGCATAGCACTAAACAGTCAGAAGACAGCTTTATTTTCTATAATTTGGCCCAGAGGTAAATATAAAGATCATGGTAAACTTATTTTCTGTACTAATAGCCACAGGAATCCTCGCAGAAAAATTGCTGGCAAGAAACCTTACTTTCCTTAAACCCCTACCCATGCTTGCTTCAATTGGAGCTGACAGAAGTTACAGTTTTTAAGAGGGGGCATCTATCCAAGTTCTGTCATATCCCATCATGCAGCAGTACATAAAACTGATTCGCTAGTATGAGAGAGCCTCTTTTTCTTTAGGCTGCCTTTCTTCAAAATATGAATTACTGGAATAGCCCAGGCACAATCCTTGTGTTACAAGTGCTTGGTAAAAACTGGCCTCCTTTTATTTTAGTTTTCTGATGGGAATGTTCCTTTAAGGGTTACTATAGAAATGCAAGCTGCTATTGAGACTGTAAACATTAATGATGACTTGGAAGTTGACACCCAGCAGAAACATTTTGGTCATTCTAAGTAAGACTTCCTGCAGCACTGCCATAATATGCAACTCCTACTGAGAACTGCGGGATTCAGAGTTTTTTAAGAAAATAGTCTATATACTAGACAGTAAAACTGCAGTGAAGAAAAAATAATATACTCTAATTTTGCAACAAACCAAAATTCCCACTTCAGCATATTCTGATGCCATATTTGTTATATTTTGAGAGGCCTGTCAGGCCACTTTTAAAGCAACATTTTTCTGCCAAGTCCAAATTGGCCCTACATCTCTCTGGAATAAAACTTTTGTTACTATTGTTGTTGCATTTCTTTTGCAAATGCAATAAAAATATGTGCTAAGTGACATGTGACCATGGATATCATTTATCATGTAGGAAGCACAGAAACAAGCCAACCACCAACCCAAATGGATGCTCATGGGATATTTTGAGTGGGCAGAATCCAAATTTGGGCTTCACTCCAAATTTGGGAGCTTTAAAATAGAAAAGGAAAATCACAGGCTTGTCCCCCAAACACATTTTCTGAGTGGTTTTCACAAATACAGTTTGTAATGTAGGCTGAAGAATGCTGCCTTCAGTTGTTACTTAGAAGGAAGGAGACTTCGGTATACCATCAGTACCCATATCTGTATTTAATGTTCACTAATGCACAGGTCCTTTGGGAAGCAACAGAGTGGTAGTTTACAAAGCTGAGACAAAAGACAAATAACTTTAGGGATTTGTGGCTATTTAATTTTCTCTTCCTAATGAAATATATATTTGGTCTTATTTTGCAGCTTGTTTTAGGTATCTAGCACAAGTGGATATTTATTTTACTAACAATTTTCAAATCAGAAGCACAACCCCAAGGTAAACTCACAAAACATTTGTCTCCCAGGAGCACTGATCCTGCAGAGACCAAAAATGCTCGTGGTGAGCAGGATCTTTCCTACCCTCTTCCTGTGGCACACTGGAATCTTTGTGGCTTTTGGTCTTTTGCACTATAGGTCATAGGCTTGTTACAGGGTGTTGGGAAGTATTTTGTGGTTTGTGGGGACCCTTCTAGACTAAAGACCTCTTTTACATTGCTGCCTGTGACTGTACCAGCCCAGACTTGCAGTCCTCTGCAGCACTGTGATTCCAAAAACTGTTTTCATTTGCAACAGAGTTGATCTCAAGGGTGGACTGTGTTCCCCTGCTGAGGCTGCTATGCATGGACTCTTGTAAATATGACAGCTGCTAAATTTCTGACTTTTTCTGGTGTTGCGCTGCCCTTTCACAAGACTCCATGTAGGGACTGTGCCACTTCAGCCTTCAAGAATCCCCAAATCTGGAAGATACAAACTACTCAGCCTTGGTTATGGGCTAAAAAATTGGACAATTTCAGGTTTTAAATAACTATATTTTAATGCCTTTTCAAGGAAAAACCCATAAGTTAAAAAATTGAAATTACAATAGCAAACAAATATAAAAATTCTGTAAACAAGAAATAAATGTCTGCCTTCCACTGATTTCTTACATGTCACCTGACATCAGGCAATCTGAGCCAACTACAAATAACCACAGTCCCTGTTCTCAAGATCCCACAAGGCTAATAGACTTGTGAATCAGCATGGGAGCTGATGAAATGCACAAGGAGGTTGCTGCAACAGTGTCCCACACAGAACAGACTGTGCATATACAAGGATGGAATTTATCCATAATTTGGACAAACCTGATAATTAGAATTTGAAAACTCACAAGGAGGCATCTTGGAGTCTACTCGTGTAGTTCCTATAAGGAACATTGTTTAAAATATGTGGCCTGACACAGGGGTGATCATGCCTATTAATGTTCCTAGTGATTGTTAGAGGGCCATGGTAAGAATGGCTCTGTTACCTGGCTGATCTGAGCTATGTCTCCAGCAGATACTATTAGTCCCCATTTTAAACATCTTATCCCATTGCCCATGCACACCTTGTGTGTCGCTCCAAAGGAAGCAGCAGTTGTATATCATAATTCCCTGCCTCCATCTTTCCTGTGTTTTTTTCATTGTATTTGCAACCTTCTCTAAATATGTTCTTAAATTTTCCAGAGTACATTCAAACAATCTGGATACAGCACAGTATTAGCTCTTAGAATTTATCTGGTTACTTGCCACATACATCATTAGAGGCTCTGCTGACCACATGGTCTGTTTCGAACTTAACAAACACCTACATCAGCTTCCATGCTCCTCTTATAAGTTTCACAGGCTTTTTATATCATCCTTAGCAAAAAGCACTTGTGGAAAAAGATGTTTCAAAACACAAATTTTTATTATTGTTATGTTTTTTAGTTTTTTGTGTTGGTTGGGAGCTCTTCTCCTGCTGTCTGGAAATTGAACATAGCTATTATAGGAAAAAAGTAGCCAGAGATTAGTAAACTAGTAAGATAAACTATGAGGAATGTGTACATTTACTTCTACAACTGGAGTACTCTCTGAAAGGCACCTGCCAAAAGTGAGCAGGTGTCTCTAATGCAGCTGTCAACAGGTGTATTAGAAATTTTTCTGTAATTCTAAGCATGCTAAGGCTATAGTCTGAGGATACAGTTTGACGTGCAGTGAGGACATTGCATGGAAACAGCCCCTGTACCTATTCACATTTCTACCTATTTACCAATGACCAGTACTGTGCTGGTGACAATGTGATTCCAAACTTATGTGATGTCAAACACATGCAGCACTATTGCAACCTGGCAGGACCCCAGGCTTTATTCCTATGCCCCCATGGGTATCAGCCTGCATGGCCCAGGCTGACTGAGGAGTGTGAGGACCAATAATGAAAAGAAAGAAAGCCCTCAGTGACAGCCATCAGAAACCTGCCAGGGTGATGAGTGCACCAACACATCCTGTAATTCTTTTCTCCCACCCTAGGAAGCTATGTTTAAGGTCAACTTTGATACAGCACAGCTGCCTAACCTTGGATCGAGCTTCTGTGCAAGTCAGAAGTCTCATCTGGGGTGGCTCTAGCCTTGGAGGCCATGTTCAGGATCAGGCCCTTTCTCTTGGTCCTTGCCTGAGCTACACTGCAGGTGTGCTGGGCTGGCCCTCTGGTCTCCTGCCTCACCACTCTGATTTTTTGGCTTGACCTCAGACCTGACTCATCCCTACAGATGTGTCCAGCAGTCTGTGGGCCAACCCTGGATGCTGTCACTGTTCATCTTGTTTGAGCGTTGTGGGAGTGGGCCCCTGTCATGAGGCCACAATTCTGGCTGCCTTGCTATCCTCTCAGCTCCCTGCTCACCCTCACTAGCAGAGCAGCCCCACTATTATATCTCCTGAGTAAAACCACAGGAATGTGTTAGTGTTGTGATATTTGGGTTTGCATATGTGGATCATTATTATTTTATTTTTTGCATTAATTGCAATAATTCAAAATAGAGCTCCCATCACAACTGCCTAGTTATATCCTTATCATTTTATTTTGGTAGGGACCAGAGAATTAAGCAAAGACTGGGACCTCTTGTTGTAGGTAGGATGACATGTTTCAAAAAACCCTTTCATTTCTGCCATCCATCATCAGCAAAGTACCTCAGTATCCTGACAACTCAGGTCCTTAATGGTACAGCTATGTGTGAGCAAACCTGAGAGTAGGACTCCCAACACCTCAGGATGCAAAACTGAATAACATATAGCCAGGCAGAATATGTCATATAAATTGTGGGCAACAAAAATGGTATATGGAGGTTGTTCAGGTAGAAAAGAGAACTTTCAGTTAGTATATGGCCAACAGTGGAGGGAAAATTAGAAGAATTAGGAGGCACCAAGCCATAGGAAGGTCATGGGAGAGGTCTATACAAGACATGGGTTGTCAGAGCTGCTGTTAAATTGTACAATAACCTAGTTGTACACCTGAAAACTAGAGAGTTATGAACTGCTACAAAATGGACCTGCAGTTAAATTCACCTGACATTCAGATTCAGCAAAAGTTGCATCTTGCGTGCATGTCTCCATCTGGAAATTCTCTGGCATTCAAGGATGCTGGGGCAAGCTGAAAACTGAACCAGAGCTACGTTGCAAGTGTGCTGGGACAGCACACTGATGCAGCTAGTGAAAGGTCCTTCTTCAAAGCTGCCATTGCTGCTGTCAGCTGTGGAGTCTGTACGTCAAATACTGTGTCTGATGTCAGTCTAATCCCTAGAAGTTACTACCCATATTTCTATCAGAATTCGTATTAGTGAATAGTAGTTCCAGAAGAGACAACAGTACAAGAGGACTGTGATGATACCATGTTCTCCCTGGCAAGGGGTGACGTCCACTTGCAGATGGTGCTAAAGGAGCCAAATGGATCTGCTCTGTAGATTAATACACTCTTTGCTGTTTGCTGTTATCATCTTGGCACTTACAGAAGCATGTGGTGACAAAACCACACCAGTTCTCTTCCAGATTCCTGAGAAGAACACCCAAGTCCAGTGCAGTAAAGATATCCTGGAACCCAATTATCAGCCTCTGAAAACAGGAGTTTGTAACTGAAATGAGAAATGGGGGACAGAAGTTGACAGGGGTTCTGATTTATACAAACAGCACAAAGTTCAGTAGTATAATGAGTAAGAGTGGGAAGTGTATTGTCTACCCAGCTTGCCATTTTACACAACAGAACTCTCAAGAGCAGCATCTTGTCTCTTGTACGCCTGCCTACTTCTACGTGGGTGTTAAGGTAGATAAACAAGATCCTTCACCTACATGGGGTAGGTGATTTTGCAGTTGCTCTAGCTCATGACAGGAAAGAGAAAAGAGGAAAAGGAAATTGCCTTCTGTTTACTACCTCTAATTATTTTTTACCAGTCTGTTCACTTGAAAGAAGCATTTTCACTCCTCCACTGCTGTCCAAGTCTCTAATCATTAATTATACCAAGGATGCAAGACAAACTCGGTGGCCCCATGGCTTGTCTGCATGGAGAAGTGAAAGTTAAGTAAGACTTTGTACGTTGATTTTTTGCTAAATCAGTACATAGTCATGATGGGTGACATATTTGAATTCTTTTCAAAACCAACACCAAAAAATATTGCAATATTACAAAATATTGTGAAACCATTAAACTAGCTATAATTGGGGTGAAGGGAGGCTGTGGGTAGGTGCAAGGACTCTTTTCCCCCCATTATTTCACTTATTCCACATTATTTCCATGTTCTCAAATTATCCAGTTTGTTCTGGGATCAGAATTTGCTCTGTGTGACTGCACTATCATTTTTGCTGGTTTCTGAGGCCCCCACCTCAGTGCACTTCCCTCTGTGTCATAGAATCACAGAATCACAGAATCATAGGGGTTGGAAGGGACCTCGAGAGATCATCGGGTCCAACCCCCCTGCCAAAGCAGCTCCCTAGCTCATAGTGCACAGATAGGCGTCCAGACGAGTCTTGAATATCTCCAGTGAAGGAGACTCCACCACCTCCCTGGGCAGCCTGTCCCAGGGCTCTGTCACCCTCACTGTGTAAAAGTTCCTCCACCTGTTGGTGCAGAACTTCCTGTGCTCCAATTTGCAGCCATTGCCCCTTGTCCTGTCTCCACAGACCACTGAAAAGGGGTTGGCCAATTCCCCCTGCATCCCATACTTAAGATATTTATAAACATTAATAAGATCTCCCCTTAGTCTTCTTTTCTGTAGGCTGAACAGCCCCAGCTCACTCAGCCTTTCCTCATAGGGGAGATGTTCCAGGCCCTTAATCATCTTTGTAGCCCTTCTCTGGACTCTCTCCAGGAGATCCCTGTCTTTTTTATACCAGGAAGCCCAGAACTGGACACAATACTCCAGGTGGGGCCTGACCAGGGCAGAGTAGAGGGGGAGGATCACCTCCTTTGACCTGCTGGCCACACTCTTCCTGATGCATCCCAGGATCCCACTGGCCCTCTTAGCCACCAGGGCACACCGCTGGCTCATAGCCAACCTGTCATCAACCAGGACCCCCAGGTCCTTCTCCACAGAGCTCTTCTCCAGCAGATCATCCCCCAGCCTGTACTGATACAGACGGTTATTCCTCCCCAGGTGCAAGACTCTACACTTGCTTTTATTAAACCTCATCTGGTTTCTCCCTGCCCAGCTTTCCAGCCTGTCCAGGTGTCGCTGGATGGCAGCGCAGTGTCCTGCGTGTCAGCCACCCCTCCCAGCTTTGTATCATCAGCGTCCTACCCCTTCTTCTGGGCATCATGGTATGTGCATGGCCAGATTCCTCTGGGAGCTGAAGGACCTTACCAGATAAGGTAATGGAGAAGTGCTACCTCCTGCTAGACCTTTCCCACCACATTGCTCAGGTGGAGGAGCCACAGTCAAGGTCGCCTTTGAGTGTTTCCCTGTCCCAGTGAGAACAGACTTCAAAATCTGATCCAAACTAGTTAGGTTCCACTCCTGCCTGTGCAGCTTTATGAATGTGACTAGTCCATGGAAGTGCAGAGTGACTCATGCACCACTTCCAGGACTGAAGCTAAAGTTGGTTCCTGGAGAAGTGAAAATTGAGTAAGATAATTATGACATAGAGATATTTGTTCATTAACAGATCAGCATTGCAGCTGTAGTAATATGGGGAACTGAATGTTCTGAATAGCTTGTGAATAGTTTTCTTTCCTTTTGAGGAAGATTGACTTAGACAATATTGATTGAGGACTTGCCATGTGTGTTGCAACTCTTGCTTCTGCTGCTTTTCTGTATGTCGAAAGATACATTCCTAAGAGGAAAAAGGAGCCAAATAATGTAACTATATGCTTGGAAACTCGTATTACTTGAAGTGACAAGATTGCATACAAGTATGGGTGTGTTCATATGAATGTAGAGAACTATAGACAGATAATGAAGGCAATTTAGCATAAATATACAAGGAAGATGTATCTGATAGTAGAATTTAAATAAGAATCAGTGATTTCAAATGGGAACTTGTATTCACATAATAGGAAAGCACTTCTAATGTATATAATTAGTGACTGAAAATCATTGGCTAATGAGATAAAATAATTTTTCGTAATAAACCAAGATAAACTATAATTGGGTGTTTCCTTTAATTGCATCAGTAGCTGTAGTAAAGACTTTTAATATGATAATACTAATTTGTAACTGTGTTAGCATCCTATGCATCATCTATCAGGGTCATCTTTAATTGGTGTGGCAAGGAAGATCTAATCCGCATTTAGTTAAGAATACATACAGAGAAGTAATTGACATACTGTGAGGAAATCCTACGATAATCTGATGTAATTGGAAAGCAATGCAGAATTTGCATAAATGGACCTCATAAGAACAAGTCAATATGTGCTATGGCACAGGAGGAAAAAACCCCTACAGATTAAAAGTGAATTGGATTTGACAGATGTAGTTATCCATTTATTTCTAACTGTGGTAGATGTCAGGGCAGAACAAATCTCTATCCCTCTGCCAGCATGCTGGTGACCCTCTATGTTTAAGCACAAGTTATTTTTAAAGAGTCCTATGTCTACAACTTCTGTTGTTCAGAGATGGGGTTTAACTGTTTAAGTGTCTCTTGTCAATTAAAGATCAAATTCAAATTTGTACATAGATTGCTAAAAGAAGGGTTAAAGCCATCTGCACCCTGGGAAGAGGAAAGGGACCTTTTACATTCCCTGGCACGTCTGACTCAGCTGGAGGGTGTGCCTAAATAAGCTGTATTCCCTAGAGTAAGGGTGGACTGGTTTATCCATCATGAACACATTAAAGCAGCATTAGTGGGGTACCTACCTACCTGTGGCTAGTTCTGGGCTCTGTGGGAGCTGCTGGAGCCTTGTGCACAGTTTGCAGGGCTTTGCAGTAGGTGTTGCTGTGACAGGAAGGCTGCAAATCTTCTGGATCTCTTGGAATGTTGGAGATCTTTTGGTGATTTTCTCATTTCTTTCTATACAGGATGTTAAATCCAGCTGCTTAGACAAGATATTGCAGTAAATCCACCTGCTTTTGTAGGGGAGGCTCTGGGGATACAATATAAAGGGCGTCTGTCTTGGCTAGCAGAGCTGTAAGGATATTGCTGCCTCATGGGCTTCATTTTGCAAAGTTTAGGCTTCATCTCCCTGTGGCAGGGAACGCTGTAGCTGGTCTGCAATTTTAAGTGTCAGTGACCATTCAGCACCCCTCTATGGGCAAGGAGAGGGAGGAAAATACCTTGTGTAACAGCAGCACAGTGGGTACCTGCAGCTACACACTGTCCTACCTGTCTCTGTTGATGTCAGGGCTATATTGAAAAAGACAGTAATCAGTATTTTTAAGACTAGCATTATACAAAGGCAGGTATCACAGGCATAGATGGTATCCTCCATGTGGGCATCTCTGGAGTGCCATCAAAGATTTATCTGCAAGTGCCGTGCAGGCAGGATTGTGCCAATCAGCTGAGTGGCATTCACTAGTAGATGGGAGAAGTCTTTGTGAGATCAGTGCAGAAATAAATCCTGATGAATCCAACAGGGTGGATCAGATAATACTTGGGATTATTCCAAAGCTTTCAAATATGTGTTTCTACAGATAGATAAAGTGGGTCATCTAGGGTGTAGTGTACAAATGGAACAGAAAATTCGGTCCTTGCCATGAATTTGGATTAATCAGACTACTATATGCAAATGCTTAGCTTACTAAAAGGCAAATTTGGAACTCATTATTTACTGATGTGAAAAAGTTTTTGCCTGAGGACATGTTGGCAAATGCAGCTGAATTAGTAGTGTGGAGTCCAGCGTGCTCCCTGCAGGCAGGAAGAGTCAAATTCAGCCCTTCTATATTTGGGTGTAGCTCTCCTAGACTTCAACCACAACACTGACAACTTGCACAGGGAAGACATTTTGGCATCAGTCAAAATGTTATTTGTGAGGCTGAAATGATGTAATTTTATTGCTATTGCTTTTCTATGTTGCATTAAATTAATCTGCCTGTGCATATGAGCCTTTGACACAGTTTCACACAGTGTTCTCCTGGAGAAGATGGTGGCCCATGGCTTAGACAAGTACACTCTTGCTGGGCTAAAAACTGGTGGGATGGCCGGGTCCAGAGAGTGGTGGTGAATGGAGTAAATCTAGCTTGGGACTGGTCACAAGTGGTTATCCCCAGGGGTCTGTATTGTGGCCCATCCTCTTTAATATCTTTATTAAAGATTTAGATGAGGGAATTGAGTGCACCCTCAGTAAGTTTGCAGGCAACATCAAGTTGGGGGGAAGTGTTGATCTGCTGGAGGGTATGAAGGCTCTCCAGAGGGACCTGGACAAGTTGAATCGATGGGTACAGGCCAATGGGATGACGTTCAACATGGTGAAGTGCTGGGTCCTGCCCTTTGGTTGTAACAACCCCAGGCAGTGCTACAGGCTTGGAGAAGGGTGTCTGGAAAGCTGTAGAGAGGAAAAGGATCTGCAGGTGTTGGTTGACACTCACCTGAACATGAGTCAGTCGTGTGTCTAGGTGGCCAAGAAGGCCCAAGGCAACCTGGTTTGTATGAGCAATAGCGTAGCCAGCGGGACCAGGGAGGTGACCATCCCCTTTTACTCAGCTCTGGTGACACCGCAAAAAAGACATCGAGGCCCTGGAATGTGTCCAGAGAAGGGGAACAAAGCTGGTGAGGGGTCTGGAACACAAGTTTTAGGAGGAGTGGCTGAGGGAACTGGGGTTGTTTAGCCTGGAGAAAAGGAGACTCAAGGGAGACCTTATTGCTTTCTACAACTGCCCTGAAAGGAGGTTGTGGTGAGCTGGGGGTCAGTCTCTTCTTGCAGATAAGTAGTGATAGGACAAGAAGGAATGGCTGCAGGTTGTGCCTGGGGAGGTTCAGGTTAGAAATTAGGAGAAATTTCTTCTCAGAAAAAGTGGTCAGGCATTGGAATGGGTTGCCCAGGGAGCTAGTGGATTCACTGTCCCTCAGGGTGTTCAAGGAAAGGTTAGATGAAGTACTTAGGGACCTTGTTTAGTAAGTAATGTAGGCGGTAGGGGGATGGTTGGACTAGATGATGCACAACCAATAAACAGTTCATTGTGAATTCATGTGGATTGTGAGACATACTGTACTCTGTCATCTGAGAAATTGTTGGCGGGTCTGTTTCCTTTTACTCCTTAAACTATTAATTGAAAATTATGTTCATATTAAATTCACACTGAAATTGAAGAACAGAGCTTCTCTTTGCCTGCTGGAAAAATGTAGATGTATTTATTATTCAGTAAGACTTCAGGAGCACAGGTACTCACAGACCAACTCTAAGGAAGTACATTGGGTCAAGGAAGTTGAATATAAATGTGGTGGAGTCAGAGGTCAAAAGTGGTGAACTTCCACAGGTAGATGAGAAGCTTTACATTAAGCTTCTTTACATTAAACTTCATTCCCAGTCATGTAGGCTACTCATTATTTAAAAGTGTGCATCTCTTGTCAAAAAAATATGTAAATTTCTTCATAATCCAACATTCTTTGTTGCAGAAAGGAGACAACTGGGGAGATATGCCAGTGATCTATAAAATCCCAAAAGTCATGAGACGGGTGAAAAGGACCCACTCTTTTTTCCAGTAAAAGAACCAGAGAATTTCAAGTGAGTTTATGCAAGTAGGCTCAGACAAGAGAAGGTGGATCTTTACACCACAGAGCTCCTTGCTGAAGGATGGTGTGGTAGGTGGGAGTTTGTCTGGGTTCAAGTGATGACTGGACAAGTTCAGGGTGCAAGGATCCAGTAGGAGTTATTAAGTATGTGGAAACCACATCCAGCTTAGGAAAGTCCTGAGGTGAAAAGTATGGGAAGCCAGGAGAGTAGTATTGGGAAATATTTGCTTTCTTTTATACCCTTCCTCAGCCATCCTCTTATAGTTAATGCTGGAGACATGATAGGAAGACTTCTGGGTTCATTCAAAAATGCAGAGTGGCCAATAATGTGGTAAAAACAATCCTGTGAGTCTGATAAATCTTTTAGAGCACTGTACAATAGAAATAAAAATACACCGAACCATAATTTTTCCTTTACTTGTAAGATGTAGGTAAATCTTACAAAAAACAGACTGATTTTGTCTCTAGAAGGGGCTACAGTTTAGCAGACTGCAGAATTGGTGCAGCTTGGGTGCATCTTAAGCCAAAAAAGTGAAAGATGAAGGAATCTTAGTGAGACTGCTCAAAAAAGCATTTCCAAAAAAGGCAGAAAATATAGGAGAACCAACAGAAGACTCAGTTTCTGATTTCAAGTATTTAAAAAAGCAAGTAAGTCATAAGGGGAGTAAACTAAGAAACACAGACATTCCTGTGCTGTCACTGTGAACAGTAAAATAGCACAAACTCTGCAAGACAGGCTTCTTAAATTAATCTCGATTTATCCCAATTTGTCATTTGAAAACAGGATATAAAAGGTCTGGTCTAGAGTAATGATGATCATCTGTTGATTTTGGGTGCCCTTGTGTGTTTTCTAGAAAACATCAAGTGTTAAACTGCTGTAGTTGAAAGTTAAATGACAGCCTGGGCTTAATCAAGAAAGATGCTCAAAGCCATGTCACAGTGCAAAAAATCTAGTTAGACTTGAAGGAAGACAGAAGGAAGTCCCAGGGCCTCAGCTCCAGAAGGAATCCTCTGCATGGCTGCAGATGATGCAGCTAAAAGGAGGGTATGCAAAACAGATCAAAGAAACAAAAGCCTTATGGGTTTCAAGGGAGAAATCAGCTGCTGTGAGATTATCGCAGGGAAATGGAGGTGCAGCTCTGACCATCTGTACACATGACAAGGATACTTTCGGCATGTGGAAAGATATGTACCACAAAGACACAGGCTGCAGCAGAGTCGTTTGTCTTTCTTGCTAAAGAGGAATAGAGTGGCAAACAAAAGTGCAGTGAGAAATGAAGGAGATAAAGGGAGAAGCAAATACGTTTTGCAAAGTAGAAATACGTTGGAAACCATGTAAGCCTTGGCTTACATTCTGCTTCTCCTTCTGTCACAGTTCACCTAGTTTTTCTCTTAGTCCTTCACTTTTATTGTTTACATGGCTTTTCTGTCTCGTGTGCCATGCCTTTTCAGGTTGTGCAAGCCCTTACTTTGTGCACTACTCATTTTGTTTTCTTGTGTATGTAAAGAGAGTAATTTGTATTTTTGTAGTAACAGAAGTAAAAATATGTCAAGGAGAAACACAAAGCTGTATAGCAAAGGTCATCTCTTTGTCTATGGGAGAAAAGGTCATTTGTCTATGGGAGAAGGAAGTTGGATTGTACGTGCTTCTCTTTCACACATGCCTGTGCAGATAAATTAGTTATTGGGATATTGCAATAAAAAGTAACGGGGAAATGAGAGTACTGAAGGATAACCTGAAATGGAAGAATTACTGCTTGCTAGATATGACCAGTACTGCAGCAGTTACCAAACATGATGTATTACACAGATTCGGTGGGACAAATTCTTCCTGTGAAAAACATATTTAGCCGAGTCTCTACTGTTGACCTTTTGTGTAATCCCAATCTCTGCATCAGAAAAGTTTTCTCCCAGCGTACTGACTAGCTCAACAAACAACATGGTGGTGTTGAGAACAGTTCCTTCCCTTCCTTTGCTGAAGATGATTTTACCTAAGATATATCTATTCACATCTCTTTTCCTTCTTACTGTGCATCATTGGCAGTGGTTCTGCCAGCAGTTCTGCCAGACACATTTGGCAAAGTGGATTGAATTTAGGCAGGATTAAAATGACCTTTAATTGCAGTCTGATTCCTCTCTGTATTTCATGATCTCATCCAAACAGTGACGTTGTAGTGCTGAAAAATTGTCTTTTCTATAATAAGTGCAAATAAATACTAACATGCTGCCACTTGTTGAGTCCTCTAGAGAGCAGCTCTCCCTAAAAAGGGCAAGGAATGGGTCTGAATTGAGAAGTGTGTCACTGCCTTAACACAGATGTTTACTGCACATGTGCAGAAATGGAAGGGGCAGGAATGGAAGGGAAAGAAACTGCTGAACTAATCCAAGAATAGCTTGTCCAATATCAGAGGAAGATGATAACATGAGACATATTTCTCACATTTCCTTATTCGCTATTGTGCAAAAATAACCAAGTGTGATAACCGCCTTTGTACTGACCTCACAGAGAAATTCCTTCCAAAAAATTTCCATTCACTATCCATTCCACATAGTGTTTGGAAAATAGATATTGTTTGGATGTGACATCTCTGGGTTGTGTTCAAAATGCAGTAGGCTTTCACTTAATTGATGCTGCTCTTTTCCAAGGAAGTGAGGTCTGCGCGGGTAATTAGGACACGGAATAGTTATGTGAAAGGTAAAAGCATTCTATTGAAAGTCAAATTTAGCTCAACAATGTAAATATTATAAAGTAAATGAGTTTAGCTGAGGGCAACAGTTCTTTGCTGAGTCATAGTGTAACTAGCATACATTTAAAATTAAAGCGAATTACAAGCTGGAATGAAAATTCCAGTGGATTCTGAATCCCAGATTTCACTCAGACTGTGGCATTATATGACAGGGAGTCTACCTGACCTTAATTCTGCCTTTGTAAAGTAGGTGTGACCTGGTGCAGGCACAGATTTCATGGACTGTCCAGTACTCACCTCTTCCAACAGTACTTCTGCTGTGTTAGGATTTTAATGATGCATTTTCTGTAAATTATTTTAATTCTTTATGATTTTATTTTTTGTTTGAAATATTAAGTGGATGTGTGCATTATCTGTATTTGGAATAAACCAGAAACAAACCAAAAATGGTTTGGGGACCACAGTAAAGGCATTTATATCCAAAACTGTGATACATAAAAATTGGCATAAAGACTTTCTTTCTGTCTTCAGTCCCATGAGATTTAAAGGAAATAGCTTTAATGGGCAGCTGCAAACAATTACTCTACTTTTTAATGAAACTCTACAATATTATGAATCTGCTCTGCTTCTTCAAAAGTGCTGATTTGTATTCTTAGGAAATAATCCCTCACATTTCTTATAAGAAAATCCTGAGTACCCAATAGGGCTCAAAGACCAAAGACCACTGTTTTTTTCTGCAATGATGAGATTATCAGAAGCCACCATTACATTCAGATTTTGTCTTAGAGGCAAAGAAAGAAGGAAAGCAAGAAACCATTTCCCCATATGTTTTCATTTCTGTTCTCCAAAACACATTTCCTATTTTTCCCTGTTTGCTTCAGTGTTCAGAATTTCAAACCACTGTAAACTGCTGGAGTGGGAAAGAGGGAGAGTTGTGTACTTTCAGTAGGAAAATTTCTATTCGTACAAACAACATGGTCCTTTCCACCTGAAAGGAACTGATTGAGAAACACTGTCTGTAAGAGGTCTTCTGATTGCTGGGCTGGGGAATCCATGGTTAAGACTGAGTTCACAGAACAATTTGCTGAAAACATTTAACCCCTTACAAAAGTATGTAAACCTTGGGATTTGGGAAATGGATCACAGAACAACAAATCAAAATGAAATAGAAAGATCAGCATAAACCATCAAGAGATAAAAGTGTTTTGGGGAACATGAATGGCAGTAGTCTGATTCCTCACAGAGCCATTAATGACTTTGTGAAAGAAGAGAGGAACTTACTGCATTCCAGACATGTCTGTAAATATTACACTAGTCTATTTATTACTCGGTGGCCTAAAGTCATATTATATAGACTATTGAAGGTCAGCAATTATAAAGACTCCTAGTCACTTTTTAACTATTTGCTTTTCTTTCATTGCTACAGTAAAAGAGTAACTTAGACTACTGATTAAGCCATGCTAAGCACAAGGGTCTGATAGACCAGAAATGACCGCAGCACTAGGGACAGCAGATTGCAAAATGCAGGCAGAGGAGGGAATGGGAAATAGAAGACATAAAGCAGCCTCCTCGTGATTCCTCTTTCTCCTCCCAAACCTCCTTCTACAGGTGAGCTACAAAACTTACAGGTTTTTTCTAGGTGCAGACCTCATGTAGATTTTTTCTTTCTCAGCTGTCCCATAGGCATTTTTCAGAAATTCTAGGACTTATTTCATCACAGAAACAAAACCCTTCAAACATATATCAAAGGCTCATCTGTTTCATGAAGCTTACATCTTTACATTACAATTGGTCACACAGCACAAAATGATATAGATAAATATACTTCACTATACCACATGAATATTGAAATATGGGACTAAAAGCCACCAAACATGCAATCACACAAAGCACCAGCAACGCTTAGGTAGTTAAGATTTTGTGCTTCAGCTGATGTGAGTTTACCATTAAATGGTGACAAACAATGAAGGCCTTTGTATCATCTTACAAAAATTAATGTAATGTTAGGGGTTGGGAGGGACCTTGAAAGATCATCTAGTCCAACCCCCACCTCCCACCCCCCACCAGAGCAGGATCACCTAAATTAGGTCACACATGAACACATCTAGGTGGGTTTTGAATCTGTCCAGAGAAGACAACTCCACAACTTCTGTGGACAGCCTGTTCTGTAATGATAAGCAAAAATACCTAAGACAAAAAGAAATGGGTTTCAGGGTTTCATCACATGCATTTTTGTGGCAAAACAGGTCATATACATAATGTATATGACTATATTCATAGACAACCAACTTCCTACATCTGCCTTATGTCACAGTTTGTTTTCAGCTTGTGGAAATTAATGACCA
This sequence comes from Porphyrio hochstetteri, assembly GCA_020800305.1. Taxonomy (NCBI): domain Eukaryota; kingdom Metazoa; phylum Chordata; class Aves; order Gruiformes; family Rallidae; genus Porphyrio; species Porphyrio hochstetteri. The sequence goes on along the minus strand of CM036938.1, from coordinate 76,758,811 downwards.
TTCACCAGAGTTCCTTGGGATACAAAAGCTCATCTCTAGTTAAGATTAAGGAAGATACAGGTATTACTCCGGCAGCTTGTGCCATCATGTCACTAGTTATTTGTCTGTTTGCATGGGAAAATTACTAGCTTGTGGTAAATATCATCTTGGGTTCCTGTTGTTCAAAAAAAGCTATGTTCCTGCTTTTAGATCCAGTAGCCAATTAGAATTCAAGAGTGTGCTCAAATAAAGGAATATAACTTAATTACCAACACTAACCAGTTCACGTAAGATAATTGTTTATTTATGGACACCATACTGCTTTAGTATGCAAGACTGATTTATAAATAATGGCATAGTGATATCTGGCTTGTGTGCAGCCTGCACTGAATCCACAGGCTGTGTTCAAACAGCCCCAAACTCACAGGAAAAGAAAAGAGTGATGAGAAATGGCAAATGGCTAGGACAAGGATCAGAATTAGCAGGAGGAAGAAACTTCCCTCAGAGCCACAAAGTGGCTTTCCCACAAAGGAAAAGAGGAGGATAAAGAATGCAACACGAAAGTCCTCAGGCCAGAGTAAGGGAGCCAGACCAGCTCTTCATTGCATAACAAGCCCCCTGTAGCTACCTTCCTTGCATAACAACTTCTATGACTTAAGAAAAAACAATGGGTGATAGTGGTGGGTGACTCTCTTCTGAGGAGTACAGAGACACCCTTTTCTCACCCTGACCTACTACCTAGAGAGAGGTCTGTTGCTTACCTGGGGCCCACATCAGGGCCTTCGTGAGGCACCATCTGGAGCACTGTGTCCATATCTGGGGCCCTCAATACAAGAAAGATGTAGAACTGTTGGAAAGGGTTCAGAGGAGGGCCACAAAGATGATTAGAGGCTTGGAGCACCTGCCCTACAAAGAGAGGCTGAGGGAGCTGGGCTTGTTCAGTCTGGAGAAGAGAAGGCTGCAGAGGGACCTCATTGCAGCCTTCCATTACCTGAAGGGAGCAGAGAAACAGGAGGGGAATTAACTTTTTAAAAGAGTAGACAATGGTCAGGACAAGCTAAAGGAAAGAAGGTTAAGATTAGATATTAGGGGGAAGTTTTTTATAGAGAGAGTGGTAAGGTGCTGAAACAGGCTGCCCAGGGAGGTGGTGGATGCCCTGTCCCTGGAGGTATTCAAGGCCAGGTTGGATGGGGCCCTGGGCAACCTAGTGTAGATCCAGGCCAGGAGGTTGGTGGCCCTGCCTGTGGCAGGGGTTTGGAACTCTATGATCCCTGTGGTCCCTTCCAACCCATGCCATTCTATGATTCTATGTGACAGAAAGATTGCCAGACCGTATAGAACCCACAGAGTAGTTTACACTGCTACTGTTTCATGTAGGCACCAATGACATGGCTATAAGCAAACTGAAGGATATCAAGAGGGACTACAAGGCACTGGGAGCAGCAGTGAAGGACTCAGGAGTGCATGTAGTCTTTTTGTCATTTCTCCCAGTTAAAGGGAAGGGGAGGGAAAGAGAGGGTAAAATTGAAAAAAGTCAATAAATGGTTAGGGGAGTGGTGCCATAGACAGGGCTTTGCTATATGTACCATGAGACTTGCTTTGAGAAATCTGGTCTGAGGGCAGACAGGGTTCATCTTTCAGAGAAGGGGAAGAACAACTTTGGCTTTCCAACTTACTCAGGAGGGCTTTAAACTAACATTGACAGGTGAGGGGATTCTCAATCCATCCCACTTTAAGGCAAATTACAGTAATGGGTGCCTTGGGCCTGGAGTAGGATCACAGGCCAGGAAGAAAGCACTGGAAATGAAGGACAAGGGAACTCCAATTGGGGCCCAATTTAAGTGCCTGTACACTAGCATGAGGCATGTGGAACAAGCAAGAGGTGCAGGTGTGCACATGCTACAAGACTATGATGTCATAGGCATCACTGATACACAGTGGGGTGGCTCTCATGACTGGAGTGTAGGAATAGATGGAGGATCCATAGGAAAAGACAAGCAGGGGAAAAGGGGAGGGGTTGTTGCCCTCTATATCACTGAAAAACTGCAGTCCATGGAACTCCTCCTAGGGATGGATGAGGAGTTGTCAGAGAGTTTATGGGTTGGGATTAAAGGGAAGGCAGTGAAAGGAGACATTGTAGTGGGGATATGCTAAGGGCATCTGACCATGAAGACCGAGTGGATAAGGCCCTATATAAACAGATAACAATAGTTTGTGTTCACAAGATGTGGTCCTCATGGGCAACTTCAGCCATGCTGTTATCTGTTGGAAAGACAACACAGCAGGGCATGAGCAATCCAAGAGGCTCCTGGAATGCACAGATGACAACTTCCTCTTTCAGCAAAAAATGAGAAAAGGTGCTAAACTGGACCTGGTCTTCACCAGTGAGGAGTGGCTAGTAATATGAAACTCAAGGCCAGCCTTGGTTGTGGCAACCATGAGATGAAAGAGTTCAAGATCCTCAAGGGATCAAAGAGAGGGTGCAGAAAACTCACTACACTGGACTTCAAGAGAGCACACTTTGACCTCTTCAGGGATCTTCTTGGTAGGGTGTCACAGAAAAAAGTCCTGGAGGGAAGAGGTGCCCAAGAAAGCTGGTCAGTGTTCAAGGACCATCTCCTCCAAGCCTAGGATCAGTGCATCCCAATAAAGAGGAAGGTGGGCAAGAATGGCAGGAGGCCTCCATGGATGAACAAGGAACTCCTGGACTTACTGGGGTGAAAAAAATGTGTCTATAAAGAGTGGAAGTGAGAACAGGTTAATTGGGAAGAATACAAAGAGACTGTCCAAGCTGTCAGGTATCAGGTTAGTAAAGCTAAAGCCCAGGTAGAATTAAAGCTAGCATAAAGAGGACACATAGAGGGAAACAAGAATTTCTACAAGTATATCAGTCAATAGAAATAAGGCTAGGGAAGATGTGGCCCTCTCCAGAAGGAAACTGGAGACCAGGTCACAAGTGTTTCTGAGAAAGCTGAGGTGCTTAACAACTTTTTTACCTCAGTCTTCACCAGTACATGCTCTAGTCACACCACCAAAGTTGCAGAAAGCAATGGTAAGAATTGGAAGAAGGAAGATCCACCCACTGTAAGTGAAGATCAGGTTTGAGACCATCTAAAGAACATGAAGGTGTACAAATTTATGGTAGCTGGTGAGATCCATCCATGGGTCCTGAGGGAACCAGTGGATGAAGTTGCTAAGGCACTATCCATCACATTTGAAAGGGCATGGCAGTCTGGTGAAGTTCCCATTGACTAGAAATGCGGAAACATAACCCCCATTTTCAAGAAGGAAAAAAAAGAAGACCCAGGAAACTACAGGCCTTTGAGTCTTTGTGCTTGTCAAGATTATGGAGCAGATCCTCTTGAAGGCTCTAAGGCACATGGAAAATCAAGATAAGGTGATTGGTGATAACAAACAGGGCTTCACCAAGGGCAAATCATGTCTGACAGACTTGGTGGCCTTTTATGATGGAGCTACAATATAAAAAAAGAGCAACTGACATCATCTATCTGAACTTTTTCAGTGTTTGACACTGTTCCACACAACATCCTGGTCAATAAATTGGATAAATATGGGTTTGATGGACAAACTACTCTCTGGATAAGGAACTGGCTGGATGGTCACACTCAGAGAGTTGTGGTCGGTGGCAAAATGAATGGAGACCAGGGACAAGTAGTGTTTCTCAGGGACTGGTAGTGACACCACTACTGTTCAATATCTTTGTGGGTAACACAGACAGTGAGATCAAACTCACTTTGTAAGTTTGCAAGTTTGCATATGACACCAAGCTGGGTGGTGCAGTTGACATGCTAGACGAAAGGGCTTGCCATCCAGAGGGACCTGGACAGGCTTGAAAGGTGGGCCCATGGAAACCTCATGAAGTTCAACAGCCAAGTGTTGGAGAGTGGCCCTGATGAGAAGGATTTGGAACTGTCTGTTGATAAGAAACTCAGTGTGAGCTGGCAATGTGCACTTGCAGCCCAAAAGGCCAACAAGATCATGGGCTGCTTCAAGAGAAGTATGGCTAGCAGTTCAAGGGAAGTGATTCTGCCCCTCTACTCTGTTCTCATGAGACCCCACCTGGAGTACTGTGTCCGGTTCTGGTGCCCCCAACATAAGAAGGACAGAGAGAGCTGTTGGAGTCGGTCTATAGGAGGGCCACAAAGATGATCAAAGGGCTGAAGCACCTCCCCAACAAGTACAGGCTGATAGAGTTTGGGTTGTTCAGCCTGGAGAAGAGAAGGCTCCGGGGGGATCTTCTAACAGCCTTCCAGTACCTGAAGGGTCCTATAGGAAAGCTGAGTAGGGACTTTTTACAATGGTGTGTGATGATTGGACAAGAGGTAATGGCTATAAACTGGAAGAGGGTAGATTTAGACTAGATATAAGGAAGAAGTTCTTCACTGTGAGGGTTGTGAGACACTGGAACAGGTTACCTAGAGAAGTTGTGGGTGCCCCTGGCAGTGTTCAGGGCCAGGCCAGATGGGGCCTTGAGTATCCTGGTCTAGTCGGAGGTGTTCTTGCCCACAGAAGGGGTGTTGGAACAAGATGATCTCTCAGGTCCCTTCCAACCCAAACCTTTCTATGTTTCTATATGATTCTATGATAAAGGGCTTTAAAAGGTGTAGAATGAGCAATTTCTTCTTTGATACAGCCAACTTTGGCAAGACAGAAAGAGCTATATCACATATGTAACATAAAAACCCCCATAATTTTTAGATAAGGAAAGTATCTCCAGTTTTAGAAATCTTTGTCTCAGTAGTTATTTTCCACAAATCCTTCAGCTTTGCCCAATCTCATTCATACAACTGCAGGAGTCTATTATCTCATAATAAATAATGGTGAATCCCATTCCCTTGGACATTGTCTCTTAATTTTCTTTCATCATGCTCATAGAATGTGGGTATTATTTATAAAAGATGTGTGACAAAACTCTTAATAAAGAGCAAAGAACAGCCAAAGCTGCCTTTCTTCACTTTGACTATCCTTAGGCATAAGAAGTGTTCTAAATTCTGACTTTTTATTTAATATGTACACTTCCCTTTTATTAAATATAAAAAAAAGAAAATAAATTCTGGCTAGACTTGTTTACAGTAATGCAGGTTTACACCTTTTAGATTGAAATTTGTGTAATGGAGATGAACAATTGCTTATTTTCAGTTTTCAGACTGTACTCTGCAAAAAGGTTCTATCTTAGGTCTACACGCAGTCATTGCATAAAATACTTTTTAAAATAATTTCTGCATCAGTTTCTTATAATATTTCAAGTCCTTTGTGTGGAGATAGAACACTGGGCTGCTAAATTGAAGAGAAATAATTTACTTGTATGTGTTTGTCCTGTAGTTCTCCTTTCACTAAATTGAAGCTGTTTGAAACATTTAATTTTTGTGTGTGGCCTATCCCTCTTGTCTAGAGATCGTTCAGACTTAGAAAGCAAAAGACCAGATTAAATTGGTGCCATATTTCCATTGACAGCTGTGCTGCCTAGACAAAAGTTAAATTTGGGGTTGCAATTCATGCTTGCAGTAACACATAGCAAGGGACTTGGACTAAAATCCTCAAGGAAAACTGAATGCCACTTTATTTCAGGGCACAGTTAAGTCGTGCTGAGTTGCAGGAAAAGGCCTTCCTTCACTCTGAATTTCCTTGGGATTCCCATCTCCCACATTAGATGCCTGCTCCCTTTCTACAGAAAAGGAATGCAACTCTTTTTAAATTTTTGTTTCTATTTATTTTTCTTCTTCAGACACCTCCAGAAGAGAAGGTAACATCAGCAGTTCTTTCATACCTAGGCAATTTGCTCATACCTAGGGGATAGTCATGCAGATACCAGCTTCTCTGACAGGCATCAGAGTGACCTCTCTTGCTGCAGGAATGTGTTTTAAACAGAGGACAAGGAACTGTTCAGTGGAAAGGAGAGATCGGGTTTACTTTCTTCCGATGAAGCTCTTCCACTTGCCATGGAAAAGTGAAATTCCTGTGACCAGTGTGGGCACTTGAATCTCTGGGTTAGCAGAAATGGTACCTATTTGTTGTGGAAAATGTGGGTTTGATATTTTGATTTACCAGGTTTCTGAGACTGGCTCCTTCCTAAGTGGTCGAAATACAGAGACTTTGGCTGGAAATGAATCCATGTCCCATCTCTTTCTGGCCATGTTTTATGTGGACTACGAGTTTTTGCTGTGTTCAGATCATGCCTAGGTTAGGGTCGGTGCATCAAAGAAATCTGTGCTCAAAGGGAAGATAAGTACTGAATGACTCAAACTATCCGAGATAAATGTTTCTACGCCTGTTGAAAAGCAGAACTTTAATTGCCTGGAGTGCATCAGCATGAAAAACTAGATCAATTACAGATTTTAGGTGGATCTTTATTTGGCAGCAACTAAACACAGATTGTAAGAAAACCAGTTTTGGCACTGAAGCTTTTCTCTGCAGAGAAGATAGTGCAAAACAGATTTATGGCACACCAGCTAAAGGCTCTGCACTGGCTTCCTGGAGAGATACAGCTGTCATTAAAATCTGCCTCAAACTTACACAGGGTAGGCACCATCCCTCTGGGTTTTCACAAATATGTTGCGGTTCGTGGCCACAGCAGAATGGGCAACAGTGAGTCCCACCTTTTGTGGGACACTTGCAATGGCACAGAAAAGGACAGGGGAAGTGAGTTTTTTAGAGTTGTTGGCAAGTATGACTGATTCCTGCCAAAATTTTCTTACTGCTGACCTTGTCTGGTGAGTGCAATGAGGTCTGATACCTCCTGGAAGACAGGTCTGTATGCAGGGCCATTGCTCACGTGTGAGAGGTATCTCAGATGTCTGATACACTGCTTGTTTGCAGCCTAGTTGTTCTGCCCAAGCTGTGTGCATGTGTCCAAGTCTTACATGTCAGACAGCCAAGGCAAATATAAATAATCTGCGGGTTCTGCCAGTCAATATACCAGCTGCAGAGATAATTCAAGCAGTTGAAGTTCACGTTGGAACAAAGGTGCTACAAAGCTACAAATGTTTGCAGTTGCTGTGAGGTAACAGTCTTGTCTGGTGAGGCTTGAGTTCACTTCAGTGCACAGTTCCACACCATTTCCCATTCAACTTATTCCATGGAGAAATACACTACTGGCCATTAGACTTTATTAAAAAAACTCCAAGAATTAGAACATAGTATGATGTAGCTCATTCCTTCCAATTAGGATTGTCAGTAGGAGAATATAATTTATGGCTTTGGGACCAGCTTTGTGATTCTGGATGGAACAAATTCCCCCTGAAAGTAAAAGCATTAATTCTAAACTCAACTTGGAATATTTCATCTCTATTGTCTGTTAGGATAAATAAATATTAATTTAAAGTTAACATGGATGCATGTGCCAAAATGCCTAAATCTCTATGTACAATGCAAACTACTTGGACTTTGCAATTTAAAACAACCCTGTTATCTTTCACCATTACTTGTGACTTTAAATGTGTCCTTGTCAGACACAATTATTCCTGATTCATCAAAAATAAATTATTTGTGACAAGTGATCAGAATAGCATACAACTACCATTTAAATCAGTTATATTTGCAGAAAATGCCTTAAAAAAAAATACCATTCCAAAAGCCAATGTATTCTGTAGAAAGGAAACAGCAGAAGCATCCTGTATTTCTCTGCAGTTCAGCAGTACTCATTGCCAACACCAACATCATATACATTCAGAGCTATGTTTTTCTTATTCTCACGCTGTGCCTCAAAAGGTTACACCAGGCAAACCAACTTGGTATCAAAGTCCTCCATACACGTTGGTGATACGAATTTGGATGTTTTTTCTTCCTTGTTTGTCCTTGGAAAAGCGATTGCAAAACCTTTATCAAGTTGTCAGTCTTACATGTAAAGAAAGGGACATAATAAACCCTTTTTTTCATCTTTTCAGGAACTGAGGAGAACACCATAACAGGTAGTAGAATAACAGTGTAAGAAATCATTTACACACAGAAGTGACTAATGGCTGAGAAGTGACAATAAAATGTTTCTACCATGTGTGTGCTGCTTGTTTTGGTTAGAACATCTTTTGAAATGTGTTTTAAAGATCCCTCAAGGATGGATTTGTTTTTATGTTGCAAGAACCCTCCGTGGCTGCCCTTTGCACAAGAACCTGATTTATTATTGATGATGGGAAATCCTTGCTTCTGAGAAAGTCTTGAAAGGACATCTAATGTGTTTGGGTTGGTTTGGGGTTTTTTTTCTCTGTGTGTGTGAAATTAGAGTTTAGGTCATGTGACCTGTGCATCATTTCTGGCAAGAAAAGGCAGGCTTCAGAAAAGACATGAGCTTGCCTCATTTGCAATGGGATTTTTCCATTGTTTTGCTGGTTTAATTCTGTTTCCATCATCCATATGATATTCAAGTGACAAAATAGCTAATCAGATAGCACATTTGTAATATAATAAAACAGTAAAAGAATATAGATTTATATTTTATACAAGTAAAATTATCATTGGTGATGAGGTGGGAAAAGCCAGATGGGAAACTCTTTACAATTATAATTCATCAGTGTTTGGTGGGATTATTCCTAAGGCAGATCAGGAGTTCAAAATTCAATGTAGATTTTCTTGGTTTTAAAATCTTCAGAAGCTAGCTATCAATTTCTTAAACTGTAACCATTTCAACTAATGCCCATTCAAATGTTTTAGATGCGCATTTAATTTGTGTTACAAATTAATTTACTTCATTTTGACTGCCATCTCAGAAATTTAAAATTTTACTTGCATTCATTCTTCAGTCATGTCGCACTGTAATAGATCTATTTCCACATTTTCTCTTGCTATTAAAGGGTAAATGCTACTGCACTAAGGTTTTTAAATTATGCCCATGATATCAGCCTTTTTTTTGAGGAAAAAGAAGAAATACATTAAGGCTAACTGCAGTGCGTCTTTTCAAACCACTAAAGGCTCCACTTACTTCAATAGACTTGTTCTGGATTAACACCACTCTAACCTGGAGGGTGTTAGAGGCCTTGGCTAACGTCAGGTTTTGTCAGTCATGAAAATTCATTGTCCCTTGAGGCAAATATTAACCTTGCCTTCATCCTGCACCAATATTTACTTTGTAAATCAATAAACCTTGATGTTTAATTACTCCTTTTAAAGTCAATGTCTGCTTAGTATTTCATACTATATACCATTACTGCCAAGAGCAAATATTAAATCCCTTTTTTATTGAAATGCTGTGGTGAGGTGTCTTTCTCTGACAGTAACAAAGATTTGGAGAACTTACTGCTCTCAACGTGTACATTAAAGCTTTACAAGTAGGCTTCATTAGTACTATCACTATTACTCTGCCAGGTTTATTTTTCTAGATTGGTGGAACATATGTAAAGATACATATGGAAGATTTTTGCTGTGGTATAGGGATGGCCACATTTGATGGCTCCAGCTAGCTGCTGCTGCCTGAGGGGCATCAGCTAAGGCTAACCTCAGTTTAGCACCTGTATCCTCCAAAAGCTTCCTCTAGGGTCTGTGGAGGCAAATGCTCTTTTAAATGGAGAGCAGGATCCTCACTGAGCAACTCAGACATAATCATGTCAGCTTTGCTCTCACTTGTTGCTACGGGGGGAGCACTGTGGTAGCCTAGCATATCAGGCTATCCTTAGCCTTTGCAAAAGCTCCCCTCCTTGCAGATAACCCAGTCCATCATGGATATCAGTTCTGGTACCACTGCTAACTAAACTGGGGCTCAAGCCTGAAAAACATTCATGTACTCACGTCCCTTGTATAAGCAGCAGTATTCTGCCATGTTGCCCTTTACTATATGTAGTAAAATCAAACAACAACCAAACAGAAACTACTAAGGCAGCTCCTATCCTAAGAAGGTAGCCACAATTAAGGTTAATAGCAGGGCACAGCAGATAAATGCAACAAGAAATGGAGCATTTATAGGAATGTAACTATAAACAAGACCTGGTTGGAGGGTTTCACAGAAACTTCACAGAATCACACCAAATGGTTTGGGTTGGAAGGGATCTTAGGGGTTATTGCTAACATATGCAGGGGAAAAATCAGAAAGTCTAAAGCCAGCATAAGTTCAACCTGGACACTGTGGTAAAAGATAATAAAAAAGGTTTCTACAAGTACATTAACAGTAAGAGGAGGGCCAAGGAGAATCTCCCTCCTTTGCTGGAGCTGGTGGGGAACATGATTACTGAGGCTAAGGAAAAGGCGGAGATTCTCAATGCCTTCTTTACATCTGTCTTCAGTAGTCAGAACGGTTATTCTTGGGGTATTCAGCCTCCTCCTGGAAGGCTAGGACAGGGAGCAGAATAAACCCTCCACGAGTGAGGTTGAAACAGTTAGAGACCTACTATTCCACCTGGACTGTCACAAGTCCATGGGGCCAGATGGGATCCACCTGAGGGTATTGAGGGAGCTGGTGGATGCGACTGCTGAGCCACTCTCCATGGAAGATCTGGTAACTACAGGCCTGTTAGTCTGACCTTGGTGCCAGGGAAGATTATGGAGCAAGTCATCCTGAGGGCAATCACAGAGCAAATTTGTGACAACCAGAGGATCCAACTCAGCCAGCATGGGTTCATGAAAGGCAAGTCCTGCCTGACGAATGACCTTCTATGACCAAGTGACCTGCCTAGTGGATGAGGGAAAGGCTGTTGACGTAGTCTACCTTGGCTTCAGCAAAGCTTTTGACACAATTTCACACATTATTCTCTTGGAGAAGCTGGTAGCCCATGGCTTGGACAGATACACTTTTTGCTGGGCTAAAAACTGGTGGAATGGCTGGGTCCAGAGAGTGGTGCTGAGTGGAGTTAAATCCAACTGGTGACGCATCAGAAGTGGTTATTCCCAGGGGTCTATTTTGGGGCAGAAGGACTTTAATCTCTTTAGATGATTTGGATGAGGGAATTGAGTGCACCCTCAGTAAGTTTGCAGGCAAAACCAAGCTGAGGGGAAGTGTTGATCTGCCAGTTGATATGAAGGCCCTCCAGAGGAACCTGGACAGGTTGAATTGATAGGCAGAGGCCTGTGGGATGAACGTTGACATGGTGAAGTGCCAGGTCAACCCCAGGCAATTCTACAGGCTTGGAGCAGGGTGTCTGGAAAGCTGTAGAGAGGAAAAGGATCTGTGGGTGTTGGTTGACACTCACCAAACATGAGCCAGCAGTGTTCCCAGGTGGCCAAGAAGGCCCAAGGCAACCTGGCTTGTATGAGGAATAGCGTAGCCAGCAGGACCAGGGAGGTGATCATCCCCCTGTACACAGCTCTGGTGAAGCTGCACCTCAAATATAATTTTCAGTTTTGGGTCCCTCACTACAAGAAAAGCGTCGAGGCCCTGGAGTGTGTCCAGAGAAGGAGAACAAAACTGATGAAGGATCTGGAACACAAGTCTTAGGAAGTGCGGCTGAGGAAACTGGGACTGTTCAGTCTGGAGAAGAGGAGGCTGAGGGGAGAACTTACTGCTCTCAACAGCTACCTGAAAGGAGGTCATGGTGAGCTGGGGGTCAGCCTCTCCTTGCAGATAACTAGCAATAGGATGAATGGGAATGGCTGCAAGTGGTACCAGGGGAGGTTCAGGTTAGAAATTAGGACAAATTGATTCTCAGAAAGAGTGGTTGGGCATTGGAATGGGTTGTCCAGGGAGCTGGTGGAGTCACTGTCCCTCAGATAAAGGTTAGATGAAGTATTTAGGGACATTGTTTAGTAAGTAATGTAGGTGGTAGGGGGACAGTTGGACTAGATGATCTTGGAGGTCTTTTCCAACTTTAATGATTCTATGATATAGTCCCAACCCCCCTTCTATGGGCAAGGACACCCTCTACCAGACCAGGATGCCCAAAGCCCCATCCAAAATGGCCTTAAACACTACCAGGGAGGGGGCAGCCACAGCTTCTCTGGGCAGCCTGCGCCAGGGCCTCACCACCCTCACAGGGAAGAATTCCTTCCTAATGTCCATTAGAGCCCATTCTGCTCTAATGCATTATCTCCTTTGGGATATATTTATCAGTCTCTTAAAAAGACCAAAAAATCTAACTCAATACTGCATCATTTCACATTTTATATAGGCAGCAGCCATTTGATATTGTATGGATGGGTAAAAAAAGCTGTCAAATTAATTTCAAAGTAATGTATTGTGCCCATAGATGTAATGAATATTTGTTCATCCAGAGGTGAGACTGGAATTGGTGTACTTCCTGACAGAGCTGTCAGATGTGCTTGCCAAACCCCTTTCCATCATCCAGCAGCAATCCTGGCAGACTGGGGAAGTTCCAGTCGACTGGAGGCTGGCAGATGTTACACCCATATACAAGAAGGGTCGGAAGGAGGATCCAGGGAATTACAGGCCTGTCAGTCTGACCTCAGTCCCAGGGAAGATCATGGAGAGGGTCATCTTGGGAGCTATCATGCAGCACATGCATGATGGCCAGGGGATCAGGCCTAGTCAACATGGGTTTACAAAAGGTAGATCCTGTCAAACTAACCTGATCACCTTCTATGACAAGGTGACCTGCTTAATGGACGAGGGGAAGGCTGTGGAAGTGATCTACCTGGACTTTGGGTAAAGCCTTTGACACAGTTTCTCACAGAATTCTGACTGAGAAACTGGCTGCCACTGGCCTGGACAGGTGGACCCTCAGCTGGGTTAAAAACTGGCTGGATGGCCGAGCCCAGAGGGTGGTGGTGAATGGAACCAAATCCAGCTGGAGGCCGGTCACAAGTGGCGTCCCCCAGGGCTCAGTCCTGGGTCCAGTCTTGTTCAACATCTTTATCAATGATCTGGACGAAGGGATTGAATGCTCCCTCAGTAAGTTTGCAGATGACACTAAACTAGGAGGAAGTGTTTATCTGCCTGAGGGTTGGGAGGCTCTTCAGAGGGATCTGAACAGACTGGACCGATGGGCTGAGACCAATGGGATGAAGTTTAACAAGGCCAAGTGTAGAGTGCTGCACATGGGACATAACAACCCCATGCAGCGCTACAGGCTTGGGGGGGACTGGCTGGAGAGCTGTCAGGCAGAGAAGGACCTGGGGGTGTTGGTTGACTGCAGGCTGAATATGAGGCAGCAGTGTGCCCAGGTGGCCAAGAAGGCCAGTGGCATCTTGGCTTGTATCAAAAACAGTGTGGCCAGTAGGTCTGGGGAGGTGATTGTGCCCCTGTACTGGGCATTGGTGAGGCTGCTCCTCGAGTGCTGTGTCCAGTTCTGGGCTCCTCACCACAAGAAGGACATGGAGGTCCTGGAGCGAGTCCAGAGAAGGGCAACCAGGCTGGTGAAGGGGCTGGAGGGCAAATCCTATGAGGAGAGGCTCAGGGAGCTGGGGCTGTTTAGCCTAGAGAAGAGAAGGCTGAGGGGAGACCTTATCACCACCTACAACTACCTGAAGGGAGGTTATAGAGAGGTAGGTGATGGTCTCTTAAGTCAGGTGACAGGTGATAGGACAAGGGGGAATGGCATGAAGCTGTGCCAGGGCAGGTTTAGATTGGATATTAGGAAAAAATTTTTTACTGCAAGAGTTGTGAGGGCCTGGAACAGGCTGCCCAGGGAGGGGGTTGAGTCACCTTCCCTGGATGTATTCAAAAAAAGGGCAGATGAAGTACTTAGGGATATGGTTTAGTTTAGGATGCAAATGGTTGGACTTTATGATCTTAAAGGTCTTTTCCAACCTTGTGATTCTGTGATTCTGTGATTCTGTGTCTAAATGAAAACCTTTGGGGCTAGCTCAATTTCATTCACCCACTGATTTCAATGGAATCTGCTGCAAAGTCCTGCCTTTCTGAAAATGGTATTTTTATTAAGGCTGAATAAAAGAAGTTCTGGTTCCCTTGGAATCAGGCACAAAGTCAAATTATATTAGAAAGGAGACAAGTATAATTATTTCCATTTTACAGATGGGAAAACAGGAGATCAACTGGATTATCCAAAGTCTCACAGCACATCATTGAGAGCATTTCCTTCTCTCCAGATATAGAAGCAAAGCCTGGCATAGTCACAGAACACTACTGTAATCATTTTGCTTTTTGGGACACCAGTCTTGTTTTTCTTAGGTCTTCAAACAGTTTCTCTCCTATTTTTAAATCATTTCTTCTCAGACGTGAACGACTTGTGTCATAAAGGCAATCCAAGGTCTCAGTTTCACCATCAAGTCAGTGAAAAGCACTGTAAAATGTGAAATAAATATCATGTGTTTAGGTAATCTGAAAACCAGTCTGTTCACTTTCATCTCTTTTGATTCTTTCTTAATTATATTTTTTAAGTTCTCTCTTTTTCTATCTTTGTCTGTCTCTATCCCTCATTCTTTCTCTTCCCCTCTTTCTTTTTCTCTTGAGGCTACTATAAGTAAAGCTGTTAAAAATAATACAAGATTTGTTTTTCTAAAGATTTAAACAGGGATTCTTTCCAGTAGACAGGAGGAAGAACACTGCCTACAGGGCATGTTGTGCCAGCTCTCCTAAGACATTCCTTGTTATTTTTCAGCAGCCAGCATAATGATGTGGTTGAATAACATTAAATGAAGTAAGATAAACATCACTGTCCTGCACGCCTCTGGCTGAGTCACAGGATCCTTTTCATGACAGCAAAAGCATAAAAAAAAAAATTCTTTTTATCCTTTTAAAATAATGTGTGAAGGAGATGACTATTTCTTTTTCTGGTAGTTCCTTCTTAAGGCAGCAGTTTATTACTTCTTAAGTATTCTGTACAAAAAGTTGCAGAACTTTTTTGCAGAATCTGCAAACAGATATAAAAGTGGCAATATAACAAGATGTAAACTGCCATTTTGAGAGGGAACAGCAACAGATATCAATGCAACTTTTTTGATGTCAGAAAAATAAAATAGTTTAAAGCTTTCAGTAGCTGTACTTCTTTATTGTTAAGTATATAGTACAACAGTTGAACAAAACAAAATCCTGGAAACCTTTGAAGCCTGGGTCTTCTAATACCAGTGCAAAATTAAACGATTGCTTCCCCAGAGACAAATGTGAATTTATTCCTGACTTAGAGCATCCAGCCAGCATTCTAGCATTAATCTCTTGTTTACCTCTAGTTGCCTCAGTGCCATGCTAAACTGTGACCTCACGCTGTGGTGAGAGATATCTCTTGGGGTAACACAAGTGTCTTGTCCTTACCACAAAGGAAGAAGAGCAGAGCACTGTCTCTCCTCTCCCACTGGGTCTGGCAGAGCACTGGGGGAGTGAGGTGTGCTGAAAGGTGGCCAGGGACTGCCAGGTTGAACAGCTCTCCCTCGCCCGATCTCCATCATGGCTGGGAGCTCTGATAGCTTCTGGGCTTCTTTCAGTCTTTGCTTTGCAGGCACAGAACAGCTTACCCTTTCCGCTCTCCATGTGCTGTGATTCAGGATTTATTCTGGCTCTTCAGTAATGGTGAACTCTCCTTTGCTTTATGAGATCTATGGATTTTGTAGACATTTCAGACCTGTTGTAATAACATTCCTCTTGCTGAAACTAGTGGAAACCTTTCTGTTGACGTAACTGAGAGGAGGCTTGGACCAGTGGCTTCCTTCCTGTACTTTGGTTTTGTTATCTTGGCCAGTGACTTCCACCTACTGGCAAATGGTACATGTCACTGTAGTAACCTGAAAAACCTTTTCAGCACAGGGTAGTACCAGGATCTGCTATTTAAATGACAATGCCATAATATTCAATAGTGCCAAAAGTGAAACTTGGTTGCCTCTTCTTTCCTCTCATTTTCTGTTGATTGGATCGCTAAAGTGCCAGGACCTGAAAGTGTTGCAACATCTGTCCCATCTGCCAGTAGTGAAGGCTAAAGGCAATTTTGGTGACTCACAGTCGGGGGTGGATTGGACAGTGGAAGTAGTGAGGAGTGAGAATGATGGCTGTGGCTCAAGCACCATCCCTGGGATGGAGCTGAATTTTTATTTTGTTATAATTAGCACCAGGAGGGTGAATTGGACAACAGTGCCCATCTTAGCACTATTACCAGGTCTTTCCAGGTCCTCCAGAACCCTGGAATTTCAGTATTGATTTTTGTATTGTGTTCACATATGTCAGTGAGGGCCTCCAAAACTAACAAAAAGAGAAGTCAGGGCAGGGAAGTGGGGGAGGAAAAGACAAGCAAGAGAAGCAGCTGAATCTTCCTGCCAAGTGCTGCGGAAGCGGTGTGTCTGGCTCTGTTATTCAGGTCCCATGGCTTTTGCTGGTGGGCTGTAACAGACTACAGGGTTTTAATAATTAGCACCAGGGCATATGGTTGCTGGATGAGCAGCTGGGAAATGTAAATGAAATACTAAAAATATATCAATTAGTATATTTTTCTCACCATGGAACTCTTTGACAAATAGGGCATATATTGTGGGCTAGAATCAGAAGAGGCAGATGTGCTCTCAGTAAGAGAAAGATGAAGAAGGAAAAAAAAATGGGAAGGCGGTGGCCCTAGCATTCAGTGTGCAGTATTTGGGTTCAGCAACAATAGCAGTGCTGAAACTGGGGGGAGGTGATGAATATCAGAAAATGTATCTGACCTCTGCCTGTTTCCTCTGCCACCTTCCAAGGTGAAGGGTTACCAGGCTCACCGTCATAGTGGCTAGGAGAAGTAAGTGCTGGGAAACTGGCAGGAATCTGACAGTGGGAGAGTGTACAGGGGTTGGAAGGATCCAGGGGACAGAGGGGCCCAGCAGAACTGTGGGCAGCACCACGGAAAGGATCTGCAGGACATCTAGAGTTCTGACACCAGCATCACAGACAAATCATCTTTCACCACATTCCCTTCATAAGCAGGCAGCAGCCCGCTCCTTCTTCCTCTCTCTTGGACTACTGTGTGCAAAGCTTTCCCTGGTTGCATATGCTCCTGCTTAGTTAGTGATCTCAGGCTATCTGAGCTCTGGGGATGAGCTTCTGGTGCCTAGGCTTCTCTTAGCCCCTGTCACAAGGTAATTATATTAGGCTTGATGTCCAAGTGGAGATCAGTGACAAGTAGGGTTGGTATTGAGACCACCTTACCGTATTTATTGGAGACATGGACAGTGGTGCTGAGTGCATTTGACAACACTAAGCTGTGTGGTGGGGTCAACATGGTGTGGAGAAGGAATATCATCCTGAGGGACCTTGCAGACTTGAGAGGTGGGCCTGTGCAATCTACATTTTCCAAAATTTTTAAATAACTGCAAGTTCAAAAAGGCCAAGTGCAAAGTCCTGTTCATGGATCAGGGCAATCCCAAGCCCAGCTACAGGTTGAGCAGAGAATAGATTGAGCAGTCCTAAGGATTTGGGGGTGTGGGTGGACAAGAAGCTCAACATGACTTAGTGATGCGCCTTGCAGTCCAGAAAGCCAATTGTATCCTGGGCTGCATCAAAAGAAGTTTGGCCAGCTGGTTAAGGGTAGTGATTCTGATTCCTCACGCTTGTGAGACACTGCCCGGAGCACTGCATCCAGCTCTGGGTTTCCCAATTCATGAAGGACATGCTGCTGATTGAGCTAGTCCACAGGAGGACAACAGTGATGGTGAGAGGACTGGAGCACCTTTCCTGTGAAGAAACACTGAGAGAACTGAGTTTTTTCAACCTGGAGAAGGTTCCAGAGAGTCCTTATAGCAGCCTTCAAGTACCTGAAGAAGGCCTAAAGGAAAGCTGGAGTGGGAGTGTTTACAGGAGGGGAATGGGTTTAAGCTGAAGGAGGGTAGATTTATGTTAGATATTAAGAAGGGTGGTGAGGCCCTGGCACAGGCTGCCCAGACGTTGTGTCTGTCCTGTCCCTGGCAGTGTTCAAAGCCAGGTTGGATGGGGCTTTGGGCCATGTGATCTAGTGGAGGATATCCCTGCCCATGGCAGGGAGTTTGGGACTAGGTAATCTTTGAGGTCACTTCCAACCTAAACTATTCCGTGTGACTCTGTAGCTTGACCCTGGCTGGTGCCTTATCATACTTCTTGCATTGGTCTGCAGCGTCCTGATAGAGATGTATTTAACAGCTGAAATACAGCACATTCAGAGTTGTTTAGGTAGATCTGAGCAGATCCTCTTGGATAGCTGTACTTTTCCTATGGCTGTGAATATTTTCCTCCATGTTCTAATTTTCTTTTATTGTCTTAGTACATTTTATAATTTAATAACATTAGTATACAGGCAGAAGGATTTAATGGGCATGAAAAGGGGCTTCATGTTTTGAAAGCCTCTCCAAAGTGTTGTCTTCTTGTAGACCCTTTTTCTCATATGAACTCCCTACATTCTTTCTGTCCCTCCATGCCCACTCTCCCTCACCATCTGCATGTGTCTTGTTGCTGAGTGAAATTAAAGTTACAACTAGTATGAGACAAACTGTGAGCAGTTCTGCATCACCCTATATTTGATACTGTGATTCACTGTTACACTTTAGTGGAACAAGTATGATCCCAGAATCACAAAATGTTGGAATGGACCTAGAAAGATCATCTAGTGCAACCCCCCTGCCAGAGCAGGATCACCTATATTAGTTCACACAAGAACATGTCCAGATACGTTCTGAATGTCTGCAGAGAAGGAGACTCCACAGCTTCTCTTGGCAGCCTATCCCAGAGATCTGTCACCTTCACAGTGAAAAAGTTTGTCTTTATGTTCATATGGAACATCGTCTGCTTCAGCCTACACCCATTGCCCCTTGTCCTATTGCTGGCCATCACTGAGAAGAGCCTGGCTCCATCCTCCTGACACTCACCCTTTACATATCAGGTTGGACCCGATGATCTCTTGAGGTCCCTTCCAACCCCTTCGATTCTGTGATTCTGTGATTCTGTGTTATTTATAGACATTAATGAGGTCACCCCTCAGCCTCCTCTTCTCCAGGCTAAAGAGACCCAGCTCCCTCAGCCTGTCCTCATATGGAAGATGTTCCACTCCCTTAATCATGATGCTGTACTTGAAACTGGTTTGAGACAAGCAGCTACATCCTATGGAAATCAAAGCTTCCAGAGTGGAGTTTGCACGGCTGCATGCAACCTCTGTAACCTGCCTCCTCTGCAGGTATGATTCCAGCCCAGTGCTGAGGGGGACACGGCCCTTCTTGCTGTTGCCCTGTGAAATTCTGTATCTCCATGCAGTTGTACAACCAGCAATCAAACTCCCTTCCTGGGTCTGCCAGCTTGCTGTGCTAACTGGGCTCCTTCAGCCACAGGTATTCCCGCCGTGAGGCCCCTAGAAAGGCTTTTTAGTGTGGACCTTAGCTCCTCCTGGTTCCCCGCACTTCAAAATTATCTCCCACTTCAAATCATCATGTGACAATATAAGGTACTGCTTAGCTGAATGAGGTGCATGTAACTCCATGTGCTTTGGTTTCCAAATGCTAAATAGGCTCAAGAAACAAGCAAACATCACCCTGATAGGTCCTGGCTGCCCTGCAGTATTACACATATTTTTTCTCTGTGGCCTGATAATTTCATCTTTTCCTTAGCCTTTTCCCTGCTAGTGCTGATCAAGCAAAACAACTCAGTCAGTGAGAGGAAGCCATCATTATTTACATTAAATTTTGACCAAGTGAATGCCCTGATAAACTAGGTCACAGAGGACACAGATCCTACTTGGTTCTTCTTGCAGATTGGCTGTTTGGATTCTGGTTTTTAGTAAAGGATATTACAAATGTATTGTTCTTTCTAGACATCTTTAAACGTGAAGACAAGTTCAAACGAATGTCTGAAATTCTTTTAATGGGAAATATTTAGTACCAGACAGAGGAGATGGTGGAGTGTCAAGAAATGTTACTTCTTAATAGCTCATTAGCTATTAATAACTGCTACAGCTCATTCCCAATGACTGCAAGTAGCAGCAGCAAAGGTGTTGTGGGTGTCCTAGAAGGGCAACAAGATTTGGTGAAGGAATAAGAGGTATTGTCAGAAAATTAAACCCTGTTGATTTTGCACTTAAATGACTTGTCAAACTCTTCTCTACATCAATAATTGCTCCATACATGTCCTGCTCTAATACTCAAATGTGCCTTAATTACATTTTTGCATGATGTGAACATTTACTTTAAGAAACCCCAGTATTTAATCTTTCACTCCTTCAACATTTGTTGCTAAATTTGCAGCAGAGACCCACATTCTCACCTGTTCAGAAGCACTGAGATATGGACCATAAAAGAGCTAGTGTCAATTATATGACCACGGAGTTGCTTGAAGTCCCAAACCCAGTAACAACCTAAAGAAAAGCTGAACTACTTGTAGGTCTCAGCTGGCTGGGACCTGTTGGACAGGAAGTATAGAATAATGTATTTAGCATACGTGCCTTCTCTCCCACCTCTTAGGAGGGACTTTTGGAGAAAGCTTTATGGCCAGGCTGAAAAAATCAGAACTGGACTTAAGGGAAAATATCTTCCATGTTGAAGGTTTTGCCATAGGATGTAGGACCCCATGGTGGGTGCCATTCACACTGTGCAGTGATAAGGAACTCTCTTCTTTTTTTTTTTGCTGCCTTGTCTTGATTCTGGGAAGACTTTGGCTGTGGCCATGGCTTTAGATTATCCCACAGGGAAAATCCCAAACCCTACTAACATTTGGGACAACATGATATCCTGGGGATCTTCATGTTGAGACAGTCCCTGAATCCCAGAGCTGTCACAGGCCATAATCTGTGACTCTTCCTGATTTCCCAGTGGCTAGAGAGATAGCTGGTCACTGACTTTCTTATCAGCCAAAATACAATGCAAAAATCCTAACTCATTCCCTCAAAGAATAGCATTCATGACTTTAAATAAACAAGAATTTTAAGGCCAGACAAAACTATATCTAGCCATCTGAAATACAGAGCTTTGTGTATGTAGTCTGTGTGCCTGAAAGAAATGTTTTAAGTACTCTCTGTAATTCCTGAAAATAACTTTATTTTGATCTTCTCTTCGCAAAAAATCCCTGCTTGTTAAAGGATGAGCTGAAAAAATGTTTATTGCTGTACATGGGTGAGTAGGCAGGTGAGCTAAAGAAAAAAGATTATGTTTCTTTCCTCTGTGCCTATAACTAGAACATCATAAATCCCCCAAATTTGGGATTGTATTACTATTTGATAAATGAAAGGGGTTTATGTGGCAATGCTGGCTAGTGGAATGTGGATTGTTCAAATATAACATTGAGGGTTACTTTTTCTTCTGAAAACAAGTACTCTGAGGAAATACAGAACTGATAAAAAAATAATTTCAACGTTTCTCCTTAAACTTTTCTAAGCAAACTATTTTTGAAGTGGTGATGGGAACAGAAGCAGCAGAAACATCTTCAAATCAGTGTTACAGTCACTGGGATTAATGCAGTCAGGGCAATCAGGTACAATAGTTTTGTCCCTGGTTTTAATTCCTGAATACTCCCGTGAATTTATTTTTCTTGGTTCAGTGAAACTTGTTCTACATGGCAGCCCATTGGGATCAGTGGTACAGAAGAGGCATTCTTTCTAAGTCCTAGATTTCTGCTGCAACAGGAGTTGTTATTGTGCCTTCTCAGGACTTTTTAGAAAGTGTCACATGATAATAAAACCTGAGGATGCTGCGCATGTGTAGAACTTCTATATGTTGTTTTAGTAGTTCCCAGACAGTTCTCAAAGGAGAAATAGTAATCAGTTACTTAGGAGAACAAACATCTAATGCACATAGAAAGCACCCTGTGATTTCAGCAGATGAAGTCTTTGGCAATTCCACCAGCTTAATTATACTAGTTAATGCATCACCCCTTCAGATGTTCCAACACAACGGTTTGTGCAGCTGTAGATGAATCAGACTGAGGAGATCATCAGCCTCAGAAAGCACAGTTTTTGGGAGTGTTTCTAAAAATGGGTTCTGTTTATAAGATGGATCACAGTGCCCTATGGCATTGCTGCACAGACAGCTGTGCCAGCACAACTGAGGACAGGGTGGGAATGAGTAATGGGTGGGAAGGATAAGAGTATCTTAAATTGGCACTGCTGCCAACGACTTTGTCTTTTAGCAGATAAAACTTTGACTTTGTCCTTTATAGCCACATAGTAAATTGTATAGGGCACCATAAGGTAGTATGCAGAATGTAAAGAAGATCTAACAAACAAAAGGTATTGGACAGCAAATTTACCAATTTTCCTTATTCTGCCTCCAGTTTGTTGCTGTTGTGTGTATTCAAATACATGTTTCAACATCACATCTATACCCTTGTACTTTAGCACAAATATGTACATCTTGCACTGATCTTTGTCCAGACCTGGTGTCTTATTCTTGACAGCATGTCCCAGACATGTTGTATTTGTCATTATAGGCTGCTAAGAGCTTGCAAAGGTCTCATTTTTTTCCAGTCCTCCAACATCTTGGCAACAGGTACAGCCAGCAGCATTCCAGCCTCTGGGGTAAGAGGTCAGCATAACTGCTGATGGCAACAGAAATCTGTAGCCTGTATTAGAAGTGGAGCAGTTATTAGGATCAGCCCATAAAATATCCCAGATTTTGTGTGAGCCCTTCAGTCTGCAAGGTAATATTCCCTCCTTAAAAACACTTGTTGGACCAGCAAAAACTGTCTCCAGTAAGTCCCACCTAGAGGAGTGACACTAATACTGTGGTGTGATGATGGTACAGACTGGGAAATCCAGTTTACTGTTGCAGGTACACGTTTTCCTGTGTTAAACAGCTGCTTTTGCACACATATTTGCATGCACACAAACATATGTACGCACTTCATCCTTTCTGTATTTGCAGTCTAATTGGCAGAGGTGAAAGAACTTATGCCATATATGACTTATGGCAACTACATAAGTGATTTCCACATCAGCTAATGAACATGTCTAGTAACTGCCACTCCCAAATGCAGATCCTGCTGAACTCTCCTGGGTCATTAACCCTGCCTTCCCTCTCATCCTCTGTGCAAAGTCACAGAATATCCTAGCACCCACATATCCTCCTCACTGCTTTTCTTTCTTCTCTCTTTGGTATAATGTTAGGTGCTGAGTTTTATGTGGGTTACATAAACAGAATTAGTATGCCAGGTCAGGAAGTTTTCCCTTCCAAATAAACAAATGCACTGTAATTCTTTCTTTTTGTCAGGAGAAAATGTAAGCATCACTTGGTTTCAGCATGGGGAATCAGAGGCTGCAGCACTAAACTGATCATTTTTTTCTCAGTCTGCTCAAGTGTCTTGACTTCAATATGTAAAGAAATTCACGGAATCACACCTGCTTCCCAGAATGGTTTGAGCTGAGACTAGTATATGAAAAGAGAAATTACAAATTGCCACTAGAAAAGGGAGAAAAAAAAATCAATGCAGGAGTTGAAGCCTTTACAAAAATATTAGAATGTTCCCTTAACCAAAATAAATGTGAGAGCATTTTTTTTCCAATCCTGGATGCATTTATAATACAGAGTTAAATTACAGGCATATGTGTTTGCTGCATTCTCTTAAATATTTCCACTACACTCTGAATGAAGTGTCAAGCTCTATAATGAATTGGTTTGCTCTTTACAGAGTTGGACACGCTCGTGTTTGCCTGAACTCAATGTGTGTGGGAGGCTCAGCTTCTCAGGTGGTGTTTAACTTCTTGAAAGGCTGGGGCCCTGGTTTCTACTTTAGATGAAGTGTGTGAACTACTTAAAAAACATATTTTTAGTTTTATGCACAACATTCTTTCTGTGAGTCCAGTTACTTGTCAGCCTAATTCCCACACACCTCAAACACAATTTACCAGGGCAGCAAATGCACGTTCAAATTCCAAATATGCTTTAGTGCAGCACAATGGTTCAGAATTTCTTCTTCTTCTTCTTCTTTCTTTTTTTTTTTTTTTTTGCTAGTTAGTGCAGTATTAGGTAGGTCACTCTGGCTACATTCCCAGAATTTAACAGTGGGGGCCTTGTGGAATGCTAAACGATGTGTATAACAGCATTCAGGCTCTCTCTCCGTGAGCCAATCCGTCAAAACATTTGCTGCTTTGAAAATGTGTTCTTCAAAAAAATGGGCATATGGAACTTATTAGACTATTTGGTGGAGTTCAGGCAGCAGAGCCCAAGAGAAGCATAAAAACATTTGAGGACACAGTTCTACCTTAAGGTAATAGGATCTCTAAACTGTTCTTTTGCAATCAAATACATACAAAATACAGCTGAGAAACATCCTGAATGGAGACATTTGACATTCCAAACAGTCACAAGACCCTAAGTAAAGAACTTGTAATCGTAGTAAAAAAGTAGCAGTTTGATTGCAGCAATGGCTGGTACGTTTGGTTCTGTTTCCTCGGTGGAGTGTATTGATTCTCAGCTCTTTAACAGTTCAAGATGTATTGAGGAGTTCTGACTCATGGTTTCACTGCAGTGCATTCCTGTGCCTCTGGTGCATTGGCAGTGAGGATCAATCAGTCTCCTTGGAGATGAAAAAAGACAGTGCATCAGATGAGAGAAACGAATGAACTGCCTTTTTCCAGCACCTGCTCATACCTTCTTCCAAGTGACTCCTTGTCCCTGTCACACAGTGAACATAGAATGACCCCAGAGAAAGCAGACCTTCCTCTCACAGTATTGAACAATAAGGCAAACTGCACCAATGACTTGGTTTAAATTTTGGTTTTGGCAGCCACTGTAGAGAAAGCACCGGATTTTTCTGCTGTAGGGTACCACTAGAGCAGGCTATTACATGGAGTTTGTCCTTGGAGACACAAAGAAGAGTGGAGGAATCTGTGTAACCCTTACACTCTCTCTCCCTTCCTCTCATCTACTCTGTCACTCCTCTGATCATGAACCTGGCCTGTGCAGGGTCTTTATGACACACTGTTACCTTTGATCACTGCTGCAAAGAATTAAAAGGATTCCTGTTCTTGTGTAGTCTTTTTCATACCATTGGGTGTTACAGAGCAACAAACTCTTTATAGACCTCTGACCAACCTTCTCTGTCCCATAAAAAAAATTAAATATGAGGTTTTTAACTTTGTTTTGTTGATGTATTTGTACTCAAGGATAGTTCTTTTTCTATGTGGCTGTAGTGCAAAGAGACAAAACGTGATGCTGAAGTATTAAAATTGGATTGGTACCTTTTAAAGTCAGGTTGGTGCTATTCATTGCCATAGTGTAGTGTGGTCTTCATTATCCTAGATTTGAACCAACATTAGGATTGCATAGCAGGCTTTGACAGCTGTGGCATTGTTACAAAAAATCTCACAATTACTGTTCTTAGCAGGTAAAGTAAGTTTGCAGCTGTTGTAGGAGTGATGGACAATAGCCCCATCACATAGAAATACTGTCCTATCAAGTGATCATGGAATCATACAATCACTGACCAATACTGACATCTCTGCAACTGCCTTGCAGGTAGTTGTAGAGAGTGGTAAGTTGTCCCTTCAGCCTCCTTTTTCTCTAGACTAAAAAAACCAGCATGGCCGGTAGGTCTAGGGAGGTGATTGTGCCCCTGTACTCAGCATTGGTGAGGCCACACCTTGAGTACTGTGTCCAGTTCTGGGCTCCTCACCACAAGAAGGACATGGAGGTCCTGGAGCGAGTCCAGAGAAGGGCAACCAGGCTGGTGAAGGGGCTGGAGGGCAAATCCTATGAGGAGCGGCTCAGGGAGCTGGGGCTGTTTAGTTTGGAGAAGAGGAGGCTGAGGGGAGACCTTATCACCACCTGCAACTACCTGAAGGGAGGTTATAGAGAGATAGGTGATGGTCTCTTCAGCCAGGTGACAGGTGATAGGACAAGGGGGAATGGCATGAAGCTGAGCCAGGGCAGGTTTAGATTGGATGTTAGGAAAAAATTTTTTACTGAAAGAGTTGTGAGGGCCTGGAACAGGCTGCCCAGGGAGGGGGTTGAGTCACCTTCCCTGGATGTGTTCAAAAAAAGGGCAGATGAAGTACTTAGGGATATGGTTTAGTTTAGGATGTGAATGGTTGGACTTGATGATCTTAAAGGTCTTTTCCAACCTTGTTATTCTGGGATTCTGTGATTCTGTGAAAAAGCCCAAATTCCTTCAGCCACTCCTCACAGGACTTGTGCTCAAGACCCCTCACCAGATTTGTCATCGTACTCTGGACATGCTCCAGCATCTCAACATCCCTCTTGTAGCGAGGGGCCCAAAACTGCACACAGTACTTGAGCTGTGGCTTCACCAGAGCTGAGGACAACAAAACTATCACTGCCCTACTCCTGCTGATGACACTATTCCTGATACAGGCCACGATGCTGTTGGCCTTCTTGGCCACCTGGGCACACTGCTGGCTCATGTTCAGCTGGCTGTCAACTAACACTCCCAGGTCCTTCTCCTCCAAGGACCTCTCCAGCCACTCTGCCCCAAGCCTGTAGCACTGCTTGAAGTTACTGTGACCAAAGTGTAGGACCTGGCACTTGGCCTTGTTGAACCCCATAAATGCTGAAGTTATTTGCCATTGATATTGTTGAGACACCTAAAATATCTGTCATAAACATCATCTTTGCACTTCTGGTCTTGGGCAATCCAGTCCTGACTTCCTGCTTTCAGTCTCCTGCATTGCTTCCTCCAGGACAGGATGCTGCTGTGTGCATGGACTTTCTTCCTGGGGAGTGTGTGGCGGGGAAAGGGCTGGAGACAGGCTGCTCTCTTACTTGCTATGCTCCGGCAGGCAACATGCCTTTCATTCCCTTGAAGCCAGACCAAGCTGCTGCCCACGTGGTGCCCCCAAGGGTTTGTGGGGAAGGATCCTGGCATTCTCAATGCTGATTTACTACAGTTGAGTAAAACAGCCCAGAAAATAGGTTGTAACCCCCAGACCTGTTAAGGAGGAAGAGTAAAACACCTCTGCCTTCAATCACAACTCCCTGGAAACCACACTGACTCTCATCCAGAAAGCTTAATATGATAGCTGGCAATATCACTAGATTTTATTAGTTGTCATTACAACCAGGAATTCAATCTACTCTATCTACTCTGAAGAAATGCTATGGTTTTTTGCTGTGCAAGGGTCCTTGAAATAAGCTGCAACCTCCAGCAGAAACTTTCATTTTTATTGTATTCCTTGTATTTGGAAGAGACCCCTGGGACAGAAAAGCTTCCTGGGAACTGGACACTGCTATTTAAGTGAAAACTTTTGAAAAAGGAAATTGCCTGTAATGGTTTTTGGTTGCTTCCACTACCAGGCTGCAGTGAATTAGTAAATCAAGTTAAACTGTACATATAATCCCAGTTGACTTTGTCACTGATTTTTGCTACCTGAGGAAAACCAGTCTTCCACATTCAAGAGAAGAATTTTCATATGTCAGTGGCATGACACTGGAGCCACAGTTCTGGAACCAGGCAATATTCTTGCTGTAATGCAAGAATATGGCATTACAATAAGGAAGAAAATAGCCTCAAAACTGCTTGGATAGAACTTCAGAAGTGCTGTGCTTTGGCCTTCTGCCACTCCTTTTGAAGTCAGGGACTTCGCCCATTGTGTTAGATTTTAACAGAGTCAGAACAATTTTGAACTCCTTTAAAAAAATCCCACCCACTATATTCAGTGCATGGTTTTATCAAGCCAGAAGATTTTGGTGCTGGAAAGCATTGTGGGATATTCTAATGCCCTGACGTAGACTCCCTGATTCCTGCATGTTATCCCTACCCTTTCAGAGCATCCGTGAGTCTCTTCACACTAAGAGTAGCGCTGCAACTGACCCCTGGAAAAATGTGAGGAACAACCTGTGGAAGAAAGGAGCAGCATTACCTCCAGCACCTGCACTGGCTATAGGTCTACTAGGATGGGTGGCAGTGCATCCTGTAGGACGGTCTCTTCCTTTGTGCTGTCTTCCCTTTTCTGATGTGTATCACCGTATTTCCCAGCTGTTCATGGTCCTGAGCTTTTCCAGGAAGCTTAGTCATATAGTACTGGCTTCTGTCCTCATGGCTGTGTTTCTAAGAACCAAGTTGCTCAGTTTGCTCCTCCTCACTATGTGTCAGAGTACAGCATCTGAGTTTTCTTTTGTTACAGTAAATATGGGTTTGTTTTCAAGGAATTCAGTTATCACACCTCCAGTTAAAGTTCCTTACTCAGCCTTATGAAGCCTTGAAACTGAATTGAGTTTTCATAAGTCTCACTGGTTTACTACTCAAAGTTCAGTCCTGGAGTAACTAAACAGATTAGATGTTTGATACTGAGATCTGTCTGCATTCTGCTCTCTGTTGTGGCTGATATCTACTGAGACACGAGGCTTTGTTCTGCTCAAGTTATTTTATTTATATAATTTAAATTTATTTTACTTCGGTATTCTGCAGCCACTTCTTAAGGGATTTGTGCCTGGAAAAATTAGAAGAATGAGCCATGTAAGTCCATGAGACAGGTTATAAAATAAACATTATACCATGTGTGAGGTAATATTTTTTACTGCAAGTGGCTGCTCTCACTTTCTGGCTTTTAGACACATGGCCATCTGTTTGAAGGCTGTTTGAAGTGGCTGTATTCCAGCATTTATGTAACTTGACTGTTGAAAGGAAATGACATCATTTAGTTTCCTGAAGAATATTACCAATGCCAGAACTGAGGAAATAAAATCAACAATAAATACAATATGTATTTTTAAGCCTTTTTTCCTTTTACAGTAGGCCACTTCTCCTTAGTGGTCTGACCATCACTTCAAAGCCATGGCAAACCTAGAGAACTCCATTTGTTTCACATACATTTTCACACTTGCTGTTAGCAGTGGGCTGTCGGCCACTCTACCCTACACGTTTGGTGAGATCCCGTGACACAGGACCAAACCAGTACAATGGCAAAACCTGTAACATGCATCCATCAAAAAATAGAGGCAAAAACTAAGAAAAGCAACTTCAAATTAGACTGGGTGAAGCTTCAGTCCTTTCAAGTGACTGTGAAAGAGCAACAGCTATTTGTCATGCCTGGAGAAAAAAAACCAACAACAAAACAACTGTATTAATACGAGCTAAGCTGTTTAGTACAAATCCATATTTGGGTTTAAATTGAAAAGACAGCTCATGTTATTGGAGTTTGCATGAATACTGTGTATGTTCTGAGACATTTATTTTAAATCTCCACTTAGCTATAAAGGTTCTCAGCTGGTAATTACAGCTGAACCATATTGAGTTACATCACGTGGGGGCTTCCTCCTATTCTGTCTTGTCAGGAAATTTTCAAACTTCTTTCTTGGCAATAATTCCTGTTTAACTGCCTGCTTTGTCTAGAGAAGTAAGTTGTCAAGTGACTTAAGGACCACTGGATCACCTAGCTAGCAGCCCAAATAAAGTAGAATGGTTATTTACTTCTTGTGACAAGACAGTTCAGGGAGGTGATTCTCCTCTTCTACTCCGTTCTTTTGAGACCCCACCTGCAGTACTCTGTCCAGCTCTGGGGTCCTCAGTACATGATGTGCAGTTGATTGAGCAAGTCCAGGGGAAGACATCAAAGATGGTGAGAGGACTGGAGCACCTCTCCTATGATGACACGCAGAGAGAGTTTGGTTTGTTTTGCCTGGAGAAGAGAAGGCTCTGGGGATTCCTTATAGCAGACTTCCAGTATGTGGAGGGGGCCTAAAGGAAAGCTGGAAAGGTATTGTTTACAAGGGTATAAAATGATAGGGCAAGGGGGAATGGCTTGAAGCTGAAGGAGAGTTTATTTAGATTAGATATTTGGAAGAAATTCTTTACTGAGAAGGTGTTGAGGCCCTAGCACAAGTTGCCCAGAGAAGCTGTGGCTGCCCCCTCCCTGGCAGTGTTCAAGGCCAGGCTGGATGGGGCTTTGTGACATGTTGTCTAAGGGAGGGTGTCCCTACCCATGGCAGGGGGGGTTGGGACTAGGTGATCTTTGAGGTCCTTTCCAACCCAAACCAGTCTGTGTGTCTATGATTCTATCTAGAGTTTTGGTTGGAGTTTGCATTTTTTTTTTGTGTGAAAGGTAAGTCAAAATAGAGTAACCATGGTGATCAGGCCCAATCATCATGGGTTCATGAAGAGGAGGTCTTGTTTGACTAAGCTGATTTTCTTCTATGACAGGGTGACCTGCTTATTAGACAAGGGAGGGGCTGTGGATGTCGTCCACCTTGACTTTAGCAAGGCCTCTGATACAGTTTTCCACGGCATTCTCCTAGAGAAGCTGGCTGCTCATGGCTTGGATCTGCATACACTTTGCTGGATAATAAACTGCTTGGATGGCCAGGTCCAAAGAGTTGTGGTAAACAGAGTTAAATCCAATTAAGAGCCAGTCACAAGTGGTGTTCCCCAGGGCTCAGTGCTGAGGTCACTCCTGTTTGACATCATTATTTATGATCTGGAGGGGATGAAGTGTGCCCTTAGTAAGTCTGCAGATGACACTGAGTTGTGCCACAGTATAGGAAGGACATGGAGGTGCTGGAGAGGTTGCAGAGAAGGGCAACCAGGATGACTAGGGGTCTGGAGAACAGGTCTTATGATAGATCTGTGGTTGTTCAGCCTGGAGAAGAGGAGGCTGAGAAAAGGCCTTATGGCTCTCTACAGCCACCTGAGAGGACGTTGTAGTGAAGTTAGTGTTGGCGTATTCTCCCCAGTGACTAGCAATAGGACAAGAAGAAATGGCCTTAAGTTGCACCAGGGGAGGTTCAGATTGGATACTAGGAAAAATTTCTTCTCCCAAAGAGTGGTGAAACATTGGAACAAAGGTATTTAAAAAAAATGTAGAGGATGCGCTTGGGGAGATGGTTTAGTGGTTCAGTGGTGTGGGGCTAATGGTTGGGCTTGATCTTGAAGGTCTTTTCCAACCTTGATGATTCTATGCTTCTGTGAATCTTGCTCCACAAAAACCAGTTTCAACTGGCAGAATTTTGACATACTGCTGAAGGTATAATTTCAAATCACTTTTATAGTTTTGAGGTACTTCATGTTTAATGCTAATATTAACTAATGACATACAAATTGCAATTTCCAGGAGTTATTTTGTATGCTTGACTGTTGTTTATAAAAATGCTTTCGAGAAACTATTCTGTCACCCTTATAAATTACAGTGTAGCTGGACTTTAATCTGTGACTAGCTTATTAAACTGATTTTGGCTGACTATTTTTAACACTCCTATACTATTCAAAGTTTTTCATAACAAAGTTATTATTCCTGTCAAAAGGAAATGGAAGTGAGGTGAAAGGTTTGCTAATGATGACCCATAATAATCTATGGAATTAATCTAGTCTGATAGTTTATGTTTATGTTTGGCATTGGATATTCTCCAGAATATGCTAAAATCTGAGAAGTCAACCCATCCATTTGAAAATACCACAAAACAGTACAAAAATATTGCTAAACTTTCTGCCTCCATAAAGAAATTAAATCTACTTAATATCAAAGTAGGGATACCTGCTAAATGAGAGATATTGGCTAAAAAACTATGGTCTTATATGTTACTAATAATAGGAATGTCTAATGGAGCCAGAGAAGTGAGAAACAAAGAGGTTAATTTCCATCTGATTAATTGTGCAGAATTTTGAGGCTAGAATCAATAAAAGTTGATGATTAAATGCCAAATTTAATGATGGCTTTATTTGGTATGAATTAGTTCATAGCAGGAGTTGAGACCTTTGTCTAGTTGAGTACTTATAAATAAAGTTGATCATGTCAGTGACAACCTGAATGTCATTATTTGCCTAACAGCATTAATAAACCACGACATTGCTATAAGACAATATTGAAACTCATTGATAATTTAGTCAGCACCAAAATCAGTGTATTAGAAAGGTACAGTTTTAAATCCAGTAGTTAGAACTAATATGAAAAATATAGTGATTA
Source organism: Porphyrio hochstetteri (assembly GCA_020800305.1). Lineage (NCBI taxonomy): Eukaryota > Metazoa > Chordata > Aves > Gruiformes > Rallidae > Porphyrio > Porphyrio hochstetteri. The sequence continues at coordinate 76,727,228 of CM036938.1, read as the reverse complement.
TCACAATGAATTTGCTCTTAGAGATACTTAGCATGTGAATAGTGCAGTAAAATTAGCATTCCTTGCAGACACTAATTGCATTCCTATAAACTAGCAGTAAGCCTCCTGAATCTTCTGATTTTGAAGTGTGAATGTTATATAGTCTTAAGGGAATGTCTGAAAGGATGAACTCATTTTTGTCCAAATCCTCAGAAATGAATGACTGGCTAAATATAAATCTCTGCATTTCCTCCCAGTTACAGCACCTGTGGGATAGCCTAGTGAGTTTGAAAAAGCCAGACATGAAATAAGAAATTGAAAGTCTTTTAAAGATACTTCTTTGAAGGATTATAAACTGTATTAGACAAACTAATTAATTTATACATTTTAATCCTTATTTTCAGATTCTTCAAAAGCTCCCTTTGCATTCAGTATAGAGGTGAGATAGGGGTTTGTTCTTAGCAGGAGGGATATGAAGAATTCAGGTTCCATCTTTATTCCTGACAGGTGTACTGGGTGTATTTATATCAGTCACAGTTGCTGTGCAATACTGCAGTTGCTGTGCAATGAAGAGCACCAGTTTTACCCTTGCTTACATGGAGACTGAATCAAGTTTCACATAACTATTTCACATTGGTTAGTTTTGATTTGTTTGGGGGTTTTTGTGTGTCTGTGTTTGGGGTTTTTTTTTGCTTGGGGTTTTTTTTTTTCAGATCAAGAAGTTTCATATTTGGTCAAAACAGAATGTAGATTTTAAAGAAAAAAGTGTTGCTTTCTTATCTAAAGGAAAAAGACGTGAGCAGCACAGTGCAGATGGAGCTATATTAAAACCTATATAAAGCGGATGTGATACCTGCTTATTCTAAGTGCTGTGGTAACATGCTGACAGACACATTTGTTAAAGTGTAGGACACTTCCAACTTCAAATTTAGCCTTATATGACCTTCTTCCTTAATGTATTTTTTACAAAGCATCAACACGAAATGCACCTAGAAAAACAAAGATGTTGTAATTGTAACTGTGCAAACTGAAGTTACATCAAGGCAGGATCCAGCCAGCCTCTATTTGTGCACACCTACAGAGCATTCCAGTTCATAACCATTATTTCCGTGCCTCACATCAGTAGCAATAGAAGCTGGCCAGCTACTAGGCCCAATGAATGGGATTGTCCCCTCTCTGTTACCACTGTAGGGAAGAATGATCTTCATAAATTTCCAAGTATTCATACACCTATGTTAAAAGTAGTAAGAATTTCTACCTAATGTACATATGCATTTAGCCAACCGATTTTCCTTAAAAATTCATGTGCTTCCAAATTTATTGGAAGTGGTGATGCTCTCTTCAAAAAGTTTTATAGTTACAGAAAAATGTAAACCTTTTTTTTTTTTCCCCCTAAGGAAACCAGGACCAATTGATGTCCCTCAGATCTCACACTGCTTTGAAGCCCTAGCTGAGTAAGCCAGAGCTGAAGGGTCCTGTAATGGGAAGTAGAACTTTCTAACATGTTGTGGGCTCAAATTTAATTTGGGAATCCTGTAGTTTTCTAGATTACCAGCTAAGGTGCGAAAAGTCTCAAAACCCTGGGATCCTTATTTCAAGTTATTTCATAAGAGTTCTGCAACTAGGCAAGGACTCTGAGTGACCTCAGTAGAACTGTGGCTCGAGAGTCTTACTGGGGAATATAGAAACCTTGGCATGCCTAACTCTAATGTGATTCTTGGTGATAAGTTTGTTTCAAGCACAGAGTCTCCAGAGCCATCAGGTGAGCTGGCAGAAAACAATGCATGGTTCCAAAAAAACCTCTTTTAATAATTTTAGCAGGAATAAAGGTTCATGAAAAACTATGCTATTTTTTTGGGGAAAAAAAAGAAGGCAAACCATTAGTATCATTAGTATATCTCCAGGATTTTAATTTGTATTCCTAAATGACTGCTTTTAATTGCACAAGCACACAATATTGAGGATTTTCTGATGGAGTCACCTCTGCTCTCATTATTATGGCTGTCACAAGCTGAGCAGGGATTATTCAACCTAAATCCTCAGCAGGAATATATTTGAGACATAAAAATCTATCCCACAGGAAGAAGCCTTAGACCTAATAGTATCAGAGGAATACTAGAAGAACTCTCCATAAAAGTGGAAAAAAAAAAGGTTGAAGGTCAGAAAATATTAAATGAAAAAGAATGCAAAACATGGTATGTGAATCCATTTCAAACAGACTCTCAGCTGCATTTCTGCAGTGGTTATATAATTTACAGTTTCTGTAATGATTTTTGTGGTAGGGAGGATTTAGTATTTTGAAATTTGGTTTTATTTAAGAATGGGATGAAACTCCTCTGGCACAACTTGAAGATGTTTCCCTGTGTCCTATCACTTGGGAGAACAGACCAGCACCCACCTGACTACAGCCTCTTTTCATGAAATAGTAGAGAGTGATAAGGTGGCTCCTCAGCCTCCTTTTCTCCAGACTAAACAATCCCAGTTCCCTCTGTGCTTTAGATTCTTCATCAGCTTTGTTGTCCGCCTTTGGACACACTCCAGCACTTCAATATCTCTCTCGTAGTGAGGGAACCAAAACCTCAAGGTACGGCCTCACCAGTGCTGAGTATAGGGGTAAGATCACCTCCCTGGCCCTGCTGGCCACACTAGCAAGCCTGGATGCTTTTGGCCTTGTGGGCCACCTGGGCACACTGCTGGCTCATCTTCAGCTGGCTGGCAATCAATACCCCCAGGTCCTTTTCTGCCAGGCAGCTTTCCAGCCACCCTTCCCCAGGCCTGTATTATTGCCTGGAATTGTTAAGCCTTGTTGAATCTCATACAGTTGGCCCACAGCCCATCAATCCAGCCAGTCCAGACCCCTCTGTAGAGCCTTCCTACCCTCAAGCAGATCAACACCCCCACACAACTTGCTGTGGCCTCCAAACTTCCTAAGGGTGCCCTTGGTCACCTTGTCCAGATCATTGATAAAGATACTAAAAAGAACTGGCCCCAACACTGAGCCCTGGGGAGCACCTCTTGTAACTGGCTGCCAACTCCATTAAACTCCATTCAACTCCATTCAACTCTGTGGGCCTGGACACCCAGAGAGTTTTTTACCCAGTGTCCTGGTTTCAGCTATGATGGAGTTAAACTTTTTTTTTTAGCAGTGGATGGAATGCCATGTTTGGGTGTTAGCATGAGAATAGTGCTGATAGCACCCTGATGTTTTCCGATTTGTTGCCGGGCAATCAAGGACCTTTCTCAGCTCTGCATACTTCCTTACTAGTGAGAAAGGAGGGGACGCAGCCAGGACAGGTGATCCGAATTGGCCAAAGAGGATATTCCATACCAGTTACGTCATGTTCGGTATAAGGGGGGACTGGGGGGAAGAGGGGGAGACAACGCCAGGACGTGCAGTTTCTGGGGCGGTCGGGTTGTCCGGGACGGGCTCTAAGCTGTGCGGCCTGAGTTGTGTGGTTTGGTGAGAAATTGCATTGTGTATCACCAGTTTCATCTATTTTGTGCTTTAAACTTCTGTTATTGTTATATCTAGTTTTCTGTTATTGTTTAGTAAACTATCCTTATCCCAGCCTGCGTGGTTCTGGTTTCTAGGTTGTGGTTTATTTTCCTCCTTTCTTCCTTCCCTTTTCCCCTTCCCCCAACTTTCCCTCCCCCTTCCTTTTAAAAGTACAAGCGACTGTGTGGGGTGCGGCCCTTGGCTGGGGCAAAACCACGACAGCTATTTTGGCGCCCAACGTGGGGCCCGAACGGTTGGGATAACGGTAGATCTGACCCTAACTATCGCAATTAAGATAAGCACTGTTGTTTAAGCAATCTCTGGTCACGATGTTGTGGTATTTATTTACAAGGCTGTGGCAGCAAAACCACCGCATGCTGTATACAATCCTGGCAGGATTCTTTACTCTCTCAGGTCTGTGGCTCCCGTATTTGTTCCCATACTTCATTATAGTGTATTTTATGATATCGGTCTATGATACAATAATATCGATGATCATGAGCTTAAGCTGGTACCTGTATGAGGTTTTGCTGTCCTGTCCATTCTTTGGACAGGGAGGGGTTAATAACAGCAGCCGGTATGGTGGGGGCACTGCTTTCTTTTCCTTTGGGCTAAATACAACAGCTCTTAGGGCAGTTTTTGAAAATCTTCAATATCTCTGGGATATTCAAACTAGCATTTTGCTATTGGTAGGTTTGGTGCAGATGGTTCAGTTTTTGTTATATATCAAGCATAGGTTTATGAATACCACTGAAGAGCTTTCTCTGAGACAGAATAATCACGAGTGGCAGGGCATGTGGCAAAGTATGGGCGAGTACCTAGGTACTTTCTCACGCCCGATGGTTTGGAATTTCACTCCTGAACAGCTACAAGACCCCGATCAAGTGACTGCATACCTAAGGAAAAATTGCTGTAGGTTTCCCAGAGATGGACACCTTACTGCACTGTGCTGGGCTCTGGCCACTATTTATCAAACACTGCTTGATAGCAGGCAGCACTGTCAGCACTGTCAGCACTGTCAGGGAGAAGGGAAAGGAAACAGACTGGCAGATACTATAGCTGCTGCAACCACTGGGGCTGACACTGCAGCTACTGCAACCCCTGTGACCGACACTGCAGCTACTGTAATCTCTACAGCAGACACTGCAGATGATCTGAAAAACCAATCCACACCAGTGTCTGTTGCTCCCGTACAAAAGAGGAAAGGCACAAAGAAATCAGTTCGTATAGTGACGGATAAGGATGATGATCAACCGGGATCATCTCGAGGATATCAGGATGAGGCAGAACCAGAGATTGTTACCCGATCCCTGACTCTGAGTGAGCTGCGTGAGGTTCGAAAAGATTTCACTCGCCACCCAAGTGAGCACATTATCACTTGGTTGCTCCGATGTTGGGATCACGGGGCCAGTAGTTTGGAATTAGAAGGCAGAGAGGCCAAGCAGTTGGGATCCCTAGCTAGAGAAGGAGGAATTGACAAAGCAATTGGGAGGAGGCCGGAAATCCTCAGCCTCTGGAGGCGACTACTGTCAAGTGTGAAGGAAAGATATCCCATAAAGGAATATATTACATGCCAGACACCTAAGTGTAACAGCATAGAGACATCTGTCCAGCACCTGAGAGAATTAGCTGTACGGGAGATAATTTATTATGATCTGGACAATTCACGGCTTCCCTCTGATCCCGATGAAGTCCTATGCACTCCAGATATGTGGCGTAAGGTTGTACGAAGTGCACCAGCAGGGTATACCAATTCACTGGCAGCAATTGACTGGAATGATACGAATCCGCCAACCGTAAATGAGGTGGCCTGCCGACTCCGGAAATACCAAGACAATGTTTCCCTCTCCGTCATTGCAGCAGTAGAGAAACTGGTTCAACGACTTGACAACAATGTGTCCAACTCCCAACCCGTATGGAGCAATGTTGCAGCTACTGGGAGAAAGCGTCCATCGTTCCAAGAGGGAGAATACACACCACGACGTACATTGTGGTTTTACCTGCTTGATCATGGAGAGGACATGAGGAAATGGGATATGCAGCCCACCTCAGCCCTTCGAGCACGAGTAAATGAGCTGCGGGGTAAAACATTCGCACAACGAGATTCTGCCAGGAAGAAGGCTGCACCAGTTTCTACTGGGCAGTTCCCTAGACCAACTGGAAGGCCTACCTATATGTCTGATGTGCCTGATCCTTTTGAAGGGACCTCTAAGTCCTTTATGCAACCAGTGGAAAACAAATATGATCAGCAGCAATAGAGGGGCCCTGCCTCCAGCCAGGTGGAGGAGAGGGACAATCGGGTTTATTGGACTGTGTGGATCCGATGGCCTGGCACGTCAGACCCACAAGAGTACAAAGCTCTGGTGGATACTGGTGCCCAGTGTACTCTAATGCCATCGAATCATGAAGGGGTAGAACCTGTTTGTATTTCTGGAGTGACAGGGGGATCCCAACAACTAACTGTGCTAGAGGCTGAGGTGAGCCTAACTGGGAAGGACTGGGAAAAACACCCCATTGTGACTGGTCCAGAAGCTCCGTGCATTTTAGGTATAGATTATCTACGTAGAGGGTATTTTAAAGACCCAAAAGGGTACCGATGGGCTTTTGGAATAGCTGCTTTGGAAACAGAAGAAATTGAACAATTGTGTGCCTTGCCTGGACTCTCGGAGGATTCTGCTGTTGTGGGGTTGTTGAAGGGTGAAGAACAGCAAGTGCCAGTTGCTACGACGACGGTGCACAGACGACAATACCGTACTAACCGAGATTCCCTGATTCCCATCCATAAGCTGATTCGTCAACTGGAGGATCAGGGAGTGATCAGCCGAACCCACTCACCCTTTAATAGTCCCATATGGCCAGTGAGGAAGTCCAATGGAGAGTGGAGGCTGACAGTAGATTATCGTGGCCTAAATGAAGTCACTCCAGGTATGAGTGCTGCTGTGCCAGACATGTTAGAGCTCCAGTATGAATTGGAATCGAAAGCAGCCAAGTGGTACGCCACAATCGACATTGCGAATGCTTTCTTCTCGATCCCACTGGCGCCAGAGTGCAGGCCACAGTTTGCTTTCACTTGGAGAGGCATCCAATACACGTGGAATCGTCTGCCCCAGGGGTGGAAACATAGCCCCACCATCTGCCATGGACTAATCCAGAATACACTGGAAAAGGGTGAAGCACCAGAGCACCTGCAGTATATTGATGACATCATTGTATGGGGCAACACAGCAGAGGAAGTTTTTGAAAAAGGAAACAGGGTAATTAAAATCCTTTTAGAAGCCGGTTTTGCTATAAAACGAAGTAAAGTCAAGGGGCCTACGCGAGAAATCCAGTTTTTAGGAATAAAATGGCAGGATGGGCGTCGTCACATCCCAATGGACATTATTAATAAAATAGCAGCTATGTCTCCACCAAGCAACAAAAAGGAAACACAAGCTTTCTTAGGTGTTATAGGTTTTTGGCGAATGCATGTCCCAAACTACAGTCTCATTGTGAGCCCACTCTACCATGTAACTCGAAAGAAGAATGATTTCCAATGGGGCCCTGAGCAACAGCAAGCCTTTGAGCAGATCAAACGCGAAATAGTCCATGCAGTGGCCCTTGGGCCTGTCCGGACAGGGACAGATATTAAAAATGTGCTCTACACTGCAGCTGGGGAGAACGGCCCGACCTGGAGTCTCTGGCAGAAAGCACAAGGGGAGACTCGAGGTCGACCGCTGGGGTTTTGGAGTCGGGCCTACAAAGGATCTGAGGCCAATTATACTCCAACAGAAAAGGAAATACTGGCCGCCTATGAAGGGGTTCGAGCCGCCTCAGAAGTGATTGGAACTGAAGCCCAGCTCCTCCTGGCACCCCGACTGCCGGTGCTGGGCTGGATGTTCAAAGGGAAGGTTCCTTCTACACACCATGCCACTGATGCTACGTGGAGCAAGTGGGTTGCACTAATTACACAGCGGGCTCGAATAGGAAACCCCAATCGCCCAGGAATCGTGGAGGTGATCACAGACTGGCCAGAAGGCAAAGATTTTGGGATGTCACCAGAGGATGAGGAGGTAACACGCGCTGAAGAAGCCCCACCCTACAACGAACTGCCAGAGAATGAGAAGCGATATGCCCTGTTCACTGATGGGTCTTGTCGCATTGTGGGTAAGCATCGGAGATGGAAAGCCGCTGTATGGAATCCTATAAGAAGAGTAGCAGAAGCCACTGAAGGAAAAGGTGAATCAAGCCAGTTCGCTGAGGTGAAGGCCATCCAGTTAGCCCTGGACATTGCTGAGAGAGAAAAGTGGCCAAGGCTCTACCTTTATACTGATTCATGGATGGTGGCGAATGCCCTGTGGGGGTGGTTGCAGCAGTGGAAAAAGAACAACTGGCAGCGTAGAGGCAAACCTATATGGGCTGATGACTTATGGCAAGATATCTCTGCTCGGTTAGAGAAACTTGTTGTAAAGGTACGTCATGTCGACGCCCATGTACCTAAGAGTCGGGCCATGGAGGAACATGAAAACAACCATCAGGTAGATAAGGCTGCTAGGATTAAAGTGGCTCAGGTAGATCTAGACTGGCAACGTAAGGGTGAATTATTCATGGCTCGATGGGCTCATGATACCTCGGGTCATCAAGGGAGAGATGCAACATATAGATGGGCTCGGGATCGAGGGGTGGACTTGACCATGGACGCCATCGCACAAGTTGTCCACGAATGTGAGACATGTGCTGCAATCAAGCAAGCTAAGCGGTTAAAGCCCCTTTGGTATGGAGGACGGTGGATGAAATATAAATATGGGGAGGCTTGGCAGATTGATTACATCACCCTCCCACAAACTCGCCATGGCAAACGTTATGTGCTTACAATGGTGGAGGCAACTACCGGCTGGCTAGAAACATATCCCGTACCCCATGCCACTGCTCGAAATACAATTCTGGGCCTTGAAAGGCAAGTCCTCTGGCGACATGGTACTCCAGAAAGAATCGAGTCAGACAATGGGACTCATTTCCGAAACACTCTTATAGACACCTGGGCCAAAGAGCATGGCATTGAGTGGGTGTACCACATTCCTTACCATGCACCGGCCTCTGGGAAAATTGAACGATATAATGGACTTTTAAAAACTACACTGAAAGCAATGTGTGGTGGGACATTCAAGCATTGGGATACACATTTGGCCCAAGCCACGTGGTTAGTTAACTCTAGGGGATCTACCAATCGGGCTGGCCCTGCCCAGTCAAAATTTCCACGTACTGTAGAGGGAGACAGAGTGCCAGTAGTGCATATGAAGAGTGTATTGGGAAAGAGAGTTTGGGTCATTCCTGCTTCAGGCAAAGGTAAACCCATGTCTGGAATTGTTTTTGCTCAAGGACCTGGCTGTACTTGGTGGGTAATGCAGAGGGATGGAGAAGTTCGATGTGTACCTCAAGGGGATTTGATTTTGGGTGAGAATAGCCAATATAATTAATAAAGTAGAAATTATAATAATTGCCAAATAATCCATTATTGTATATTCATTATTGTTATGATTGCTGTATGTTGTACCATAGCATTATAGCCGGAGTCATACAAGTTAATGAAGAATGAGTGCCATGATGATGGAACTAAAGCCTGGCCTCTCAAGAACTTTTTGCTCCCGTTGAAAATAAACTCTGACCCACAGACTATGAGCATGGACCATGCCAGGTGTATCAGTCAAGAGCCTGAGATGCAGCGTGCAACGAGCCAATGGAACATACAACTATCCTGAGAAACTGTTACGACAAATGGAGCCTGGAAATCATGGACTAAATGAACTCAACAACTTCAGAGGGATGATTCACAGACTGAGGGAATAAGATCTGTATGCACGTATGTGTGCATATATGTGTACATACATATATGGGTGTGTGAAACACGAAACTGGTTGTACCCAAAGAAAATTGTTGGATCTGGTCATGACGTAAATGGTATGGAATAAGGGGTGGATAATGTCCTGGTTTCAGCTATGATGGAGTTAAACTTTTTTTTTTAGCAGTGGATGGAATGCCATGTTTGGGTGTTAGCATGAGAATAGTGCTGATAGCACCCTGATGTTTTCCGATTTGTTGCCGGGCAATCAAGGACCTTTCTCAGCTCTGCATACTTCCTTACTAGTGAGAAAGGAGGGGACGCAGCCAGGACAGGTGATCCGAATTGGCCAAAGAGGATATTCCATACCAGTTACGTCATGTTCGGTATAAGGGGGGACTGGGGGGAAGAGGGGGAGACAACGCCAGGACGTGCAGTTTCTGGGGCGGTCGGGTTGTCCGGGACGGGCTCTAAGCTGTGCGGCCTGAGTTGTGTGGTTTGGTGAGAAATTGCATTGTGTATCACCAGTTTCATCTATTTTGTGCTTTAAACTTCTGTTATTGTTATATCTAGTTTTCTGTTATTGTTTAGTAAACTATCCTTATCCCAGCCTGCGTGGTTCTGGTTTCTAGGTTGTGGTTTATTTTCCTCCTTTCTTCCTTCCCTTTTCCCCTTCCCCCAACTTTCCCTCCCCCTTCCTTTTAAAAGTACAAGCGACTGTGTGGGGTGCGGCCCTTGGCTGGGGCAAAACCACGACACCCAGAGAACACTACACCCATCCGAGCCATGAACAGCCAGTTTCTGCAGGAGAATGCCGTGGGAAACAAAGGCCTTCCTAAAAGTCCAGGTGGACAACATCCACAGCCTTTCTCTCACCCACTGATGAGGGAAATCTTGTTATAGAAAGAGACCAGGTTAGTCAAGAAAGAGTTGCCTTTCACAGACCCATGCTGACAGGGCCTTGTTTCCCTGGTTGTACTGTACATGCTATTTTGATGTCAGAAAAACAATCATGATTTAATAATTTTTTTTTCCTATCATCCTCGTATTATTTTTCCTTCTTTAATGAGTATTTAGATGAAAACAACAAGAACAAGTGGTAAATATAAATAAGGAAAACAGCAACAAATGAAAAGTTCTGGTCAGTAGGATTTTCCAGGAACAACATCCAGGAAGTATTTTTAAATACTTTTGGAGAACTTTAAGCAATATTCTTGAAATTGGGTTTCTCTGAAAACTGCTTAGGCAGTGAGAAACCTAAGTTTACCACAAAACAGTTCCTTACTTGACTGTGTATCTACTCACTTTAGCAACATGTTTTCCACCATCAGCCCTTCAAAATCAGCAGCACTGCTTCTTCTTTATGCCTGATCTGGCATTCTCAGAATATGTATGTGTATTACTTTATGAATTAAGTATACCTGAACCTGGCAAGGCATGATCAGCTAGGCATGGAACTGTACCTTGCCACATTTCTCAGAGGTGTGAAAAAAAGTATTTTGGAGAGCTTTCTTCTCTGTTGTCCAAAACACAGAACTTGGTCTGCAGACAAATGGGGTTGGTAAAGCATTCCTGTGATGCCAAAACTTACTGTAAATCCTTATTCAACAGCTTGGACACTGATTACAGAGTTGAAATATCCTTTACACTAACACCAGAGTTCTATAAGTAGCTTTCTATTAAGCCAGTGTTGACTTAACTCATTCCTGCCTTTTCTGTTGCCTATGCTCACAGCCCACTTTAAAGTGTTGTTGTGATAAACTGGATGAAGATTGCACACCGTTGAAAAAAATTCCCCCCAAACATTAGGGGGTAAGACTGTGTGGGGAGTTGTTTCCAGCAGGATCTACTGAAACCACACAGATATTTGTAAGGGACAATGTGACAGGCGCTGCTATGCCTGAAGACTTTGGACAAATTAAATCCATACAGATTGGGAATGAAAATTTGCCTTTAATGTGTATAAAGTGCTTCCCTTTTGAAGCCTATTTTTCTAAGGCAGGATTAGCAGCCTTAGTTGGGACAAAATCCCATTTACACATTTGAAATAGTATTTATATGCCCCTGAAGGAAGATTGATTGCTACCCCTGGAAGTGTTTGTCTGAGCAGTATGGCTCTGTGCTCCTGCTGCCCCCAGACCAGGCAACACTGGGACTGCACATGCCAGGGCCCCTCGGCTTCACAGTGAAGCCCAGAAGGGTATTTATTCTTCTGTAGCCTTCAAAAACAGGAAGTGACATTTCAAGTAACTGCAGATTTACTGTGAGCCCATGGCTGGTCCCTCTGCATTGTCCTCACTTTCCTGTTTGAACTCCGAGGAAGTGGCCAGGGGGATGGGGGAAGGGAGACCTCCCTGCAGTGCTTCCCTGACTGCAGCCTACTTACTTAGAGGAAGAGTGATGAAAACATATCCAAACCATTGCCAAAGGCTCACAACAAATATTTGACATCTCACCCATAACAACAAGCAGGAGTTAAAGGTTAAAACACACACAACCAAAGTGTTTGGGAAAAGGATATGTTTATGTCATCAACTTCTCTCAGGTTGTAAAGGAACAGTGTCTGACAGTGGAACGGGCTCTGAGCTACCAGGAAAACACACAGTGGTGTAGTGCTACTATCTGTGAACAAGAAAAGCAACAACTGGGGCTATATATTTATATTTTCATACTCAAATGCCCTTTTTAACTCTACCACCATTCAAATGGGTAAATGGGGAGTATACAGGTAGACACCACAGGCTGCTTTCTTTGCTTGTGTGCATATGGACATGATTTATTACACAAATACGCTGATTTCCCATGTAGTATCACTTTTGTGGGGAACTGTCACTAAGGAAGAAGACAATTGGTGTTGCCCATTGCTCTCACGTACTTTTCCGAGCTAAAGAACCTGAACTAGCAATATTTTTAAGGTAATTGATTTGCATTCTGCAAACTGAATGAAGACAAGACATCTTTGCCGTTAAGTGCCAAAACACTACAGAGGCTACTTCAGCCTATATAATGCTAATACTTTGGTGGTTGTACTTCAGGAAATGTGATTCTGCTGGCCATTGCTTCTTCAGTCTGCGGAAAACGTACCTGTATATGGGAAGATCTGCTCCGTGAACTCAAATAAGGCTCTTGTTCTTTATCGTTTAATTTCTAGTCATATTCAGTGGGAGATTGACAAAGACTAATCCTCAAGATGGAAAATCAGTGTTATCCTGCAGTATGAAAATAATATGTATACTGTTAGTTTTCTCTTTCTGTGTATTACCCAGTTTTTAGCAAGCTGGGATCTACCTCACCCATTTTGGGCAGTTTAGATCAGGTACTAAGAACTAGTTGTTTCTTCTACCAACACTGGAAAGGCACAGGATCCATTAGAAGAAAATTAATTCTACATGCTCTTTTACGTGGATAGATCACTGATTATAAAATTGATTATAAAACCATATCAATGGATTACACTAAATTTATAATTTTTATATAGTATTAAATAGGTAGAATCTTGCTGTAAGTACTGATTTTTCCTATTATTTTGCACAAATAAAACTAAAAATAACTTTGGGATAAGAATTAAAGGCCAGTATTAATCCTCTGTGAATGTGTCTCATTCATTAAGAGAAAAAATGCACCAGTGCATAATCATTCATAGAATTCAGTATGATATGCCAAGAAGTTGTAGCATGAATATAAACATTGTGCTGGCAGGGAAAGAGTGACTTTTGGAAATTTTCCTCTCAGATCAGGCAGAGCTGCCAATAGCACCTGCAGAAAACAAAATAAAGTAGAACAATATATCAAATTAGTGTTGCAGCATAGGCTTTCCGATTCATGTTCTGTCAGCTAGAGGTTATCAACATTTATTTAGTTGTGTGTATTAGACAATATGCCTTGAGATAAAGACCTTGAGCTGGTAGTCCTCATTTATAAAATGAAACAGTCTGGAAAGTTATTCTAGGATGCTTGATTATTTTATTTTTAGATAAACCCTTCCTCATTGGTGGTGTTGTGTTCCTTAGTTCACTGTCAAAAATATTTTGCCTTAATGATTTTCTCTTTCCTGCCCTTAATTGTCATTTGAGGTCACAGGCAATGAGAGAGGTACCACTGAGCTTAAAGACCAGATTCAGATGTTGAAAAGAAGAAATTAAGACCTGAGGTGTATACATGCTTTAGTATCTCTTCCTCTTACCCCCATTAGGCCAGTTCCTCAGTTCTGTGTTTGAGTTCATGGGTTTCTGTAACACCATTGTGTCAGTTGTCAGTGTGCACTGGTGGCAACTGAGCCTTCCAACAGGCCTGGGGAACCCTGAGTTTTTCAGGTTGGCATTTCCATTTTCCTCCCTTGTACGTCTTCCACATTTCTCCCTTGCTGTTTCAGTCTCTTATTTTGCTGTCTTTTCAATGGGAAAGATAGAGGTAGGCACTTCATATTGCACTGTTCAAAATTTACGATATCTGCTTGACAAGTGAGAAATCAAAACCTTCCTCCAAGCTGAAGGGAGGAGGTGTGACCTTGTTATTCTACACCCTGGGTGCTGCGTTAATCACTGGGTTTAGGTAATGTGGAAGAGGGAGAGAAAGACATGGCCAGGTGGCAGGAGGTTCTGAAAGAAAATGCTTTAGCAATTATGCAGAAATCAAAACTGAGATGAGAAAAGCACTGTATCTGTTATGAGAACAGACCCATTACTTATGTCCACCTTTTTCACTATATTCCTTTGTCTAAAATCACAAAGTGCCCTCTCACCACATTGCAGTTGTGGTTTTTTCCTTTCGTATCTTCATTAATGCCTTATGCCCACTCAAAGGAAAGGGAAGCAGAGTGAGGGAGCAGGGCAAAGGACACTGCTCTCAGCAGCCTTGAGAGACAGGCACTATGGATTAGGAGAAATTGGTATGAGGTTAAGAGAATAAGCATGAATTAAATGTCAGTTTTTAGAGACAGCAGTGCTTTAAAATAATCTGAGACTAGAAAAGAGGCTGTGCAGTGAAAAGAGGTGTCCCCAAGCCTTCTCTGTTTCTTTGCAGAGTTACAAAAATAGTGATCATGGGTCCATGATCCAGGCAAATGTGGGCCAATGACCTCAATAGAAATGTACTTCTGCCTACCAGCTATGGATCTGGTTGAATAAGATCAGCTGAATTGTTTTCAGTGGAATATCCATTCTCATTTACTGAAGTTTGTATAAAGCATATTTTTTATTCAAATGAAAGTTCTATACTATTAAACAGCTGATGATACCGTCACATTGTCTTCAATTGTAATTTTATGATGCATAGTTTAATGAAGCTTCAGTTTTTTCCCAATTTCTTTTTCAGACTGCTTCTTTTTGAAAAGAAATTATTCAAGTTTTCATATGTCTGCCCCTTGAAACTATTTTCTTAATATGCTCCATTTGTAAAAGTGGAGGTTCACGTCTCTACTTTGAGAGTGCTGTCACAGGCAGCCACACAAATGTTACTCCTGACAATAATATATTTCAGCTAAAATTTGAAAACACGAATGACAAAATTACAAATGTAGTTACTGTATTATTAATGATTTGTTTTCCTAGGGAAAAAACAGACGTGAAAATGTTGGGGGTTTTTTTCTTAGCCTTGTGGCTCAGCCATGCAGTCACACCTTGTCATTGTGGTATAATTTTAGAATGTCTTCCAAGCTCAATTCAAGCTCTTGTCTTTGATGGGATAGACATAACTGTTCTGTCCCTTGAACTGTGACCTCAAACAACCAGGCTTTTTCCTTCCCTATGGAATCATGTGATTGCACTCTCAGCGGATAATTTTTCCTGGATTCTTTTATGGTATTTCCTACACAGGAAAACCCTTCTGTTATCTCACTTTAAAAGATTACTAATAGGAATTTTCTTTTTTTTTTTTTTTAAAGTATGCTTCTTCTTCCCTTTCATTGCTTATCTAAAAACATAGGCCTTATAGGAAGTAAGGTATCACAGATGTATTTTTTTCACATAGGACAGAAAATAAGCAGTGGTAAATATAATAATGTAGCTATTAATCAAGGATCTTCACCATTATATAAAAAAAAAATAGTTACACAGCAAATATGACAATTGCTGCTAAAACAGAAAAAAGTCACAGTTTAATGTCATTAGAGAGAATATTTCATTCTCAGACTGTAAATTTCAACAGGAAACAATTTTCAGGAAGAACAGTTTGTGCAGTTCCTCATAAAGACACAGCTAAGACTCATATCTTTATGTTTCTGCTCGTATTTTTTTGTTTCTGACATTAGTTTCTTATGAAAACAATTCAAGCAGACTTTCAAGGGCTTATGATGTTCACGAGGTTCTCAGAAACAAAAACATGATAAACAGAATACTGATTTTATGCCACTGTTTCTGATGAAAGAATCTGACTCGTCATCTCTCACAGCTGCTGTGCTAAAGGAAGCAGGCTGCCTTACTTGTGAATGAAAATCAGTGGCAATGTCAATTCCAATTTTGTTGGAAAAAAAGACATGGAGTTTTTTGTATGAAGAGACATTATCCATTTATCATGCATACAGTGTACTTTTTGGTGATATTGCATGTGTTTATATAAAAGCACATCTTCCTCATGCTGAAAAAAAATATCATCAGCATGAGCCAAATATTTCTGTATAGGAACAACAAAGGACTGAATAAATCAAACTTCTGGTTTAATCTAATTTGTATTTATGAGAATACATATTCACATCTCTTTCATTGCTTGAAAAAGTGATTTTTAAATAAGTGCTGCTGACATACATAAGGAAATTCAAATCATTCATTCCTGACTTAGCTTTCAGTACCTGAAAGTGGGCAATTCATGAAAGAAAGGTTTTCTTACAAGTTTTTCCTTAGTGACATCCAAAGAAGACAGCTTTCTCCTGTTTTTCCCCTGTGAATTATGACTACTTATGTTTCCAGGCATCTGACTGCAAATCCAAGATCCTGGTCCTGAATAGAGTGACTTCATATTTTTGCATGCCTTTGTAATTCTTCTGCTATAGTCACTCTCTGTTTCAGCTCCAGGGAAAATTAAGATGTTTTTAAGAATGGTAGTAAATTTACCTCACCAAATCTCGGTGAAGTAATGATACAGGTGGAGTGGGATATTTTTGCCATTACTGGAAATGTTACAGGACTCACTTGGTAAAATAGCATTTTGTTTAAGGAAGTGTACTTCTTTTCACCTACTAATGACCCATCCTGAATCATAGAATCACAGAATTGTAGGGGTTGGAAGGGACCTCGAGAGATCATTGGGTCCAACCCCCCTGCCAAAGCAGCTCCCTAGCACATATTGCACAGATAGGCGTCCAGACGAGTCTTGAATATCTCCAGAGAAGGAGACTCCACCACCTCCCTGGGCAGCCTGTCCCAGGGCTCTGTCACCCTCACTGTGTAAAAGTTCTTCCGCATGTTGGTGCGGAACTTCCTGTGCTCCAATTTGCAGCCATTGCCCCTTGTCCTGTCTCCACAGACCACTGAAAAGGGGCTGGCCAATTCCCCCTGCATCCCATACTTAAGATATTTATAAACATTAATTAGGTCCGCCCTCAGTCTTCTTTTCTGACTGCTAGTAACTACTTCTTTAACTCAAGTAATACAGATACCTATTTTTAGGAATGAAGGTTCTGAATATGATATAAATACAATATATTAGCAGAGTATAACATTTATTTTTCAAACATCAACTATTCACTAAAATTCTCCTCCATTTCTCAAGATGTGTAGCAAGATGTTTACCAAAATGCAAAGGATTGGTGAAATTTCCCATGTTTTCAAAACTAAGACAAAAGATAAAAAATACTCTTCATTTTTTGGTCAAAGTATACCCTTTTTGCTAAATTACAGATACACCATCTGTCAGTAGAATCTTCCTTTGATATCTGTAAGTAGCATGAAGAATTTGCCTCTTGACTACTTCCAGCCAAAAATCTATAGATTGTTTTGATTTTCCAACAAGCATTTAGAAAGCCATATATAGTTCAAAAATCCCGTTTTCACAAGCCTGGAGTTCATGCCATTTTTCCATGTACTATAAACCTGGCCTGATTGTATTTTTTGTGATGTACCATGCTCTCACACGTAAGTCTCTGATCTCGCTGGAAATTTTTCTGCACCACCTATTTTACAACCTCTTTTAAACAAAAAAAATGCATTGAGCTTCCTCAGCCTTCATTGTAATTCCTTGAATCACCATTGCAGATCTATCTGAAAATTTTCCAGGTTGTCAGTTTCCTTATGAAAAGAAAGTGTTGATACCGGAACTGGTAAAATTATTCCAGTGAAAGGCTCTGTATGAAATTACTTCCCTACTCCCACCTTCAGGTTTCCTGCTAATGTATCTGAGAATTGCATTTAGCTTCTTACACAAGCAGCATATGTTCGAATACACTTTTTAGTGCTGCTGCTTTCCAGGATACAATCTTCTAACCTAACAGTGTGCCTTGCAGCCTGTCTTTCTAGGCATATGTCATAGCATTTAGCCGTGTTAAAAGTGATGCTGCTGAAATGAATACATCTTAAGAAGTCACCCAGGCCAGTCTATATTGGTTCACATCTCATTTACCTCTCCAATGATTCATGATGGGAAATACAGATATTGCTAGGAGTTTATGCATTTTTGTCAAATTCTGATTTGAACGGATCCCATTAGAAACACCCATTTCCCCCTCACAGATATTTTTTTTCCTGATATACCAGCTGCCCAGGACTTCCGTAAGGCAAGATTTCTTGCATTCACTGTAATGCTTTTCTGATGGAACAGTCTTTCCCTGATCTTGCCTGTGGTTGATCTTAGTTTGCCATTTTTCAGGTTTATAAAAATGCAGTTCACAGAGTGCTTAAGGTCCTCTCTAATTCTTTTTGGAATAAAAATTATGTGATTTCTAGGAAGATGAACTAATTCCAAATTCAACTTCATTCAAAGCTCAATACAAAACCATAGATGTATAAATTATTCTGTGGTGACCATCAGCAGTTAACATGCTCAATAGTTTTACTATATTTATAATATTCACTAAGATATTTTTGCCTGGTAAGTTCAAATAATTCAAACCTTCCATCTTTAATTTTACCAGCCATGAAATGTTAGTAATTTCTTTCAGTTCCACTTTCCTTTTTCTGTGTTTTTATCCACTATTATTCTTTTTGGTGGCCTAGTATTTTCCATAACCACATATGTACTTGGCTGTTACAAATATGTTCATTCCCCTTGGTGTTGTTTTTTTTTTTGTAATTACAGCCTCCTTCAGTAATGATTTTCAGTTTGGAGCATCTAGGAATGATTCTTCAACTGGTATCCCAAAGAAGGATTGAAGGATTCCTGATCAATATTTGTTCTGGTTGTTACAGCAAACTGTATCAGGCCCAGGATTGCTACAGGAGTGCTACTGACCACCTTTAGGTGCAGGAGACATTTTCTTTTTCCTTCCTTTTCAATAAACTGCAGATAAAGGCAAAAAGTGCCTTCCTATAGCACTTAGTAGCAACTGCTTGGGGGAGGGGGCGGTGTATCAGGCAAGGTGCTGTTAGTATTATATGTCTTGTAGATGTTTAATATCTTCTCAAGTATTCAAAATTGAATTATGTCCAAGTGATGAATTAAGAAAGAATTTCCACACATATTGGATTGGCAGAAAATGTGGTATTTTTTGAGGCCCATGGCATAAAGAGTAGATATTTTGGTGACGCATGCTCAACTAATTCAGGAACATTGTTGCTGTGACACTGGAAAGACCATGCAGCAGCAGAGGTAATTCCTTCCAGTCCTTTGGACTTAAATGTTTCTTTCCACTCAATTATTTTCTTCAGCTTTGAGAGACTGGATCTTTTAAAGCACCCAGTATATATATTAATCAGAACTCTATTCTGCTTTCACATGAGGAAAGTATAAGTATGCTTTTATCTACTCGATCTACTTGTACAGCACCCAAACCTCCTAAATTGACATTCTGTAGATGGACACATTTTTTCCTAGAACATTCTAGGAGTAGAGGGACTGCTATTTCTATTTCCCCAGTCTATTCATTAGCCTTATTTCGCTGTCTTAGAGTTATCCCATTTTGTGATTTATAACTTAATACATGAATTAGTATACAATAAAGGTCCTGTCTTTCTAAATTGTTTGTAACTCTAAACCATATAATATCTCTGCTGCCTTTCTTAAATAGTCTGTAACCAATGAGTTTAATATCAGGTCATGCGAGTCATACCACTGCAGTTGAGTAATACCAGCTAGCTCAAATATCTTTTCCTAAATCTGTATTTCCCATTTCCCTGACTCTCAGAATTGCTATAGGAGCAATGATTGTTTTTCTCATCCCGGCTCTTGATGTTTTGATCCTTTTATGTTTGTTCATATGAACTTGCAAGTTCTACTGCACAGACTAGAAGTTACTTAGGATGTCCTTTTCTTTTCACAGAGAAAAAAATAATCCAAAAGCCACCTATTCTACCTGCCTAGAAAATGTCCCCATTATCTATGATTTTTCTGGAGGAGTTTCCCTGAAATGAAGATATTGCATGGGTAACTCCAGCAGAGGATTAAAGTCGGGAAGCTACCTATGCCTATGTCTAACCTTTGAGTGTGTATATTTTCATTTATGATAGGTAATATTCATCTGGTGCAAAGAAGCAACTTACCTCCTGGATATAGACAAGTGCTAAATAAGTCTTCCAATTTATGCCTGGAATAGATGAAGCAGAAAACCATTGGTATAGTAACAAGGAGACAAACACATCTTAAACCAGGCAGACTGATGAGCTGGGAGTAATAACAGTGGTGTTTTCCCACCTGACATTCAGAGAAATGCAGTTCTGGTCTGCTCAACATGTTTGAGGACTCTTGGATATTGAACCAGTATTTTCAAATGCTGTTCTAAATGAGAACCCCAAAATTACTATTTTTGAGTATACCAGGGTGGGATAGCTGAGTTTGTCATGGGGAGCTGGTGGAGGGTATCAATTGCTGTATTTTCTTTGGAAGATCAAGAGTTAACTTTTATAGTTTTGCTGTAACCAGAAAGACTGGCTATGCTTTGCACTTCTCACTGATCTAGTAAGAAGGATATGTTTTCACAGAACCACATCATTAATTTACTGAGCAAAGAGCACTGCATATAGGATATGCTGTGTACTGATGAGGTTTAACACTTCGGGGAAGAGGACTTTCTCTACTTCTACTTGCATGTGCAGTTCTTGGCATTATGCTCCTCTGCAGACTCATTTCATAGAGGCTGGTGTTGAATTCTGAACACTTTCTAGATGTATTATGAATACAGATATAAGCAATGATGCAACAGAATTTAAATTCCTCACACAAACCCACTCTTGAAGGAAAAAATCTTTGATTTGATGACAACAATATGTTAAAAATGAAGATACATGCAAAGATGAAACTCAAACTATCCCATAGGAGGGATTTGGAAGTTGGTGGTGAACAGAGAAAAGAGATGCTCCTGTTGCTCCTGTGGTAATACTTCTCAGACTCTCTGCAGGCCCAGGGATGAGAGAGAGAAAGAAAGAGAGAATCTGTCCAAGCCAACAGCAGCAACACAAACACCTTGTGCACATTAACAACATTTAAGGAAGATATTCATACAATACAAAAGTACTGCACCCTTCTCTGTGTACACATTGTCATGTGGAAAGATCTGTTATTTTCAGGGGGAAGCTCTCTGGGGCATGTATTAGCTGTGAGGGAGAGAAATGTAGCTCCAATGGATTACATATACAGGATGCTAGAGCAAAGCCATGTTTGGGGCTACTGCTGAGGATCAAAACATTATTTCATTTTGTGACAAGTGGACTCCAGACTTCTGCATAGTTATCAGGAGAACCAAAGCATTTGCAGATGTGCTTCCTGTGTCCCTCTATCAATACTAAAGATGACTTCAAGGAAGAGTTCATGGAAGGCCATAATAAGAGAGTTCAACCATGTTTCCTTGCTCTTCAATGTTACTATTGAACTGTATTGAGCTGTATTGAAGGTCATCCCTTCTTTGTTCTGTGTTCACACATGATGTGGCTTTAGAAGCAGTCTTTTCTGCTTTGCTTCCCAAAGTAATAGTATCCTTGTGATAGAGACATGATTGCAGTACATGAGCTGGCTATTGTTTAACAAGGCCTCCTTCTTCCAGATGGAATGCATAATTTTTAGGAAGAATTTGATTTTGCATCTACCCTTTAATTTAGTTGAGTAGTAGTTGCATTTCCCCAAAGCTTAATTAAAATGTGATAACCTCATAAATTCAACTGGATTGAGTTATTTTATGTATGTGAATGCTATCGTGAGCTTGCGTGGAACTTGTTTTATTTGATTTCATGCTTCATAAAAACCAAGGCAACTGTAATTACAAAAAATAACATTCTTCCATCAAGGTTCAGGTTCTGGTTGCCTGCGTCCTGCTGAATGGAGTCTTTATAATGCAAATTTTGTTGCTAATATGGAAGAAATGCAGGTAGAAAAATTGGTCCCAGTTAGATTAAAAGCACTAATACCTTACGTGGCATATAGTACAGATTTTATATTAACTTATGTCACTTCCTACTTGTTCTATTTCTCAGACGAGTCAAAATCCACGTTCTCTACACCTTCCATTAGGGAGCTGTAGCCAGCAGAAGAGCTACGCTGAGCTTTCTCAAGGCTGTTCAAACACATTTCCTGCAGCCTGTCTTTGTATATCATGTGTTCTCAGCTGAGACCATCTTCATAGCTGTTTACTGGACATCCCCCAAGATGTTAATGTCTGTCTTGTACAGCCTCCAGTTTTGGGATCCTCAGTACTGCAGGTTTGGCCTGAATAATCACTTCCTCAGACTACTGACTATATGCTTGCTTATACAGCCCAGTGTGCAGTTAGCTTTCTTGGCTGCAAGGGCATACCAGTGACTCACGTTCAGTTGCAAAACCCAACTGTGTCTTCTGCTGCGTCAAAACCAAGCATAACCAGCAGGTCAAGGGAGGTGATTCTTGTCCTCTACTGTGCTCTCATAAGACCCCACTTGGAGCACTATGTTCATTTCTGGGGTCCTCAGTACAAAAAAACATAGACCTGTTGGAGCAAGTGCAGGGCAGGACCACAAAGACGTGAGAGGGCTGGAGCACCCCTCTAGGATAGGTTGAGAGAGTTGTTCAGCCTGGAGAAGTGCAGGGTCAGGGAAGACTTTATTGCATCCTTCCACTACCTGGAGGCAGCCTACAAGAAAACTGGAGAGGACTTTTTACAAGAACACGGAGTGACAGGACAAGGGGGTATTGGTTTAAGATGAAGGAGGGTAGATTTAAATTATATCTGAGGCAGAAATTCTTTCCTGTGAAGCCCTGGCACAGGCTTCCCAAAGAAGCTGTGGCTGCCCTCTCCCTATCAGTGTTCAAGGCCAGGCTGGATGGGGCTTTGGACCATGTGGTCTAGGGGAGGGTGTCCCTGACCATGACAGGCGTCTGGGACTAGATGGGCTTTGCTGTGTGTTCACTGCGATCAGGTGGACAATCTGCTCAACATGGTGGTAGGGCTCTGAGAGGAAGCGGAAAGTTAAGGAGTACCAGGGAGGCTGAACAAGAGATAGACTGGTGGGGGCCAAGCTCTGTTCTCCTTGAAACAGAAACAGGAGCACCTGTCAAAAAGCAACCAGGAACAAGGGGCCCCTAAATCCTACTCCAGTCAGGCAGAGAGCAGGATCCTAAAGAATGCTTGAGGCAGCAGAAGAATCCTCTCCTTGTCCATCTCACCTCTCCCTGTACCTATGAACAATAGGTATGAGGTTCTAGTTGAGGAAGCCTGTCCAAATGAGGATGCAGATGATGGACAATCTACACCAGAGGTGTCCGAAGATAAGAACAGTGTTCTGCTTGCACGATGACCACACCAATAAGGAAAAAAGGAAAGTCATAGTTGTTAGTGATTCCCTCTTTAAAGGGAACAGAGGGAACAATATATCAGGCAGACCCTCCTCATAGGAAAGTCTGCTGTCTTCCTGGTGTCCAGGTTAAGGACATCACCAGGAAACTTCCTAGCTTGGTTGGGTCCTTGGACTATTATCCATTACTGATCTTCCATCTAGGTGGAGAAGCAGCTGTGACTTTTAGTCCAAGAACAATTAAAAGTGACTTCAGGGCCTTAGGGTAGCTGGTGAGGGAATCTGGGGCACAAGTTATTTTTTCCTCTCTGCTGCCAGTTGCAGGCAATGACATTGGATTGAACAAGTGGATCTGATCTATTAATACATAGCTTCGTGGTTAGTGTCACTGCCACAGTTTTGGTTTCTTTGACAATGGGATGGCCTACATGGCACCAGGCTTGGTGGTGTCAAACAGGAAACACTTTTCTCAAAGGGGGAATCTCTTTGTCCAAGAGATTGTGGGGCATATTGACAGGGAGTTAAACTAAATGTGAAAGGGGAGGGGAATAATAACACTAGACCTGTCTGTGATAAGCTGTGGGATGATATATCAGGGTTGGAGGGATGAGGTGTAGTGGGGGCCTTCAGTGTATTGCCCTGGGGCATGCTGGGGACACTGCAGCACAGTCAAAGTTTTATGGAGGTGAGTCAAGGGTCCTGAGGTGTTCATAGTCCACAGAAACACCCATGAAACACCTCAAGAGATGTTCCTCTAGGGAGGTACATAGCCAACAGCCCAGCTGATGTGCCTCTACACAAACTCCTGCATCACAGGCAACAAACAGGAGTAGCTGGAAGCTGTTGTGCTGCTGGAAAGCTATGGCCTAGTGGACATTACTTGGTGTGATGAATCCTATGACTGGATTGGTTATCAATGTGGCTATCAATGGCTACAAGCTGTTCAGAAGGGACAGGGGAGGAAGGAAGGGTGGAGGTGTTGCCCTCTGTGTTAAGGAATGGGTACAGTGTGAAGAGGTGTCCCTAATGAATTGCCAAGAGGAAGTTGAAAGCGTATGGGTAAGAATTAATGACTGAGAACTCGGGCAATCCTGCAGTTGGTGCCGACTACAGACTGCCTGACCAAGGAGAGGCTACTGATGAAGCCTTCTTACTCCAGCTACGGGAGGCATCATGCTTGAAGGCTCTTGTCCTGCTGGGGGATTTCAACCACCCCAACATCTGCTGGAAAAGTAACATGGTGAACCGTAGACAATCCAGGAAGTTCCTGGAGATTTTTTTCAACTTGATCATTTGCTTTATGCATGACTGCTATACAGCACAATATATTCATTTTCTGGATTTATCAGGCTGGGAGGTTAAGACTGAGGCTTTTTCCCAAATTTTCAGTCAGTGCTTTTGATCACTGCCTCAGTTGCTCTCTGCTCACCTAAGGTGTAGTAAGGGCTGAGGTAAAATTTTTCAGTGATATATTGAAGCATAGTCTCTGTGAGATGCCCCTGATACAAAAGCCAGAATTTTATTCTAGCAGATGCTGGTTCTGTCCTGTAAAGAGACAGCATCCCTGAGCACCTGGTCAGACTCAGCTCTGAATCCACAGTGTTTGGTTAGGATTGCAAACACATCCTCAGTGTTACCTTTATGGCAGACTTGCAAGAACCTTCAACTTCTTACAGGAACAGTGGATTTGCTTTAATTTTAAAGATGTCTAGGATTGAAAACAATTAAGAGTTTCTTTTATCAGTTGACCCTCATCCTGTTAACTCTGGTGCTTAAATAGCAAAGAATCTGCAAAGTATGTGTAAGTTGAAGTCAGGGTACTATGTCCTGCATGGATACAGGAGTTACTTGAGGCCTTTACAAAGAGCTCCATAATGCATTTACCTAGACAGAGCCAGCTGCAAGATGTGTCATCTCCTGAGAGTTTCAAAAGTAAAGTCATCTGGTTATAAAATCTAAGTATTTGTCTATTCCACTAGAAATCAGTGCTGAAATGATAAAAAACAGCTTGCTTTTTTCTACTGTTTTATTTTCAGCCAAGACTGTGGTTTGTTGATCTTATCTACTTGCAGCTGACCTTTAAAGGCAAGCACCTCTTGGTACATACACATTACTCTCCTGCCTGCAAGCTCCAGCTGCCTCCTCTGCATATTTTGTAAATACTTTGAAGCACTGAATTAGGGAATACCTAGTTTCTCAGCAGCAGGCACTTGTCACTAAATGGAGTATTTCTGATCTGTCTCCATTGTGCTAATGATGTACTCCTTGTACTCCTTGGTCGTCTCTTTGCAGTGGAGAGATGCTCATGACAGACGTGCCAGTGGAGAGTAGCATTTGGACTAGGAACCCTGTAACAACGGGCAGCTGCATAATCCTGCATCTGACTGTAGCAGACAAGTTGTTTTGCATGGTGCAGCCTCTGTGTCCATGTTTCCTTCAAACCAGCAAGAACCACACACAGTGACCCAGACCTCCGCTTCTCTTTCCTTGAGGCTTATCTGAAGCAGTGGATGGGAGAGGTCATGCTTGCTACACCTATCAGTCCTTCCCAGCACAAACAAGAGTGTTTGAAGGCCAGAGATACTCAAAAAACATTCTTTGACAGCTGCTTGCAGGGGGAGGCTGAGTTATACTACCTAATCACTCCCTGACTTTTGCAGCCCTCAAACTGTCCGTGAGAGTGTTTGTAGGGGGGTGCTCAGATCTCTGAAGATCTTTTAGAATTTCGGTACATCTCTGTCTGTATTTCTTTAGACAGTTCAAATAGACTTTGAATAGTATCTCTCTCACAGCCCCTAAATATTCTTACAGGTCTGCCCACCGTGGCACCTGTGCAATGATTAATTTACATACCCCCTTTGCTGCAGATAGGGATTTGTTTTTTTCCCCAGAGTAAAAATGCAAAGGATTCACTAAGCTTGCTTCTTTCCCAGGAGATTCAATTCAAGTGCATGATTTATATGTAGATCCAGAATCTGACTTTTTAAGGATGGTAAAGCTTTTGGTCAGAAATAACCACACCATGCTATTCTGAGAGTAAAATGTTACCAATCTGAGCAGTTGGACTTCTTTCGAATAATTATCTTGGGTTTATTTAATTTTGATATTAATTTTTTTATTTGCAATAAAAAGACAGTAAAAAAGAGGGTTGTAAGATGAGAAAACAAGATCTGGACAAGTTTTGGTGGTGTTTCTTTTAATGAATATAATAATAAATGGTATTGCATATGATGTGCTGAGAGGCAAATTTGTTAGTATGTTATTATTGTAACTGAATATTTGTAGCCCACATAAAGTCATTCAGTGAGTCTGTATGAAAACTAAAGATGGAAAAATACACTTGCACAAAGGAAAAAAACTACTTTTGCTCACTGCCTGCTGTGTACCCATGTGTTGTGTCCCCTGTTGCAGCCCTGAGTCCTGCTAAATGGTGAAATACCCTGATGACCACTTACCTCCTGTATCCCATCATACTTTGCAGAAACCGTAAGTGGTCCAAGTAGTAGCTAGCTACTTTCCTGATAAGAAAAGCAGGTAATACTGTTGTCCTCTTTGTGATGGCCACCCCATGAAAGGATATGTGTGTGTCTACTAGTGTGTTTTAATGGCCCGCAGCAGCCACCAGAGGAAGTGTGAAGAGGTAAGGCAGCATACAGCAATATTTTTTTAGCAATCAATGACTGTGGTGTTTCTTGAATTGAGCTAGCAGGTTTTCAGACTGAAAGTATATCCAAAGTGGCACACAGGTAAATGTATCCTCTCTGGAATGAGTGCTTTTTATGGTGGCATGTCTTATCCAAATGCTGGAGTCTCAGTTGCGCCATGCAGAGGGTATGTCTGAGGAAAGGCAGAGTGGTTGCATGAATTGGCAAGTGTGTTTGATCCACTTTTCCCCCATGTCTGTAAAGCTGCCAGCAGCTTGGAAGCTTTGCCACACTAGATTTGGTGGGAATGGATAGGGCAGTGATGCTGTTTAACCTTTGTATAATAGTAGCCCACATGAGTAAGTTTGTTGATGTAGTGAGGTTCAGGTCTGCAATTACAAACTTTTTAATGCTTACTGTGGATTAAGTCAGCACTTTTTTTTTTTTTTTTTTTTTTTTTTACTGTGGACTGTGTTGCATACCATTTCTGTTTCCTAGAAGAAATAAAGAACGATTCTGGCCAAACAGCTAGCTATTCTGGACAGAGTGTTTGAACTAAAAGAATTTACTCTTTCATATTATCTCCATTAAATTACTTTAGAGTAGTAGAAATTGCTTTCAAAGCTGTTTGTGGCAAACTGTAGAAAGATTTCTTGCAGAAACTGACAAGGAGATCCCTGTGTGAAAAAAAACAGAGACGATATTCTGATATCTTGGATAAATCAACCAAGAGCCTAAGGGCTGAGGGTACAGAGGTTCTGTTGCTTGTCACAGAATTACATTAAAATAAATACAAGGATGTGTGTTCAAAAACTACCTGGCAGAACCTGTGAAACACATGGTTATGCTGTAATGGTTACTAGGAGGTTTGGAGATTTGGGGGGAAAAAAAAGTTGCTACTGAAGAGA
The DNA here is from genome assembly GCA_020800305.1 of Porphyrio hochstetteri. Taxonomy (NCBI): domain Eukaryota; kingdom Metazoa; phylum Chordata; class Aves; order Gruiformes; family Rallidae; genus Porphyrio; species Porphyrio hochstetteri. The sequence goes on along the minus strand of CM036938.1, from coordinate 76,699,545 downwards.
TTCTGGGGGCAGTTAAATACAGGTCTTAGGCTTGGCACAGCAGCCCATGAAGTTACATTCACAAAGGGTGTCTATTTAATACTCTGAGATGAATGTGGCTCAGGATCTAAATTTTAAATGTTTAGCACTTGGCTTATTTAGAGAAGGGAATGCAATGAGTGTGAGGGAATGCAAGGAGTGCGAGCAAGTCTCTGTCCATGCTGTTCCGTGCAGACATCTTAACACCAGAAACACTTCCAACCGAAACATGTTTTGATTAGGGCAGACTATCGCCAGTCTAGAATTAAAACTGCTGACCGGCCCTGCTGTGCCCGCTGGCTCTGCCGCGAAGCAGGCTCACCGGGCCTGCTGCGGCTGCTACGGGAGCCGAGCCCCTCGCTCCCGGCCTGGCGCTCCTGACTGCTGCGTTATCCCCGAGTTCCCTCTACGGGCGTCTCTCGGTAACTGCAAAACGAGCACCGGCGAGCAGCACACACAGGAATGGGTTAAAGACGTTGCTAGCTCGATGGAACTGGTGGGATGTGCCGTATCCCATGCATTCAAATGACGCTCCCAAGGACAGGGCAGGGAGGCACAGTTTGAGACCTGCAAGAGAGGCTGTAGGTGTGCAGATGGAGAGACCTCTCGTTGCTCTGCTAAGGAACAAGTAAACTCCAGGCCTGGTATTTCCATAGCAGAAGCTGGGAAAACTGTTTGAATGTTTGTGTCTCAGGATCTTACAAACTAGTGGGGGGGGGGGAACCCCCAACCCTAAGGTAAATTTCTGTGGAAACACCCCCTACTGTGATTTGCTCTGTTGCTTCTGCTTATAGTTCCTGATAGAAATATAAAATCAGCTCACCTGAGCTCTTCTATGGCTGATGGAGTCAGGGGTATTTCACAGGAGCAAAAATTCTAGAAGAACCAGCTGTAATCTGGTTCTTCTGGAATGCAACACATTTGTCCAGTTTGTCTCCCAGGACATAGGCAAGTGTGGCAGTGACAGCTGGAAAGACCCTACTGAAGGCTGCCCAGAGAGGTAGTGGATGCCCCGTCCCTGGAAGTGTTCAAGGCCAGGTTGGATGGGGCTGTGGGCAACCTAGTGTAGATCCAGGCCTGAGGTTGGTGGCCCTGCCTGTGGCAGGGGGGTTGGAGCTCTGTGATCCTTGGGGTCCCTTCCAACTCATACCATTCTATGATTCTATGATTCTATGAAGGATACTGCAGTCCTTGCATAAGAAGGACTTAAGAGGGAAGGAAAAGTACATGGCAAACAAGTTGTGCTTGTTGATTAATAAGTCAAAATACAGAGATAATATCTGAGTTTGTTTCTATTTATGGAAGAATAATACTATAATTTTGTAGAACTGAGTTTTCACTTCCATTCTGTGAAAGAAAGGTTTCATATAGAGTGAAAGTTAGTCTCCATCTGAAAAAGCCATCTTATGATTATAAAAATCTGGGTGTATACTCTTTCAATCTTCTAATAAATAAAAGTTCTTCCAATAAATTGCCACCTAATTATTAGCACAAAATTGTAGCTAAATTTTCTAAAACTTAATTCCAATCCCCTTTATAGGAAAGAAGAATCCACTAGTGTTCAAATCGATACACTTATTTTGACATTTGTTAAAACAAAATGTTGTAATGAGAAATGCAATAATTTAATTTCAATGTCCAGGCTATATAACTGACCTTTGTATTAACATATTCCTGTCTCCTTTTTATTCAGTATGTCTTGTTAGAGCTCCAGAAGCTATCAAGAGACTGTGCCCTAAAGCACTCTTCAATGGTGAAACCTCTGTAGTCTGAGATTACTACCTCTCCATTTCTGATCGCAGTATAGAAGAAAAAACTTAACTTCTAGCATGGACAATAAATTCACATAGTTTCATGGTGAATTTATAAAAATCAATAGCTACCTGAAAGTTAATAAACTGGAGCAAGGATTTATATGCTTGCTGTAGGACCAGTTCAGATTCAGGCTATACAATTGGAGTTACTCCTTCCTTAGTTGCTTAGAGATGGATTGCAGCTATATTATGTGAGCATGTCCAGCTCTGTCTTAGAGCTAGATTGTTTCTCATTCTGTTCTAGAGAAGACAGTTCTCAACCCCAGTCCTGATAAGGTTACATCCATTTGCAGCTCATAATGCACTCATGAGTGGTTTATGCCTATTTTGTTACTATGATATTTTGATTCTATGATACTTGCCATCATTGCCTTTTGCTCTCAATGTTTTTTCTTCCTTCTAGGTTTTTATGCCTCTGACGTTCTCAAAGGGCTACTAAAAATATATATATATATAAAAAATAGTGTCAATTTTGATACTACTATTTATTTCTTCTTCTGACATCATCTCAGTAGCACCTGCTCCAGATTAAATCACTGTTTTCTTGAACAGTGGTCAGAATTGTATGCAGCTTTTCAAAGTAATTTCTATCAATGCCTTTCACTGTTTGGAATATTGCACACTCTACCCTCAGTGAAAACAAACTTGCTGTCTTCTATGCTGCATCTACAGGTGTGGTTTAATCATCCTTTGATTTAATATGTTTCTTTATTTTCTTTCTTGCTCAATTCTAGTTGATGATTCTCCTGCTTTCTGCAGGAATTTTTTTTTTTTGTGGTGAGCCTTTACTGCAAATCTCTTTTGACTCTACCCCTTTTCCACCACTTCAACTTTTGAGATCATGCAACCTCCTTTCTCATACCCCAATCTTTCTTTAACAATGACAGTGCTGCCTGCAAGGCACCATTTCTGTGAAAACTTGAAAACTGTATTATTACCAAGTTTCATAATCACCCTTTTTGTGAAAAAGTTTGAAAAGATTGAAATTAAAATGCAACCTTTTCTGTTAATAGAAAATGATCCTCTTATTTCCAGGTCTGAACTCATCTGATAATTCTTATTTTATAATGTCTGTTTTCTCCAGCAGTGGTATTTTCCTATGCACTATATATCACACATTTTACCAAAAATTGGTAGACTAAATATTTGCTTTTTTATTTGGTCTGGAGATCCAGTTACCAAGTCAGTCTGGCACAATTCTCTTCCAAGAAATCCAGAATTAATTTTATTCCAGTTTTCAATTATCTACAAGTTTTCCTTTCGAACTTTAATATAAAGCTCTTAAAACTACTGAGCCTGGACTAGCAGAGCAGTTTATAATTTCATAACCACTTTGGTATGGAGTCTGTCCTTCTCTCAGGTGCCACCAAATCAAAGCTGTAACATGACTGCCGTCATGAGTCTCATGGAGGTTCCAAAATATTGTTGTGCTGTGACCTTTCCTTTGCTGGATGGATACCAACAGTGCAGCTATAGATTCAAACTCTCCCTCTGCCCTTTGACACACTGATTACAGCTACTGCTTGTCTAACTATTGTTTTTCCACTAGATGGTACCACAATCATTGCAGACATGGGGATCCGCACTTTGGTTCTACAGCTTGAGAACAGCTCACTCATCTAATGATTTTAATGCTTCCCTTTTGGTCCTGCAGAGTAAGAGCTGTTGAGAAAGAACCAAGGAGGCTGTTGACCCAGATCCTGTGGAGACATGTATATTAATTAATTAATCTTTTTATGAAAGTTTTTGCCCTTTTATTCTAGCTGCTTAACATCATTCATGTCAGCGGAACTTCTCAGCGGGCAAAACCTTACGCTAATTAAAGGCAGTTGAGTACATGTGCAACCTCTGCAAGTTCAGCATCTCCAGCACACACTGAAACAGTCAAACCCCACAAAGCAGTGAAGATCCAGCTTTACTAGCTAAAAGTGCACGTGCATATTCTTAAAGCAGAAAGGTACATGTGTTTTGGGTTTTTTTTCACCAACCCTTGTTGTTAGGAATGCTAATGTACCTTGCCTGTTGGTTCTTATTCATTATACTATGTTAGCTGGTTCTGAGTGACTTTTTTCTCATGTTAAAACACATAAAAAGGGAAAGAAGTTTTAGGGTAGGGTTTTTTTATGGTATAAAATGAAAAATAAAGTGAATTCCCCTCCTTCAAGTTTATTCTTCCCAGGAAATAATCACAAATTAGATGCTTGTCAGCTTCTTGAAAAAATGAAACTGTCAAGAGTAATCAAGACTTACATTTTGACTTCCAGTGTGATGGATCAGTAAGAAATATGTGAGCTTGAATGTGTATACCAATAATTACAGAATTGGTTAGAAAAATATATTTACCATCCATCTTTTCTGTGGTTAGTCATAACTGTTACTGTACTGAGAAAGACTTTAGATATTTCTGAATTTCTTCTTTTCAAACAAACTCTAAAATTTATGTTTGCCTTATTGAGAGCTGAACTTTTAATGAGATTTTTGTAAAATTAAGACTGCTCTGTACCCAACATATAAAAAATGGGAATGGAATAAATAGGTATAAATACAGGTTTATTTAAAAATAAAATTCTAGTAGTGTTTTATATAAATGTTTGTATCATTTAGAAGTTGCTCATATGACCTGTTTAAAAAATAAAGAGGAAAAAATAAAAGGAACAAATAAATAAATAAATAAACCACAAGCATTCCCCATTGCCCATCTCTTCATTTAAACAGGAGATACTTGATTTCAAAGGCACTTTTAGTTTTACAGTGAAATTATGAGATGGACTTAAATAGATAATGACTTGTTTATAGGTTTTTTCCTCACTTTGTTCTGTTCATTCTCCTGGCTGTGTGGACTTCACACACATGGCTTTTTCATAATAACATTTATTTTTAAGTGCAATGTAATGAGTGTTTCATCACTAATACTGTACACTGCATTTTGTGGTTTGTACCAACTACTGAGAAAAGGAGCAGTTCTTGATTCTATCTGGACAAAGTAAGTTTTAGACTTTTGAAATCTGTCGATGCAAATACTAGGCCTTTTGCCCAAAGAATTCAATACACAAGGTGTTACTGTCATTAAGATTTCTCCATTGTCTTGACTGGTAACAGGAGCTTTTCTGCATAGAGAACATTTATGGACAGCATACTGTACTGGCACCAGTGCCAAGACTGGATTTCTTTTCTGGTTTTATGTGGAGTGTTGAAAAATTTATATTGGCAATAAGCATAGCAGGAAGGGGGGGAGGAAGGTGAAAAACATGTTTCAATGATTATCCTGTCTCTGGAGTCTTGAATTAAAAGACTGGATGAGGCTGTAGTACATTACTGTCAAAAAGTGTTTATGGAAAAAAACCCTCCGATTAGGCTGGGAGCTCTGGTTATCATGGGGATGGACCCGATGATCTCTCGAGGTCCCTTCCAACCCCTACGATTCTGTTATTCTGTGATTCTTCTTGAAACAGGAGGACTATATGCAGCTGCACAGCAAGCTTCCAGAGCCAACCACCCTGCTCTTTATCCATCTGTTTTCTAAAAGGCCCCAGAAGCTACATGCTGACTTCAGGGTTGGGCATGGTTTGAGGGTGTTATTGATATAGTTGGGTATGTCTGAGCTGCAAAACGGAGGGAGAAGTTCTTAGCTCAGGCTGGCCAATACTTTTATACAGCAGACAACAGCAAAATTCAGCTTCACCTGAACGTCCTCTATTAGCTTGAAGTTCAGCTGCTAGCTGATATTAAGCCTCACATTTTATTATCTTCCCTGGTTCTAGTCCAGGAAAGATATTGACTACAATCATTAAGCCAAAAAAGAAGAAAAAGTATAAAGTGGCTTTCTTCTATGGAGTATATATGACCCCTGAGTTCTGGGGATGTGCATGTCGGTTTGATGCATATCTTGCAGTGATAACTTTATTGAGAAAATACACAAGAGCAGTCATTTTCTTGTTAGAAAAAAAAAGAAAAAAAAGAAGAAAGTAATTTTGTTAGATGTCTCCTGCTATTTAATTTGCTTAAAAGTAATTGTATTAGCACAGATAGATGTGTCAATAGATTAGAAACTGGTTTTGATCATTTTGGAAAAGTGTTTATCATTCTTACATGAAGATGAGGTAGAACTAATGGTGTAAGAGAAATTGTTAACAGTAACTTATGTCAATAATGTCTGATCAATACTTCTAAATATCTAAAGAGGAGATGTCAAGAGGTGGGCTGGACTCTTTTCAGTGGTTCTCAGTGACAGGACAAGGGACAATGTGGACAAACTGGGACAGAGAAAGCTCTATCTGAACATGAAGAGAAACTTCTTCACTGTGAGGGATACAGAGCACTGGGACAGGCTACCAAGAGAGGTTGTGGAGTCTCCTCTGGAGATGTTCAAAATCACCCAGATATGATCCTGTGCAACCTGCTCTAGGTGATCCTGCATTAGCAGGAGGGATTGGACTACATGATCTCCAGAGGTCCCTTCCAAACCCTGCCATACTGGTATTGAACATTTCCTTCAAAAATAGTCTGTGCTACCTTCCCTAAACATTTCAGGGCTACTGTATTCATTCCACTACTCATGATTATGTTCAGGTTTCTAGACAGTTGTAGTTCTGTAACTACTGAACCCTTCAGTCTATCACTGAAATCCTGAAACATTGATAATGAATGCTGAAATGCTTATGTTCTCTATTTATGCATAGGGCTAGTAAAAATGAAAAGTAATGATTTCTAGAAGGTAACCCTGCTAAGAAATGTTACATAAAATATGTCCTTTCAATCCATTCCGTGGACCTGAGCAACAAATGTGCCAGATTTCAGAGCTTTGTCTTGAGATTCCTGCTAAGCTTTTTCTCACATCTTTTAATTTAAACTTTTACTTTAAACCATCCCTATTTTGTGCACCAGCAAACCATGGGATCTCTTCATCACCTTGGCCAATATGGTCATTTACACCAGCAGGAGATGGGAGGTAAAGCTTGTTCTGATAGATCTCTGCGCAAAGCTACATCAGATGGCATTCAATGGCTGCATGGTTGACTTTATGAAGTACTATACGCTTCTAAGGGTGTTCTCTGGTGTCTTTATTTTCTCCTTCTTCCCCTGGTCGTCTCTTGCTCCTGTCAACTACACCACTTGTCAGAGCCAGATGTTGACAATGGACAGGCCTCTGCCAGTGGTGACACCAAACCAGACCCAAGCAAGTTCGGATAGACAAGCACAATACATGCTCAGATGATCAAAAGGCTTTTATTACCTCAGCATCCGAGAGGGGAATTCCCCAGTAGTTTCCCAAGTGAAGTAAGCAGCAAGCAGGGAGGTCCCTAGCACCACAGAACAATGATGTGTGGTGAGGAACAAATGGATGTGAGCTTATGAAGCTTTTATGTAAGAATACACATGCGTAATAAATCTGTGTGACATGATGGCTAGTGGAGAGTCTTGCAAACAGACATGCAAAAAGTGCAAGGCCAGCTGCAGAGATGGCTCATGACAGAGGAACTTGGCCAAGGACAGCATAGGTAACAATATGTTACAATGTGGAATAGGTATCTTTGCTACCTTAAGAAAGCATAAAGGGATTCATTATAAGGAGTCTGGCAAAAAGCTATACTGACCTCCACTGCAAATCTCCTCACCACTCCTCCACATGTAACTGTACCCTTAAACTCTGGCATTGTGACCTGCCTTCACTGTTACAAAGCTTCCAGGTGGCTTACATTTTCAGGTCAGTAGATGAAATCTGACTTATCCTACTGCAGCTGTCGTGGTAGTAAAATGCAGAATAGTCTTATTTTAATTTATTGGTAAGAATGTTCTATTAAGTCTCTCAATTTCTGAATGTAATTTGTAATCCATAGGGGTTTTTATAAACCCTGAAATTGCTTATTGTTCTTCTTCAGACGTGCATAGTCTTCTGCAGGTACAGAGCCATGTAGCAAGCCTTAGAGATCTAAATTCTCTGAAGTGGTGAACCACTGGCAGAAGAAATCTGGTTGTCTTCAGCATTGGTACCTCCAGTCTAAGTACTGCCCTGCAACAAGTGATATTAAACAGGAGGGATATGCAGCTGGTGTGAGTAAAAACATTCAGATTCAACCCATCACTTGGCAGTGGATGCTTACCCTTTGCAATGACCTCATTTTGTTCTCGGAATAAGTTTCTGCCCTAGCATATGTCTGTGCTTTCCAGAAGAGGGTTTAAAATAAGCTGGAATACCTTTCACAGCATTATAACTGCTTTGATAAAGTAATCTGCCTGGGCCAGTTTAGGTTCCTTCTCAAACTTGTTAATGCAGCTTTGTTGATTTTGGCACTGTGGTGTGGATGTGCTTTCTGTGCTCTGAAATGGCTGGATTATTTCTCCTCTAGCTTCTAGGCCCCTTTTCCCTCCTGCAAATCAATTCTGATAATTCACTTGCTTAGCTGTCCATCTTTTGGAAATGAGTTTTGAGAACTGGTTTGTCTGAAGAAATATCTATGTTTGTCCATCTGAACTAGTGATCTTTAGCATTTGGGGATTCTTATGGTGTTGAGTCCAACACTGTTATTCAGCCTGCAGAAAAAGAGATAAAGAATAAAACTATCATCTCAAAATTGCACAGAAAATATAGATGAAGAGAATTTATTAGCATACCTGGGACCTGGCCATAAAGCTGGGATAAAGTCTCTTACTATTCACAAATGACACTTCACAAAATAGTTATAGTAAGTATATTAATAATGATTTTATATCCACACTTAGCATATGTGAAAAAAATGAAAATGTTTGTGAAGACCACAAATACCACTTCTTTTTTGATCTGAAGTATTTTTTACATCAAGCACTGGAGTCTCACCGAATTGGGAACACCAGAAACAACTTGCATCAAATGTCGAAACTGGCCAAACAATAGAGCTCAGCGATGAGCAGGGCATAGTTCAATTGGAGGCCTGTAGCTAGCAGCTTTTGGTTCTGGGTCCAGTCTTGCTCAAAATCTTCATCAACAACCTGGTTGAGGGGAGACAGTGTACTCTCAGGAAGTTTGTTGACAATACAAAACTGGGAGAAGTGGCTGGAAGGCTGTCCTGTTATTCAGTGAGACCTGGACAGACTGGAAAGTTGGGTGACAACTAAGATCCAACAAGGATGTGAGTAGAGTCCTTCACCTGGGTAGCAATAACCCCATGCAGCAGTACAGGTTAGGGGCTGATCTGCTAGAAAGCAGCTCCATGGAGAAGGACCTTGAAGTCCTGATGAACAATAAGTTGACCATGAGGGAGCAATGTGCTTTTGTGGCCAAGAAGGCCAGTGGTATCCTGGGGTGCATTAAGAACTGTGTGACCAGCAGCTCCAGGAAGGTTCTCCTGCCCCTCTAATCTGCCCTGGCGATGCCTCATCTGGAGTATTGTGTCTAGTTCTGAGCTCCCCAATTCAAGGCAAATATTACCCAATCCCCCTGAGTTATTAGGGAAATACTGAAGAGAGTACAATGAAGGATTATGAGCATAATTAAAGGAATGGAGCATCTCTCTTTTGAGGAAATGCTGAGGGACCTGGGTCTGTTCAACTTGGAGAAGAGAAGGCTGAGATGAGATCTGATCATTGTGTTGGGAGCTATCATGCAGCACATGCATGATGGCCAGGGGATCAGGCCTAGTCAACATGGGTTTACAAAAGGTAGATCCTGTCAAACTAACCTGATCACCTTCTATGACAAGGTGACCCACTTCATGGACGAGGGTAACGCTGTGGATGTGATCTACCTGGACTTTGGTAAAGCCTTTGACACAGTTTCTCACAGCATTCTGACTGAGAAACTGGCTGCCACTGGGCTGGACAGGTGGACCCTCAGCTGGGTTAAAAACTGGCTGGATGGCTGAACCCAGAGGGTGGTGGTGAATGGAACGAAATCCAGCTGGAGGCCGGTCACGAGTGGCGTCCCCCAGGGCTCAGTCCTGGGTCCAGTCTTGTTCAACATCTTTATCAATGATCTCGACAAAGGGATTGAATGCTCCCTCAGTAAGTCTGCAGATGACACTAAACTAGGAGGAAGTGTTGATCTGCCTGAGGGTAGGGAGGCTCTTCAGAGGGATCTGAACAGACTGGACCGATGGGCTGAGACCAATGGGATGAAGTTTAACAAGGCCAAGTGTAGAGTGCTGCACATGGGACATAATAACCCCATGCAGCGCTACAGGCTTGGGGGGGGACTGGCTGGAAAGCTGTCAGGCAGAGAAGGACCTGGGGGTGTTGGTTGACTGCAGAGTGAATATGAGTCAGCAGTGTGCTCAGGCGGCCAAGAAGGCCAATGGCATCTTGGCTTGTATCAAAAACAGTGTGGCCAGTAGGTCTGGGGAGGTGATTGTGCCCCTGTACTGGGCATTGGTGAGGCCACACCTCGAGTACTGTGTCCAGTTCTGGACTCCTCACCATAAGAAGGACATGGAGGTCCTGGAGCGAGTCCAGAGAAGGGCAACCAGGCTGGTGAAGGAGCTGGAGGGCAAATCCTATGAAGAGTGGCTGAGGGAGCTGGGGCTGTTTAGCCTGGAGAAGAGAAGGCTGAGGGGAGACCTTATCACCACCTACAACTACCTGAAGGGAGGTTGTAGAGAGATAGGTGATGGTCTCTTCAGCCAGGTGACAGGTGATAGGACAAGGGGGAATGGCATGAAGCTGTGCCAGGGCAGGTTTAGATTGGATATTAGGAAAAAATTTTTTACTGAAAGAGTTGTGAGGGCCTAGAACAGGCTGCCCAGGGAGGGGGTTGAGTCACCTTCCCTGGAAGTGTTCAAAAAAAAGGTAGATGAGGTACTTACGGATATGGTTTAGTTTAGTATGTGAATGGTTGGACTTGATGATCTTAAAGGTCTTTTCCAACCTTGTTATTCTGTGATTCTGTGAAATACCTGAAGGATGGGTGTCAGGAGGATGGGGTCAGTCTCTTTTCATTGGTGCCAAGTGATAGGATGAGGGGCAACGGACATAAATTGGAACATAGAATGTTCCACCTCAACATGAAGAAAAAACTTGTTACTGTGAGGGTGACAGAGCACTGGAACAGACTGCCCAGAGATGTTGTAGAATACCCCTCGCTGGAGAGGGAAGGAGTTTCAAAAGGGAGGTTTCAAAAACCACCTGGATGTGTTCCTGTGTGATATGTACTAGGTGAACCTGCTTGGCAGGGAGTTTGGACTAGATTATCTCCAGAGGTGCCTTCCAACCCCAAGAATTCTGTGATACTGTGATTCTGTCTAATCAAGGGAATCTTTCACAGTCATTTTTATTATGGCAATCTCTCTGAAGAGCCTATAAAGAACAACTATATGCTCAGGTAATCTGAATGCTCAGCATTTAAAGATGAAATAATTCAAATTTAATCAGACATGAGGGATTATGGTATAGAGGTTGGAATTGTTCTAAACCTAACAAATTCACCAAAGATCACAGAATCACAGAATCACAGAATTGTAGGGGTTGGAAGGGACCTCGAGAGATCATCGGGTCCAACCCCCCTGCCAAAGCAGGCTCCCTAGCTCATATTGCTCAGATAGGCGTCCAGGCGGGTCTTGAATATCTCCAGTGAAGGAGACTCCACCACCTCCCTGGGCAGCCTGTCCCAGGGCTCTGTCACCCTCACTGTGAAAAAGTTCTTCCGCATGTTGGTGCGGAACTTCCTATGCTCCAACTTGCAGCCATTGCCCCTTGTCCTATCCCCACAGACCACTGAAAAGGGGCTGGCCGATTCCCCCTGCATCCCCTGCTTCAGATAATTATAAACTTTGATTAGGTCCCCCCTTAGTCTTCTCTTCTCAAGGCTGAACAGTCCCAGCTTACTCAGCCTTTCCTCATAGGGGAGATGCTCTAGGCCCTTAATCATCCTCGTAGCCCTTCTTTGGACTCTTTCCAGGAGATCCCTGTCCTTTTTATACCAGGGAGCCCAGAACTGGACACAATACTCCAGGTGGGGCCTGACCAGGGCAGAGTAGAGAGGGAGGATCACCTCCTTTGACCTGCTGGCTACACTCCTCCTGATGCATCCCAGGATCCCATTGGCTCTCTTGGCCACCGAGGCACACTGCTGGCTCATGGCCAACCTGTCATCTACCAGGACCCCCAGGTCCTTCTCCACTGAGCTCTTCTCCAGCAGGTCATCCCCCAGCCTGTACTGATACAAACAGTTGTTCCTTCCCAGGTGCAAGACTTTACACTTGCTTTTGTTGAACTTCATCTGGTTTCTCACCGCCCAGCTCTCCAGCCTGTCCAGGTCTCTCTGGATGGCAGCGCAGTGTTCCTGCGTGTCAGCCACTCCTCCCAGCTTTGTATCATCGGCGTACTTGCTGAGGGTGGATGTTATTCCCTCATCAAGATCGTCAATGAAGATATTAAACAGGATAATACTAGCTGTCCTGTGCTTACTTCCCTGATTGCTTTGAATGATGGTGTGTAATTCACTGTGCTACCTTATGTCTAATCAGTTTAACTTACCTGGATTTCTTTTACATTTATGTATGTCTTTGCTATCATTTGACTCAAGCACATATTTTTTCCTCTAGTTTTCCCAAAAGATATGGCTTGAGAGAAATTCTAATGAGTCCCAGTGATTTATTTCTCGGTAGTTTGTGCTTCTGCTTTCCTGACCTTCAAATGGGCTCTGAGAATGTAATACTTTCCCTACCAGTTCATGTTTTTTCCATTGTGTATAAGGAAAAATACTTAAATTTAGCCAATTTTCCTCTTCAAGGTCAAGTCTCTTTTGTCTCATCATTTCCCATCCAGAACTGACATTTTTATGATAATGACAAAGGGAAAATTGTTAGCTTATATGAACAAAATCATGAGATAATGTTGTCAGGTTGCTTGCAGTTGTTGTTTGCATGTAATACAAATTATTAAAGTTATACTTAGAGTCAGTAGGAAGCCTGTATTTTAGGGTTATTGTGCTCCTTTCTTTCATATGCCAGAATTTAACTATGTAGACAGAAACTTTTTCCATGTCTGATCTCTGTTCTAGCCTGACTTTATTTTAACAGCTGATGGAAAGCTCTTCACCGGTTCCTGCCCTAAGCCCTTATTTTGCTTAAGTGAAATAAGGACAACTACTTAATTTTGCCTCCCCCTATACTGTGTCAGTTTGTTTCTGTTTGAAGTCTTTGACAAAGGACTTCTCTCATCCAATACTGGATCGCATGGATTAACTCCAAGTAATGCAAAGGAAGATTCACTGGGCTGGTAGATGGTTACACCGAAAGTCCATTATTTCTTTCTAGAATTCTGTCTGATTGTTCACATTTTGGATGTAAAGAATGAAGTAATAGTTTGTCTTGAGTGATAGTACTTTGGTTTGCACCATTCATTCAGCTTCGTTTAAGATGGAGGTTGGAAAATATTGCTACATCTGAAAAAAACCTGTAATTTCCATTACAGCAAAATGCACATGTAAAAGACGAAGGCTGCAAAGCAAAATGAGAGTTTAGAAATGCTGTTACTGGGTAGCTCAGACTGCTGAGCTTCTTTCTTTTACCTACTTTAATGACGTAACATGTTTTCCACAAGTATTATCTCTTGGTTGGTGGATGAAATGGGAGCTATTTAAGGTGCTATAGCATGTTGAATCTGGGAGTTTGGGTCCAGTCTCTCTGCTTTAAGATTTGAAGTGCAACAGGGAGGAAAGCAGATGTCAGTGGGAGAGTGTGGTGGTTTGACCCTGGCTGGAGGGTGGGCACCAACCAAAGTCACTCTATCACTCCCCTTTTCAGCTGGACAGGAGAGGCTCAGGAGTTGAGATAAGGACAGGGAGAGATCATTCCACTAGTGTCATGAGCAAAACAAGCTCAACAAGGAATGAAGGAAAGAAAACTCTGATTTATTACACAGCACTGCACACCTAGTGATACCAGAGTCCAATAATGAGAAGTGTGACCAGATCTTAGAGCATGTCCCCCCAGCCCTCCCTTCTTGGCAGACTTCACTTTAGTCATGATTTTGCTCTCTTCTTCCCCCTCTATTGTGGCACAGGTAGGGGCAGGGACTGGAGAAATGGGGGTTTCAGTAAGTTCCTCACAAGTTGTTTTCTTTCTTAGCAGTTGGAGGGACATTCCTCACACCTTTCCTCCACTTCAGCATGGAATCCCACCCACAGGAGACAGTCCTGTCTGTTGGGCCTTCAGCTCCTCACCAACAGCCTCAGCGTGGCTCCCTTCCACAGGCTACCAACCTTCAGGCTCAGACTACTCCAGCCTGGTCCCAAACAGAGTCAGGAGTCCCCCAGCAAACCTGCTCCAGCGTGGGTTGGTCTCTCCATGGGCTGCAGGTTTCACTGCCAGGGGCTTGCTCCAATGCGGGCTTCCCACAAGGTGACAGCGTCTTTCAGGTGTCTCCACCTGTTTTGGTGTGGGGTCCTCCACAGGTTGTAGATGGGATCTCTGTTCCATGGGTTGCAGGAGGACAGCCTGCTTCACCATGGTCTTCTCCATGGGCTGCATGGGAATCTTTCCAGTGCCTGGAGTGCCTCATCCCTCTTCTTCCCTGGCCTTGGTGTCTGGACAGTTTCTTACACCTTCTCACTCCCTTCTCTGGTGGCAAAATGTGGCTGCTTGTGTTTCTTTTTCTCTTAAATGTGATTTACAAAGGTGCTGTGACCATTGCTGATGGGCTCGGCCTTGGTCAGCTGTGTGTCCGGCCTTGAGCCAGCGGGTTTTTGGTCTATCAGGCTTGCAGGAGCTTCTCGCTGCTTCTTGTAGAAGAAGCCCTGCAGCCCCTGCCCCTCCACTTTCTCCACCAGAACCTGGTCACATAAGACCACAACAGAGAGTCACAATGAAGACTTGGACTGTGAGCATGGTCAACAGTGTCCTTTCTTCTGTGACTTTTCAGGAGTTCTCTTTGGTTAGTTAATCACTAAGCACTATTGTGCTTTAAGAGAACTAAGAAATAACTTTTATACATGGCCTGCTTTTTCTGTTATCCTCTGGGGACAAGGCTTACTATGGCAGTTTTGTTTTGGAACACTGTAATATACATATTGCTTTATCTTAGGAAGGCTGGTCAAAGATGTTTGCCCTTTACTCTCTTGAAGTTGAGTTTTATATAATACATAAAACCTTGATGGGAATGACTCTAAACTTAGTGTCTGCCACTTTAAATGCCTTTCTGAGCCTCAGGCTTGATGTCATTTGCTTTAATATGGTAAGAGATAGGTGAAGATGCAAAGTCTTGTTGAAGTACAAGTGAGTGAAGTAGGCAAAATGGCCAGGATATTATAAACTGGAAAAAAATGCTCTGACCATTACTAATCTACTGGGAATTCCCAACAGCCCAGTGGACCCTGCTCTCTAGTTTTTCATTTTAGATTCTTCTTTTTTTGCAGAACCTAAACCTTCTCCACTCATCCTCTTTAAAAAGTTGTGAGTGGTTAATGATCTCTTTTTTTAAAGTCTGATCAAGAAATTAGTTTTAATCAATTCTGTCTCAGTGAGTCTCCACAGGGACCATGTTCTTTTCCAAGAGCAATTTTAAGGAAGCAAAAATCTATAGAGGAGCAAATTCTGTGACATGTTCTGGTGACTGTAGGAAGAAAAGCCCTGGATTATGTCATGGTCAACAAGAGAGAGAAGCAGTCAGAGGTACTTCAGTGGAGTAATATTAAAATCTGAAAGTAGCATTAATATATAAAACAGTAATAAAATATTGAGGCACAAGTTTCAGTTTGGATTTAGTCTGCAGCTGTAGTCAAATCATGTGTTTGATATACCTGTTCATGTCCATATAGGTTTTGTAATATTTATCTTTATTTTCATTATCATAGAATCACAGAACCATAGGAGCTATTAGGTTGGAAGGGACCTTTAAAGGAACTCCAGTCCAATCCCCCTGCCTTCAACTACATCAGATTGCTCAGACCTTCATCAAGCCTGACCTTGAATGCCTCTAGGGGTATATCTATTAATTTCCTTCTGAGCATGGTTCTTTGCAATTGCCAGGATATTGAAGGGGTTGGGAGCTCCCTGGGAACTGTGGGAACCCCCCCAGAATGTCAAGCTTGAGCCTAGCAGCCTGGATCTGTTCCACTACCTATCCAGGGAGCTGGGCATCTGGGGACCAGACACCAGGGCCAGGCTGAGGCAAGGACAGAATATCCTTGGTGGGCCCAAGGCTGTGAGGAGCTGGAGACCAGCCATGCTGTGTCATTGGTGGGGCAGGGATTGATGGCCCCAGGGGGTTGAGGTGTCCTGGGCTTATGGAGGAGGCCCTGGGAGCAGGACAGTCAGGACAGTAAAGCCTGGAATTGCTCTCAGGGCCCTCAAACAGTTGGTGTAAATGTCCCCCTCTACAGCTGAAGATGAGAAGACAAACTTCCAAGTTGTTAGTTTTGAAAGGCCTGTGACAAGGACAAGCCCCATAAAACTGGAAAGGCCAACAGACCTGGGGTGGAGTGGAAGATTTCAGTTTAGCAAAAGAGGTTAAAATGGAGGGTGCTTGGTCTTAAGAGAGAAGGAAAGGGACCTTGAGGGAGAGCCTGCCTAGGGGAAATATGTTCCAACTTTACCCCATTTCTGTCAGGCTGGGATCTGAACTGTAGTATAAGTTAGGTTGGTAGGGATCTCTGGAGGACAGTCAGAATAGCCCCTTGCTCAAAGCAGGTCTGATGAAATCAGAGCTGTGTCTGGTTCTTCCTGAATACTTCCAGTAATGGAGATTTAACATCCTCTATGGGCTGTGTTGCAGTGTTCAGTGACCCTCATAGTTTAAACAAAAAAGAAATCCTTACAGCTAGTTGCAATTTCCTGTGCTCCAACCTGAGTCTGTTGCCTATTGTCCTATCACCATGCAATGCTGAGAAGAAGAATCTGTGTCTGCTTCATGTTTTCTGGTCAGGTATTTGGAGACAGCGATATGGTTTCCCCTTAGCCTTCCCTTCTAAGGCTGAATAAACCCAGTTCCCTCCACTTGCAATATTTTGTACACTTCAGCCCTTGACCATCTTAGTGGACTTGTTAATTATAGAACTGTATAATTTTTTGGGTTGGAAAAAACCTTAAAGAATGTCTGGATCCAAGTGCTCTGCCATGGGCAGGGACACCCTCCACCAGATCGGGTTGCTTAAAGCCTCATCTGACCTGGCCTTGAACCCTGCCAGGGAGGGGGCAGCCACAGCTTCTCTGGGCAGCCTGTGCCAGTACCTCATCACCCTCACAAGGAAGAATTTCTTCCTAATATCTAATCTAAATCTACCCTCTTTTATTTTAAACTCTTTACCCTTTGTCCTGTCACTACAGTCCCTGATAAAGAATCCTTCATCTTTCCTGTAGGCCCCCTTTAGGTCCATGTGTTGTAGCTAATAGCTGAAGGGTGAATCCTTTTGTTTCACACTGTCTTCCAGGTATGCCTTAATCAACATCCTATAGAGTCCTTCTTCCTTCTGTAGATACCTATGAACTTTATGTAAAACAGAACGACATGACTGGGAGAGTCTTACCACATGTGAACACTTGATATCCTCAAAGTTACCTCACCTTTCTTGTCCTTATGGAAACTAAGTTCAACTCTCTGTTTCATTTAGTAAAAGAGAATTTTAGTCTGTGTCTTGCCTACATAGGTGATTACCTAGAGCTGTAGTGCTGTTGAGTAAGATGTGGATTAAGCATATTTTTTCCCTAACAAATCGGTATTTGCAAGCAACATAGATCAGTGTAGTACTTCTGTGGCCTTAGAATTTATATCACTGTCTGAAACCTTACATTATGTAACAGTAAATGTGGCAAGTGAATAGATGTCCAGTTAATCTAGGGTCTTTCGAGATTGGATGTAAACTAAATATTAAATCTGAGGATTAAGTCTTTAGACTTGGGTTCTAAAAATGAGATTGAGCATGCTTTTATGTACATGCCCCAAATTTGATCTCCATTTCTCAGTACAAGCATTTGCTGTTTACAAGAAAGGAGCCTGGAGGCCACAGATGACTAGATTGCTGAAGTATGTGTCATCATGGCAAACTTCAGTATATTAATAATTATATATGTACTTTTGGCTGGTGCAACTATTTGTTTTGAGGGTGGCCATGACACCAAGCTATAATCACCAAAAGAATAGTGGTGTAATTTTTAAATGTCTTTTTCCATTTAAAACTGGACAAGAAATGACTAGTATGGGACAGGTGTTAGGTGCATCGTTATATGTTCTTGTGCCAAAAAAGAGTTGGAGCCGTAACTTTTTTCCATGTCAAGTAAGCTTGAGGAGAAAAAGGTGGTAACGTCCATTTCCAGAAACAAGCACAGAACTGACTTTGGATTCATGTGTTAATATTAGCTACATGTTTAGAGCTCTGTATTTGAATTGCATCAGAACCCAATTTTGCCCTTAAGAAAATGCAAATTTGTAACCATTATGGTTTTGTTAGAACAAACAAGCCTAGTGCAAGCAAATGCTGCCTGCCTAAATCTGTAAACAGCTCTGCAGAACCTCAGTGCTCTCCCATCTGAAAGAGTTATTAATATGCAGAGCCACAGCATAAAATGAGTTCTGCAAGTATTCTGCAGATAAGTCTTATTGGTGGCAATGCACTAGACTGTGAATAGAAGTATTGGGGGTTTTTTCCCCATGTTACTCTTATTAGAGTAGATTCCTGCTGTCACTTTTTTTGGGACCTAGGTCATTGTGGCAGGTTCTGAAGACAGGATGATTCTCCTTTAAAAGTGACAGTTCCAGATCCTGGATTGGCTGTGGCAAATATTGCTTACACCAAGATAGGATCGAGTATTACGCTCTCTTATCCAACCTCAGAGCTGGCTCAAGATTTCTTAGCAGATAGAATCAATCCTGTGCTAGTGACATGGTGGGTTTTGTTTGAGACACAGTCGAGGCTGGGAGAAGGAACTCTAAGGGCAGTTATTAGACATTTTGAATATACTGGATGATTTCTGAGATCCCTGAAAGGAAGGGAAGGGAAATACTTTCTCTGTCTTTTTCTGTGAATCTGTTTCTTCAGCTGCATCCCTATCAACCTTCTCATTCACTTTATATTTGACATTCACCAGCACCTCTACTTCCATAAGGAGGTCTTTCTCCTGTTTCAAGAGAATATGAAAGAGGGCTGATCTGGGATGCAGCTGGAGGGAAATCTCAGAAAACCAAACTTACTATTCCTTCTCTTGCCTTGCAGAAAATTGCCACTGTCTCTTCTGGGACCTGATAGGCAGAGGCCAGTGGGATGAAGTTCAACAAGGTGAAGTTCTGGGTCCTTCTGCACTTTGGTCATCACAACCCCATGCCTGTGGCAGAGTGGCTGGAAAGCTGCACAGAGGAAAAGGATCTGAGGGTGTTGGTTGACACTCACCTGAACATGAGTCAGCAGTGTGCCCAGGTGTCCAAGAAAGTAAATGGCATCCCGGCTTCAGGAATATCAGGAACAAGGAGATGATCATCCCTCTGTGCTTAGTTCTGTGCTCAGCTCTGGCCGCACCTCAAATACTGTGTTCAGCTTTGGGCCCCTCACTACATGATAAACATCGAGGCCCTGGAGCATGTCCAGAGAAGGGCAACAAAGCTGGTGAAGGGTCTGGAAAACAAGTCTTAGGAAGAGCAGTTGAGGAAATTGTACTGTTCTCAGCTCAGGGGAGACATTATTGGTCTCTACAACTACGTGAAATGACGTTGTGGTGAGCTGGGGCTCAACGTCTTCTTACAGGTAAGTAGTGATAGGACAAGAGGGAGTGCCTGAAAGTTGTGCCAGGAGAGGTTCAGGTTAGAAATGAGGAGAAATTTCTTCTCAGAAAGTGATTAGCATTGAAATGGGTTGCTCAGAAAGGTGGTGGAGTCATTGTCCCTTGGGGTGTTCAAGGAAAGGTTGGATTAGGTACTTGGGGACATTGTTTAGTTGTTAATATAGGTGGTAGGGGGACAGTTGGACTAGATGATCTTGGAGGTCTTTCCAAGCTTAATGACTCTATGATTCTATGAAAAATGCTGCAAGCTCTGACTCTCTGGAAAGAAGAACTAGAACAGGACCTGTGCAGTAAAGCAGCTGTTTCGGCCAGACATTAGCCACATGCATATACAGTTGTCAATATGCTCTACCTTGTGGTCTATGCAAGCCAGTCTTTGTGTGTGCCCTGATATCCTGAATTGTAGTAGGATACTGGGATTAAGCTTGATACAAGCATAAATGTGATCAAAGTCATAATTGTCTTGCTGGTCATTGCTTTACAGTGTGATTTAGCCAAAACTCATTTGCTTTTGACTAGTTATGATTAAAAATCTCTAACTTGCTAGTGCTGTGTAGGAGGATATTTTTAAGGAAAAAAACTACCCCTCCATGATATAGTTTAAATAGTAGAATTACAGAGGATTTGGGAAGGTTCTTCTTAAGCCAGAAGAGGGGTGAGATGAATAATATATAATATAAAAGGAGGAAATGGGTGGAATTAATGAGCTCCAGGTTAAACAGAAATTAAATCCTTGGTAAAATACAAAAAGAGCTTTGCTTTTTTTTTTTTTTCTTCAATAGTTTGTATGGAGTAACTTAATTTCTGTAGTATTAACTTTATTTAGAAAGGGAAAGTTTTCTTTTCCTAAATACCTTCAGGCTTTTGGCACTGATTATTGTACCACCTCCATTCTGTACGAAACCCAGTTAATTCAGGTATGAAAGATACTGAAATGCAGAATGTTGTTTTTCTGGATGGACAGCATAGTGCAGGGACACTGACATGTTTGTCAGGATCAGCAGGATTTTTGTGAGAACTGTTTGTTTATAGAAAAATGCAGTTTTACTTCACTAAAAGTATTCATATTCTTCATTTGGGCTTGGGTAGTAATTTTGCCCAAACAGCTGCCTTGAAGTTCCAGCGTTCCCAAAATATTTTTCTTCTGCTTGTTTAAATTCTTGATACTTGCCTCATAAAGTGGGTTCATTACTGCTGAAAAAGCTGGCAAAGAGGAGATGGTTCTTGTACCCATCCTTGTGCTCTAGAATGCTTGTGGTTAGCAGTGTCCTGAGAATGGACACTGCTAATGAGACCTCATTCAAATGCTCCAAATTGGAGAGGGTTTGAAAATGATATATCCCATAGCTCAGAAATTGTGGTAACCCCTATGCTATGTGGCACGAGCTAGGTGCAGCCAATATGTCCTCTGGGGGCCCACCAGAGACTGATCTTTCTCATGGAAAGATCCTGAAGTGGGATTATTAATTTCAAATACCAAATTCAATCAAAAATAAACTTTTAAAATCCTTCCACCCACTCCCACCCCTCAACTGTTGGCAGAACGTCCTTTTAGGTTTACTAGGAATATTTTGGTAATGAATGAAGGTGAAAAGCATTAAATTGTTTACAAGGTTCATGACACTTAATAGTAAAAGTGACATGTAATAAAATTTGAAACACGTTCCAACTCAGTCTCTGGTTTTTCTTACCAGGGAGTGTTGCCTCACAGGAGCATGCTATAATACATAGAGGAAAAATAGGACTTTTTGTATAAATAAGATTTTCAGCAAGAAATTAATGGCAAATATTGTAAAATAAACATTTAATCAGAAAAAATAGCCTGATTCTAACTACACTTCAGAGACAAATATCATGCATTAGTGTAGATTTAGTTGCAGAAAACTAATTAAATACAGAGGAGATGGATATTATTCAATGCCTTCACCAGAAATCATGATCTAACAATGAAAGTGCATCATTCTCCTGGTTAACTTCAAGGCCAAGGAAATAGATATGTATCACATCAGCGAATATCTTTGGGTATCACTTGGAAACAACAGAAAGAATATGTATATTAGGTCCAATGTAACTAATGAGCTCAGTGTATATGTATGAAATCTCATGACAAATTGAGTAGACTGTCACTAAGTGAGGGAAAAGGTTAAAAAGACACAGGAAACTGTTAAATAGTGATGCTTATAACAAACAAATAAACAACCCCCCCAAACAGAAAAACAGCCAAAACGCCCTCAAATAAACAAACACACCCCTAACCTGGCTGATTAGCAATACTAATATGGGTGAACATAATTAGGGAATAAGGATAGACAGAATCTCTTAAAACAGCTCTTATTTTTTGAGTCCTGTAAGAAGTAAAATTTTACCTTTATAGTATTTGTTGATTTTTAAATAGTGTAAGGAAGATTAATATTTGGCCATATGTTTAGTACTGTAAGTAAAGCTAATTCTTCAGGCTTTGAAAGTCAGTTTTTAATCTAAATTAAACCAAAATACCTTCTGTTGATTTGGTATTCTCACACTTTTGGGTCCCACTGAAAAAGCAGTGCATTAAAGACATTTGTTTCCTCTAAATGGAAGAGGAAATGAAAAATGAGCTTCCAAGGAATATTTCCAGAGACACTTGTGACCAACTTAATCATGTCTACTGTGAATTTTAATAAACTAATGGTCCACTAATAATGCATCAAGTTATATAGTTAATTAAGGTTAAGTAGCTATTTAGGACAGAGAGGTGTACCTTTTGCTTTCATAGCGTTAGAGTGGTTAGTGAAAGCCTCTAGTTAGGAATTTGCTTTTTTTCCACAAGCTCTTTTACTTGATATTAACCAGGTGCAAGTGATATCACTTGTCTAAACAGATAGCCTGCCAGTGCTGCTGACACACTGGACTTGCTAAATGAATTAAATGTTCATTTAGAATGTAGGTTACAAGTTCTATCTCCTCAGTGTCTTAGCTTCAGGGAGTTAAGGCTGCAAATCTGTGATTTGCTATAGCATAGCTTGTGATGCTAATTTCTTAGGCTACTGGTTTGACTCATAGAGACCAAACCAATCAAAGTTTCATATTTTCCCATTGTTTTTTCAAACCAGTGAACTATGGCACAATTTCAGTTCAATGGTATTGAGGTCAGTAGAATCTAGAAACTAACATGAAAGAATCTGAGATCAGACTAGTAACCAAAGTGCTCAATCATTTCACCAGGTAATGAAATACACGAGGTACATTTAGTTTCAAAAATACTAAAGCTGGATAGCAACCTGGGATCATAGCACCTTTGCACAGCCTTGCAACCCCTAACTTCATTAGACTCTCCACTTTAAAATAAGTACTTTGTCCATCTGAGAGGTCCTGGTCACTTTTTGAAGACAATAGTAAACTGACATATTTTAATGCAAAATATTAACCTTGATCTCAATAACATTGAACTCGTTTGTATCTGGGTGTAGTGCCACATGTAATTTGATTCATTGCAGTAGCAAATAGTAAACTGGAAAGGTTACTTTCCTGTCAAGAACACTGGAAAGATGCTTAGCTGAGGAAGTTCATACTGGTGTTTTGCTCCGTTTTTTGAATTACAGTAAAGGAAGTGGTCTCATCTGGGTGGGCTTTATTTGGACCATGATGGGAACTCTGCCAGGTCACAAGATCTGTTTCTCTTAAAGATGCTGGGTTCATCTAATTCATTTCAGAGAAGTCTTTCATAATTAGCTGACTCAGACACTAATACGATCCAATCCAGATGAGGGGAGGGGAAATGGTGAAATAGCTTGCGGAGCTACAGCTTCCCTCTCTGATTTCTTTAACTCTTAAAAGCCCTTTATTCATTGTGACTCTAGGCATGGATGAAGATGCTAACTTTAACTTTGTCTTTAACTTTCTAGCACTGTAATTTAGAAAGGATTATAACTATTTATTATTAACTGACTGACGTTACAAGGAATGTTTTGCAACGGCTTCAAGTAATGAGACAGCATGAGAGCTGTAGCTATTGGGAGCTTAAATGATTACTTAGCTTACTTTATAAACAATTGATTATACTAACTTGTGTGATATGTATTGTATGCCTGCATTTTATTTCACGTTTTTTACTTAAAGCAGAATTCACAGATACTAAAATTAGATGAATGAATACAACAGATTTCCTAAAACTAACCTGCTTCATCAGTGATCAGTGGGACATCAGGTGAGCCTCTTGGGCATGCTTTATCTTCCATATGGTGTGGTACCATTAGTATTCTCATGACTTAGGTGACTCTTCTGGTATTTCTATCTTCAAACATATCTTGAGCATAGTGGACTCTGAAAAAGGTTATGTAAGTTCTGATGAATTAATTCTTTTAAAAATTAGTAGAAGCAGAAGGTATTCAGGTAAGTGTCTGGACACAACTTATTCCCACTTACCCGCAGGTCTCCACAGTGATTTAGAAGACACTGTTTCTCAGAGAGGAGTGATACTACAGTGGAAGATGTTTGCATAATCTCTGGTATGAGAGCTGGTTTTCTTTTTGCATCCAGGAGTAGGGAGTCCTGGAAGAAGGGAGAAATGTTTCATACACAGAGAAAGGAGAAACTGATAATGACTGGTTCGGGTAGTTGTGGTCCAAATGACACCTGAATAGTGGAGTGTCCTTGAGCATCATTTAGTCCATGCTATGTGTTGTGCATGTGATGCTACTAGCTAAGAAAACTGTGTTGAATTAGTTAATTTAATAAGTCATCTGGCTTGCTAGAAAGGAAATGAAAAAGGGAGAAATCTGAGGAGCTGAAGTACTGCTGGGAAAGTAGCAGTGGGAAGCAGCAGTGTTAGGGGAAGAAAGAATAAGAGGAACTTTATTATATTATTAACATATTTGTGAATAGAGCAGATATTGAGTAGTATTGCACTCAACACAGTTTGTGGCCTTTAGCAGAAAAGATATTAGCTTGCCTTGGGCTGAAAGGCTACTGCATATTTTGTTGTTGCTGGCTGGAAAGGAAGCTGAGGACTTGAAAAGGTGGAACTAGGTGGAATCTGTCCCACTACAGTCTTATTCAGCCCTGCAGAATTTTGTAAGATTTTTTTTTTCTTGGGCAGGCAACTTCAGTGGCGAGAGTGAAAGGAAAGGGGAAAGTAACATGGTCACTGCAATCAAAAAGCAAATGCAAAAGCCAGAGCCCTCTAAATCACGAGGCTTGTGTAAGAAAAGTAGAGCATGTAATTCCTGGAAACTTAAATCTAGAAGACAGGCAGTTTTTCTGGGCTCATATGATTCAACACCTGACAAGAGCAGATGGTATCCAGCACTTTCCTGCTTTCTATCTAATACATACTAATAATACTCCCCTATTAGCTATTTCTCATGCTTTTTGCAGGTTCTGTGTTGCTCAATTCAACAGCAACAGTGATAAAAGCTGCTTTGGTGCTTAAGTGCTTGATTTAACTGCTTTTAACAATTAATTATTAATTTTTCTCACAAAGCCATTTCTAAGCCACACATTTAGCTAGTGTGGTTCCAGGGTAAGAGAAGTACATGCTATACATGAACATGTTCTACAAGCTACTTCTAAGATGAAGTGTCATGCTTGTAAAGAATTGCAAAGCTCCATGTCAGAATAAGGATGCAGTTTGAAATCTCCTAGAATAATCTTCTTTAGGAAAGAGTGTGTGAATGACTGTGAAATGTATATGCTTTTCAAGCAAACAGGACAGCTGCTAGGCAGATGTGGAACTTCCATCCTTAAATAATGTGCAAGTGTTCACATTGTATGGGGCCTAATAATTGGTATATTTATTCCATTTTCTGAAAAGTTAATATTAAAAGACGGTTAGTGTTTACAGATTGTCCAAGAACAGAGGACAATCTGCAATAAGGGACAACAAATCTCATATAATTAGGCATTGTTTAAAACATCTGCTCCCATTTAGGGTTTGGAGTATCCTACATCTGTTTTACGCCCTTTTTTATGTAATTGTTTCCCTTATTCAGTGTTAAGTAAAATTTCTGATTGGTGTCTAAACTGTATTAGTTATAATGAAATTTCCCTCAGTACTAAGACTGTGAACCATAAAATTGTAGAGATCCTGAGTCAGAAACCTTGTGATCTTGCATCATAAATATTTATCACTTTTTTACTTTTGTATGAATTTTATTTTTTTCAGGATATTGCCTTATGAGAATGTTTTTTAATCTCTTTCTCAAACAGTCCTGTATGATTGGAGAACGAAAACTGTATCAAACATGAAAACTGTGAATTTTGTATTATCACATGTCACTGGGTAGCAAGGTTTCAAGATAACTATCAGTTAAAACAATATTTTTACAAAATGACAAAATCATTAAGTGGGAAGTTTTCTCTGAAAGTTTTGGTACAATTCCCCATGCTCAAAGCAGGGCCAACTCAACAATGCTCAGGTCCACGTCCACTCCTGTTCTTAATATATCCAAAGGATGCTGCAAGTATGGCAGGAAAGTTTTACTGTGGGAGCCAGTGTGTTGTTTCGTGGCACTTGGCACAAAGTAGTCTTTCTTTGGTACTTGGTCCCGATTAAAGAATGACACAAGACTTGCTACTTTAGCACTGCTTCTTCCTCTTAGCACATAGTGTTACCCCATTCCTGTTTCTCATTTTGCTCTGATGGCAACCTGTTTGCAAGCGTTGTTTACTGTCATCTTAACGCTCAAGAAAAACATTAAATACCTCATGATGGCCTGCCTTTCTCTAAAAGAAATAGGCATCACTTCTGCACATTCTGCAATCTCCTAAGAGATGACTGGCTGTCTCTACATGCTACTTATTACTTAGGCTTTAAAAATCTTTTTTATCTTTTTCTCCTAGTGTATTTGGGTAGTCTGCTGTTAGGCTGGTGTCCCATTTTAAAACTATTGAGCTCTGTCAGCCTCCTTAGATTTGGTTTCTTCTTGTGGAAAATGCTGCCTGTCACACTTACCAATCCCATGTAATGAAATAGGATATTCATCACCATGTATGTAATCTGTATATACATCCCCATTTTTCCTGCCTTATCTGTGGATAACAAAACCAAACAGTACTGACACTTCAATGTTATATGTTGCTGAACAACCCCCAAAAATCTATGTGAACTACATTTGCAGACTACGTTAACTAGGCTTATGCTCACCATCATATTTCACGGAATTTTTTGCAAGCAAAGTAGCCAGAACCTTAGATTTGAAAAGAACTGGGTTTTTGATAGGAGACAGGAGGTGGAGTGAGATGCTGGTATGGGATATTGTCAGTGCCAGACCTCTGTTAATTCAGTTTATAATGTGTGGGACAGTTAATAAGCATCCATAGCTGGTGGGGACGCAGAGCGATACTGTGGATGCTGGGAGAAGATGAACAGCTCCTGGAATTTAGTGTTTCAGTAAATTTGCTAGCTCTTCTGGCAGATAATTTTTCCTAACATAAAGAATTTTGAAAATTGCTCTGTAATGAGCCCATGTCCAAAAATATGTATCAAATAATTTCTCCCAGGTTTAAGGAATTTAAGATGGCAAAATTAAATTTATTAATTAAGATTAGATAAAATATATTTTTTAAAGGCCATGACCCAGTGGTCCAAATATACCAACAGCATGGGTAGAGTTCTACTGTTAATGAAACCATATTTGCTTACAGATTTTGTTCAGTTTCTAAGTCAATAATAAGAATATTTAACTACTAGACTGGGAAAAGGCAATGCATTTATTAGAGAACAGAAAAGCAATAGCTCATCTTGCTTATATTTATTTTGCTCTGCCTACAATATCCATGTTTTCTAAGAGGAAAAAAAACTCCTGTATTTCTCATGTGATAAAAGTCTGGATTTTTATGGAGCAATGTGTCCTTCAAGGGAGCATGTGTTCTGTAAGGATATTTATAAAACTAATAAAATGGTTTGCATCAGTATTTTTCACCCATTCTGCATGTGGACTAGAGTTAAATTGTGTATCAGACTGTGATTTCTGGCCCCTGCTCTCTCCTGAAAATTACCTGGAAATGATGGGGAAAAGAACAACCTGACATAGGCCATAATCATGCCATTTAAACGTGTACAGTGCAAATTCTGAAGGAGACAGTGTGGGGACCTCCATTTTTGGAGCTTCCAGAAGTTAGGGGAGGAACCGACATCTAAACTTCATCATCAGCAAGACTTCTCACATGGTATCTGACCTACAGAAATGGAGACGATAAATCTTCACAGAAATTTGTCACTTGCTGAGAGGGAAAGAGCAGCGGCCTTCTGTCCTGCAGCAAGAGTGCTGTGGTGTGTGTTGATTCTGCAGCTAAGGAAACAACACAAAAGCATGGGCTCTTATACGTACACTCATGAAAGAGACTCTCTTTTCTTGGTAGATCAGTATTGGTTTGTTCCTTTTATTGTTACAAGAAATCTAATCTAATCTGCTTCAAGAAGTTGGAAAATCCTGCTTCAGATGCAGTCTGTTTCAATTTGTGAATTTTCTTGACAATCTCTTCACCTTTTTCTTTTCAGACCTCAGGTTTAAGTGGTTAACATTGCTCTGCCACTGCTCATAAAGAAGTGTGGAAGTCTGAAATGTGGCTGGATATACAGGGAAGTAGAGGTGTGTACTCAACACTTCTGAGCTTTGAGAAAAATCTCTGATTCAGCTCAGAGAGATAGAGGAGCTAGGTGCTTATTCATACAGGTAAATTCCAATGGAGAGCAAGAAGCTAAGGGTACTTAATCACAAGAAGTTTGCTCACCTCTCACATACAGCTCCAGAACATTAAAATAGCTGTAGGACAACAATAGAAAATACAGATTTATGAACATAAAAAGTGCTACAGAACTAACATTTCTAAACTCATTATAGAGGCAGAAGGATTGAATAAAATTTCTGTTATGTTTAAAACAAGCATACCGCTTGGTACACATATGAATAACTATTTTTTCAATGCTTTTGTATTGTACAAAAGTGAAAGCTGCCAAAGTATATTTGCATAACTGTAATTTCACCGAAACAAACAATCCCAAATTCAAAACTCCAACAAAAACACTATTTTAATACAGCATTGTTTTTTACTTAGAGCACTGGTTTTCTACTATTTGTATGGCAAAGAAATGCATTAGAATGGACCTGTATGGATGCCATCCCTTGAGAGACAGGTTGTCTCTAATTATTGTGTGCCACCAGCAGGCTTCTTGGCTCTCCATCCATTGAGCTGCACAACTTCTAGGTCTTTGGGTTTTGTTCAAGTCCTAAACTCATACAAAATGTCTTAAATCCTGGTAAATTGCTAGAGAACAACTGTTATATTTCCCTTGGCTGTGATGAGATTATATGATTTTTCAGTGACTAAAGAACGGGCCTGCTACCTACTTTTGTTTCTAAACCACGCTGTACCACTTGTGAGTTCAACCATGACTCATTTATTGACTCTTCCACTTTCACGTCTTCTTTTATTTGTTTCATATAGGCTGCTATTCATGATGCTGTAATGCATAGCATCCCACCTCCGTATCTCTCCTCCTTGAAGTCACTTTCTGTTCTAAACCACTGCTGTGGTTCTCATGGGAATGCTTGTTGTACCATTGTCCTTCATGCACAAATAGTTCAGTAGCTGTACCCTGTGTAATTTAAATTTCATTCATCAGAAAACTTTGAACTGATTTCCACTCCACTTTGTGGCATTCCCTCAACTTCAAACATTTCTCATGGTAGGACATAAAAAGTGTTATTGGCAGTATTGTTGGAGAAGTCAATCTTAGGGTTTTTTTTTTTCAGACATTTTGGTATTAAATGTAAGAAAACTCTGAAAGTACATCATTCTACATACATGGCTGCAGACCGGCCTGTTTTTAAGACATCCCAGGATCAGGATGGGAATGACAAACTGCCCTTAGTAGAATGAAAATATTTTCCTTTCTCCAAGGGTGAGATGGAAAAGCACTCTTTTCTTTTTTAAATTTCTACTCCAACTGCCAAGCCTTTCAGATAATACTATTGTTCTCATAGCACTAAACATCCACAGAAAGCTTGGATGGTTCTAGACAGTGGCTTCTACCAGTCCTACTGATATCAGCCTTGAGATTACTGTTGCTCAAAAAAAGCAGATTTGGTAGAACAGTATCCAGCACTGAAGATATGACATCCCCTCTTCAGTAATTCTGGAAACAATGCAGTAAAGTACAATTGCACAGGAATAACTACCATGTGGTGGTGAGAGCATGCTGTGAACGTTTGTCCAGAGAGTGGTGCTCTGATCTCAGCTAACCCTGCACATTCCTGTTTCATCAACCCTGTTGCCTTGGGGCTCTTGCAAATTCCTGTCTTAATCTTTAGCCTCACCTGGCGACACACCCCAGAATGTGGAGATTTTCAGGCAAGGAGTGGGATTTACTCATGAGGAAACAACTTGAAGCATCCTATTCTAAAGTGAATGCAGAAGAGGCAAAGAGGAGGGATCTGCCTTACTATCAAAGCTACAAATCAGATGACTGAAATGAAGTTGCAAAGATAATCTTGCTGGTTTAGTAAGAGTGGGAGTATAGTTATGAATGAGCATTGGGTTCATCCTGCTTTTGCTGAATATTAGCTTGAGAGGTTTGGCAAGAGTAAACTGTTATGGACGAAATTGCCTTAATTTAGCCGTCTGTAATGGAAATCACAAATGGGGGAGACTCAGGGAAGTGTGTAGTCTACCTTGAGGAAATGCATTAATTTAGAGGTAGAAATTTGATTTTGTTCTTTCAAGTTATATGTGTGTGTAGTATTTGTGAACTTGTAGCCTTTTACTATTTTTTGCTTATGTTCTACCCTTTTTTGCAGTCTTCTCTCTTACGTGTTTTTATTATTTATTAATGTTGCCTCTGATTTTGGGTAGCAAACTCTTTAGGAAAGGCCCATTTCATTGCTCTTTAATCAAGGCTCTTGTCAAATTTATAGTTGTGCTAAAATACTCAAAACTGTCAGAAACAGCTATATTAAACTTGATGAGTAATTTGATGATACTTTTCCTCAAGTACAGCAGAACTATGATTAGAATCCCATGGGTTTTAAAACAAAAAGGCCACCTTTTTCAAGGGCACTGAGATTAAGAACTCTTTTTCTGCCTTGGAGCACTCTTGCAAATTAGGCTTTGTTCAGGGCTTAATACCTGAAAAGAGTCTAATCTGTACATTAAAATTAGCTGCTGTTAATCATGGGGTTGTAACCCTCAATTACTGTACCTGCGGAAGTTTGCTGGGTGCAGCTAGCTGTTGGTTACAAGGTGCTGTGTACAGTTTTGGGTTTTTTGGTTGGTTTGGTTTTGCTTTTTTTTAAAATTTAGAATCTGTCATTTCCAAAGTCTTATTTTCAAATTATACCACAGACTTTGAGACAGCTAGTGGGAAAATGCACACTGTTTTTGGGAGGAACTTTACATTTCTTTTGGACCCTGGGTCTTGCTCGTAGGCAGGAGACCCAGTTTCATGAGAGAGTTGTTTGAGCTGTGATACCTAGGTGCGACATGAAGCTGGGAAACACATGGGTGTGGTATTTCTTCTTTTTCAGAAGAAATATCCATGAGAGCTACATTTCTCTGCTAGTCTAACCGTTCTGCCCGGTTCCCCAGCTGGTTAAGCCTACTGCATTACATGACAATGCTGGAACATGACTTTAGATCTAAAACAATTGATGAACTGACTCATAACACTAATCGTTTTAGGTCTGAAGTAATGTTCTGTTGTGCCATAATGAAGATGACTCAACATGGTTTCTCCACGGAGAGCATTTAAGAGGATAAACTTTTACCCTTAAGAGAGTCTTCTCTATTTTTCTCTTATTTCTTAAAGTTCCATGATACAAAAGACATGGAATTTAACTGTTAGTGTTTGATTTTCTTCTCATCCAACTATGTACAAGGAAGAAAGAAAAATAAATAAATTTTAAAAAGAGCAAATCAAGACACCAGAAATGCTGGCCCTAAATCCTAGGATTACCTTACATTTTTATACTGGGAAATCACATTAAGCCACTCAGATTGCCAGTGTCCTTATAGTCCTAATCAGATCTGCAGCAAAATGTTATTATCTCATGTTTAATAAGTAGCCACATCCAACCCTCATCCTGTTCCCTTTCAGTGAACCAGAGATCTTTCTTAACTACAGGCCTTTCTTTCTCATCTACGAAGGAAGAAAAGTAGCTTTAAGTTAAAGAAAGGATTGAAGTGTAGCATTTATCATATTCACAATGAATTTAGCACTGGGAGGATCTGGATATCCCAGTTGATATTTAGCCCTCAATTTCTAAGTGGTGCATCAGCTCTTGCAAATCTTTGAATTGAAGGGTGCACTCCAAGCCTTTGACTTGCTACCCATGGCTCATTGTAAAGCAACAGCACCTCAGAGAAGGTGGATGGACAGCAACAACTTTTTTTTCCTAAAACACTTGCCTAAAACTCAGATTAAGGCCGCTGTTCCTAGCCCCATTGTAATGCTTAGAAACTGTGATTAGTGCCACTGAAACCTAACCTTTGGGCTTCCTTCTGCCTCTCACTGGTACTGTGCACTTGGTTTCCTATGGTTGGTTTGAATTATTTCCTGCCCTCAAAAATTAGCACTAATCCTGGATCTTTACCTGACAATAAAGGAATCCTTTACAGTAACCTATTTGTTCTGCAGAAAGAAAAAACCTGGACAAATCCAGGTGTCTGTTTCTATTGACTTGTTTCCAAAAGCTTCCTTCCACAACTTACACTAGAACTGTTCTTTATTAAGTAAGACAGCCTTTGAGAATTTAAAACCGCCGTGTGATTTTGTTTCAGTTTTCTTGAGCTGTTGATGGGAAAATCAGTTTTCCATTTACCCTTCCCGTATTGCACATAGGCATGTGTTGTGCAGAGTAGCTGTTAACCCACAGCTTTAACTCCACATTGTGCTCTCTCTGCGCTCCTCACCTTGGTTACTGACAGATGTTCTTCATGCCTACTAATGCCTCCCTGCCACTCCCACCTGAAGTCCTCCTGCCTGCAGCCAGTTCACTCTGAGTGAGCTACCAGTGGAGTGCACACATTATGGGCCAAGTCTGCCGCTGGCATTAACAGGCAAAACTTCTGTTTATGCAGATTTCCCTGCCACTGGCATTAACAGGCAAAACTTCTGTTTATGCAGTTTTCCCTGCCACTGGCATGCTGAGGGGCACAGTGTCTTTCTAAGTACTGGTTAGACTGTTCAAGCACCAGGATTTTTTTTTCTTCTGCAGAGAAGACAGCAAGCTGAGCCCCTGTAAAACTGTAAGGGCCTCCTAGATGCAACTGCAAAGACAGAGAATTCTGTAGGCAGCTGTCATAATAAATAAATTGTAATGAAGAAGTGGGACTATGAAGGTATAGCTGTGCTGTCATTGGACAGCAGAGAATGAAAATAACAGAAAATTTGTAACAAGCACAGCTTGGGAGAATGAACAGGAGAAGGGACATTAAGGCACAGACAGTCTTAGCTGTGTCCTAAGGAACAGCCATGGTTTTTGGTTTCTTGGGTAGATATGTCTCTGTGGTGTGTTGAGGATCTATTATTACCTGAAGATTGTTGTAGAGCCTTGTAGTAAAAGTACTATTTTTCCTTTTAAGTAATTTCCGAGTGTTGTGATTTGTATCTCATAATTTTCTTGTTGCCCACTAAGATAAATTTCATGCACCACACTGCTCATACTATCTTTCAAACAGATGGAAGTAGCAGCAGGAATTTGTTCTAACACAAAGTATGCTGTTTTACTTGAACACAATGGTTAATAGGGGAACTTGCTCATTTCTATTTTCTTTGATGATTTAAAAATCTCTGTCTCCTGTGTCAGTTATTTCATTCATTTGTGTAACTTCTATAGCATCAATCTTGCACGATAGGTGATGTACAGCATTTAAAATATGTTAATTTTTAAAAAGCAGAACAAGGTGCCCTTCCTTTTACCTTAGCTGATGCAGTTTCCCATGTGGTGCGCTTGACCTAGCATGTCTGCTGCTGCGCTGGAGTCCAGCTTCCTTTCACTGTTCATCCACAGCCCCAGTGAAGTGCAGTTTCATAGAGATTAGAGGATCTTTTCCTAGAGGATATAGGATGGTAGAAGTTATTTCATGGTTAGCAAGGACCCTCAAAGCAGTGGCTTGTCTGCCTCGGGAGTACTTCTTAGCAATGGTGGCTCACCTGTCATTCCTTTTCACTTTCTGCTCCATACACAAAGCTTCCAGATTCCATGATGCAGATGACTGTGAACGACATGTTACCTTTCTTTCATTCTAGCCCCTTGCCAAAAGAACAGCAATCATTTTCTTTAAGCAGACATGGAGCAACCCATGAATAAGGACTGAACACATTTATTTCAGCTCATCTGTGGCAAGTCTCCTTCCTAACTAAAACCAGAAAGCATAACTAGTGACCAGTGCCCTTGAATTTATAGTGCTTTGTGCTTTATGACTGGAATGGGTTCTTGCTTCAAGGAATTTAATGTTAAATGAGACAGATGTGATATGGGCAATTAAAGAAAAAAAAAGCAAAAAAAAGCTGTACAACATGAAGCTAAAAAGAAGAGCCTTGCAGAGACATGCATAGCATAGCCTTCTCAGGATTGCTCCACATGCTGCACTTCTGATTGCTCAGTGTTCAGACCTGTTCTTTCTCAACAAAAACAACATGATTAGGTGTCAGCTGTGGTTCTGGGATGTGCAGAACCAGACAGAAAGAAAACTGACTTTACAAGGGCTGTGACAGAGTGCATAGTTTATGAAATAATCTGGGTAAAAATTTGAGTGAAGATGGTGAAATATTTGGTATATTCCTAATCTCTTGGCCTGGTGGTTCCTCTTCACTATGTTTTCTTATTTACAACTTGACCCAGGTAGATTAAAATACAGATATAGAAAAGTTCAAAACCACCAAATTACTGCTCTACCAGAACCATCTGCTTAAAGTTAATAACCCTAAATTAACGATAATGAATGCTATACACATTTAGCATTCAAACCATCTGATTTGGCTGCTTGATTCAAGGACCTTCTGCCCTTTCTGTCTCCTAAGAGAGAGAATTTGTAGCCTACCCACAAGGTTTATGAATTCCATTTTTGATATACTATGGTAAGGAGTGAATTTAAGAAACCAACATACTATAAGTGTTATGTAATTTATGTCTTTAGAAAGTAACATGTTCAGTGAAAGCTACACTGCCTAATTATAACAACAACAAAAAAGAAAATAGCTAAAATGTCTTTAATAATACAATAAGTATCTTTTCACATGTTTAAAATGTGTAACTATTGGAAAACTGGAACCAATAATCAGAATTCTAATTTTAGTGATATCAAAGCTGGGATTTCATTTCCTCTGTGCTGAAACATGAAAAATTAAGGGTAAGCATGATGAGTTTCTGCTGCAGTGAATTCTGGAACACATCATCCAGCAAATGTACACCTTTAGATGTGTTTAGCAAATGTGATAAGCTGTACATTTAGACTGATGACGTTTTTCCCCAAGGGGAACGAAAAAGAATGTAATAAAATGCTCTTTAGGATGTGTATGCTCCATAACATTTAATTGCAGTGCTGAGGAAACTAATAATTCTTTGGCCTATTTCTAGTACTTCAAATTAACTTGTTCAGATTTTTCCTGGTGAACAAGCATGCTTGGGCACTGGGGAATTCTAAATACCTAGCCATCAGAAAGCATAATCATTCTGATGATATACATAATTAACTCTTAGATTCATGAAATTCTAATTATTGCAGTTATTCTGTGGAAAATGACACTTCTGTCTTTGTACACCCTTGTATGGGTAAAATACAGTAGAAATCTTACACAGAGGCAGGCACCAGCGGCCAAGGGAGTAGAAATGTGCAGGACAACAGAAAAGTCAGTTCACAACAAACAACTGTCAGGTATAGAACCACAGACTCATAGAATGGTTTGGGATGGAAGGGACATTAAAGATCATCTAGTCCCACTCCCCTGCCATGGGCAGGGACACCCTCCACAAGACCAGGTTGCCCAAAGCCCCATCCAGCCTGGACTTGAACACTGCCAGGGAGGGGGCAGCCACAGCTTCCCTGGGCAGCCTGTGCCAGTGCCTCACCACCCTCACAGGAAAGAATTTTTCGCCTTATATCTAATCTAAATCTGCCCTCTTTTAGTTTAAATCATTAACACTTGTCCTGTCACTCCATGCCCCTGTAAACAGTCCCTTTCCAGCTTTCCTGTAGGCCGCTCCACATACTGCAAGGCGGCTCTCGGACTCCCTGGAGCCTTCTCTTCTTCAGGCTGAAGAAGCTCAACTCCCTCAGCCTGTCTTCATAGGAGAGGTGCTCCAGCCCTCTGATCATCTTTGTGGTCCTCATCTGCGCTTATTCCAACAGGTCTATAGAAAGATCAATAATCAATATGGTGCTCCATTTACTGTTAAACATTGCCTTTGCGAACTAGATATTCCATCCATTTTAGTTTAGAAATCTAGGAAAATGGGAAATACTGAATACACTGATAATTGAATAGTGAAAGAAAAATAAGATAAGATGAAAAAGCAAAGCTGGGTTAATGCATAACTCACTGACTGATTTAGAGCATCAAACCCCCTCCAAGTTCTGGATTTATTTGGCAAATTTCTTGAAATAGCTTTGAGCAAATAGGATACAGTGTTGGTTGTTGACTTCTGTTTTTTATTTTATCACTAAACAGACATAACTAATATGGATTTTTTAGGAACATTCAATGTTCAGTGGTACAGTTCTGCTTTCATGATGTCACTGTCATAACTGGCACAACATAAAGCCAATACAGAAAGTAGTTTCAGCCAGATGGTACCTCACTTTTACGCTTTTGAAGTTTCTTTCTCATCATTTTCTGTTATGTCTATGCATATATGAAGATGTCGATAATGACATTAGCCTTTGTGGTATTCTTAATACAAAAAAGTGGCCTGCCTATTCTATCTGAGCTGGCATTTCTTCCTCTATCACATCAACCCAGGGTGGGGGGTTTTGTTTATTTTTATGGTGTGGGTTGGGGTTTCTTTTTTGTGTGTGTGCCTTATGCACTATGTTATAGTTTTACAAAGGACTTAAGCCAGTCCATGAAAACAGCACATTTTTGGACAGGCAAACTAGTCTTTACATGATATTGTACACATCTTAATAAAATTTTAACTCCCAAAAATATAACTGAACTACAATTAATACGACATAATTTAATACAATTAAAGGACAGGAGATGGGCTGTGTTCTTAAACTTGGTTGAATATAGAGATAAATTTATAGCCACTATAATCAAGCTACTAGGAACAGTGATTATTTGAAATGTGACAGGTATTCATAGAAATCCCACTCATCAGAAAACATAGAGAAAGAAAAAATTCCAGCAATCTTGAGGACAGTGCACTGCTAAGATCTTTAAATTATATGTGAGTTTATAAATGAGCATAAAATCATGTACAGTGAAGTTTTGTGTCACTACGTGAGGAAAGTATTTCTGTCCAGCTCTCCTGTGTACTTTCAGCAGCAAACAGGGTGGATGGCACTGCACAGCTGGGTAGCACAGCTCTCGTGGAAGCCATCACACAGGTCAGAGGTGTGGGGGGCACAGTAAATCAGCTCAGGCAAGGGATAACTGCTGAAGAAAATTATGTCCTTGTGAGTCTGTGGGTGTTTAAGAAAGCCTTTAAATGTGTTTTGCATTGGAGCATACCTTCTTTATTGAACTGAGGCTAAAAAGGAAACAAAAGGGGAACTGTATGAGTTTGTGAAAGAAGGTGTTTGGAATGTGATTAAGTATTTTCTTCTCTCCTTTTCCCTTGTGTTCTCACACATTTCCTCAACTATTCTAGAATGAAATGCCGCCCCCAAAACATTGAATTTAGTGGCAGAACCCATGCATTTGATAGTGGGATCAGGATTTTCACTCCTGTGTTGCTTCACAAGCTAACAGTATTTACACACCCAGGAAAACAAGACCTCAAATGAGCCTTGCAGAAATCCTGACAAATCTTGCTGATTGTTCTTGCTCCGTTTCTTCTGTATTAACTCACTGACTGAGCTCAGCAGTGACCTCTTCATCAGTCATCAGAACCTAATGCTTTCAGCAAGTTGTATTATTGTCATAAATGCAGCCTGGAAATCACCAATTCCTGAATGTGTTTGATTTTTATTTTTTTTTTTTTCTGGTTTTAAAAGACCTATGTAGGGTTTCCTAAGTGCAAAATTCAACATGTTCTCTGGTGTTTTGTTCTGTGGTAGGAAGTGACAATAGTAGTGCAAGACATGATAATATTCTGGCTTTCTTTCCCACCACGTCCTCCAACATCTGCCCTTAATAAACAATACTGTGAGAGAAATGGTGCAGAACTGTTATGAGCTGTGTATGGACAATTTGTAAGCACAATAATATTATTGAATTAATGATGTTATAAAAACCTCAAACTGAAAAAACAAAAAAATAAACAAAAAAAACCAACAGAGGAATTTTGTCATTTTCACAGTCTTGGTATAATTCTGTCCTTCCAGGTGCTTAGACAGAGATAATATTTCAAAATGGATTTATACTTTGCATGTATTTGGTCTAATTGAGAGAAAGAGTGGAGCACTTCATTGCGAAGTTATGTAAAATATCAAACAATGTGAGAGTTTCTGCCTGTGAGTAGTCCAGAAAGTCACAATAAGTCAACATAGTGCATGTTTTTATAAAATTATAAGGCAGTACTTTTTCTCAAGACATAATAGGGTGTGAGAATACTATTACTGTAGGCTGAGTACCAAAAGGTAAGAAAGCCTGATGAGAAATGCACAGCATGATAAAATAATTCTGTGTCAGAAATCTGACATCTCATGTAAATGGAAAGGCCACACTGGCCTCCTAAGTGCTTCATTTCAAGTGGGTTTCTTTTGAGGGATGCTTAGACCTTGACTCAGACTTTTCTGGCTGTGGCATTTGTTAATTATCTAAAAGGGTACATCTCTACACATAAGAATCACCAGGTACCGCATCCTTATCAAAAGGAAACACTGATGGTATGGTAGGCAGGAAAGACTCTCCATAATTGCTATCCTAAGGTGTAAAGGATAAAGCCTATTAATAAGATTTATTTTATATAGTACATTGCATCTTGTCAAGTGACAGCATTGATATTTTCTCAGATAAATTAGTAGAGATACCAACTTAACAAAAGTTTATAGACTGAGAGAACTGAAAGATTCTCTACCTAAACAGACCAAGAAATAGAAGTGTTTTGGGAACATTTTAGTATGTTTCATTCAACAAGCCAATCTATTTAAGAAAACATTGATGTAAGATCACAATAACAGACGATGAAGTAGTACAGTAATTTAGATGTTGCAATATATCTTCAGCCCTTTAATAAAAGGTTGCTAGAGCACTAGACACCCTGTTGACACAACAAGTTAATTCAACAGGGCACTACTGTTGCTTAAAGAAGAGGTACATAGCATGACCAGATGGGCCCACTACTACATCAACAAGTAGATTGCTAACCCCATGCTGAATTCACCCTACTTGATATGCTTTTCATAGGAATAGACAAGCAGTATAGGCAGGTTACAGATTCCTAGATACATTGCATCTGGAAGGGAATGATTTAAAATATGTCACTTTCCATTTGCCAGAAAGTGAATGATTTTATTTCTTCATAACTTGGAATTCCAGGCACTAATATATATCAGCTGAGTTTCACCTACAAGGATGGAAGATTTCAAAAGTGAATGAATTTAGTACTAAATGATCCAGGAGTATGGGAGAGAGTCAACATCAAGTGTCAAGACTCACAGACTCTTAACATATGTAGATTTTCAGTTTGATGGGTTTTAATGGCAGTTTGTTCCTTTATAACTCAAGATGAATAATTTATTAACTCAGAGACTTGACCAAAATTTTGCTTGCTATTGACTGTATCTATCCATATAATGGTTCAGTAAAAAACCAGGGGTGTTTTTTTTTAAGTTAACATCTACTAGCAGACAGATGAAAATCCTTTTATTTAAAGGACAAGGCAGGGAACTGATATGAAACTTACAAAGTATTTCCTTTTAAGATGGCAAAAAATGCTAATCAATATCCTCTGGTCATTTTGTCAACCAAGTCAGTCAGAGGCTGTTCTGTAAAAAGTAATCTAAATAACCAAGTTGTAGGTCTGCAATAATTTATCTTTGTAGTTATAGTTTTCTCACTGTAGAAGCTTTCAGCAAGTTTAGATTACATTTCACATGATTTTCCTGGTTATAGCTGCTTCCTTAAGGAAGCACATGTCATGTGAACATAGTAGCTGTATGGTGAACTGGTCTTGCCTTAAGAGGTGTTGTAGTGTTATGCCAGAAGGTATGTATATTACACATAGAACATGTCTATATTCCACCCATCCACTGTATTGCTCCTAATAACGCATATTCACCAAAGCATGTCCACTGGAAGTCCTGATTAGGACTCTGCAAAACTATACCAGTGACTGGTCACTTGCAGCTGCAGCAATGTTTTGCAGCTAATTTTTTTTGTTTATAGCTACAGCTGCATTGTTCTTCTGTACCTTTCTCTGGTTGATACTGCTGTTACCTAGTGCTAGTGAAGCTGTTTGCATGCTGTAACCAGGACACCTTTTGGTCAAAGGGAAGAGGTTTGTTTTTATTTAATTTTTTTTTCTTCATTATAAGCCAACTTTTTAAGTTCTGATAGTTTTATAGATCTCTTCCACACATTTTTCAGGCCTTTAGCATAGTTCCTAAATGTGGATTCAAGGCTGAGTGTCACTTTAGAATTAGTCACTATGGCAGAAATACAGACAAAATTGTGTCTTTATTCTTGCACAGACCTCTCCACAAATATAATCATAGAAAAGCCAGGTTGGAAGGAACCTCAAAACATCATCTGATCTAACCTTTTGTGGGGAGGAGAGACTAGATGAGACTATCTAGTACTTCTGAAAATTCGCAGCAATGGGGACTCTACTATGTCCCTGGGGAGACTGTTCCAGTGAGAGATCTTACAATGAAAATATTTCGTATGTGCAGATGAAACCTCTCCTGGTGCAGGTGCAAACTGTACCTGTTGTCCTTTGTCTTCTCCATGTGGCTGCTTGTGAAAAGAGAACCTCCATCCTTTTTGTAGCCAGCCTTTAAGTACTATAATATTGTGATGAGGCTCCTGAGCTTTCTCTTCTCCAGGGAGAAAAGAACTAACTCATTCAGTCGTTCATTGCAGGCAAGGTTCTCTAGCCTCGTCATCATCTCCATAGCCCTTCTTTGGAGTCTATCCAGTTTGTCTGTGTTTCTTGAAATGCAGGCACCAGAACCGGGCACAGTTCCAGGTGTGGTCTGACAAGTGCTGGGTCAAGTGGGAGGATCATGGCTCTATCTCTGCTAGTAATGGCCTGTGGATGCAGTCCAGGATCCAATTTGCTACTGTTGCTGGAGTAGCACATAGCTTGTTGTCCACCAGCACGCCTAAGTCCCTTTCATCCAGGATGCTCCCTGTCACGCAGATCCCAGACTGTACTGGGATATTATGTCATCTCAGGAGCAGGAGTTTGGCATAATATTTGTTAAATTTCATACAGTTCTTGCTAGCCACTCTTCCAGACTGTCCAGATCTCTCTGTGAGATGGTTCTCACTTCTGACATGTTCATCTCATCACCCAGTTAGGTGTTATCAGCAAACTTGGTGAGAGTGCTTTCAATCCCATCATCTAGATCATTTCTGAAGATGTTGTCAGTGTGGGACCCAGTATTGCTCCCTGGGGGACCCTGCTTGAGACAAATAGATCTGAGACGCACACGTATGGACTTCTTTTATGTTAAGAGTTATTTCAGTATTTGTGTGACTTCCAGGTACATTGAAAATCCCCAACAATAAATGCCTTTTAGAATTATTTTTTCCTTCCCTATGTTAAAAATACAGCTTCTGTAGCTGCTTATTTGTCTGCTCATGAGACACCTTCTATTTTTCTGAAGATACAAAATTTGAAAGATTTTTGAGAAGATTCTTGAGGAAGATTTGATTACTCTAATGATATT
The DNA here is from genome assembly GCA_020800305.1 of Porphyrio hochstetteri. NCBI lineage: Eukaryota > Metazoa > Chordata > Aves > Gruiformes > Rallidae > Porphyrio > Porphyrio hochstetteri. The sequence goes on along the minus strand of CM036938.1, from coordinate 76,658,054 downwards.
TGTGACTTGGCAGGGACAAGGAAATTTGTTAAATATTTTTTCTGTGTCTATGGTTGTATATTCTGAGAGACTGATATATATATGACATTTTCTTTTTCTTTTTTGATTTGATGATGAACAATCACTTATGAGTGCAGAACTGAAGTTACTTAATTTTGCCTCAAAACTTCCATTTAAGTGGAATCTGTAATTCCCCAGGAAAACTGTGAGAATCTTTAATTACTCTGAAAATTAGCAGACTTCATTTCATTTCAAAGTCTGACTTATCTAACCTCAGTTCCAGGCTCTGACTTTTATCTTTATTAGCAAGTTTTCATGTCTAAACATCTCATACAAGGTTAATGAATCATTCATTATAGTCTGTTATAACTGTAACACTGTGTGTTTACTAACCAGCATTTTTTTTCAGAAAAGGAATTTTAATATTAAACATCAATTCTATTTTCTTCTCCACAGTGTGTTTAATCTCATCTAGACTACCATAATTACTTGAAATTTGAGCACATGGTAAATTCTATTTAAAAGCATTTAAAATCAGTCCTTTTTTTACCCTCATTTGATGTTCTTGATCTCAAATACATGGATCTGATGTGTTTCTCTTTATCAGTGGCTTCCTCCTTCTCTTCTGTAACTTGGTGATCATTCAAAGCACTACTGTTTCACTATTGATGCCAAGTAATTGTGAAGGAAAGAGAACAAGAAAAAGAGTAGAAGGGAGAGGATACTTTCTTCAGCCTGGAGTTTGTTTTCTTGCCAGTAACAGTGTGGTTTAGTGCTCCATGGTACAAATCCATGCAAGTCATAAAAGACTGCTCTTTCTCTCTGGGAGACTGGTCTCTTACATTCTGTATGGATTTCGTGCTGGACTCTGTTGACTGTAAACTCTTTGCTGTATCTAGAAGATCTTGTCCAAAATTCAAACCTATTTTCCCTGCCAACTAGCCCACACACAGTCAGTCACCACAAAACCACATAGATCCTGTTGTAATGAGTAATTTGAATCTTGCGTTCCAATACCCATTACTCATGTTCTCTAGCATCTTAGCCTATCTTCATTCTGATGGGCAGAAAAATCTCATACATGGTGCAAAAAACTGGCCATAAGGAGGTGATGAATAGATTTTGTAGGTAAACTGTTGTGATCAAAACTTTGCTATTCATTTCAATGAAAATATATGTTACCGTGAGGTAGCATGATTATCATAAAGCAGGATGTAATGCTGGCAATTGTACTGTAGATGAGTCACAGTATCAACAGTAGTTGCTTCCATGCAGAATAAGGCAGACAGAACACTGTCCTCCATGAAAAGTGATAGCAACAAGGTGGCTACCAAGTGAATTTCTTTCCTGTGATTAGAACTTGCTCTGCAGCATGATAGTGAAATGTATTCCCAAAGAAAAATAATGTCTTACATAGAAATGATCCTGGGAAGTTTGAAAAGTGAAGAAAAGTGATACATAATGGAAGCAGGAAAAATTGTATCTCCAGTCAGCAAGTACTGAGAGTATAATGTGATAGATAGAATGAGTGAAGTGCAGAAGGAGCTTTTCCCTCACTTGCTGGCTCTGCTCTCTTGCTCTCCTCTTGTTAAAAGGTAAAGTCCTCCTCCCATAGAGGAGGCAGATTATATAAAATCTGCAATACTTGAAATTTCTTTGTTAAAATTGGTATGAATATGTGCTGATTGAAATGCACCGTGGCATTTGGGTTTTTTAAAATGGATTTAAAAGATCTATGATTTAATGCTATGAGGATTAGCAGAAATGCATTTTTAAAGATTGTTGGACTTTTAGGGCATTGTATATAAAGAAAACCAATTAGCTGCTGAATAAGAGTTCTGGCAGGCATTTCCTATCATGAGGGCAGTGATGTGCTTTGCCTCCATTTTCAGTTTTATCCCTTACTGCCTTTATTTCATTTAAAAGAAACAGGCAGACTCCTGAGGCAATATTTTCAGCTGCAGCTGTCCAGTCCTGCCATAATACCCATTAGTCTGAATGACGCAGAACAGAAGGTAGAACAAATGGATAAATACTTTGCATTGTAAAATACAATTACTTCAGATTCAGAATGAGACAGGGTGATTAACCTGAAGGAAATAAAGAAATATAAGATTTCACCTATTGAAATTACATTTTGGTTTGTAAATAACAAGTGAGGTACCAAGACATCCATGCACAGGCCTGTTTTCTACAAACTATAGGATACAGCTAGTGATTACTGTTTTTTCTAAAATACACTTGATAAAACAAAGCTATCATTCTCATTAGCTCACTTGAGTCATTGCAGTTTTAGAGGAGTTGGCAGTTAGAAACGTTGGTTTTAAAAATAGTTAGCCAAAACACATGCCAAAGTCTTGTATTCACAAAGCAAATGCCAAACCCCTTCTTTGCAGTGAGGAGACATGGCCTGTGGGAGAGGATGTAGTCTGGCTTGTCAGCATGAGGCAGCTGATCAGAAAAGGTGCCTAATAGCAAAGTCTGGAAAAGTATGTTTGCTTTTCCTTTTATTGACCCCTAAGGAAGAAGGCATGTGGCTTTTTCTCTTCCTCTTGTAATGCCTTTTTCCTTCAACAAATAAAAAGATCCTCCATTTCAGGAGGATATCTATAAAAAATTACAGTGGTCTTGGAGTTAAAATACTGTGACCTTAAAGACTGACACTGCTTAATTGCAGACCTTAAGATTGTCCTGATTACAGGATAGTTACAGATGCAAATCTTAAAGTTCAGACTGTAGCTCAGAGGAGATAGACAGCTAATGTGCAGTGACTTGTAACTCTGAGATAATTTGTTTATGTGTTGAACCTCTGGATTTTCAAAACAGTCTGGAATTTTAATGGAAGTGATATATGAAATTCCTTAGACTGATTTGAGAAGGGATAGTGGACCTTGGGGTATTTTCCCTGAATGTGTCAGTCTGAAAAGCAACCTTAGCAAAAAAAACCTCCTCCTGTCGTAAAAAGTCAAGGTGCAGCAGTGGAGGGATGTGTCTTGACACATCTGGTTGCTGTGGGGAGTGGTTGGCAGGGTGATATCCCAGTGTCAGAACAAACTTGCAGAGCTGCAGAACAAAGCCTCCTGACCAATGCCATGTTAATCTCATTTCCGAGAGTCCCTGCATTTGTGTCACAGGGTGAAACAGTGGTTTGCACTTTGGCAAGTGAAGTAAAACTTTTCTGGGGTATAGCTCAACATTATTTCCGGTGCACCCATCTTTATGAGAACATGTTTTTATTGGCAGAAACATTTGTATTTACATATAGATTATTACTAAAAGTCTGATTATCACTGAAGAACCACAGTCCTTGTAGTCAACTAAAGCCATCACCATTCCATGTTTCTTTCTCAGTGCATCCACTTTGATGTCTATCAGTCAGCTCTTCTAAACTGCTTGTTTGGCATGTTAAGGATATTGCATGCTGTTATTTTTAACCAGAATGTTGTGTAGAACCAATCAAAGCTTATTGGAACTTCAGGCATCTTCCCTGCGTGTTATACCTCCACCAAATCTGTAGTCTGATTGGCAAAAGCAGTTTCGTTTGACAAGATCTATTTTCTATAACACAATGTTTACAAGCAATAATTATATTCCCATCCTTTCATCTTTTATCTCTTGCATTCCGTATTAACTCATCTCCTACTTCACCTGGATTAATCAGGTGATAAGTATTTAGGCCATTTCCCCGCTGTTGTGAATAATTATGTGTAAGCTGTCAGCTTGTTCCTTGTTTTGTAAGGTATGTTTAAAAATAATATCAGTGTAATGTTCTTGGCTTCTTGAGTGGAAGTCCTGCTAATTTTAAGGAATTTATTTCCATTGACAATGCTGAACACAGCATCCTCTTTAATAACCTGTGAACTGGACAGGTCTATATCTACTTTCCTGTACCCTGCTGGCACACAAAATAAACCGAGGAATATGAACTGATTTGCCTTTTCTACTTAGTTCCTGCTCAGTGCACTGACACCATTGCTACAGTTTTTTTGGGTTGTTTTCTAAATAATTTACCTGCTTTTTATCCCTCCATGTCAGGGATTTACACTTGACTTCTTAATGTTACTGCATTTTTATTCATCACCAATCACAATTTTTTGCTAAGCATTGCTTGTTTTTAGTTCCAAATTCTGCTTTTATTTTCATGGTTTACTTTTCTGTGAGTAGCCAGCATTTTTTATTTCCTGAATGTGGTCAAGCCATTTAATCAAGTCATATTCAAAAATTTTCATATTTCATTTTGGAACATGTATGCCTCCACTTTTTAAACTCAATTTTATTGTTTTTTCTTCAGCATTAGGCCCTTGATTTCTGACTTATGAGTATTTCATTAATCTTAATATACTAAATCTAGTCTGCAATCCAAAGTATCAAGTCTTAATCTAGATTTTATGGTTTAACTTCTTAAGACAGAGGAAGAGCTGGGATCAAGATTTGTTTGTGAAGGTCTCCAATGTTTTTATGGGTTCATGTCACATATATTTTACTGTATTTGCCATTATAGAGTAGACACCCCATAGCCAGAAATAGTTTTGAACAAACAAGACAATGCAGTAAGTGATTGTGCGTCACTCCCCATGTCAGTGCTCTAGCACCTCTGGAGCATGCCATAACCTGAACATTAGCTCTCCTATCTCTTAGTTTGTACTCAAAGGAAAATGGTAAGAGAGGCATTGGAAATTTAGATGTTTCAGGCATATCTAGTCCTTGAAATAAACTTTGGTTTAAAGTTTCTGCTTTACTATTCATGTTTCTTCGTCTTTTTAATTGATAAATGCTATGCAGTATCTTCAGCTCTCTGGGCCTTCTGGTGTACAGTAATGCATGTCCAGATAATGTACTTTTATGTCTCATTTCTTTTTCCTTTGCTAGTGGTTTCCAGTTTAAGACTGGAGCTATCAGGATGAGATATAGACTTAAACAATAGAATTTTATTGACCAAATTTCAATTGAAGTGTAAGAACAAAGGAAAATAAAGATAAATGGTGAGATTTAGGTCCCAGATTAAGTTAACAGAAGTGTTCTGATAATTGCCTTATCACATTACAAAACCTTAGGAAACAATGGCGATAAATCAAAGCAATGATTTTCCTGGAAGAATTTCTCAGCTAAAAACAGCATAGTGATTTTGTCTGTTCTGGCTGATCAGATTTAGGAGTATTTCTTAACAAATGAAAGCTTAAATGAATTAATTTCTCTGATCTAGATCCTTATAGTGGCCAAATTTCCTAGCAGGATTGCATCTTAACTCTCTTGATGTTCTGTTTTCTTCTGTAGTTCAAGCCTTGCCATCTGAACAGTTGTGCTGCCTTATAATACAGCCTGTTTTAGCAGGGGCCTCCTGGGGAGCCGTGCGATGCAGCAAGTTTCTTTTGGTGACTCACAGTCCTTTTCCCAGCATCACAGTGCTGTTCTTTTCAGAGCAGAGGCTCTCTGAATGGAAAAGGAGAGCTGGATTATCCTTTCTGTTTTGCCATTAGATGTAGCCCTCTGGCTCTTGGTAATCTGCCAGTGGTAGATGTTTGGATTTTCTTGCCTTAGCAGGTACTGGTACTTTTTCATGTAGATAGGGCTGTCTTAAAGTCCTTCTGTCTGAGTCAGGGCCACTCAGCTATACAAACTCAGTGGGAGCTGCATGTTCAATGGAGAACATCGCCTCTCCAGAATGTCAGATTTATTCATAGAGACTTTTTATTCAGCTTCAGCCGAAACAAAAACAAACAAGAAGAGTCTACCTCCTCCACTTTCCCATCCAGCAGCTTCACAGTCTGTAAACAACAGAACAAATCATCACTCTACAGGCTTGTCTCCCTTTCTCTTGGTAGCACTCAAAATCTGTTTCCAGTTAACAAATACCTGCCTGTTCCCTGATTTCACAGCTCTGGCCAGATGACATCAACCTGAAGGAAGGAGAGGAGAATGGGGCCTCCTCTTTACTTTTTCACAGAAGTGTTTCCAAATGGGGCAGTAAATTCTAATTCAGATCTGCAGCTGAGATCCACTTCCAAGTAAGTATTCCAGTTGCCAGAGGTACATCCACCATTATGGTATGCTTCTGTGTTGACCTTCCTCTGGTTTCATTTCACCTCCTAGCTGGTAGGTAGCACCTAGTAATGGCTTAACGCATTTTACTGTGAAAGCCCTCCAGGTCCCAAGACCAATCTCAGGAATTTTCTACAATGCTTAAAAAGAGTAATTTGTGTAGCTAAGTTTGGTTTGGTTTTTGTGGTTGGATTTTTTGGTGTTTTTCTGTTGTGTTTAGTTGGTGTTTGTTTAACTTGAAGGTATTCTTGAATCATATGTTCAAAATTTTTCTCATGCAAGCTAGAAATTTGTCCTTAACAAACAACAGCTGACATTATATAATCACCTGCTGAAAAATCCTTCAAAATGTCAGTTACTGGGAGTTTTCCTGATACCCACATTCACTACTCCAGATCAAGAGTCAGGATGAGGCTCCTAGGCTTTACCAAAATAAAGGCAAATCTGAGTAATTTACTTAGAGGTAAGCTCGACAGTTTTTATATCAACTATATGTTCACATGTTTGTACACTCCTGACTGAACTAGGAAACATGGAAACTTGCTTGCCGTCTGTGAAGCCTTGACTTTTATGTTCTCTGTTTCCATTTAGCTTCCTCCTGTCATTGTGAAGTCTTTCTGGGGCATTAACGACTTACCCTAGGTCAGGGACATCACCGCATTAAAAAGAATAACACTGACTAAAGCATGTGTATCTAGCCATGAATACTATTTTCCCATGTCATCAGGGTGTCAAGGGTCTGAAACAGCTCTCAGCATAAGCCAAATTTTTTATTAAACCAGGTTCATGTTCTTGCTCTGGTTTTGGCAACAATATGAACAGAAGTGTTACACACCGTTAACCGTAAACAGTCTCCAGTGCTGTGGATTAACCTTTTTGAATCTCTCACAAATGGTAAGCACTGACTTAACCAGTTGATTAGAGAGTTCAGAATAATTTAAAATTTTTGCAGTTTTACTTTATTTTTTTTCTATTTTAGATGGGAATTTGCTGTTCTCTTACAGTGCCAAATGAGATGAAAAGGTAACTTGTATATATGTTGTATAAATCCTCAGCACATGCCTAAAGAGAATAGTAATAATACCAGAAACTGGCAGTGAAATTTGAACTGCTCTGTGATGGTCATGAACTCCATGACTTCATCCATTTAAGTTTTAGTGCAAATAAAATCTGCATTTATTAATTTATCACCAGATAATAATGTATTTTCTTCTTACATCTGTGTATGAAGAAACAGGCTTTACTTCTCTTCTGGATTGTGCAAACCTCTGAAGGTGTTAAATTCTTCATAAGTATGATTGCCATCTCTTCCCTTTGGAAGTACTTTTATTTCATAATAAATCCTAAAATAACCAGAGGAACAGTAGAACTGAAAATGAAGGGTCATTTGCCGAATGCTGTTTATGACAAAACAACGCAGCAAAGTACTAAGGACTCCGAGGTAAATTTCCTTTCTTATGTATAAGGTAGCACTAAAGCTGAATTTCAAGGTCATGGACAATTATGAATAAAATGGGCAACCTATTCTGGCCAAGTCTTAAATAATGTATATAAATTTTACACACAAAACTCTTTGAAAATTGTAAGCTTACAACAGTTACTCCATATCTAAGTACCTTAGTTTCCATAATAAATCCAGCTTCATGACATCTTAAGCCTTTTGAAGCTAACAACCCTTACCACTCTTCTCACCTAGACAGCAGTGAAAGAGGTAATTATAGTGGCATGAAAATTAGTTGTTTAGATACCGAAGGAATTGGAACTTTTTTCCTGTCTCTAAAATGAGTAGGAATTTCTGAATCATAACCTCCCTACAGTAAGTTGTTCATCACAGATATCAAAATATCTTTTGGTTTGGTTTTGGGTTTTTTTACTAGTTTGGAAAATGGGAATAATAAGTGTCCACTTTAGTAGTGAAATTTTATGCCTTAATCAAAATATGAACAATTTTAATAATAGCTCTGAATCATCATTCAGCTTAGACTAACGTCATATTATCACAGACCATGATCTCTGGAAGTTCTAGCACAGCACATCAAAATGTCACAAGAAAGTTATCCTTCCCTTTTATTTTTTTAAAAAATAATTGCTAATTGCCAATCACTGTAAAACACAAGTTCATACTTCTCTGAATGTCTCATTGAAAGATGATATTTTTAATTAAGAGCTTCATAAGGAACCTTACACTTCTGGAGATCCACGGGAAGGACTAGAAACTCCTTTCCACTTCTTCCAGAAGTCAGTGAGATACGCATTTCTGGGAGAAGACCTACCTAGAATAAGATGGAAGAATGGAGGGGGTTGAACTCTTCCTAAGTAAACCACAAAATCAGAACAGTTGTGTGAATGAAGTACAGTGTGGCTCTATGTCTCACACCTCTTCTGGCATTAACTTTCACATGTAAATGCACAAGACAATGGCTGCTGGTTTCTAACTTAAATATTCTTTGTACAAGTAAAGGAAGTTTTAAAAAGGCTGTCTTTTGTACAGGTTGTTTGAGATGGTCACCTTTAATCCTACACTTCTTCAGTTATATTAGGACCAAAAAAGTCTTGTAAGTCATCCTCTGGAGACACTGTATCATAGAATCATATAATGGTTTAGGTCAGAAGGGACTTTAATTCACAAGGACATGACTGATACTCTAAGTCAGAACCTGGGTAGAGTCACGGAAGACTATAAAGCCCTGGGAGTGTAAGCAAAAAACATAGATGCCCAAAGATATCTTTTCATCCATCCTACCAGTTGGAGGAAATGAGACAGCCACAAATAGATGTATAATGTGTATCAACTCCTGGCTATGTGGCTGGTGCCATGATGACGGTTTTGTTTTTTATCATGATGGGATGCTCTTTGATGATTATAACCTGTTAGAAAGGATCCACATGTCCAGAAGAATCAAGGGAATCTTTGGCAAGCAGGCTGCCCAACTTGGTGAACTGGGCTTTAAACTGAAGGACTGTGCCCCTTTTCCTGTCACTGGGCACCACTGGGAAGAGTTTAAGCCCATCCTCTAGACTCTTAAGATATTCATAAACATTAATCACATCCCCTATCAGTCTTTTACAGTTTGAACAGACCCAGCTTTCTCAACCTTTCCTCATGCAAGAGATGTTCCAGTCCCCTCATCAACCTTGTAGCTTTCTGCTGGACTTTCCAATAGTTCCCCATCTGTCTTGAAATGGGGAGCCCAGAACTGGACGCAGTTCTGAGATATGGACTCACAAGGGCAGACTAGAAGAGGAGGATAACCTCCAATGACCCAATGGCCACACTCCTCTGTGGCACAAACTGGGACACAGAAAGTTCTGTCTGAACATGAGAAAAAAAGTCTTTTCTGTGAGGGGGACAGAGCACTGGGACAGGCTGCCCAGAGAGGATGTGGAGTGTCCTTCTCTGGGATATTCAAGAACCACATGGATCTTGTGATGGTGATCCTGTTTAGCAGGGGGTTTAGACTAGACAATCTCCAGAGGTCCATTCCAACCCATACTGTTCTGATTTAATTCTGTTCTAATTTGTGAATCTGTGAACATCTGTCTCCAACCCCCCTGCCATGGGCAGGGACACCTTCCACTAGATCAGGTTGCCCACAGCCCCATCCAACCTGGCCTTGAACACTGCCAGGGAGGGGGCAGCCACAGCTTCTCTGGGCAGCCTGTGCCAGTGCCTAAACACCCTCATTGTGATATTTTTTTCCTAATAATTAATTGAAATCTACCCTCTTTCAGTTTAAACCCATTACCTCTTGTCCTATCACTAGACTTACTGATAAATAGTTCTCCAGCTTTCCTTTAGGCCCCCTTTAATTACTGAAAGGCTGCTCTGAGTTCTCCCCACACCTTTCTCTTCTCTGGGCTTAATAAGCGCAACTCTCTCAGCCTTTTTTCCTAGGAGAGATGCTCCAGCCCTCTGATCATCTTTATGGCCCTCCTCTGGACTTGGTCCAACAACTCCATGCCCTTCTTACATTGGAGGCCCTGGAGCTGGACTCAGTACTCCATGTGGGGTCTCATGAGAGCAGAATAGAGGAAGAGACTCACTTCCCTTTGACCTGTTTGCCACACTTCTAGGTCATAGTTGGCTTTTTAGGCTGCAAGCACACATTGCTGGGTCATATTGAGATTCTCATCCACCAACACCCCCTACTCCTTCCACTCAGGGCTGCTTTCAATCCATTCTCCACCCAGCCTGTAGTAGTTCTTGAGACTCCCCTGGACCATGTGCAGTACCTTGCATTTGGCCTTGTTGAATTTCATGGGGTTTGCATGGACCAACCTCTTAAGTACATTAAGATAGTTCTGTATGGCATCCCTTTCCTCCAGTGTGTCAACCATAGCGTGTAGCTTACATTACCCATATATACATCCTTGAAATATTGACATGACCACAGTGTGTTACAGTAATGTTGTATATTCTGTTCCAATAACCTCTAAAAATCCCAAGAAAATAAAGTCCATTGAAAATTACCTCCCATGTTGGCAAAAGTATTTCATATATCTTGATAAAGAAACCTGCAATAAAATAGGAAGGGAAGTAGTTGAAACCAAATAACCTCAAAACTGAATCATGTGAATTTCCAGAGGTTTGTAATTTTTTTATGATCAAAGTCGACCTATTCCTGTGGGAAACAACACTCAAGAAATTGATTTAATTGGTAGTTCAAGACACAGAAGACTAAAGGGCATGGAAAATACAGTACTTTGTTATCCTAGCAGGTTAAGAGTTATTTCTAAATCTGAAAACAAAATCCATCCATTTTCTGGCTTCTCAAGAATATATAGTCTAAAGGACAAGTCAAAGTTTGATTTTTTTTTTAAACAATTTACACTCTGGATCACAAATATATAGTTTTACATATGTGAACAGAACACTAAAGTAAACCTCATCTTTGAGGGTTTGGGATATGATTTCTGTGGGAATTGTATATGCGTAGGCTGGAAAAGCATTAAATGTCTAGTGTTTGGTATTTCAGCAAGACTATTATTTGTCTTTCTTCCTGGCATTTGGGTTGCTATTCTGAGGTAATTTTTTTTCTTTCACAACTTAGTCTAGATAATTGCTGTTATATGAGAAGATATACTGTCTCTCAGAGGGTAGGGATGGAATTGAAGTGTATCGACACATCAAAAAGACCAGGTTAGACTGATTGGAGCAGGGAAATGGGGAAACATCTAGAATGGAAACTTCATTCTCATCTCCTCATCTTTAAAGCCATGCCTTTAATTGATGGCTTTTGTGTCTGCATATGCTTATAATTCCCAAGAATCTGCTTTTTTATATAGATTTGATTCAATCTAGTTCTAAAAGGCAGAAATTCTTCACACAAATTCTCCATTTAAGACTTATCTCCTAATTCATCTTCTAGTGAGTAGAAAATGTTACTGCAATAGGTCTTTTTTCCTGGCTTTTATTAAATCTACGTGCATACCTCCCAGAAGCCCAGCACCATGAACGAAATCAGACCATCTGGCTCCTAAACTCATTATACTGTATACAAACATAAATATCAGATGTTCTGTATTTTCAGGGTACACACGTTCTGCTTCAAGTTTGCAAGGTAATGTTTTCACCTCCTTTTAGTCTGATTTTTTTTGTTACAGCCAGACATAATTATGTTAATGAAATACCTCCAGGCAATGTACTATTTCAAACAGAACACCTAGTTAAGATATGTTTGTATTTTTATTGTTACTCTGGGTCAGTGGTTTTTAGAGCTTGTCTTATAGCTAGATTATGTACAGGTTTCAACACATTCTTTAGCTCAATACCAAGAATGTTAATTGAACTAATAAAGTGCTTATTACATTTTTCATAGATTATTTTTAATATTTAAAATACAGGATGTCATAAACTCCCTTTATTGTGGAGTACTTTTTTTTAAAATCTAGTAGGGTCTGCTTTTGAGCTATTTTCTTCTATATTCTCTAGATAGTTTTTCTATTGTTTTTTGATATATATATAATGCAACCATAGACTGGATTTACAAAAATGGTGTTGATACAAGAGCACTGAATAAAAACCTATTTGAGTCAGAAAGTTCTAAACCTACACCTACTTCTCTCTAACCAAGATGTCTAACCTCAAGGATACTCTGCAGAGGAGTTGGTTACTCTGCAGAGGAGTTCCTCCCAGGAATTCAGCATGCTGAATCCCAAGTACATGGAGGTGCTCTGCTGTAGTCCTAAGTCATTGATGCATATCACATCTAGTATTTCCTTGTGGGCATCTCTGGGCTGCTGCTTGTATGAGCACTTAATCACTCTCCAGAATTACCAATTTTTTTATATAGTCAAAAATGAGGTAGTGCCTCACTGTACACACCAAACTGTCTTCTTCATGGAAAGAGCTTAGTCTCCTAACAAAAGGCTTTCAGTCAGGTTAGATACCTCAATTTAGACTTAGATTTTACAAGTTTGGATCCTAAACAAGGCTCCATTATAGTTTCATTCCACCACCAAAAACTGGCAAATGCTATTTACAGTCTTCTAAACTTGTCTTTCTTCATGGACTTGACATAATGAATCAGAAATCCATTTGCTACCAATACCTCAGACTAGCAAGACAACCAGCAGTGCCACTGTTAGTTATATATGTACCTATAAGTGAAGAGTGTCACTACTACCACAGCCACATTACTGTGAATGCAGGGCGTCTTCCACGGAAATGATTTCATGATGCAAGAACGTTTCCTGTTACTCCAAGAAAAATACCTATTGTGTTATTTTTAATTCATTACCAAAACCAAGAAAATTAAACCACCCTTGCTACTGTATTAACACAGTGTTTATATTACATACTAATTTCATTATAAGAAGAAATTAGTATCTTTGGTAGTATCAGACTCTGTCATATTCTTCACCCTTCTTCAGCTTTTGAGAGCTAATACAAGTGAAATTATTGCTTGCTATATAATAAAATTATTATGTTCTCAGCTGTCATAAATGGACAATAGCATCAGTCTCGAGGGTTTATTCCACAGATAGGAAGTCCCTCAGCCTTTTGCAGAAAACATGACCAGTTCTACCCAGCATTGCCTGTAAAGGATTGGATCACATCAGGTCACCTTGTGATCCCACTTATTCTTTAAACTGCAATCCTAATACTTATCTCAATTCCTGATATATGTATAATAATACTATATCAGAACCATTTTTCTATTTTGAGTAAAAATAAATAGTTACAAGGAAAAGAGAATTTGCTATGAAAGTTTCTCTGTTCTGCTATTTATGCCTGTGTGTAGAGAGTAGTAATTTCAGGGAGGAGTGCACACACAAATTTGGTAGTAAAGAAAAAATACTACTTTCAATATATTCCAAATGAATGCAAGAAAATATTTATAAAGTTTTAGTTTTATTCTGGTGGTTTTCATTAGCTTTGCCTGTTTCAGCAGATGAACACAAGCAAGAATGTGAAAAAAAATTGAGAGAGGGAAAGACAATTTTGGTAATGTTTACATTAAGTGTAGATCATTATTTCATTTTCATCACTGTAAATGCAGAGCAAATTCCTCACAAGTGATGGACTACATGACTATATGCTTACAGTAGCTGAAGATCATATGGCACAGGTTTATTTCATTTTTGTATTGTTTCGGCTTTGATCTGAACTGAGACACTTTGCTTTTGCTCTCATAGTCACACTAACTTTTCTAGAACAGCCAAAGAAATCAGATGGCTAATAGTTCTCCAGTGACATCTGTTGTAGTTTTGCATGGCTGGGTTCTGGTGGAGGATTGGGCTGCAGTGTGGCTTCTGCAAGAAGCAGCTAGAAGCTCTCTGAAGGCCCCACAGAGCAAACAGCAGCCAGCTCAAGGCTGGACCCACCACTGACCATCAGCAACGGTCACAGTGCCTCTGGGAATCACATTTAGGAGAAAAACACCTGCATCCTGGGGGTGAGACCCCACATTGTAGCAGGGAAAGGGTGTGAGGAATGGCCTCTCCTCTCAGCTAAGAAGGAAAACAACTTGTGAGGAACTGACCAAAACCCTCAGTCCCTGACCCTCCCCATGCAACAATGCGGAGCGAAGAATGGAGCGAAATCAAGTCTGCTAAGAAGGGAGGGGTGGAGGGAGATGCTTTAAGATCTGGGCTCATTATCTGACTCTGGTGTCACTGGATGCATAGTGTAGTGTAATAAATTAGAGATTTTTCTTTATGCTGTGTTGAGTCTGTCTTGCTTGTGACACTGACTACAGAATGATCTCTCCCTGTCCTTATTTTGACTCCTAAGCATCTCAATATATATTTTCTCCCCTGTTCAGATGAAAAGAGGAGCGATAGAGTGACTTTGGTGGGTGTCTGGCCTCCAGCCAGAGCCAAACAACCACAACATTGGAGCCCAAATGTGCATTAACATATATTGTCTATCTTCTAGCCCTTTTAGAGTTCCTCCATGCAGGCATGGGAGGAGGAGCTGACTGTGTGCACACACCTCTTTCAACGTGAAACCTTCCAGCACTTTCTGCTTCCAACTTCTTTGTGTTTTATCAGGTATACATACAATATCCCCCCTCAGTTTATTAAAAGAAAGTCAGCCCAATTCTAGGCCTCAGATGAGTTTGCCTAAGAAAACATTACAAGAATGAGGGATGTTTTTACTTTTGTCTTAAGAGTATCCACTAATTCCCTAAATAGCATGCCCGTTAATGACAAGTTGCCAGTCCTGCTGAACAGCCAGAAGCAATGGAGGGAGAAACAATTTATAGTTGAGTAAAAAAATACAGGAACTGTTAAAAACAGGTAACAACAACTGCTTGTTTTTGAAGAATGGAGCACTTACACACAAACATTCACAACATTTGTGGGGATTGGTGTCAAACACTGTTTTGATCTGATCTAGGATTGGTGAGAGCCTTTATCTTTCAGTCTGGAACAAGTTTGATTTGTCCACTAACCTGTCCTGGAGACTATCAGTGGAGCCTTTTCACTGCACTTGTCTGAATGGGGACACCTATGTGCTCTGAAAGAAAACTTTCACATTGACTGGTTGATGGAATTGCTCAAACTTGCCTCCAATTAAGGTAATATTTGCCTTTATTTCATAGAGTAACACCTTTTTTCTGCCACTGAGATTTATCTAATTCTGTTACCATAGTCCTGAATATCTTCTGGGCACAGATGTCAAGAAAAAGACAAGTGGATGGAATACTGTCTTTAGACTGAAGACATCAAGGTACATTTTTGAATACAACAGGTTTTCTGGGACATATGGGGTATATATTTTGAGAGCTACCTTCCTCAGTCAAACTGCTAGAGCAAATGAAGCGAGCGTAGTTTCCCTCCCTTCCCAGCTCCAGCACTGACCCTTTGCAAAGCCTTTGGATCACATGGGCAGAAGAATAATATGCTGCCATTAATTTTTCTTCATTGTCCACTTATGGCTATGTCTTGTTGTCCTGTTTTCTGAACTCCTCTAAGATGTACTTTGAGAATATGCTCTTAAGACATAATCATTTTTTACTTAGTGCTTCAGCTGATATTAAGTATGGATTTGTCTAGTTCAACAGAAAAGGTGAAAAGAATGAAATGTGAAAGTCTCTTCTTTTTTTCCCCACTAAGAAAACAGGGGATTTTATTATAGATTTTAGGTGACTCCCTGCTAGAATCCATTCATACCAAATATTTTTACTTAATATTAGTTCTGTTGCATTAAATAGGATCACGGTTGGTAAAGTAAATGTAAGTATTTACTGATATCTATTCAAATTTAAATGCAACAATATGATTGAGTTTATTGCTGACTGTTATTACAGTTAAGAATATAGAACAACAATGATAATATTATCTTGACAGCACACATCAGGCAGAATAATACATAATAAATAGTATTACCTATCTTCTATTAAGTGCTCTTCCTCATATGAGCAGTCGGTCATGTATGTAAATAAATCAGTCACTTAATTAATAGAAAAATACTTAGAAAAACAGAATGTTTATGTGTACTCTAAAGATAACAAGGTGAAAGTTGTGAATAAACAAATTTGTTTAATCTGAGGCTGACTCCCCCTTTTCCATCTCAGTGTTCTTAATGGAGTGTGCAAATAAGAAGCTGCCATGTTGTCAGGGGTGATAAAAGCAGTATTTATAAATGCATGGGAAGTTTTCAAGTCTGTTTCCTGGGAAAGTATTCACAGGAAGGGTTGCTACATGTTTGCTCTGTGCTTACGTTTTTAGACATCCACTCCTGGGGGTTCTCTGATCTGACCCACTACGGATGATTTTGGTGTGGGACAGTGAGAGTGACAATGCATCTATTTCAGTTTGGAAATGCACCATTTTTTCTTCATATCTGATGGTTCTAAGTCAATGTGAAATGTGACTTCTAGTAACTTTGTACAGTAGCTGTGAGTTTAAGAACAGGTTGGGATTCTACTATCTTATTTATGAATAATCATGGGCATGCAAGACCATGTGATAATGATCCAAAATTTGGAAACATTTGGGAAAAATTTCCAAGATAAAAAAATAAGTAGTTTTTGTATCTGTATTAGTTTGCCAACTGAAAATAAAATATCTGATGCCAGTGAGTTCAGTGAGATATTACTGAAGTGTGTCATATTGGCAAAGTAGATGAGTCTATATTTACCATTGTTTGAGTTTTCATCATGTTCTCATGGTTGACTCTGAAACTGCACTTTATCTGGAATGATATTTGATGAGATTGCACTGGGAATGAGGAGTGGCACAGAGGAGAAGTTGCATTGTGGATGAAATATCGGTATCGACAAAGTTTGCTTTACTTCAGACTGTGCTGCTAATGACTAATGAAACTCTTTTCTTCTATAGACCCATGATTTTTGTTGCACAATTATTAGATCTTTTAATCCTGATTTCAGTTGTTTGCTTTTTGCTTTCTTCCTTCTTTCCTGTTATTTCTTGTCTTCTCCTTTTAATGGTCATCTTTATTGTATGCTTTTTCCCACTCCCAGAAATGAACCAAGGGTAAATTATTTAGCAAGCTGGCATATAGGTATAGGAGATGGTACCCTCTTAATTCTTCTCATGTTTGGGATCAGCATTGTGAATTAAGGAAATCAACAGCAGCTTCAGTGAAATGAAAAAAACCCAAACCAACCCAAACTGATATTAAATAAAACTGAGGTTGAATTTGCATAATATCAAATCTATAAAAGAATATTTTTTCCTTAGTATTTCCTGGAATTAAATCTTCAAATTTAATAATAAGATTAAAAAAAATTATATATAATTCATCCTCACTTATGCATTCTACAGGATCTCAGGCTTTTGGAGTCTACTACCTAGGTAAAGATATAGACCAAAGACAGTCTAATTGATGACTTGTAATTGGTATAGCAAATTTTGTACCAGGAGGGGCCCAGAATAGCATGTCTGTTTTCAGTCAGATGGATTATCATTCTGGCATGTTTTGGCATCTCTTTCACTACAAAATTAGCTGTTGATTTATAAACTGAAAGTAAGATATTATCTAGAATCTAAACCACAATTTGGAACCAATTATAAAACTTCCTTCTTAGGTTGTAATTCTTATGGTGGCTTTTCTCTTTCTTCAAAGCATGGTGTAGTACAGATATTTCTGGTAACAGGTCTTCTCTAAAGCACTGAAGATGACTTCAAAACTTTTAGGATTGGAAGTCTAGGACATGACTGTGTTCACAAGGGTGTGCTTTTCCTGCTATGTTCCCTAGGTACATTTTGGAAGAGTATTAGCATCTCAAGAAAAATGAACTGCACTTTCATGATCTTAATGAATGTGAAAAAGGACAGATAACTCACAAAAACGGATCAAATGACTATGTAGCATTGTGAGAAATGTAGTTGTTCCCAGACTTCTACTCAGACAATACAATATACTGTAGTATATAGAAATACAATTCCTATAGTGCTATACTTGCTTCTTGTTATTTCTTACAAAAATTCCAATTTTTAGGTTTCATTGTGGTGTGATCTGGATTATTAAATGGCTATCTTGTATTTTTCTACCTTTCAATTGTATTAAAAATGAGTCTTGAGTAAGATTTAGAGGAACATTTGCATGAGTAGCAGTTAGAAGGCTCATACCCTCAATGCACAGTTTCTCATCTGTAGCTGAAATGCTTTTCTTTTTCAACTTTAACCTTATAAATAGCTTTCATATGCATTTAATTCCTTTAAAATGCCTGTAAAGTTGAATAACCTAACTGTTATATATCTGTCCTCTTTTCCTTAACTACCATTTTCTACCTTGTGCATTAGTTTTAAAAAAAGTCTTTTTCAGTGGATTTTGCTTATAAGCTCTTGGTAAATAGTGATAACATAAGCCAAATTTGAAAGAGTATTTTAAAACCCACAAATCATTGTTATTGCACAAAGGAAAAATATCTCTTATTTCTTTATAGATTTATGAGCTGTTGGCCTTCACCTGATGTTAAGTGCTTTTCTAAAATAATGAAAACCAGACAGTGTAATGGCCACTGAAGCTAAAGCATACTTCCCCCCGTGTGATTAATTGCCATCATTACAAATCATGCCCTGCGGTAAATTTCATGTTGCCAGCACAAGTGTATGATCAAGTCATTTTGTGTTGGGATTTGGCATTGTCTTTTGTGTGTCTGTTTATACCAGTATCTCAGCATAGATGAAATCGTGTCAAGATTAGGATAGAGAGTTACAACTGGGAAATATATGTACTGAAATAATTAATTTGAGCAATAGACTTATGGAAGCAAAGAGCCACTTGTTTTCTTTAGGCTTGTTTGTTAAGTACAGTTGGAGTATTTTTTCTGAAATTGTGGAACTCTCAGGGCTTTAGCTTTGTTTTCAGTCTAGAAAGAATCTAACAAGGATGCTTCAGTATAGCAGGTAGGGGAATATAAGTCATGATTGACTTTAGACACAAGAAACTGAACTTGATGTACCAGCATATGCCATCCAGGCCTGTATGTTGCTAGTTTAAGCAGGACAGCCTGCTCTCTTCCTAGTCTGCCCTTCCATAACTGAGTTGGATAATATATAGTTAGTATTCACTGATAAGTTCTAGAGAATGCAAGATCTCAAATTGCGTTAGCATAGATGTTAGGCTGTTGGCTATTTGAATTCTGTTTAAAAATATTACATCCTTTTTCAACCACTATCTTCCACCATCTTTAAGATCACAGAGAAATTTTAATGAGATCAGCATATTAACTAGATTCCTCCTATATCTCATAGCTGGATACGTATCTAAACAGAACAATATTGGAGATCACTTATGCTGGGCTTTTATTCTGGCAATGGAAGAACCCTGATTAAAGCATGGGATATAAATATGCTAGGCACCTTTTTATGACACAAATAGTTTTCCTGAAAGTCAGGGTGCCTAAGTAGTTCACCTTACTGGAGATAGGAGGAAGGTGGTACATTTTCTTTACCTGTCACTGTACAAACCACTTACTTGGAAAAGAAGATGAACATGAATAAGAGCAAGAGCAATGATCCTTTGGCTGTGGTGGAAGGTATTACTCAACAAAGCAACTCTGAATACTGTAGTCAGATAGAAGAGACTAGATGCTTTTTTGGAATCTCATACAGTCTGGGAGAAATGACTGTGCTTAGTGCAGGAGTAACTGAATGTAAATGTGACTTTAAAGAAGGAAAAAGAAATGATGTGGTAGTTCCTGTTACACTGTGTTTTATTAAATGGGAGTGAGTGGAAGAGTTGAGTTCAGAAGGCTTGCTAGAGAAAACATCTGATAATGTCAACAACCCTTGCTGGTTTAGTAACCTTATGCTTCCTTTATACTCAGTAGAGGGATAGATAACACTTCTGGAGCTTAAGTCATCTTACCCTGAAGCAGATGTCTACAAATAGGTCTGAATCACTCCACCTAGGAGCTGAGGACAGCTATCTCAGAAGTCATAATCTACATTGCAGACATCTCAAATTAGTGAGATAAATTCCAGCCTTAAGGTCTCAGTTCCAGCTCAGTGTCTTGCACAAACAGCTATCTGCCTGGGCAGTTTCAGTTGTTCATCTGATTTGGCAGGACATGAAACAAGCATCTTGAGACATAAAATGCCCTGGAAAACTGAGTGTGTGGGGAAGCTCTGTGATGTGAACAGAGTGTAAGCGAGTATGCAGTGGCTTTACTTGGACTACAAAAAGCCAGCTTCAGCATTTCTGCTGCTCAGAGGGGGGGTAAATTTAGACTGTTAATGAGGGCTAAGCAGATTTTTGGGACTTTATTATTGGTGAAACATTCATTTCTCTTTACAAATTCTGTTGGTATTTCATTAGCTCCATGACAGGTTCAGTTACGACCCTGGGACACTTTAGGTTCTGATGCAGGCACATGAGTACAGTACTGCCACTAGACTTGGTAAGTCATGGAATAGGACTTTTGCCAAATCCGTTGAGTGGGTGTGGATTTCTCCTTCAAAGTCCAAACTATGCAGGGATATGCAATGGTTATGGTTTCAAGAAGATGAAAATCTCTCTGAAGATAGCCATAATGTAACTTTACTCTGCTAAATAAAAGCCAGAAAGGTCTATCTAAAGAAGTGATTTGTTTCCTGAAACAACTCTTAGAAGAGTCTACTTCTTTAAACCAAGCTGCTGTTGCTGACTGCGTGCAGCTATGGACCCAAGTTCAGTCCCCAAATTGTTATCACCTATTGTGTGATAAGCCTCTGAAGTGAACTTAATAATACTACGTTAATATAGAAAACACTGTTTTGAGACCTATGCCTATAGGACATCAGACAGTTATCGCTCTTAAAGCCTAAAGTTGGCGTGACCCATGTGGAATTAGTGCTGTTGAATTTGTGTCAGTGGGGATGACAATTCTGTTTATCTAATGGAGGAAACAGAAATAGTCAGTGGAAACCTTCGCAATGGGATGGCTGAGCAAGCGTGGTCTGCTTACATAAGCACAGATGGTGGGGGCAAGTGAACTTCAGAAAGGTGATTATTTAATGAAATGGAAAGAGTATTTCAGCACACTGTGCTACTAATCCCCATCTTGAGCAATAGCTGATGAGGATTACACCTGGAAAACTTCTTCCAATAACTTCAGGGGTTTTAATCAACATATTCAGGGTGACATGACAAGTCACTGAATCAGCTCTGTTTATTCCCTGATATACCAACCCTTTTTTGCTTCAATAGAGGTGCATAACTACCTCAGACCAGTGTTTCACATTTTCTTTTAGTTTTTCCTTTTTAAAAACCCATCTGAGTTGTAAGCTTTTCTTCAAGTGGATTACATGGCTTTTAGTTTCATTAAGTAATGTCTGTTTTATAGTGTTTTCCCTTTCTCCAGGTACAACTTCTTACTGTTAAATCCACTTACCACTTACTCACCTGCCCATTATCTTAGAGCCTATATTGTTTTGTCTAGGAGCTAAAGAACAATACAAATAAAATAAGACAGTATCCAATAAGGCTAAAATAAATCGTGTTTAATCTCTGCTTAAGGTTTATTTTGATAAATGTCTGTCTAGAAGTATGGGTCTGAATGGCTGTTTAATGTTTGTATTGCAAGTGGAGAGCAAAGTGAATCATTAGGCACATAACATAATGTTACTTTTGTTAGTCTAATAGCCAAACCGGTGTTTTGCTGGTGTCAGAGGGGATTATTTGTCATTGACTGATGACGTAAATCCACTTGTAAAAGGGTTCAGTAAAGTAATTTCAGTTCTTCTAATAGGCATACTTGAAATGCACATGAAGCAACACCTAGAGCAAGAGTGCTCCATTTCAAACAGGCTATATTGTTTTGAGACTGGCCTTGAGCTAATGACACGTCACATCATTACTGTAACAGAATCTAAATGGATGTACATCATCAAAATGTTCATTAGTTCAGGTCATATTGATACTTTATTCAGATATGTACATACATATGCCCAGTCCCATTTAGTGTCCAGGATTCATGTTGGAAAGGATTAAATTAAATCCCTTCTGCTCAGTATGCATAATCACAGCACATTCTCACCAGCATCCCAAGTCAGTAGAGAATTTGAAACTCTGTGACAGTCCCATTGCCTTTTAATTGGTCAGGATGGACACACCCCAAGTTTGTCTGCAATTTCTATGAGCCTGGTGAATAATAACATTAGTGACATAATTCCATGAGAGAAGGCAGAATGTCAGTCAGGCTCGTTTCTTTGGCATAGCTGTCAGGGTTTCACCGATATTCAGAAGTCAATATCCATAAATTACTAATATAAGTAAGTTAGTAACTCTGAAGAATATGTAGTCTTGAAAGAACATATTTTGGGACAGAAATCTCTGTCAAAAATACGGTATTCATGTCTACATTTCCACTGGAATTTAAATTGTCATTTTAAGCTCTCAACCTGCATTTTTACTGTCAGTCTCAGACTACTGCAAGACCTTGTGTCTGAATATTTTCCTTGAGGAAGAGGTCTGTTAAAAAAAGAAATAGATTTTAAGCTGTTATATTTGAGAAGCAAAAGTTCGAAAACATTATTGATGCATTCCAGAAACCTCCTGAATGGCTTAAGCCCTGCCGCGTTGTTGCTCCAACAGATGTCAGGGTGGTTGATGTCTCCCATGAGGACCAGGGCTCCATGCACTCCAGTGGGTCACTGACATAAAGGGTGGCACCCACTCCTTGTCTCCCCTGCATGTCTTTCCTTTCTGTGGGTCTACGATTCCTTGTATTGCACTTTGCACAGGCTTGTAGTATTGCGAGTTAAAGTGAAATTTCTGCTCTGATTCAGATAAAACTGTTTTTTTCTAGTCTGATACCTAACTGGGTATCTCTCTTGAATGAAAGGGTTGCTATTTTAAAAAAATTTGGTGTCTTTTGGTTCTTTGCAGTATCAGGAGGGGAATGCTTAGGTATGTTTTCTTTTTGCAAACAAACTTTGTAGCTTCTCAGTCAGGGAGACAGATTAATTTGAGATGATGGCATTAGGAAAAATGCAGAATATACATGTTTATTTACAATTTTGTTGTATTTTTTTCTTACCATTTTAAATGACAGTCGGTATTCGAATTTACACACTGAAGTCCAACTTTGGAATAAATGACACTACTCCCATTCAGAAATAAGCCAATTCAAGAGCAGATTTTGTGACTGTAAGCCAAAGAAACCAATAATATTTCTGATGTTCACCATCATCACCATAATGAGATCTGTTTCACACTACTGTGACATTTGATCAAGGTGTGATAAGAGATAAGAAGCATGAGTGTAGGTGTGGATGTTTGTATAGAAACAATTTATAAGATGATCAGAAGAGACACAAACAGTACAATATATTTTTAGCTTGTGCTTTCTAAGCAGGTGGTGAAACAAAGGCTATCTTAATGTTGCTTTAGAGTTAGAAGCAATACAAATATTACTGTACTATCATACTACTGTCATTGTAGTAATTCTAAAAAACATCTCTTATCTTTGAGTGCAACTAAAATATAACTCTGAGTTCTGAATGAGCAAATCATAAATGTTTTAAAAGAATATTGCTCCAGATGCCCTGTTTGATCATTCTCTGTTAATTAGTTACCGATCTAAAAATAAAACATGGCTGTTAAGCATCCCAATAAGAACACTCTGGTTAAGAAGAACACTTTGGTGTGTTGACTGTGTCTTTTCAGAAGTCTGATCTAGAGTCAAATCAAGACCAAATATAGGACTTGATAACATTTCCCATAGAATCTACTTTAAAAAATTCTCTCTTACTATGGCTAATCTTTCAATATTTATCCTGGGTTTTGGTTTTTTTGGGTTTTTGGATTTTTTTTCGGATACAAATGACCTTAATAAAACCATTGATTTTAGTTTTATTCACATTCCACCATTTTTGGCTTCTGTTCTCAGTATTAGAAAAATTCTGTTTAAAATGGCTTTTGCAAAGTATGAAATTCCTATAGGAATGCACAGCATGGCCTGACATATGGAGGTGACATTCACTTTCTATATCCATTTGGGTATTGTCTGCTGCAAGAGTTCACTACACAAATACATGGAAATTTGAAAAGTATTCCACATAATGATGGTTCTGAAAATCACTCTGAAATAACAATAGAAATCAAATTTTAGTAAATAGTCAACCAGTGGGAACCACCCATGGGAAGAACCCCAAAATGCCTAAGCCATGCGATATTGCTTGGGTGCGCACAGTGTGACTAGTAGCATGGTGTAGTCAATATTGCAAAGCTGAAAAAAGTACAGCATAACTGTGGCTGATTTCTTAGAGAATACTGAAAACATTTCAGGTGCTAGACAGGCCATTCCTAAGCACAACTGCTTGTGCAGCAACATCCTCTGTCCTTGGCTTTGAATTCTTTTTACCTATGCTGATTTCACACCTTCAATCACCCTGTCTGTCATTCAGTGTCATTCCTACCAGTGCCTCGTTAAGTTTAGAGTACAGAAGGTCCAGCAGATGCGGTCTCCTCTGACCTGTCCTGAATTCCTAGAGGTTTTTGTACTGAGCATCAGCACTACTACAGGATGTTCTTGAATTTCCCTCTGACCTCCTGGCTGCTTGATCCTCATTTTGTACCTCTCCACTGGCTTCATCTATCGTGAATTCCAGATGCTCCACCACTTCTGCTGTGCCTGGCACTTTCTGATTCTCAAGACAAATTGCCTTTTAAAATAATCTGTCTTGGTCTTCATCCCTTTAGTTGTGTTCTATTTGATAACGTGTTATGGAAAATTGAGAAAAATTTTCATGCTAAATACAAAATGGGAAACTTGGTTTTCCTTGCTTTTTTTATTGCAGTGGCTTCACAAGACTGATTGAGGGTGTTTAAAGGGAATTTTGGCCCATGCTATTCCCAGGACGCTTTTCAGAGACTTTCAGATCAGCTGGTTACATACATGGCAAAAAAGAAAATGTGTCATCTTGAATTTGTAGCAGTAAATTGCTTGGTAAACAATAGGTATTTTTTTCCTCAACAGTAAATTAAACTTAACAAAGGTTTCATAGCTTTCTTACCAAGGTCAAGACTGGCAATAACATGTACTTGTGATAGTCATAATCTTAGAAAAGTGATAAAAATCTGATCTCAATTTTTCTGTTCCTCTGTGCTTATTGAAAGATGAACAGAAGAAAATGTCAAGGCAGGATTTTAAAGGATTCTCTCTATTGAAAGGAAATGAGCCAAAGTTAATAGCTTCCCTACTGTTGCTTAATAAGGCATGGTAAATGGTAATAATAATAATGAAGAATTATTGGGAAATGATGAAGAAATAATAGGGAAATCCATAATTAAGGTTTCCCGTGGAACTTCTATTTTTCTTCTGTCTTGGATACTGATTTATTTAATATATTGTAATGCTACAATTAAAAAAAGAAAAACCAACCCAAAACAAACCCTGCTGAATATTAATCAAGCACACAATGAATTGATTTACAATTGACAAACTGACCATCTCCAAGAGAAGCTAACAGTATGGATACCTCATCTGATCAAATTATTTCTGAGATGACTCAGTTTGGTGTGAATCCAGTCAGGTTCACCATTTTCTCCAGAGATCTGAAAGTAATCATAAAACCACCATTCCAAATCTTTAAGCAAATATTATATAACAATGATTGCTTGACAATGAAGACTACTAGAAAAGCCTCTTCTCATACAGCCAAATGCAAAATTAGTCATCTGGGGTCAAGGATTACATGTGATGTTTTTCTGATCTTCACCCAAATGCTGTGTTTCCCACCTCCTCTCTCCCTGCCTCTGTGTAAAACCAAAGAATTCCTCAGTCTAGGTTGCAGGCATTTTAGCACCTTTGAATGTTCCTCTGGCATTTGAAATCAGCTTCTTAATTCATTCTTCCAGAAGGGAGGACTTAGTGTACGCAGAAGAAATTTGCTGCTTTTTTTTTTTTTTCTCAAAGAAGTTGGGAGGAGCCTTACATTCCTGACTACAAGGCACAGGTAGAAACCTCATAGATACTACTGGGTGTTTAGGAACTAAAATTCTTAAGAGGCTTATGATTTTCATAAATACAAGTGTGTTTTCATGGAAACAAAGTCTATGATGAATAAAGGCTGAAAAAATCCCTAGCAGTCTCTCTAAGAATAAGTTTGTAGGGTTTTTTTACAGATGAGCTGCTCATGTTTTTAACAAGGGCAAGATGTATCTTTCCTTCTCTCATTCAATGTTTCATGGCTGAAATTTTGCCAAAATATTTATCATAGATATGAGAAATTTCAGTTCCTGTAGATGAGGATTTGCAAGTGTGTAAGGAGCTAAATCCATTACTTTATTATGAAGAGAAATTTCAGGCAGTCATAATTCTATAAGATATTAATAAAAACAGCTGCCTAAAGCTCTGTTTGAGACAATAAGTAATGAGGATGATAAGTAGAAGCCTTCATGAAGTACTCCCAGATGCTGCCTAGACAGTCCTTCTTTCTTTCTTTGTGACTGAAGAAGTATTTAAAATTGAGATATAATGTCCCATGTTCAATTTTTGTACCTTTTCCTTCTCTCATCCCAGCTTGCTTTGGACGTGTGTGTGAAACCAGTGATAAGACATCTTCAGAACACAATGGTACTCTCTCCAGCAACATGTTACTTTAAGCACGTTAGATGTTAGGCTTACTCTCCACACAGATTCTCCACACAGTAGGTTTAAGATCTTCTTATTCACACTCAAAGCCTTTCTAAGACAGAGATAAAGAAATTCATGAGGAAACCCATATAGAGCTGTGCTCCTATAGCACAAAGTAAGAGGCAAGAGCTTACCTGGGAGTCTGAGGAACTCTTGGTATTCCTGAAGACCACAATACTCATTATGTCCCCCAGTTTGATTCCATGAAGCATTTCTCTGACCTTGTGTTTTCTGTTATAAACACATAGCAACATGCATGCTAAACAAACAAACAAACAAATGAAAAACACTCTACCAGCACCAGACCCTCCCCTACTTCATCCCTGGGGATAGAGAAGAAAACAAATAATATGTGACAGATGTTAGTCATGTTGCTTAATGCACAAGTAAAGGCACTCATATGTTATGGAAGTCACCACGACAAAAATAAAGGACATAAAATCACAGAATAATAGATGTTACAGTGGATCTAAGGAGTTCTTTAGTCCAACATCTAGTTCAAGGTAGAGGTGGCTGTGAGATCAGATCAGGTCACTCAAGGCTTTGTCCAGTCCAGTCTTGAAAATTTCCAAGTTCATACACAGATGGTTCTGATGACAGTATAGAGATACAGTGTATTGAATGTACTGGAATCCTCTTCACAGATGGTTCTGATGACAGTATAGAGATACAGTGTATTGAATGTACTGGAATCCTCTTCACAAGATCTCCTTAACTGCTGAATTTTATTATGTTTAAAGAACCCCAAGTATGGAAAGCAAGAAATAATATAAGTTTATCATTAAAAAAATAAGGAAGACCTAACACTTTAGAGAATAGTACCATTTAAAGAGAGCACTGTAATCTGAATCCCAGAAAACATAAATCCTAAATACTGTGTGACAATAGGTCACATAGGTCAATGACAGATGTGAGGGAATGCTGCAAGGCTTGCTTGTCTGTTACTTCAAACAAGCTCTGTATATTTGATTTCTAAAGTGTTTTATTAGTGCTCTGATTCATGTGTGGAGATGGATAGCAGAGGCTAATGAGATTACAAGCTCAAAGTGTCAGCTCACGTATATGCAGCTGAGATGCAAGTTCTCATTTGTAATTTGCAGTGTAGTATTTTGAGGCAAGTCAAAATGGGTGACTGGTTTTAATGTAGGAGATCTCATGGTGAAAGAAAATGGTTCAACTGATGCTTTGCGAAGCGCAGAAAAGCAATGATCTCATCAGCTTCTCCACACTTGCTCAACCCAAAGGATGATCAGAAACCTCAGACTCACAGGGGTTACTTTAGCACCTACTCTTCGACTGCTTAGAGCCAACTGGTGACCACCAGTAATGGCATGCAGGTGTGGATAGGTAAAGATGATGCTAGAGCTGTAATTAATCAACTCTGGTCTCTTGGGAGCACTGAAGAAAGATGGATCCGATTTGGATAGCCTGCTGGATTTAGTAGATGCTTCCAGCCAGCTGAGACCATTTAAGTCTTATTTTCTTCCAGCATCATCTGGAGAGGGATGAAATTGGTGGAAACTAGAATGTGGTCTGTGCTTAAAACTTTGCTTCTAGTGAATATTGTTCTGATGGCAAATAATGTAGAGAGCTGTGCCTATGGAAACAATCATTCTTACTTCATAATTTGTTCCTCTTGGGAATTGGTTTTGCCAGTGTAAACCACATCTCTGCTGGAAACAGGGTGGGAGAAATACCAAACCCTGTCTTCCACCAAAGTCAGGACAGCAAACTAATTTCAGTGATGACTCCTATAGAAGACGTGCTGTTATTTATTGTTATTGTTTTTTCTTAATTATTCTAAGTGGATACACTCTGTTTCGAGAGGTTGAATTGGTCACCTAATCACTTTCCGCTATAGACATAAAAAATGGGACATGTCTGTCTGTGCTCCTAATGCCTGGTTGATTTAATGCACTACTGTTTCTATGTACCTCTCATGCTAAACAAAATATTTGTTGCTGGCTTCAACAGCCACACAAGCTGCGCTAGTCCTGGTGCTGCTGTGACCTTGCAGGCTGGCTGGCTCCTCCTGCAGAGCCAGCCACATGCAGTCTGCCATAGATCAGCAGATACCTCTCAAGCTGGTCTTTCTCAAGCGGAAAGCCATTTAGACCTATTAACTCCAGCTGGGAGGGGGTCACAGGATGGCTTGGGGAGAGGAGGAGTGTGTCTTCCTCGGACTTCTCTGAAGAAGGAAGACATAGAAAATAATACCCTTGAGCATCCTTACCTTTCAGAAGGGTACAGAGTATCTGAGTCAGTTGAAGGTCTTTTTGTGTCTTTGCAACTGTAGTAACCCAAAGGTTCCTTGAGAGGGAGAAACAGAAGTAGGAAATTGGAGGCAGTACCTGCTGTGGCCTAAATGGTGATAGGGTAGATCATGTTGGCAAGTGGTGGAGCTGGGCTGCTGTATTTAACCCAGCTTGGGAGAGGAGATGGTGCTTTGCAGATCAGAAAAAGGAGGCTATGGTTTGAGTTGTTTCTTTTTATTCCTTTTGGAGGAGGAGAAATGGTAGAACCAAACCACAAAGGCCTAATGTGCCTAAGCTGGCAGTTTGCTCCTGCAGGAGCCTGGGTGGGAGGAGAAGAGCAGCTGGTGTGCCAGGTCAGGGTGTGTTGCTAAGGCTGCAGGTAGGGCCTTGGGGCTCTGCTGATGTGGGACAGCTCCTCCAAAGAGGACTCCCAGTACACAAAACCTTGATCTGAGACCCCAGTGAGATTTTAACTGTCTCTGACCTTAGCTGAATAGACAACATAGGAAAGCATGGAGTGTGACTATAATGTTTGTCCTGCCTTGGGCCTGTGGTGACTGGTTGCCAGCCCGTCTGTGGCATGGTGTCAGAGAAGGCAAGGGCTGGCCAGCCCTCAAGGGCTTCGTGTCTTCATTACAAGAAGGCAGGGGGTATTAGAAATCTCTTCCATGCCATGAAGTCAGGCTACAGAGAGAGGACTGTGTCTCCTGGGAGGGTGGAAGTGCTGCAGGGCCAGTGACTCCTTCTGAGAAGTCTCATGTGCTCTACAGATCTGAAATGCAGTGGCTGCTGGTTAATGATCTGTAGCGTGTACAAATGTTACGGATGGTTAAATATTACAAAGGTGGTAAACTTGATACTATGTGGAAAGGACAGTAGTGGGGATGAAATTTTTATCTGTTGTGTTTCATATTTAGTTTCTGCATTTATGTATTCTTTGGGAAATTCACAGCTTGTAAATGCCAATTAATTTGATCTCCTATTTTGACAAAACTGAGTCACATGAGGTTTTAATATCAATAATTTCAAAATGGACTTCTTTTTTTGAGCACCCTGACCTCTCCTATACAAAAGAATGCCATACTTCAGCCTTTTAAGAGGCACCAAACTTTTTATTCCGGCAAAAGCTAGCCCCTTCTCTCAAGAAAGCTTGAGATGGCTTCTGAAGCTTGGCCTGTTCTGGGCTAGCCAGGAGTGCAAACTGAACTCTGAATCTTGCAAATGGGATTTATGTCTTCAATACTTTAGGCTTTCTCCTGCTATTCCCAATGGGAAGAGATACCAGCTCATCCCTGGGTCAGCACTTCTGTTTCTCACTGAACATTGCTGCCAGAGCAACTGATAAAGATCTGGTCAGTCAAAATTTATCATGAATCATTATGAAGATTCATGCAAAGTGTGCACTCTATACTAGCATGTGCTTTAACGATAGCAAATTACTCAAAAGGAAAAATAAATGTTTCTTGTAGTGCTTCATTTTAGTATCACAGCACCTATGTTAAAAGCCAGTATAATGTTACTAAAATTCAAAGTCCAGAGTTCAAATTATATTTTATAGCTTCCAAGTATGGCTGTCTGTTTCCTTGTCGGTTCAGAGGATGTCTTGCCAAATACTGAAATATTTATTTAAGCCCTGATGTTCCAATGATTGTTCTTTACTTTTTGATGCTGAATCCTGTGGTTAGGAGTTGCAACATCATAATAGACAGTAATTTGTTTCCCTTAATTCCCTGGGAATGAATTGCCATGTTAGAAGGGGAAACTAATTCGCAAACTTGTGTGAAGGAAAAAGAGGAACAAAAAGGGATGAATGATACCCAAAATAGTTAACTAGTTGCCTGTAATTACATATTTCAGCCCAAATCAATGGAAATAACCTCGGTTGATACACCTCTGAGGCTGGGGAGGGAGTTCAAAGCTTCACATTGCCTCCACTGGATCTGTAATGTTAGAACAACCCCCTACCATTGTCGGACCATGGGACTGAAGACTCATATTCTCTGGCTGTGCTCTCCCTGCTGGTGCTGGGGAGGTCTAGTTAGAACGGTGATGGGCTTTAAGTCTCCATTTCCAGAGGAATGGTGGGGGGAAAGCCAGAGAAGATTTGGCAGAGGGGCAATAAGTTGGACAGAGGTCTGGAACATGTTCCTGTGCAGAGTTGGAGGGAGGATACTAAAATGTGATCTGACAGCTCCTTTCTTGGGTAAAGATGACAAAATTAAACATGGTAGTGACAGATAAGGCAAGAAGAGCCAGGGACAGCAAATTACATCTTAGCAGGTTCTGCTTGGCTATTCTGAAAAGCTTTTTAAGTATGAAGGCAGTGAATTTCTGGAATATGTCATCAATCAAAGGAGAGTCTGGATGTCCATTGCTGGAGGTTTTTGCATTAGGGCTTATCTGATCTGTTGTTGGTAATAGCCTTGTCTTTAGAAGGAGGTTGGATTAGAGAACTCAAGAGCTCCTGCCAACCTAAAATTTCTGTAATCCTGTTTTCTGTCTCTCTGCACAGGCATGTGCATCAGGAATTTAGACAGATTAAACTACTGTGCTGGAAATTTGTGGATTTTCGTGCACTGGTGGACAGATGGGAAAAAAGATGACTTGGTCTGGTCCACACATAGTGGTATCTTTCCATTCAGCTTTATATGCATTCTGTCTAGTCTTCATGGTTTACTCAATGCAAGATGTCCTTAAAAGCACATGTCAACAGCGGGGTGTGTTTGTGTATGTCAATAAATTTTCCGCCTGCTCTCTTTTGGAGAATGAGAAGAAAGCACAGAACATGGAGAGCCTTTGTAGCCATGGTCCTATGCGGTCTAGGGCTGCCAAAGTTTGGGAAATGTGTTTTCTACTCCATTGTCATCTCCACTTTGAACTGCCAAAAACCATAGATTCTTCCCTTTAACGCCACATTTTTGCACATCTGGCAGGACCTACTTGGGAAAGAGAAGTGGGAAGATTTGGGAGTTGTGTGCCTAGGCAATGATGCTCTGCAGAAAGCCTTGTGTGGTTCCAGCCAGGACTGTGTTTGGCTGAAGCAGTTGCTGAAGTTCCTTTCTATAAACATTCATCCTCCACGTTTTTCAGCAAATGAAGTGACATCATGCAGTGTTTTCTCCACACAGTTTGATGTTATGAGAGCTGAAGAGAGTCCAGAGAGTCATAATCCTGTGCAAATGGCTACTTTTACTCTATGCAGACCAAAGAAAGAGAGAATGCCAAAGTTGATGGGATGGGGTTTGAAAAACATCAACGGGGAGGGAGAGGAAAAGAACAGGACATTTTCCTCATAACAGAATTGACATATATAGTTTTTCATGCATTCAAATCAACCTGTTTTCCTGGGGGAAAGGAACTGAAAGGCAGAAAAGTAAGGTAACTGTGCATCCTGGTCAAGTTCAGGTGCTCGTTTGGTTTTTTGTACAGAACATTTGAAAAATTGACTCAAAGACAAAGATACAGTACATAAAGATGAAAAACCAGTTGGAACCACTAGATATGATTCAGTATGAATAAGTGAGTCAGCCAGTTTGAGAACTAGGGATAATTTGCAGTGTAAAATAGCCAACCTCAAGTCACTGGAGCAGAAGACTTGAATGTGCATAAACCATAAGAATTCTTGTAATTTGAAGTTCCTCTGGTTTTCTGTCCAGCAATATGAAATAGCCAAGAGAAAGAATTTCAGCACGGGGCACAGGGATTACTGTTGGCAAACAGAGTGCGATCCATATTGCTTATTTGCATTTTTAGAAAATGACAGAGAGAGTCACAGCTGCTTCCAGCAGACTAGGCTGGGAAGGAAATACTTCACATGACCTAAAAGGGATTGTCCCAGACAAACCTAGTAAAGTTCCATTTGACAAAATGTTGTGCTGGCCCTTTAGATGATGGGTTATAAAAAATACAAAACACCTTGAGGCCATTAAGACTCTTACTCATAACAAACTATTTAAGATCTTTAGCATTAGTTTATAAACTTCTATCCTGTGATGCTACTCAAAAGAGAACACAAGGACCAGAAAACAATGCACTTCCAGCTTCTGAAATCTTGGGGGATAAAAAGAACATAATTCTAAGGGCAGTTATTGCTCTTTGTTTGGTGTACAACAGAAACCTGGGTGGTTACTTAATGGTCAGCTCTTTTAAAAGTGTATATTTGAGTCACTATAATATATTTGGAAGAGATCATGAAATGTCTTGCTACATTGCATGTCTTCAAAAGGCAGTGAAGGATGATGTAATGTCTTCTGCAGATTGCACAGCAGCAAGGTGATTAAATCAGAGTGGCAAGTTTCACAGCAGGTTGAGCTGATAGCAGTGCATCTTGAAATGCTATATTAATACTTTTAGTTAATTTACTGAATCCAGTGAGGATTCTAATTGATTCATAATACCACTAACGTATAACAGATGGGAGATCCCAAGAATTGTTGTCTTCTTCGGGCCCATTTTCTGTTCAGGTTAGTGTTTAGTTAGTAGTTAATGCGTAAATCTCCAACAAACTGGGTTGCTAACAGCCAAATAAGTAATAGACCCTTCTAATCTGAAGTCTAACCCTAGAGATGACACCATCTCATTAGGGTGGGACTTTAATTTGAGGATGGAGAGGAACTTTTTATTTCTATAACAAATTTGCTAGAACATATTCTCCAGTCTTGTTTAGTACAGAAAATAATGTAATAGGCAATCATCCAATCCTTCTGCTAAGTGCTGCTATATCTGCTTTAAAAAGATTGGGGTTTTTAAGTTTTATTTTGGTGGTGGTGTTTTGTTGGGTCGGGCTTTTTGTTTTGGTTTTAGGTTTTGTTTATTTTTTAATACAGCTCTTTCCTCAGGAGCTTATTAAACTTCATTTGACATTGTTAACTAGGCATAGAAAAGTGTCCTATTGGCTGACATGGCCCTGTTGTGCATAACATACATGGCAGTTCACAGTGGAATAATTTATGTAATTAACGATCAGATGAAGGGAAGGTTCTGGGGAGAATTTATAGCAGCCTTCCAGTACCCAAAGGGGCCTACAGAAAAACTGGGAAAGGACTGTTTATAAGGACATGGAGTGATAGGACAAGGGGTGTGGTGGGTTGACCCCAGCTGGAGGCCAGATGGCCACCAAAGCCACTCTATCACTCCCCTTCTCAGCTTGACAGGGGAGAAAATATATAATGAAAGGCTCATGGGAGAGATAAGGACAGGGAGAGATCATTCAGCAATTAGTGTCATGGGCAAAATAGACTCAATGTGGAATAAAATGCATCAAATTTATTACCCAATTAAAACAGAGTAGGACAATGAGAAATAAAAACAAATTTTAAACCATCTACCCCCACCCTTCCCTTCTTTCCTGCCTCAACTTTATTCCCAAATTCTCTACCTCTTTCCCATTTCCAAGCAGCACAGGGGGACAGGGAATGGAGGGTTGGGTCAGTTCATCATGCATTCTCTCTGCTGCTCCTTCCTTCTCGGGAGGGAGGACTCACTACACTCTTCCTCTGTTCCAGTGTGGGGTCCCTTTCACAGGAGATGGACATCCATGAACTTCTCCAATGTGAGTCATTCCCACAGGAGGCTTCATTTCTTCACCAGCTGCCTCAGTGTGGCTTTTAGGTCCAGACTGCTCCAGCACAGACCCCCACAGGGTCACAAGTCCCCCCAGAAAACCTGCTCCAGCTTGGGCTCCTCTGTCCATGGGCTACAGGTCCTGCCATGAGCTTGCTCCAACATGGGCTTCCCACCAGGTCACAGCCTCCTTCAGGTGTCTCCAACTGTTCCAGTGTGGGGTCCTCCATGAGCTGTAGGTGGGATCTCTGCTCCCCATCATCTTCCATGAACTACAGAGGTACAGCCTGCCTCACCATGGTTTTCTCCATGGGCTGAAGGAGAAATCTCTCCTCTGGTGCCGGAGTGCCTCCTCCTCCTCCTTCTTCACTGACCCTGGTGTCTGCAGAGTTTCTTACATCTTCTCACTCCTCTCTCTGTCTGCAAAGGCTGCTGCTAACTTCCCCCTTTCCACCCCCCCTTCCTCCCACTTAAATACGTTATCACAGAGGCACTACCACTATTGCTGATTTTCTTGGCCTTGGTCAGCAGCAGATCTATTCTTGGCTCTTAGGGGAAGCTTCTGGCAGATTCTTGCAGATGCCCCCCTCCCCACCACTACCAACACCTTGCCATGCAAACCCATAATAAGGGGTAATGATCTTAAACTAAACGTAGGCAGACTTATATTAGATATTAGGAAAAAGTTCTTCCCTGTGAGGCTGATGAGGCCCTGGCACAGAGAAGCTGTGGCTGCCCCCTCCCTGGCAGTGTTCAAGTCCAGGCTGGATGGGGCTTTGGGCAACCTGGTCTAGTGGAGGGTGTCCCTGCCCATGGCAGGGCATTTGGGACTATATAGTCTTTGAGGTTCCTTCCAACTCAAACTATTCTGTGATTCTGTGATGTGGTTTTAATCAAGCTGTTGGGCAGGTGACTCTTTACATCACTGGTGTTTGGTATGCATTTCGTTCCTCTCGCTTTGGTTTATAAAAGCCAAAGTCATGATGGACTGCTGTCATATAGTATAGCATTATATCCAGATTGATACATGCTCCTACTTTAAGCTTAAGTTCTGCTTCTCAAGTGGGAAGCTTCAATACCGTCTATCCTGTGTGCCAGTCTCAGTGCTTTCAAACTGAATGTCCTCTCCTTATTGAGCCTGAGTGGAAAGAATCATTCCTCTTTTGCTGTAAGGACAGGATAAAAATTTTAGACTTATCACACTTTCCGCTTTTAGCTTTTCTTTTTAAGCTGAAGAACTGAAGACTGCTTAATACTCTGTGAAAGCCCTACAGGAACTTGATTTCTAGATATTTGTACTTTCTACAAATGTGAGTTTTACTCATCAGCACACTCCCAAGCTTGACATCAAGAGGCTGGAGTTTTGTAGGTTGAAAGTAAAGCAAGATGTTTTCTCTGAATGAAATGTTACCGTTACCCTTGCATAAGCTCTAACCCTTGTGCTACTAAGGGTTGAGCTGCTTTCAGTCATATGAATAAGCTGAGAAATTGCCAGAAAAATATTTACTGCTCAATGCATGTGTTAATCAGTCTCTCCACTCAGTAAGTGGCATGAAAATTGATGTAGAGCAGAGGATGGGAGTTCATAGCAGGAACAGCCTGCGGGTAAGCCTGTTTGTGAAACTGCAAGGCCAAAAATCTTGGGCAGCACCAGCACCCTGTGGATTAAATCTTTAACCTCATCTGTCAATGGAAGAATGTGTTTTCACTTACTGTGTGAAAACCTGAAGCCAATGTCTTAAAACCTTTGCATTGTAGCTCAAATTGCCTGACTGAACTGCAGTAGGAGGAGAAACAGGCTTGGAAAAAACCAGCCTTCCACTGTCGGGATTTCCAGTTTATCTGCTGTAGGATGACTTTTTCCTTAAAAATGTTATGTATGAGTGAACATGCCTGCACCACTTTCAATTGCTTGCCCTTTTTGAACTCATATAATTGACCTCCTTCTTTCCATTTTTGTGGTCACATCCTTTCTGTAGTCATCAGCAGCCTCTGCAACTTCCATTCATTATATCAGCCATTGCACTGCTGACGGGTCTCTCGTTATGGAATAAAAACATACTCCTCTCTGGGCATATCAGCGTGCAAATCATCCTCTTTCCCGTGACCTTGTCAAACATCCTCATTCAGTCTTCCTTTTTCTGACATCTGTAAATAGTAATGACTCTAATTGACTCCAAATACTTGACACCACATAAAAATAAACTGTACCATATCTTTGCTTTGCTGGTGTGTGGGAAGGACGTACTTTGATCTCAGTTACATCAGTGTAAGTAATGCTGATCCTTGTTTACAGTGGATGTCATTTGTTCTGCTATGCTTACATGCAGAACCTGTCAGTGGGAACAGAAATGTCAAGGAAGTGGCATCGGACAAGAAATATGCCTGATGCATGTTGCGTGTATGGCTTGGATTAATACAAAATCTTCATTAGGTGAAAGATGCGTTCAGATCTATGTCCATTTGTTAACGGGTGGTTGGGACTGAGCATGCTGCAGTGCAGTTACACTTTGGCAACTGGTTGACAGTGTTTTACCAGCCTTTTCTGCAGGAGCAGAGGGCAGTGCAGCACACAGCAGAGTTTTGCTGCTTCAGGCTCTGCAAGAGTGAGCCTCCAAAAAGACTTCTAGAAATAAACATCCAAGGCTGTGTTTAACAAAATTGCTGAGATGAGAGTTATGCTACAGAGACTCTAGGAGCCTTGGCTTCTTATTTAGGGCTGCTTATGTCACAGAAGAAAAATCAGAAATCACTCAGATCTGACCTAGTAGTTAGTTTAATGAGTTCTAATCAGTAAATTTAGGTATGTGAAATATAATTCCATAGGGATTGACAGTCAGTACTACTATTTACTACACAAAAAATAGTATGGGATGCAAAGATTATTGGGTAAACTTATTATCCATGTCTTAATTATTATGTGCATGCAAAAAATTTCACTTACCAACCCATCAATGTCTGATGTCAGGTAAGGTGTCTCTCAGCCTTGAGATGTAATGTTGAGAAGCGTCCCTGTCCAATGGAAGATCACTATGGTACCACCTGCTTCTGTAGAGGGATAACTCAGTGGACCCTGAATGACTGCAGATAATTATAGCATAGAGTGGTTGATCTGTCTGTAGATTTTCTTCCATGTTAATTCTGTCTCATCTGTTTATCAGCTCAGTCTCCAACCAAACCATTTTTTGGGGAGTTGATTCTGAGTTCTCACTGATGGCCTCACACCATTGGATTAACCTTTATTAGGCCTACATGCGGAGCATCTGCCTGGACCAAGTTCAGATAGTTCAAACAGGAGGACTGCATCCATCACAGCTAATGAAGAAGATAGTGGAGTCAGTGAAGCCAGTGTGCTACTTCTTGACACTTCTTGCTAGTTCTCATGGTTCAAGAAGAATCTTCAGATATGGTAGCAAGTTCAGAACAAAGAAATGAAGTTTACTTCATACTCATACCTGTCAGTAAACTGCAGGATCTTGCAACACAGGAGATTGTGAAGGCAAAAGATCAAGTTTTAAAAGCAATTAGTCACATTAATGTAGCTCTTTTTCCTTAAGGTATAGATACAGACTTTCCTTGACCATAAATTGCTGGAAACCTGGAGGGTACACAGAGCAGAGGACCACTTGTTCTTTTCCTTTGTTTCTTCAAGCATTTGCTCCTGGTCTCTCTTTTGCTAGATGAAATGAAACATCTCTGCCCATTTGCATAGTGTCCTGATGTCAACAATCCCCAAAGCCTCGTGCTGTAAACATGAGTAACTGGGGATGAACTGGCAAAGTAAAGTGATAAACACTGGAAAGTGAAAAGGAGTCCCTGTGCCCTTGAGCTAAGGGAGATTCTTTGTTCATGTCTTCGGCAGGCAAAAGCTTTGACCACTAGAGAGCATGTCCTGCAGTGCTCTTCTGTGTATCTAGCTTTCCTCAACTCTGCCATGAGAAATTAAATGAGCTGGGCCTTGGACCAGAAAAAGTTTTTTAGGATATTGCTTCTTTCAGTGTCTTATTCCCACAGGGATCTGGTAGGAATTAGGTTCCTAGATGCTATTTGAGAATCTGGACCAAAGATATATGCTCCATTCTGTTCAGCCTTAGCACTGCCCAAAGGCTGTTCTGGTATCCACTGATGCCTGCAAGAAACCCTCTTGCTGAGCATTGTGAGCTCCAGGTCTGTGTTTATAGAAATACTGATATGCAGTAGCAATGAGGTAATGTTACTTGGTTTCTCATCTTGGAAGTTTAGTGTATTTGCTTCATGATTCTCACACATAATTTTCTCCTTAGTGGTGAATGTAACTATTAACTAGATCAAGAATATTGACTTTCATTGATGTAATAATGACACTCTCTCACATTGCTATAGAGCATTTCAAAGGTAGGAGAACATGAGGGTGTGCAGCAAAAATAAACATCCTGCTTTTAGCATCCTCCTATGTAAAAAGGGTAGAATAAGTAAATCAATACTACACATAGAAGTAAACCTTTTAAAGGTGTAGCTACAGAGAGTGCTAAACAATTGTTTTATTTGCTTCAATTAAAGGTAGAATCGTAAATTTTTATTTTTCTATATCAATCTGGAAGTTTTTTCCTACCTTTTAGAGACTTGAATGTAGCTGGGAGAACATCTGTGTTTTTTCTTTGCTGTGTTGCGTGAGATTATCTTTAATAGTGCATCCAGCTGATGGCAAAGTTATTGTTTTTCCTCATACCAGGGATTACTAAAGTCGACTGAGAGATCAGAGAGGGATCAGATGAACTCATTAAATAAAAATCTTGTTCTCATCCTGATATCCTCTTAAGTAGAAAATAGATGCATGAAAGAGAGCATCAGGAAAATTAAAAATCATTTAAAAGCACATTTTTCTTAACTGGGAGAGTTTCCTCAGACTCTTTGGAGATACTGGCTGCTCTCTCTGGCTCAGATTCAGAAAAGTATTCCTTCTCAAGTGCTTAAGGACACACTTATCTCCTCTTGAACCTGATGGTGCTGGAGTTTCCGCCTACACTTGGGTACTGCACAGGGCTACCGGAGACTACACTGCATACTGAACCTCTACATGTTTCATTGAAAATGGGAAAGAAGCTTAGTCCAAGCAGACCCAGAGAACACTTATTGCCTGCACTCCTTATCTCTCACCACAGTGTGCCTGCAAGTGTGTTGCTAAATTGCATTCTCAAGTGAAGATGCAAAGCTGAAATGACCCAGCTTGAAGATTTATCTGAAGGGTGATCTTTGTTAGGCATTTTGCTTCCTTATTCAGGCAGCCTGTGGATTTTTGGTGCCAAATAAGTAAATTCCAGAAAGGAGATGCTATGGCAGTGATTTCCCTTCCAATACATTTGTACTTTGTAAAGATCCTCAGCCACATCCAGGTTCACACCAGGTTCAAGTGTCATCAGTGTAGTTTGAATGGGGTCAGCTGGAGGACATTGTCCGTCTTGGAGTAATGCTCTCACTGACGGGCTTAAATCAACACTCACAGCAGTCCACTTCGTAAGGAACTCATAAACAGACTTTTTCTCCCAAGTAATAGATCAGTTATACAAATAGTGCTGTACGAATCATTGATTTCTTTGGTGTGGCTGGTGAGCTAAAATATAAACTCGGAAGATATCTGTGTTTCTCTTACACCCTTACTGATACTAGCCAGGATGCTTGTGGGTCTAAACAAACAGGTTTGAGTAGAACAGGCTATAACATTTTGTTTTGGATAGGTCTCAGGGTTTTTTATTTTATGAAAGGAAAAGGCATGATTCACAAAACTGCTCCTCTGAGTTTTTTACTCTTAACTCAGCTTTCCACAAGCTTCAGCCTGTCTCTACAGGCATCTGGGTATTTTATTTTGAATTTTCTGATTTCTTTTAAATGAGACACTGTAATAAAACTCCCCAGAAAAAAAAAAAATATTTCCTAATTGAAAGGGTATGGTTATAGAGCAGTAATTGTTTAATTTTTTTCTTTATTTTTGTGCTACTCTTTTACCACTCCCATCAAGCCTCCTACTAAACATTGTAAACACTTATGTCTCATCTACCTGAAGTGAGTAAATAGGACATTTATTTCATCTCTTCTGGAAGGTGAGTTTGGGATAAAGGAGCATTTCAGATAGCACGCTTTCCACTTTGCTGCACTTGTCTGAACTTGTGGACCTCATATGAGCAGTTGACAGGATTTTAGTAGGAAGTCTTTGATTAAGCAAGTTTGCTGATGACACCAAGCTGTGTGTTGCGATCAACACACTGGAGGGAAGGGACACCATCCAGAGGGATCTGAACTGGCTCAATGGCTGGGTTTG
Source organism: Porphyrio hochstetteri (assembly GCA_020800305.1). Taxonomy (NCBI): domain Eukaryota; kingdom Metazoa; phylum Chordata; class Aves; order Gruiformes; family Rallidae; genus Porphyrio; species Porphyrio hochstetteri. The sequence continues at coordinate 76,617,363 of CM036938.1, read as the reverse complement.
TGTGATCCATGTGGAGTTCAACAAAGCCAAGTGCAAGGTCCTGCACAGAAATCCAACCGTATCCTGGGCTGCATTAAAAACAGTGTGACCGGCAGGTTGAAGGAGATGTTACTGCCTCTCTACTCCACTCCTCTGAGACCTCACCCAGAGTACCACATTGTCCTGGTTTTGGCAGGGATAGAGTTAATTTTCTTTCTAGTAGCTGGTTTAGTGCTCGTGTGTTTGGAATTTAAGGTGAGAACCATGCTAACACGCTGATGTTTTAGTTGTTGCCAAGCAGTCAAGGAATTTTCAGCTTCTCATACTGGCCTGCTAACAAGAAGGTGGCGGTACCCAAGAAGCTGGAAGGAGAAACAGCTTACCCAAACTGACCAAAGAGATGTTCCTTTCCATGTTCCGTTTGTAACTGGGGGTGGGCTGAGGAGCTGGGTGGCAGCTGGGGGCCTGGTGCGGTAGCTGGGTGTCTTGCACATCCTCGACTTCAGGGTGATGGCTGAATACCTGCCTGCTGATGAGAAGTGGTGAAGGAATTCCTTGTTTTGCCTTTCTTGTGCATGTGGGCTGAGAAACTGGGCATACTGGAGGGCATAGTTCTAGTGGCAGCAGCAGGAGGCTCTCATGCAACACCAGCTTTGGGTGGAGAGAAACTGTGCTGTTCATTACTTATTTTGTGTATATATTACTAATTTATATATTGTTATTATCTTCCTTTTTTGTGTGCCCTATTAAACTGTTTGATTTAAACGCACAGGTTTTCTCACTTCCACTTTTCTGATTCTCTCCCCCATCCTTCTGGGAAGGGGGAGTTAGTGAGCTGCTGCATGGTGCCTGGTAGTTGACTTGGGCTAAACCATGAAATGCATCCAGGTGTGGGGTTCCCAACATAAGGACATGGACCTGTTGGAGCAAGTCCTGAGGAGGACTACAGAGATGACCAGAGGGCTGGGGTACCTCTTCTGTGAGGACAGGCTGAGAGTTGTGCTTATTCAGCCTGGAGAAGAGAAGGCTCCAGGGGGACCTTACAGTGGCCTTCCAGTAGCTGAAGGGGATATACAAAAAAGCTGGTGAGGGACTGTTTGCAAGGTCATGGAGTGATAGGATGAGTGGGAATGGCCTTAAAATGAAAAAGGGTAGATTTATACTAGGAACTAAGAATAATATATCTATGAGGGTGGTGAGGCACTGGAAGAGGTTGCCCAGAAAATTTGTGGATGCCCCATTCAGGAAGACTTACAGTCAGTTTGGATGGAACTTTGAGTGACATGGTCTAGTGGAGAGTGTCCCTGCCCATGGCAGGGTGGTTGGAAGTAGATGATGTTTAAGTTCCCTTCCAATTTAAACCATTTTATGATTTTCTGATTCTATCCATTGCTTGCTTGAAACTGGTAGCATATTGTTAAAATCCAACACAAAGTGAAAACTATTAAAAACCTGTGTTTAGAATACATGTGTTCTAGATGCTTCTATAAACCATAGAAAAATCTGCTTACCAAGCTTATATTTGTCAGCAAGACTTATCATTTGCTGATCATATCATATTGCAGATAGATCTGTTGTGCTTTTTATTGAGCAATAATGTACTATACTAACCTTAGTTGCTATTGCCAGTTTCAAGGCAAACCAATATTAGACTTAGGTAAATGAGGCAGCATGTAATTTTTTTCTACTGTGAGAAAACAAGAATGAAATGATTGCAAGCCAAAGCAGACATCAGCTCCTCAGATACAGCACCAGGGAAGAAACAGTAAAAGTTCTCATAAAAATAAAAGCTAAACCAGTAAAAAGTAGCAAAAGCTTAGTAAAATTAAGAATGATAATTGTTTTGTTTTGTTGGTTGTGTTTTTTAAGAAGTCAACTATTCTGCTCCTGTGTTCCACTGTGAGGAGTAACACTAACACTGGAAGAGAAGTTCAAATAGCTGTGGGAGTAATTTTTATCTCTTCTCCACTTCCATTGCCACAAGGTATTAGTAGCGAAGCTTGTCAGTCAAAGGATTATTGAAGATAAATAGTGAAATTATTTAAAACCCAAAAGAGGTTTGAAAAATTTTTAAAAAGGGGGAAAACTTTGAAAGATAGTTGACTTTGCAATTATGTAAAGGATATTGTCCCTAAAAATTCTAAGAATCATATTTTCAGGTGATTTATCATCACAGTTATCTAGAAGTCATTATAGATTTTCCATTTTGTAGAGGAAAAAATATTATAAAAGCTAGCCAATAATCATTCTGGGATGTTACTGCTGTTTTTTAGTACATCTTAACATTTCCAAATAAAAGAAGTGAAGAAAGCAGTGCACCAAACTCTGGGAAAGGTTGACAGGCTAGCCAGGATAATTAGAGTCTACACTATAATGGGTAGATTAACGAAGCCTCAGACAACAAAGAACAATGTAATTCCATCAATCTATGAAACCTCCAACCCAATTGTGGGTAATAGATACTTCAAAGAAAATGTAATTTCTTCTGCTTTAACGAAAGCTTTGGTCAATAGGAAAAATGTAACACTGAGCTTCTGAAAAGTATCTGAACCAGAGCCTGCAACATTTGTTTGTTTGCAGTTTTCTAGTTTCTTAGTTTAGGTGGGTTAAGAGTTGGATTATAATTGACATTAACACTTGACTACAACCCAGTGAGAAATCACAATTGTATTTTTTTAATTTTAACCCTGCATCAGGTATATTAATATCCTACCAGGAAGAAAAAAAACCCAGTATTGCTGCTGGTAAAAGTGGCTGATGACATGAAGACTGAGGCATGGGGAAGAAGAAGATAAATGCTGGAGGGTGCTGTGCACTGATTTATAACTAACTGCAAGGAAATAGCACATGTTTTAGTATGACCAACTTTAAAATTTTCCTTCTGAGAAAGAAGAACCATACCTCTGAAGACAAAAGTCGTATCTTTAAAAATAAGAATTCTCGAGAAATGGCATCATGAAAAATGTGGTTGAGTATTGCAATGGGCAACCTCGTAGGCCTGAGTTCCCAGCACAACTCTGCATCCTTAATGATTCATGCTGTATTTGAGTATGGCAGCAGAATAGGGAAAATTTATACTACTTCTGTCTTTAGAACTTGCCACAAGTGTGATTGGAATGCTGTGACCAGTTTTGATGCCAACAGCCTCTCAAACTTCAGGCAGCTTAAAGTTGTTTCCTAGAAAAGCTACTGAAGCTACTAAGGAAAATGTCCTCTTATGAAGGGAAGGAAAGAAAAAAAAAAAAAAAAGAGGTTTAGGGTTAGGTTTCGGGTCTAGCTTTTGGATAATACCTACCCAGCTAGAAAGACCACAAATAATTCTATCTGTACCTCACAAGTATTTCACATGTGTTTAGTATTTGCCTGAACTTTTGAGGTTTCTGTGTTGCAATCTCCAGAAAATTAGATCTCTCTCAAGTGGTAGATATCTGGCAGTCAGTCTGTATATTTCTCCTAGGCAAAATAAGCTCACTGATCACTTCTAAGTAAAGACCTGAGGGAAAAATATGAAACTTAGCTTAACTTTTTTGACACTACCAAAAAATTTATAATTATAGATCACATAAAATATAGTAGAATAACTTACGCGCAAACACACTTTTTCCATTAAAAAAATACTGTCTAAGGACCAGTTCTAGCTTGTATTTACTTTAGCCAATGGATGTCACTGTTGTTCCATTGGATGTCATATATGGTACATATCTGCTGGTATAGAAAAACACATCCATGCTGAAATAAAACAACTGAATAGAACTGCAGGTAGGACAGTCTGCTGGTACAGAGGAGGTAGTTTAAGATACAACTTAGAAGAATGTACCTCATCGTCCAGGCAATCTGTGCTGTTTCCTTGGGAAATATCTTTTACTATTGTTAACTGCATGCAATAGTTGCAGTCTGATGTAAAACTGTAAGACATGTTTAGGAGAACAGGATTGCCAGTGGAGGAAAGAAGGCCTTGCATTACATCCCAGGAAAGTTTGTATTTGCTCTGAACAGGTGTAAGAGGGTGGTGAGGCTAATGGGGTTAGTAAGTAATAGTAAAACAGAAAAGATCAGCTGATAGTGGGTAACTGGCTGCCAAGAAAGCAGTGTTAATGACGAAACCCAGAAAGAAATGGACCATTTTTTTTTTCCTTTTTATAAATATGGTGGAAACTGTTGGATTGGATTATGTTGGAGCTGATTCTACTAGGGAGGAAAGTCTGAAAGTGGAAAAAAATAGGAGGAAGAGAAAAAGATGGATTTATGTGAGCTGAAGAGAGGAGAACACAAGGCAGTAGATCAAGGGTATAGCACTTTGCCTCTTCCCAGCAGTTATATCCTTACCAGTAAATTAAAATGGGTTAGGACTCCATCTTGAGTATAAGTGTATGAGTACATGCAAACCCTGTCTATCTACATTGCACCAGAAAATCTCAGTGGCCTTGTCTGTACAGACTGTCAGCACAAGAGAAGGACTGCTCCCATCCCCTGAAGTGCTGGGGCAATACTGGATGGCATAGGCCAAATCTATGTCAAGAGCTGTGTTGACAATTACACTTGTGCCCTGACATGGTGTTTATCCTAATAAACTAAACACTGTCCAGGTTTAGTTTATTAGGATAAACTCATACATTAAAGCTAATGAGGGTAAGGCTTGCAAGTATCTGAAGTCAACAGAGTATTGAAGAACCATGACAGCCCTGACCCAATATATACTTTGCTAATGCCCAAAGAAAGACTTGAACTTATACCTTGGTAGCCCTGCTGTGAATATATTTAACTAGTCTGCCTTCCAAATGCAGAAGACCCCAGGAAATTTACGGACCTGGTTGGTTAGATCTGGAAAAAAGTTTCTAGAAGAAAGGTATGGGATTGCTGATAAATCCTGAAGACGCCTAGGTTAATAACTGCAAATCATGTTGTTTTAGAATGGCCTTCTGCAATGGTTTCCAAAGAGACTGATGTTGGATTGTAAATCCTGTCTGGACTTGGCATGGTTTACAGCAGGGTGCCATCACAGATGAAGATACTAGAGCAAGTGCTACACATCTCACTCAGCCAGGTGTGAGGGGACCTCCTTGGGCCATCTCCCCCCTTTCCCTTACTGGTGACAAGCTCTGTGTAAAACCTTGTAACTTAGTTCTCCTACAGTGCTGTCATGTCCCTGACCATGGGGATTTGCTGTGTGAAGTGCCAGATGGTAGGATAGAGAACATGTCTCCTTGTTAGCAGGCTGTAGGTGAAACACCATCTACCTACAGCACTGACCAGCAGGGCCTTGCTTTCCCTGTGGTCCTAGGAGCTATGGGCTGGCAGTTGATAGCAGTCTCCTGATTGGGTACATCAAGCACAGCAAAGCAGACAGGCTGTGACACAGTGCTGCAGAATGTGAGGGCCACAGGCCTGCCTTCAGCATGCCATAGAAAAAGCTTTCAGAAAGCTTATTCTGAATCTCATGCTCAGCATGGGGAATGTGATCATCCTGCTGGATCTGACCCTTCCTTCCTGGCTCCTGCTTTCTGCTTCCTCTCCTGGCTGCATGAGCAGAGACGATAACATCATCCCTGTCTGGTTAATGTTGCAGAGCTGCTCATGACAGAGTCAGTGGTGATATTTCCTGTCTCCAGGTACCAGTCTCTCTGGTCTGGGTTTGACAAAGTTTATTGAAGATTAGTGTTTTGCTGCTGTGCTTTGGGACATAGGCTGCCCTGATGGAAAAATGTGTGTGTGCGCACACATGTATGTGTTCCAAGAAGACATAACTTTTAGAAAGCAAATGCTTCTTGATTTATAAAAGCAGGCCCTTTGCTGGATGGAAGTACATAGCTGTATCTGAAGGCTGCAGGGAGTAAAGTGGGAGACGTGCAGGGTTTTTCTTGTTCACTGGTGATGAAGGTGTGGTTTTTCTTTCCTCTTGGAGCACCTGAATTAGCACAGCACCCTTTTGTGCTGTCCTTGGAAAAAAGCCAGCAATATCCCTGAGCAAGGAAGCCACCAAATTACCACTGTGTCTTACAGAGGCCCCATTTTCCCCAGAGACCCATTGCCAACTGCTGCCTCAGCCAAACCTGTCGAGCTGAGGTAAAGTCTAATGACTGAGTTGTGGCTTGAAGTGGTTATATGCAATACTGAGAAGTCATAAACAGCTATTATGTAAAGGGTTTATGAGGGAGTAGGGAACCTTTAGCTATGTTAGATTTCTGTAAAGCTGATCTGAGCTGATAACTTCGTACCACATTGTTCTCACAGATTATTTTCTTCCGTAGAACAACAATAAAACAAACCTTCCCCTCCTTTGCCCCATCTGGGCACAGAGGTGGTAGGTTCTTCTGGCCTCCAGGGATGAGGGAGATACTCACACGCAGCTGAAGGGTTTAATTCAGAAGTCTGAACAGGGAGATCTGGACAAAGACCAGGTGTCACAAAGTAAACCAGTGCAGTCTCTAGCATAGGTCCTGAGTTTGATGCAGGTATGCTAGTGTCTAAAACTGCCTTATATTTGAGAGACTTAAATCAATTCTCTAACAGTTAGTACTACTCTTTAACCAATAGCAGAAGAAACAAAAAAAACCTCGTGGTGTATACAGTTTTCAGAGATGAGCAAAAGATACCTGCTCTTCCCCAACAATTTGGGTAAGTTACAAAAGCAAGGTGGAATTGAAGGCTGAGGTACAGATATTTGAGACTGTTAGTCTTCCCAGAAGTTATTTTAGAAATCTTGTCTTACCTTTTGCTTTACAAACTTAATTTCTAACATACTTATTTGCATGAATTGCAATCCCTTACTTAAAATACAGGACCAAGTTTTCATGGAGAAATAGCTGTGGAAAGAAAAAAGAAAGCATTTTAAAAACTAATTTTAGAAAACTTGAATTGTTTGTTTGTGAAAAGTATTTTGGTGTATAGATCAGGGAGGTAAGAAACTCACTGGCTTCCCATGCAGGAGTTACAACTTGGGAAATCTGAAGATAGGTTAGTTTATTCTTGTAAATTTGAAATTAACTTGTTATGTTAGTGCTCTTTTTTTTCTGTATTTTGTTATGAAAGTCAGAATGATTTCAAAATTCTAATCTGTCTCAAGTTATAGCAGTAGTAATGATTAAAAAAAAATAAAAATCCTCAAATGAAACAATTAATCCAGATTGCCTCCCTTTCTCCCTCCCTCATTTTGTTCAAGAGCACATGTACACATGATAACTGGTCCAAGAAGAAGAATGCTATAAGGACCTTGAATAGGATCCCAGAAAGCCCGAATCATAGAACAGTTGGGGTTGGAAGGACCTTGTCCAACCAACCCCCTGCTAAAGCAGGAGCACCTAGAGCAGGTTGCACAGGTCCAGGCGGGTTGTGAATCTCTCCAGAGAAAGAGATTCCGTAGACTCTCTAGGCAGCCTGTCCCAGAGCTCTGTCACTCTCACAATGAAGACATTTTTCTTCATATTAAGATGGAACTTCCTGTGTTCCTGTTTGTGCTGATTACCCCTTGTCCTGTTGTTGGGCATCACAGAAAAAAGTCTGGCCCCATCCTCTTGAAATCCACCCTTTAGAGTGATACAAGGCTCTTATACTTTGGATATTCCTCAAAATAAAACCATGTAATTACTTGGTTAGTTGGAGTTAATGCTTAATTGTTTTGCTTTACCAGGCAAATTGACTGATCCTGCTTTGGCAGTGGGGTTGGACTAGATGATCTCCATAGGTCCCTTCCAGCCCCTATCATTCTGTGATACTGTGATATTTGTAAGTATTGATGAGAACCCCTCTCAGTCTTCTCTTGTCCAGGCAAAACAGACCCAGCTCTCACAGCCTTTCCTCATGCAAGTGATGCCCTAGTCCCCTCATTATCCTTGTAGCCCTCCACTGTACTCTCTGCAGTAGTTTCCTGACTGTCTTGAGCTGGGGAGGCCAGAACTAGGCATAGTGCTCCAGATATGGCCACACCAGGGCAGAGTAGAAGGGAGGATAACTTTCTTTGACCACTTTGCCGTGCTCTTCTTAATGCATCTCAGGTACCATGGGTCATGTGCTGGCTCATGGAAAATTGTTGTCCACCAGGACTCCCAGGACATTCTCCACAGAGCTGCTTTCCAGCAGTTCAACCCCTAACCTGTGCTGGTGCCTGGGGTTATTCCTCCCGAGGTGCAGGACCCTGCATTTGCCATTGTTGAATTTCATTTTATTCCTCTCCACCCAACTCTCCAGCCTGTCCAGGTGTCACTGAATGCCAGCACAGCCTGCTGCTGTGTCGGCCACTCCTCACTGTTTTGTATTGTCTTGCTGAGAGTACGCTCTGTCCTTTCATCCAGGTCATTGATTAGTATTTTGAATAAGACTGGACCTTGTACTGACCCCTGGGGCACACCACTAGCCACAGATCTCAAACTAGACTCTGTGCTGCTTATCTGAGCCCTGACGTTTATTCAGTTCTCAACCCACTTCCCTCTCTGTTCATCCAACCCATACCTTAAAAGCTTGAAAATGAGGATGTTATGATAGACAGTGTCAAAAGCCCTGCTAAAGTCAAGGTAGACAACATCCAATGCTCTATTCTCATCTACCCAATAAGTCATCATAGACCAGCCCAGCTAAGTTATTGCACTAGCAGATGTTGGCACCTTGGCCTGGCAAGCTAATGCAGATGATACTCAAACTTCCTGCATATGCAGAAACCCTAAAAAAGTCCTCTAAACCCCTAAGTCCATCAGATGGGTTTGACTACAGCAGCCAAACAGCATGCTTGATTTATTTGTTTCAGATAAATTTAGTCAATACTGCCTGTGTCTCTAGAAAATATTTGTTGTCCAGGGTAAAAACGGAATACAAGTGAATAAAAGAATCCTGAAGCAGGGCAAATTCTGAGACATGTTTTACTGATGTGACTGTATATTCCGTTGCAAGAGCTTGGACAACTGCTACCAAGCTATTGAAAACTTGGGCAGAAAGGACTTCTTCCAAATGTGTGGAACAATTTCTTCCTAAAAATACCATTTCTAGATGAGCACATTCAGCATGTCAGAAATAGTCCAGAAATGGAAATGCATCAGCCTTCAAGTCAAACCATAAATCATGATGTATTAAGGACCAACCCAAGAGTCTACAAGATAATCTTGGCAACTTAAAATAATTTTGAGTTCCCAGATATAGACAGCTATGGATTTATCCAGGGCTTTAGCTGCCTGCTTCTCCATAGCAATAGCCATTGCAATGCACAGTGGCATGCAGCAGCACTTACAGCTATGAGCTCATGGCCTAGTACTACTTGCACATTTAGATCAGAGCTGTACCATCTACCCCATACTTAACTATACTATAACTAAATACATATCCAATGTATTTGTTATGATAATTAATGTAGAAACTGAAGATGCAATAAATACATAAGGCTAATGCAATTTACCTGTTGTTTCTTGCTCCTTTGCAGCATGGTGACTTCTCATTTTTCTCCCCCCCACCATCTCTCACCATCTTGTGTTAGAGTAGATCATTCCTATTCCATGTCTTTCATCACATCACAGTGGCTGCCAAATTCACTGTTAATCACCTCTTAGTGGGAGATTTTCTGGTGACCCGGCCAAATGCAGAGATGATCCTCTCTCATGAGACCACTATTGTCCTTGACAGTTTTATTGTTCATGATGAGCAGAGTTGCTATTGGCAGTTTCTTGTCCCAAGTAAAGAACTGGAGAGGACAAAGAAGGACTTGATTCAGCTCTCACATTTCCTGCTACCTAAGGAGCCCACAGGGTGAACTTTGTTCTGATCATTTTCAGCACATGGAAAGGACTTAACTCTTTGGGATCCTTTTGTTAAGTAGGGAGCTACCTAGATGAGGTAGGTTGAAAATGCTGAACTATCTTGGTGCTTAGCTTGAAGGGGGACTTGTGCCTTTACTTTGGTGTGCAGGGAACATTAACCCCTTCACAGCCAGCATTCCTCTTCATCTGATAACGAAGGAGCTGGAATATCTCCCTGGTGGAAGTGGCAGCTGCCCTTTTGTCTGACCTTCCTACTGAGGCACTCTAAACACGTATCTGTTGGATATTCCAGCATTTTCTTAGATCATAGTGCTTTAGCAAGATTCTTTTGCATAGAATAGTCATTAGCTCAGATGACTGAGGCTATTAGGCTACAGCCTAATGTTTAGGGTATTGCTGTGAATGGAAAGTATTTAAAGGTCCTAGTTTTTAGACAATTGCCTGAGAGTTATGGGACAGGGCTGGAGGATTTATTTCGTTTTAAATCTCCTGAAACTTCTGTGAGTTCTTTAAACATGCCACTGGTAGCAAACTGTAGGGAGGGCAGGGAAATCTGAAGCCAATTTTTATACAGTGCAAGTCCAGCAGAGCACCTTTCCCTCACGAAGGTGAAAATCCCAGAATGAGATATAGGATTGTCATAGTTTGGTGTGGTGGGGTTCTGGCAAAGAAGGGGGGGCTGTGGGACGGCTTCTTCAAGAACCAGGCCTCACAGAGCAAATACCAGCCATCTCAAGGCAGGACCCGCTGCTGACCAAGGCCAAGCCCATCAAGGGACGGTCACAGCGCCTCTGGGAATAATATTTAGGAGAAAAAAACCACAAGCAGCTGCTTTTTGCCCCCAGAGAAGGGAGTGAGAAGATGTAAGAAACTGCAGACACCAAGGCCAGTGAAGCAGGGGGAGGAGGAGCCCCAGGTGCAGGGGAGAAAGATGCCCCTGAAGCCCCTGGAGAAACGCATGGTGGAGCTGGTGTCCCCCTGCAGCCCATGGAAAAGGCTGAGACCCCACCTGCAGCCCGTGGAGAGGCCCCACGCTGGAGCAGGGGGAGACACTGGAGCAGGGGGAGACATGCAAAATACGCTGTGACCCGCATTAGAGCAAGCATCTGCCAGCACTTGCAGCCCGTGGAGAGAGGCAGAGACACAGAGATGAGTGAGAGAGAGACACCCATGCCGGGTCTTCTGGGGAGACTTGTGACTGAGTAGGGGACGAGGCTGGAGCAGTCTGTGCATGAGAGACTGAGAGACATTCTATGAGTTATGACTGCACCCCATAGAAGTGACCCTCACTGAGGCAGCTGAGGAAGAGCTGAAGTCCCGTAGGAAAGGACTCACGTAGGAGAAGTTCAGGGAGGACTGTCTCCCGTGTGTGGGACCCCACACTGCATCAGGGGAAGAGTGTGAGGTATGCCCCGCCCTGCCCTGCACCCCACCCCAGCTAAAAAGGAAAACAGCTAGTGAAAAACTGACCAAAACCCCCATTCCCCAGTCCCTGCCTCTCCCTGTGCCATAATCCGGGGAAGAAGGGAGTGAAATCATGACTAAAGTGAAGTCTGTAAGAAGAGAGGGGTGGGGGGAGCTGCTTTAAGATCTGATCACACATCTCATTACCTGACTCTGGTGTCACTGGGGGTGCAGGGCAGTGTCATAAATTTGAGAGTTTTCTTTCCTTTATTCCGTGTTGAGTCTGTTTTGCCCATGATGCTGATTGCAGAATGATCTCTCCCTGTCCTTACCCCGACTCCTAAACCTCTCAATATATATTTTCTCCCCTGTCCAACTGAAAAGGGGAGTGATAGAGCGACTTTGGTGGGTGTGTGGCCTCCAGCCAGGGCTAAACCATCATAAGGGTGTTCCAGAAATGCCTGAGAAATCTTACTGGTGGCTTCTGGAAGCATTTGTACCTCCTTATTTAGGATTATCATACATAAGTAATAGTCTTTTTCACATTTATTGCATAGATTTTTTAGTACTAGTACTAATTATACAAGTTATTTAACATACACTATAGAGACCAGTTTTATAGCTATCCTTTTTAGAAACTTTTACATTAATATGCATGGGATATGACTGGAAAGTGATAACCAAATACAAGCATTGCTGTTGTCTATCATACATTTTGCAGGCTAAGTAAAGAATGGAGGTGTAAATAGTGTGAAGGGTACCTCTTCTGCCTACAGGTAGCTGAGAGGAGAGGATTAGGTTAAAAATACCTCTGGAAGCATCTGCTGACTTCAGCTGAGGTTGCAAGTGTTCAGCAGGTGTGGGAGCCCTCCTCTGTCACTATCAAGTAATTATCACTGAAGTTGGACCTAATGTCAAGGGGAATGTGCTGCCAAGATAAATATCTGTTGTCCTTACTAGTTCAGATTAGATCCCACAGAAGGAACTGATGCACAGCTGAACTTTCAGGACATTTTCTGAGCTGCCTACATAAAGTCAAACATGTGAGTTAAAAGCTTCCTTCTACTATTCTTTGCTGCCCTTCCCTTCCTGTATTCTAATCCATACAGTTTTTTTCTCCCTAGTTCCTCTTTATTTGCATACTTTAAACTTTTCTTGGTAATTTTCCACTGAGACAAACAAGCATTAGCAGAATATATGACAGACTTTTTGTCTGTTTCTTTGAACAAAGCCTTTCACTCAAATCCCAAATGTATTGAGGTAATATTGTACTCAGAATTAGTGTTAGGATTCTGGTCAGAATTATAAAAGTGAAATATTAGTGAGATTCAGCAATATTCTGCAACTATTTTCAAACTTATTTGATCAGCCTTTCTTATACATTTGATGAACAAAAAATTGGAACAAACTAAAGTTTACTTTGATTTTTCTGCTTTTTACAAATAATAACATTCCTTTCAAATTTGTTATTTAATATTTATTCAAATTCTGACTGAATTACCTGTATCCTCTAAAGTCTCATATCCTGTAGCCATCTCCAAGACCTTTCCCTTCAACAAACACTTAAGTTCATGAGGAATAAAACAATGTTACAGTTTTTAGGGTTCTATTTGCTCACCACCCCTGCCTCAAGTCAGGCATGGGTAAGACATCCTTAGATTGATGATAAGTGTAATAATTTTAAACATGGGAGACTTATTTTCTAACCTTTTAAGCCAGAGCATGTAGATGTGGGAGATCTGTCTCTCAGCGAGTTCTGGTGGAGATTTCTCACTGCTCAACTATATTTTCATTTGAGTGAGAAAATGGACACAACTTTAGAGACTAAGGCTCAGACATTACCTAGGATGAGCCCTTTGTTTCATTTCTTATTTCATCAGACATCTCATTTAAGGCAAATTATTTAGTGTTTGTCCCTCTGCTTTAGTCCTAGCCTAGGACAGACAAGAAGTGAGGTGCTTTCCTTTCAAGGTGCACAAACCTTTGATATATGTGAGGGAGATGGACCTGAGTGTGTTACCATGTGTATGAGTCACCTAACCAATTAAGGGGTTGTATACATAAGAAGGGGAATTCCTTATCCAGCTGCTCTCTTCAACTACCTGATGGAGTAGTTCTAGAGAATATGGAGCCAAAATCTGCTTGAAGGTGCACAACTACAGCACAAGAAGTAACAGTCACAAATTGAAGCAAGGGCATCCCATATAGATATAGGAAAATTTCTTCCCTTGAGGGTGGGTAAGCCCTGGACAAGTTCCCAGAGATGCTGTGGGATGTTTAGCTGCTGGAGTGTGTCCAGAGAACAACAACAAAGCTGGTAAAGGGTCTGGAGCACAAGTCTTATGAGGAGTGGCTGAGGGAATTGAAGGGTTTTTTTAGCCTGGAGAAGGGGAGGCTGAGAGGAGACCTTATCGCTCTCTATACCTCAAAAGGAGGTTGTTGTTGGTATCTTCTCCCAAATAACTAGTGATAGGACAAGAGGAAATTGCCTTAAGTTGCGTCAAGGGAAATTCAGATTGGATATTAGGAAAAGTTTCTTCATTGAAAGAGTGTTCAGGCATTGGAACAGACTGGTCAGGGAGGCAGTGGAGTTACTATCCTTGGAGGTGTTCAAAAAACATGTAAATGTGGCACTTCAGGACATGGCTTTGTAGACATGAAGGTGATAGGGTGGCCTTTGTGATCTTAGAGGTCTTTTCCAAGCTTAAAAATTCAATTATTCGATGTTCCCTTTTTGATTTTTTTAAAAATGCAATAGGATTTACAGCAACCTCATCTAACTTTGATCCTGGGCTTAGTTTGAGAAGGGGGTTGGATGAGAAGACCCCAAGCATCCTTTTTTACCTGATTTATTCCCAGGTTTTTACCAAGGATGTTTGTGTCTATGAAGTTAGGTGAGGTTTGAGTCTATCATTCCGTAAAAAATGCTTGTCATTTGCATTCAAACACTTAAGCATCAAAGTTCATCTGCATACCTATACTTCCCAGACTAGTTCTTTTGACTATTTAACATTAGTAAATGTAGGTCAGTGGCGGACTATTCTTTATGCCTACCAGTATCATCAGGTCTGCTTTTGATTATGAGGCTGTGAGGTCCTGGCAACAGCACCCAGCTATATAGTCCAGAAAACTGGATTTACTGCCTAAACATAGGAGAATCTGCACAGCATCTCCACTCTTACTGTAAGTACGATGCAGAGTCTGCTTTGCTGTGCATGGGTGGTGGGTGCAGTAACCAGAGTACAGTCTTGCTCTGCAATAAATACTTGGCTGTGTAAGAGTGCTGTGCATATGCACATATGATCCCTGAAGATGGACTTCTCTGCTGATAGTCCAAAGTGAGCCAACCCACTGCAGATTAAAAACCCTGTGGTTACATAAATCTGGAGTGTGTCTGAACAGGGATTACTTGTGTTGCCTCTGTGCAACAGGCACAGCATTCCCGGCCTTTACCTTCTGTGCCACCTGTGGGTCACTCTTTGAACTCCACACCTGGGTTATAGCCTTATAAATAGTGCTTTCTCCCTGTTCAATCTCTAATGAACTAGATCCAGTAGCTAGAAAGGACCTTTAGGTTTAGTAATCTGGCCTCTTTCATAACAGAAGTATATGCTTTCATCCAGTCATTCTCTCAGACCCTAAGCTGTGAAATTCAAGTGTAGACTTGGGAGGAAGGATCATATACTAAGATGTAGATGGCTCACATCCTAAATTATACATTAATTTACCTGTGATTTCCATAAAACAAATTACTAAGAACTAATGATTAATTCTTGATTTATGATATTACATTGGTTCTAATTAAGTTCATATTAATAGTCTTATTCATCATGAGTTGAAGAATTTAGATGGGGTATGATGACCTGAGAAACCTATACTGCAGTAACTCATAAAAGTATTTAGTCCAGGTTTTCCCAGTTTAAAATTCCCAAAAAGCTATTTTGTGGTTTTCTTTTTAAAATAAAACACTTATTTTTGTTTATTGTAATTTCACTCTTAACTATGCAGAGTTAATGACCTGATGTACCAAACCTTACACTTGCATGGTGCTTTTTTGCTTACCTGTTCCTGTTCAAATAGTTCATAACATGAGGCATTATTTGTTGGCCTAGAGCCGTATGACTTGTGGGCAAAGTTTTTAATGTATTGATATTGAATAATCCTCTCTAATTACAAATGCAAACTCCAGCAACATTTCTGCAACGTTAACTCATGTCTCATGATTTCTGAATCTGATTTTTTTCTTAATTGACCTCAGTTTTGGGATCAGTGCATTTCAACCAAAATACTTGCATCTGTTGGAAATTAGCATCAGCTCAGAAATTAATGTGTGTACCTATATGCATATATAGTAGTGCAGATAAACTATCATATGAAGAAATGCAAGGACAGGAAAGACACTTAAAACTAATCAAGTCTGGCCTGTTTCAAATCTCAGGGTTTTTGTCTGTTTCCATTACTGCTTGACTTGGTGTCTTGGCTTGGAGTCCCTTAGCGTTACTGGTGATCAGTAGCTCTCTGGCCCTCATATGGCACTGTGTTTTGCTAGTATTGGCAGCGTTGACTATTACTGAGATTTATCAAAACTCCTTGTTATAATACCTTCATCTTAGCTTACTTGCAACTTGACCAAATATTAACCTTTTTAAAATAAAATGTACCGTTAGATGATATTAGGCTCACCACTTAATTTTTTCCAGAATGTTTCAGCCAAAAAAGTTTTGCCAATTCCAAGAAAACACTGGAGAAAATACATTGTGTTGCAATGTTAAAACAACGCTGGCAACCTTTCTTTGACTGACTGTGTGCTGTCCATGCTTTGGACCAAAGAGTTGGAATTTGGTCAGAGTGCTGCACTCTTTCCTGTCTCCATGAAAAATTTTGACATAATATTTTGGAAACTCTGAATCTGCATTCACAGAAGTTTGGCTTCTTGGAACCAGGAAGCTAAAATCAGTTTAAATGATTGTGTATTATAGTTTTGACTGCATACATGATCTAGGCAAGCAGTATTTCACAAACTGCTCTGTATACCTAGAAAATATATGCCCAGAGAGAAAATTTGCACCTTACTCTCTCTTGTATGTGATGGCTGGTACAAAGTTAGCAAAGGGGAAGATAACTATTTCAGAATGGAGTGGGATACAAAGACTGGAGATGAATTGTTGAAACAAGATTGACAAAACCAAGATGGAAACGGGTTAAAGATAATGATCTCAATAATAATGACAATAGGAGTGATTTGCAGAAGAGTCAGCACATGCTGTGCTGAAGCCTAGGAGAAAATGCAAATGAAGAATGCTTCACAGACTCTCCAACAAAATATTTTCCTCATGAACTGCAATTCTGGGTGCAAAATGTATTCACTTAAAGCATCTTGTAATCATGGTTTTACCACCTTCAAGTCAAGTTTTCATCTTAGCATCAGTTTCTGAGTCTGTGTATCATATCTGAGAGGACTCTGATTAATTCAGGACCACTTATTTTCACTGAAAGTTGCAGAGCTCTGTTTTATTTGCTCACTACTGCTTAGGGTGGATCCAGTATATGATGTAATCACAGAAGAGTTGAGGTTGGAAGAGAACTCAGGAAGACATCTGAGCCCCTGCTCAAGCAGGCCACCTAGAGTAGGTTGACCAAGATTATATCCAGATGTTTGTTGAAGATCTCCAGGGAAAGAGATTCCACTATCCCTTTAGGCAACCTATTCCCATGCTCTGTCACCCTCACAATTAACAATAAAATTTAAAAAAGTGTTTCCCTGTGTTCATCATGAACTTCCTATGTTTCAGTTTTCCCCTATTGTCTTTTGTTCTGTCACTGGGCACCACTGTGAAGAATCTGGTTCTTTATTACAGCTTCCCTCCAGGTATTTGTACATCTTGATGAGATCTCCCTTGAGCCTTTTCTTCTCTATGCTAAACAATCCCATCTTTCTCAGCTTTTCCTCCTACAAGAGATGTTCAGTGGTCTTGGAATCTGTCCTGACAACTTCCAATCACTTTAGTGTCCTCCATGTGCCTGGAACTGTTTCTCAGAATTACCTGCTCCATCACTTTCCTGGGCATTAACATGAGGCTGACTGGCCTGTAGTTTCCGGGATCCTTCTTTGTGCCTTTTTTTAAGATATAAGCAACACTTTCCTCTAGTCTTCAGATACCTCTCCCAAATGCAGTGATCATTCAAATATAATAAAAGTATCCTCACAGTGACTTCAGACAGCTCCCTCAGCACTTGTGAGTGCATTCTGTCAAGGCCCCTGGATTTATGTATTTTCAGGTTGCTTAAGTATTCTCTAATCTGATCTTCCACCAAGATGTATTCCTTGCTTTAGACTCTCCCCGGCCTCCAGGGCTTTAGATTTCTGAAAGCTAGTCTTATTAGCAAAGACTGAATTGGAAAAGGCACTCAGTACCTTAGCCTTTTGCATGTCCTGTTTTATCAAGGGACACTGCTCCACTCAACAGCAGGCCCACAGTTTTCCCAGCCTTTCTTTTGCAATTTAAGTTTTTGAAAAGTGTTCTTATGCTTGACATCACTTGCCAGACTCAAGACCAGGTGGGCTTTGGTTTTCCTAAATGTACCTCTGCATGCTTGAACAACATCTCTGTACTTCTTCCAGGTTACCTGTCCCTTCTTCAACTTTCTGTATACTTACATTTTTTATTTGACTTTTGCCAGGTGCTCTTTTTCATCCATGAGGGCCTCACTGGTTTTTTCCTTGACTTCCTGCTCATTGGGATGGACTGGTTTTGAACTTGAAGAACATGATCCTTGACTATTACCTGACTATTATCTGGGCCCCTTTTCCACCTAGGGCCTTACTCCATGTCACCTTTTCAAGTAGAACTTTGAAGTGGCAAACATCTGCTCTCTGGAAGTCCAGGGCTGTGGTTCTGCTTTTTTGACCTACTCTTTCCCTCCACCATCTCATGGTCACTTCAGTCTTCACATACCCTAACAACCCTTTCTTTATAGGAGGTCCATCAGACACCCTCTCCTAATTGGCATCTCTACCAGTTGTGCCAGGAAGTTGTAGATGATCTCCAGGATCCTCTAGGACTGTTGATGCCTTTCTGTGTTGCCCTTCTAGCAGATGTTGGTGTGCTTGATGTCCCCCATGAGAACCAGGGCCTGTGAATGTGAGGCTACTTCTAGCTGTCTGTAGAAGGCCTCCCCAACTTCTTCTTTCTCATCAGGTCGCCTAAAGCAGACACCCAGTGAAATATCACACATATTTTTCTGCTCTCTAATCCTGATCTATAAACTCTCAGTTGCCTTACCTATTCCTTTTCAGAGTTCCATGCATTCTTGTTGCTCACACATAAAGGACAACTCTTCCGCCTCACCTTCCCAACCAGTCAATCCTAGAGCTTGTATCTATCCATAGCAGCACTCTGGTCATGTGAGTCAGTGCATGATGTCTGCAAAAGCACACAGATCTCTAATTCCTTGTGTTTCTTCTCCAGGCTGTATGCTGTATGTGTGTGTGTTGGTACTTCAGAGAGACACCCAAGCATGATGATTTCCCAAAAAGGGTCTGGGGGTTACCCTATCATGGTGCCTTGCAGACACTTCCTTGTTTACATGCGAAAGTTTGAGGTGACTTCACAGAAAAGAGTTTCAGGAAGGGAGAAAAGACTTTACTCTGTGGTTCTACTTGTGCAGAAGACTTGTATTAATATGTTTTGGGAGCTGTTTCCTAAAACTTCCTGTTGCATTCTTAAAGCTCACTATGCTTACCTTATACTCAGGAAAGCAACTATTTTACACAGATATAACAATGTCTCATTCTTATTGTGGTCTTGAAGTCTTTCTACAGGTTGCAAGGAGCATTTCTTCTCAAAGCTGGGCTCAAGACAGGCTTTGGAATTTTCTCCACCCTTCCCACTTGCTGAGACTGATAACCCATGTCAGTTGTAAATATCTGGATTTGGTACAAATTTTAGTTTCTCCTTTTTTGCAGTTACCCTTTATTGTCAAGCTACAGATGAAGCTTGACTTTTTTTTTTTTTTTTGGTATCAATCCACATGAGCTTAAAGAATCACTTGTGGTAAATGCCATATGAGCATTGATAACGAATATTCAGATGAAACTGCTTATTGTGCTTACACAGAATATCTGAAAATATAAACAAAAAATAAAATCCTGAAGTTCTTGGTTGCGAAAATGGCTCTTTTATGCAGATTCTATTTTGGATAAGAAACTTCAGAACAAAGTTTGAGGTCTTGAGTGGTCTACAGAACATCACCTACAGGGACAGATTGAGACAGCTGGGCTTGGTTTTAATTTGACAAGTAGGAGGTGAAGAGGTCATCTTATAGCAGCCAACACCAATGTGATCAATGTGATGAAGTGTTATAATGGAGCTGAACTCTTCTGAGAAGGGGAAGGCAGAATAACAAGGGACAGTGACCACATGCTGCTGTTTGGGAGGTTGGCCATTAGAAAAGGGGACGTGGTGCAGCTCAGGGGCCATGGAAATTCCATTCTTGAATCTGTTGTGACTTCATGTAGCCAACTCTCAAAACCTCCAGTCTGGTGTTTTTCACAGACTGACTTCAAGCATCTTGTCCTGGACAGCTTCCAGGGGCCTGTCCAGCCTTCAATGTTTCTACAATTCTTTGTGAATATCTGTGAGTTTCTGCTTTACTTCTAGATTTTTGACATGTGTAAGGCCATATGTCAAAGTTATTTAAATGCTTAACTTCTGTTAAGCCCAATGGGTGGTATGGAGTCTTGAATTTTTTTTTTTAGAAAAAAATTTTTACTGAAAGAGTTGTGAGGGCCTGGAACAGGCTGCCCAGGGTGGGGGTTGAGTCACCTTCCCTGGATGTGTTCAAAAAAAGGATAGATGAAGTACTTAGGGATATGGTTTAGTTTAGGATGCGAGTGGTTGGACTTGATGATCTTAAAGGTCTTTTCCAACCTTGTGATTCTATGATTCTGTAATTTGAAAAGGGATGTAGAAAAATAAATTTTCAAGATAATATTTTCTTATCTTAATTCAGTTAAAACAAATGCCATATACTGACAGCTCAGTATCCAACTAATAAGGAAGAGGAGAACCTGGTGGTGTCCCTCAGGTGGAAATAGTCTTAAAAAAGTACTGTAGAGTCAGTCATAGGAGGAAGGCCAGGTAGTAAGGTGGAAAATGTATAAAGAGGGCACATAAAGTTAGTAATAGCTGGTGTCCTTTTTCTGGTTAAATAAAATGGAAGGTAATAACGGGAGATTACTGAGGTGAGAACTCTGTTTGCACCAATTTCTCTTGGATGAGATTTGGAGATGAATAACTTTCTGTTTCTCTTCTAAACTTAGAAATAACTGTTTACATTTCAACTTGTAAAGAAGAGAATTGTGCAATAGCAGTGAAGAGTGCTTTAAGACAACTGACTTACTTGTATCTCTATTCCAAAAAACACATATAGCTAGGGAGTTTGTTCAGGCTTGAACTTGTCTGAATGAGAATATAGAAAGCAGGCCAAGGCTGATAACTTACAATAGCCTGAACATCCTTTGGAGAGAGCTGGATTCGCAGAAAATCGGTCAGACAAAGCCAGATAACTTCTGGTAAATCAATTATAGGGTAGAGACAGAAGGATCCAAAACCACCAAGAGGTCCAGTAGTCTCCGCTTTTAAAGAATGAAATATGTCTTGATTAGGAAGTTTTGAAGGCTTTCAAAGTTAATTTGAATTCCTGTTTGTATGTGCACATACAGATGTTTCATAAACATATCCTCCTCTTAGATTTGCAAGGTTTTGTTAAGGGTCTTAATTGCAGAAGATTTGTCTTTTCAGTTTTTAATGTTTTCTTTCTATTTTAGAATCAAATGGCATGCCTGGACTTGAAGTTTCACTGAAGTTTTCAGTAATGGCCAATGAGCATCTGCAGAGCAAGGTGCTTATCATAAATATTAACTTTGTAGATTTAAAAATATTTCCTCATGGCACTAAGGTTACAGCAAGATTCTAGGCCAGGCTGCACAGCTGAAAGTGAAATCAAGTAATTTAAAATATTTTCATTTGTTAAGCTATAATTCATTTTTACAGGCAACGAGTCCTTTCCTGTTTTTAATATTGTGAAAATAGGTTTGCTGTTAAGCAATGGTAATAAGCTTGCAACTAAAGAATTATAAATGTGGATGGGAACTGCATGCTATTTGAAATGTATCCCAAGTTCAGACTTACGCTCCTTCTGAAGAAAAAGTTGATATGAAATAAAGAAAATTCAATAAATGCATGGCTATTTTTCATTTCTTGGCAGAAAATAAAACCGCTAGTTTCTGAAAAACTGGGGTCAAACCAAGAACCTCTATCCCTAGAGAACAGATTACTTGCAGTTGGTTCCCAGGATAGTTTTGCCAGGTTTCCCACTCTCCAAAATTGGCACAAAACTTTAACAACATCCTCAAAATTGCTAATTTAAAAGTAGATAGCTTCTTGTCTGCACAATTCAGGGGTATTGTGATATTCTATATACACACTTGAGAATCCAGGGAGAAAACATCATATTAGGCAAATAATAATTCATATAAAATTATTTTGCTCTGCTCTTTTGCTGCTGTTGATCAGGTTTTAGAATCTTCATATGATTAACTTTTTGAAACTGTTAGTTTCTTAGCTTGAAGTGAAAACAAATAGCTTTTATGGTGTTTGATAAATTTCCGTTCTTAGGATATTGTCTGTGATACAGAAATGAAGAGTTTTATTTTGATTGATTTTCCTTGAATTAGGAAATTACTATTATGATATTGACATGAACCATTTTTTACTGTCCTCGTGCTTTAATGCTTTGAAGGAAGCAAAATAAGGTTGAAGGGGAAAAGAAGGAAGCTGGCCTGCTACATGCAATCTGATGTGACAATTTTCCTCAAAACTGAAGTTTAGTAAATTGTGGGTCTGATAAGTAACAGACAAAATTCTAATACCTAGAGAAAAAATCTTGTTAGGCCTCATGGATAGCATTTAATTTTATTAATTTTTTTTAATTGCAATTAAAACATAGATTATTAAAAGCACTACCTTATGGAAGTAAATTTAGATTACAGGAGAGTTGAGATCAAATTATGTCAAATAAACAGCATCTTTTTAATGTTATCAACTCCTTACTTAATGTCATCAGAATTCTTATATTTCCCTGTATGGAGAAAAATAGACACATAACAGTGAATTTAGATTCTGTTACTAAACAAAATTATGTACAGTTGCTGAACAAGTATTATAAACTGCTTTTTTACAAAGTTTTGCAAAATCTGCAAGAAAAGGGTGTGCAACAAAAAAATTATTCACTCGATAGTATCACACAATCACATGATGTTATCATTGAAATGGGAATTTGTAGGGGAAAAGAGCTAATTACAGGAAACAAGGCTGGAGAGGACCTAAGGTCTTAATTTAATTATCTGTCTGCCACAAGGCAGGATCAACTGTACTGAAATTATTACTGAGATGTTCTTAAAGACCTCCAAAGACAGACTCCATGAGCTCCCACACAGTCTGTTCCAAAGCTTCATTCCTCTTGCCATTAGAAATGTTCCCAGACAATCATGGGATTTTTGACAGGTTTGTTTGGGTTATTTTTATGTATCTGCTTCTTTTTTTTTATCATTGTATATATAGGCAATATCGAACTTTTTTCTTTTCTCTTTATTTTTTTAAGGTAATCAAGGTAAACTTAGTTCTATATGAGTGTATATTATCTGTGTCCAGTTTGGAAAGATTCTTAAAAAGCCAGCATAACTCTGCTTCATTAACTGATAAGAAAATGGAGGTTACAAAACTATCTGTAAACTGAGAAAAGGTAATCTAAAGTCAGTGGGAGAGGTTACTTTTCTGCTTTTTAATTTTTTTTTTAAATGCATAGAATTTTTAGACCTCGTGTAAAAGTTTAGAAAATGTCTACTATTAAATATGTAAAACAAGATACAAGTACAAAGGTTTGGTTTTTTATGGGCCCTGTGAAGACTACATTGCGGGTTTCCATAGCAAGGTTAAATCCACAAATGTACAAGCCAACAGTGCAGGTTCTTACACAGTGTATGGCCTTTGGAAGTTATGTAATTGATAAATTTGCTAAGACAAGCAGGCTATCATAACTGCAACATGATATTAGCATGCCTGACCAAACAAAATGATAACAAACCCCACTGATTATTTAGGTGTGAGCATAATATATGGATTTAGAAGGTTTTGATTACATCCTTCCAGGTCAGCTACAATTTAGTTGAAGGATGTGAGTATTTTTTTTGCTTGCCCAAGGTAACTCAAGTGTTTGTGGGTTTTATGTAATACATTCATGTAGTTTTGGATTTAATTTTTAACCTTTATTATTAATATTCAAGAATATGATAACTAATTTTCTTAGTGGAACAAGAACTCAGAGAGTGAAGAAAAAAGATATCATATGATACATAATCTAAACCCAAACCAAGTCTCCTCAACTAAATGTAAATAGACAGCAGGTTGTCTTTTACAACAAACAGTTTTGTCAAAATAAGGCTAATACCTTCCTTAATGTTATTCTTGCTCTTTTTGTTGTTTTTGGGAAATCATGAGTTCAGCTGTAGGAGCTTTAGACTGTCTAAACTTGCTCTAAGTGTACTGTACTGTAAAGAGCCACATTCCAAGTTTTCAGTCACGCAAAAAAAGAAAGAATTCCAGCAAGTATCTCTTTCAAGGTCAGTTTGCGTTCATCAGTAAGACCAGATAGCCAGACACAACACTAAAAAGATCTAAAATGACTAAAATCCTTGAATATTTAATACATGAGACCTGTAGCACCAAAACCCAAATTCCAGATCTTCCAAACTACTGTCAACTTGAATCTAGCCCGAGAAGCACCTGGATTCCTGAGCCGCTCGTATTTTTTCCTGTTAAAAGTTTTCTAAGGGCTTGGTGGTCTGCTTCTGGGCAAGCCAAAACAGCTAAAATCTTGACAGTGCTGTACAGTCAAACACCTAACACAAAACCAGTCTCTCTGCACTTCAGAAGGAAGGTATTCTGCCTTTTACTTCCCTGTTGGATTCACCACAACCCAATAACTGAACCTGACATGATGGCTGGGTGGCACCTCCAGCAATACTCCACTGGCAACAATTTTTTCTTTTCACATTCTCATCTGTTGGTTGGAGCACTCACCCAAAGGCTGATGGAGGGAATGTGGCCTTATTGCCCAGAGTTAGGAGGGAGCTCATGCAAATACAGGTAGGCTATAACTGGAAATCTGTATCTTTTTGGAGTCTTTTTAATTTGAAGAGTGCTGATTAGTGATACCAAAGTATGACCTGTAAATCTGAGAAAACATCTTTAGCTGCTAGTACATGTTCTATTCTGGCTGCTTTCAGAACCCTGGAGGTCCCCATTGCTTTCTTAGGTCTCTAACCATGAAAAGTGCAGTGGATCTCAGAAGAAAATTATTGTCACCACTGTTTTTCCTAGTGGATCTCTTTGAAGGTAAAAAACTGTAAACTGTTCTCTGGGGTAAAATTATCCTCAGGAAGTTATTTCATCTTAAAGCAGAACTTTTGGAAAGCAGACATCCACTGTGTAGAATGTGATAGTACTAGGAAGAACATGATGCTTTCTAGTACTTGCTGTTTTGGGTGAGGCATGGTCAGAGTGTGGGAGAAGAGGTAGAAGTAACCCAAGAGCTCCTGGGACAGATTCCTACATTTTGGGGTATCAATGCAATCACAGCTCTGATAAATGGCTCGAATTCTTACTTTATCTGTATCGAGAAAGATATTTGCAAACAAATGTTATTACCTCAGGTCATCTTTTTACATACTGCTATTTTCTCTAAGTTCTCAAGTGAACAGTGATGTTTCTTGTTTGTTCTTTTTTTTTAAGCTATATCTGTCATGTGGGTAAATAAACATGCTGTTGGTATTAGGCAGGACAGCTAATCTAGAGAGAAGCTGATTTATATGCTTTGAGTTGTAAAATACTGGAAATTCTCAAGCAGAGATCAAAGCTTTGATAAAATGTTGCATAAAAAACTTCAAGTTAATGTAAAGAATATGATTTTTCATATTGATTTGTTAACAACCAGCATTTCTTCTAATCTCTTAAGAGTCAAACTCATCCTGAATGCTGTGCAGTCATAAACTCTGGAATTGCAGGATAGGTGAACCTGGCCAAATAAATTTCTCTCCAACAGTTCACTCTATTTCAATTTGATTTCTCTCATGAAATATAACAGAAAAAGGAAACTCTGAAGCATTTGCAGCATGTCAGATGAAAGTAGTTGCCAAATTTACAGCTAGATTTATCCTTCTCTGACTTCAGTGGGAACTCCTCTCCAGAAATCACAGAATCACAGAATCACAGAATCGTAGGGGTTGGAAGGGACCTCGAGAGATCATCGGGTCCAACCCCCCTGCCAAAGCAGCTCCCTAGCACATATTGCACAGATAGGCGTCCAGACGAGTCTTGAATCTCTCCAGAGAAGGAGACTCCACCACCTCCCTGGGCAGCCTGTCCCAGGGCTCTGTCACCCTCACTGGGTAAAATTTCTTCCGCATGTTGGTGCGGAACTTCCTGTGCTCCAATTTGCAGCCATTGCCCCTTGTCCTGTCTCCACAGACCACTGAAAAGGGGCTGGCCAATTCCCCCTGCATCCCATACTTAAGATATTTATAAACATTAATTAGGTCCCCCCTCAGTCTTCCTTTATCCAGGCTGAACAGCCCCAGCTCACTCAGCCTTTCCTCATACGGGAGATGTTCCAGGCTCTTAATCATCTTCGTAGCCCTTCTCTGGACTCTCTCCAGGAGATCCCTGTCTTTTTTATACCAGGGAGCCCAGAACTGGACACTATACTCCAGGAGAGGCCTGACCAGGGCAGAGTAGAGGGGGAGGATCACCTCCTTCGACCTGCTGGCCACACTCTTCCTGATGCACCCCAGGATCCCATTGGCCCTCTTAGTCACCAGGGCACACTGGTGGCTCATAGCCAACCTGTCATCAACCTTCTCCACAGGGCTCTTCTCCAGCAGGTCATCCCCCAGCCTGTACTGATACAGACGGTTATTCCTCCCCAGGTGCAAGACTTTACACTTGCTTTTATTAAACCTCATCTGGTTTCTCCCTGCCCAGCTCTCCAGCCTGTCCAGGTCTCGCTGGATGGCAGCGCAGTGTTCCTGAGTGTCAGCCACCCCTCCCAGCTTTGTATCATCGGCACTTGCTGAGGGTGGATACTATTCCTTCATCAAGGTCGTCGATGAAGATGTTAAACAGGACTGGACCCAACACCAAGCCCTGGGGAACACCGCTAGTCACAGGCCTCCATTCAGATTTTGTTCCACTGATCATGACCCTCTGAGCCCGGTCCGACAGCCAGTTCTCAACCCACCTCACTGTCCACTCATCTATCCCATAAAATAAAGCCTTTATGCTTTTAAGTGAACAGTTCAGCAAAAACTCATGACCTCAATCATATCCTTTCATAGCACAGTGAAAAGGCAGACTAACAATAGTCAGGAAGACTTCTATTTTCTTTTATGTGTTATTATATATATATTTTTAATGTAAGCATCTTATACTGCAGGGGATGTTCTTATAGTCAGTTTCATTATATTAATATTTTATGTACAAAATTGCATGTGTGCGCATATGCATGTATAGACATGTATATGTATATACATATGGAAGACTAAGGGCAGAACCTGTGTTGTTTTCATCCAACAAGAAAAATTAAGGCAATTCTCAGTTCATTCACTTTCTGAACACAGAATCTGTGGGTTGCTGCATGCATGGAGGGATCCAACACAATACACTTATCCATCCAATAACTAGTACCATTTTTATAATCTGGAGTACTGAACTAGAATAAAACATGAAATGAATGCAAATTAAGTGTTCTCTGTACAAGTTAAAGGCATTCTAGTTTGGGCAGGGCTGGTTTTCTAGCTTTATATATCTTAGATTTCAAATTCAAGAATTATGTGTAAGGGATGTAGACCATACATAAAAAAATATGGGCCTTTTCTCTGGGGCGAAAGTGTGGTGGTGGTGGGTTTTTTTAATTCCATGTAGGGATTTTTGCCATCCTCATTGTTGATCTACTGTGTGCTGTCTATGGTGTCTTTGGAGAAATCACAGTAGGTGACAGCAGGACCTGGATGACATGACATGTAGCAGGCGGGTCAACCTAAGAATGAGGGAGTATGTGCAAAAGCTCCCTCTCACTTGCAGAACTTGGTTGGCTGAAAGAGTGTGGCTGAATGGTTAGGGCCCTGGTTGAGACTCTTCAACTTTAAGTTTATGTTTTCATTTACCACCTTTGTGGGGCCGTGAAGTAGGGATTTCATCTCAGGTTTATAGCATCCTGTGACATTTCCAGCATGTAGTGGTGCATGAGCTTGTTAGCTTTCAGGAGAAAGTACAAAATCCAGGGCTTAGACATCCCTAGCCTGGTGTTTGGAAAGGGGGAGTCTGAGAGAGAGTAAGGGAGGTATACTCCATTGCAGCAGTTATGTGTAATCACTGCCCCCAGAAATTCTGCTTTCTGGAATTTCCTATGTTATTGAGACAATGTTGGAGAGTATTCCCTGCAATGGGACATTCTTTGGTTTTGGAAAAAAAAAAAAAACAACAGTGAAAAGCAAGAACATGTTTATTGTGCTCTCTGGAAGGAGAGCTGGATGTGCAGGGGTGGCAGTGCCAGTGTGCTGATGTGGACAGGGGCTCCATCCCTGATGCTGACCACATGCTCCACTGCACTCCATGGAGTTCATGCCCAGGAACATACAGGAGTCTGCTGGGAGGTAGTGTGCGCTGGCACTGGAGCTCTGTGGCCCCTCATAGGCCTCCTCTGCAGAGCCAGGATCCTGTTGTCTATGGTGTGCCTGGACAGGATGTAGCACTGCTGTGGGGTCTACTCTGGGATCTCTCCCTGGCCACATTCCTCTGGCAGCTGGCAGGAGAGCCATCTCTGTCCTCTGCCTCCTCTTCATCCCCTGGCTGCACCCACAGGATGCAACTGAAAGGCATCCTGCAGAGTGGGCTCACAGCTCTTGTCACGGCCCACCACTGGATGCAGCCAAAGCAGAAGCGATGGAAACACAAGGCCATGCAGCCTGTGATGTTGATTTTGGCTAGGCAGCTGTTTTCTGATGCCTCCAACTTCCCTGCCTGTGGCAGCTGGTTCCCACTGACCGTCACAGCAAAGCTGCTTTCCTCTGGAGTTCTCTCAGCAGCAGCCCCCAAGTCCTTCAAAGACAGATGTGCAATGTGCCCAAGCTTTCCTTCTGCAAAGAAGAGAAAAGTCAAGAAAACCCAAGCAAGTGGGGGCAGAGGGGAAGGAAGAGCCTCTAAGTGTTTCCTCATGTTCAAGATTAACCTCTGTTCTCTGGACTTTTCTCTAGTATCTCCATTTCTATGTTGTGCTGGAAGGCTCAGAACTGGAAGCAATACTCTAGATGTGGCCTCAACAATACTGAGGAAAGTAAAAGTGTGATCTTCCTCAACCTATTTGCAACACCCTTCCTCATGCTTCCCAGGATATCATTAGGCTTGAGGGCAGAGTGCTGGCTTATCTTCACCTTCACATCCTTCTGGATTTCCACGTCTTTTTCTGCAAGGGTTTTTCCCAGAACATCAGCTTTTGTTTTCTATGTGTGCCTAAAGTACCAGAGCAGGACTATTCTCTTCCCTTTGTTGAACTTTCAAGAGAAAAAAAAAAAATTGAATTTAAAATATTCAAAATATTTAAAATACTAAAAATATTTTAATATTCAAAGCATCCACAAACCAGACTAAGCAAAGAAGTGCTGTGGTCACTACCTTCTCCTCTCACACAAGGGACACAAATGTGACAACCATAAATTTCTTCCTTCATTTCTCTAGAAGAGGAGACAGTTTGGTTTATTAATTTCATTTACAAAGAGAGCTAGGTAGATATAAATACACAGGAAGTGAGAAGGATTGTCAAAACTGTCAAAATGCATTTTGCCAGAAGTCTTAGGTGTTAGTCACTAGGCACTTATGTGACTGGCAGTAACACCTTATCTCTTTTTTTTCATGTCTTTCAGCACTCCCAGAAACAATGTGCATTCTGGGAAGAATATAAGAAAAATAAATAATCAAATCAGGCTACTTAACCCTGATTCATAACTGAGCACTCATCAGCTGCAGAGAAGTTAGAAAGTTGATTTTTTCCCAAGATAGGCAGAATTAAAAAGACTGGTTATACTCAACATGCTATCTCAGAAGAGGAGTGGAAGTGCTGGTATCACATCCCAGGGCCTCCATCATTAAAGTCCATACCCTCTGCTCCATTAATTTCAAAACTTGCATTGTCTTACTCTCAGCAAATCCTGCCACCATCACCCTCTATATGCAGGCTGTGGTAAGTCTTGAAAAAGTGGAAATGGGTCCTGGGATGCGGTTCAGTTAGCTGAATGTAAAGATCTCTAGTGACACTTAAGATAGCCTATGATTTTGTAGAGACTGGTCTCAAATATCCTGCCTGCTTAAGAGTTATTAAAGGACAGTAGAGGAATAAATAAACAAAGCGGATATATGTGCTCTCTCAAAATTACTATGAGGGAAGGTGAGAGAAAAGAAAATGAGTGGGGGAAACTGTCTGCCATTAAGGCAGACTCTTCTCAGAACCTGGTAAGATTTTGGTAGAGGAGGCAACTATCTGTGTGCAGCCCTTGTGCTCAGAAGATCTTACCAACATGCGTAAACACCTGAAGAAAGGGTTCAAAGGCAACAGATCCAGCCTCTTTCCAGGAGTGTGCAGTGACAGGAGAAGAGGCAATATTCAAAAACCATCTGGACATGGTCCTGGGCTCTGGGTCACCCTGCTTGAGCTCCAGGGGTCCCTTCCAACCTCAACCATCCTGTAATTCTCTGTAAAGGTAACAGATATATATTCTCCCTGACAGCAAAAACAGCAATGGTGGTGAATAGAAGGAGGCAGAACCCCTGTTTTCTAATTTGAAGTGTCTCTGGAGGGCCCAAATTCTCCACAGGGGCAAGGCTATATAGGTCAGTGGCAGGTAAAGGTTTTCTGCTGGTTCATGCTTTTTCCTGAAAACTTGAGAGGGAATTCAAACCATTCGTAGGGCAGGACTTCTCCCTAATATGTCTATCAGGGCTGCAGCATGGCAGGTCATGATACACATATCCTCCTGATAGGTGTATTATCCTCCTGTGTGAGAATAGCACAGAAGAATTGAAATAACTCATTTTCCAACCAGTGCTGATGTCTGAGGCAATACTGTTTTTAGCCATGAACAACCCATGAGACAGCCAGACGGACCTGTCATTCTTGGGGATGTTGGGCTAGCACAGTCTAGCTGAAGTTATAAGCCTAAATTGTTGCTTGGATTTCATAAAATGGCCCATCCTGCTGCTATAAAAGAACTAATTTTGTGACAACTATAATTATGAAACAAACAGGAAGTAAAAATATCAGGAGTGTTATTTCTGTTTTACCTAAGGTAGTGGGAAGAATCCATACCCTTTAGGCCAGCTATTCTAATGTGAGAAAACGCTTTACTGTCCCAAGAGCTAACAGATGTATTTCAGTTCACTCTGGCTGCCTTGTGGCTTCCCAAAGATGCTATCTATAGGCTATATTTTGGTCTTCATTCTTGAAATATGTTGGATTATTTGCTCTTCTCCGATTGTCCTCACACTACCTGCCATCTGCCTGCAATTCATCCTCCTTAATTGCTGTCCTACTTTGGAAGTGCAATTTCTTATTTATCCTGTGTAGTAGAAGGATATGCATCTATGCCTCTATGCACCTTTGAGGGCTTTGCTTCAAATGTTTGAATTCCTGCAGCTGTCTGCTGATGCTGCTGAAATGTCACAGGAAATCTGTGCCTGTCTTTGGAAGGTCTGTGATAGCCCAAAGGTCTTGGTTCTTTACTGAGGGGGTGGTTTGGCACTGGCACAGGCTACCCAGGGGAGTGGTCACAGCACTAAGCTTGGTTGAGTTCAAGAAGTGGCTGGATGACACACTTAGTCCCATGCTCTGACTTGGCTGTCTCTGTATGGAGCCAGGAGTTGGACTTGGTGATCTTTATGGGTCCCATCCAATTCAGGATATTATGATTCTGTGATTCTACAATCTGCTCTGACTTTGGATTCAGGTTGACATAGAGCCAGATGTGCAACAGAGCTCTGAATTGGTGTGTGTCTGTTTTGTAAATAACCACCATATCATGCTTAAACAAATCAGGAAGGTAAATGAGACAGTATAGGACTGGTTCAAAGAGTAAAAAATCATTATATCTATTAATAATTTGGCAGCTATGACATTAGTGGTTTAAAAATAGCATCCGAAAGACATATCCAAACTAATAGGGAAGGATCTAGAAATAGCAGAAAAGGTTTTCCAGGACCTAGCAAGGATGGAAACATCAGGAAGCCAAAAGCAGAACTCATGCACATACTGAAGAACAGAGATTAGCTTTCAACACCCCTAAAATGGTGAGTTTAGCTGAAGAGAGGAAAGGTTTACCTCATTAGTTCAGTACATCCAGTACTGCAGAACACAAGAGAATGAAAATAATTGACACATGCATTCAAAGAATTGATGAAAGCACTTAGCAATATGTTCTGTGTGGTTGAATGACCCTCCCAGTTTGAGCAGATTTTTTCTAAAGTCACTTGATGGAATATTTTTAAATATAAGTTCCCTTTGGAGAATGATTTTATTGCCCCAGAAGTCTGCATTTTTTGTTTGAAGATTATTGCACTCACAAACCAATATCTTAGGAAAAGTGGTTTGATTTTAAGAATAGGGTTTTTCTCTATGAGATGGAAAGACACGATAAAGCCTGCATTTGGGGACTGAGACAAGGTTAAGTTACTCCTTACTGGAAATTTGCTCTGATGTAACTAACATTCTTGAAATATTATCAAAAGACAGGGAGGAACTGCAGATGAACCCACTTGATTTTATGGATCTTGGTTATAGAATGATCCTACAGATGTTATCCAAACTAATAACCAATAGAAAAATCTAGACACCGCCCTGATAAGCCAGTGCGACTCATAGCTCTGTTAGACACAAAGAGCATTCAACACAGCAAAGCAGATGTGTTGGAACTTCTGCTTCAAGTGCCAGAAAGCCAAGCTTTTTAAAGATTGCATGGGTAATTTGTATTATTCAGAAAGCCACTGGCTAAATAGTAGTATGTGCAAAAAGCCGAAGACTAGAGCCTAACCTCCTCTTTGTACCACAAACTGCACATGGAAAAGCAATGTTGCTCACAAAATAACCAACAGGAATGCTCTACAGCTATGTTTGGATAACAGATGTCCTTGTTTTTCCCATGACTTTGTTACCCTTCACAATCCTATCTCCTCCCTGATATCATAAATGACTGGGTTCAGACTTGCCTTGCTTTTTCTGGACTATTTTCAAGAAGTAATTTTGTTTTGTATTATTTCTTCCTGACCTATTTCTTCTGCATCGTAAACTCTTCTGTAAGTTTAATTAAACTTGCTTGGGGCTAATGATTTTTGGGTTTACATATGGGCATGATGAATCTGTGGTTTTCCTAGGCAGTTGTGGATTTATTCAAAGAAACAAGACAGTGGGATTTTCAGGGAGCTTCTGGGTTTTTTAGAGGGTTAGTAAAATGAGTCATTACAGGCACCTGAAATCCAAATACATATATCTGACTTTCATAAAGCATTTCTTAACATTTCTGCCACAAATTATGCTTTAATAAGCTAACTGAAAAAACACAAACAAATAATAACAACAACAACAAAATCATCTTAGCCACTTTCTCTTAAAGAATCAAGTATAAACACCACTAAAATGCTTAGTTTATGTATCTAGGAGTTTTAGGAGGTTTATGGATCTGAAAGATGTTCTACTGCTTAATTATGGCAATGCATGGACCACCAGGACAATGAAGGCAATCTTCTCAGGGGCCTGCTAGACTATGTTTTTCTTTCATAACTTAGAAGTGAAATGTGATTACAAGTTAGATGAGTCTGGGAGAGGGAGCATGGTAAAGAATCCATGTTATCATACTATCCATGGTACTTTTCCTTTTGCAAAACAGCAACTTGAAACTCACATCCTCTTTGGGATTCAGGAGCTTTTGCTTCTCCCAGATACATTTCTTGGAACACTGTTGCTGTCACCCTTGGCTTGTGGCACTATGCTAAGTAGTATTTTCCTGTCTTTGACTGTGCTTGGATTGAGTAAACTTGCTCATGAAAAAGGTCTTTGGATATTGTCACTTTCAGGAGGACAAAAGAGCATTAAGGGAAGTTCAGCAGTTGCAGGATGTATGTATTATTGTAGGAGTGCAAAGTAAACAAAGTTTATGCAGCTGCTCCCAGATATGTCATTTCAGGAAAACACATAAAGTTTTAAACTTTACACTTGTGCTGCAGTTATGAAACCCAAGCTAACAACAAAGAGGACTGTAGAGGAGAGGATTTCAGCAATGTTAGCCAAAAGCAAAATTCACCCATGGGCTGACATATTCAGCTAAACCTAGTAGTTTGTTGTTTTCAGCTGCTTTTTCTTTGGGCTCACCTCCAAAGTCCTTGGGTCTGAGATCAAAGTGTGAATCTTGAATGTCAGTGCTCTATGGTAACTGGTATGAAGCAGCATGTCCAAACAGCTCCTCTGCTGACTGCTGCCTTCCTACCCGAGGGTATTTCCTCAGCTTTGTGACTGAGATTCTTTGGGTCTCTGTGCACTGAAGAAGAGTTTTTATTGTGAGAAAGATTATT
The DNA here is from genome assembly GCA_020800305.1 of Porphyrio hochstetteri. Lineage (NCBI taxonomy): Eukaryota > Metazoa > Chordata > Aves > Gruiformes > Rallidae > Porphyrio > Porphyrio hochstetteri. Next base: position 76,583,516 of record CM036938.1, on the reverse strand, counting down.
CAGCTGTAACTGGTGGGTATCTGGACTGGTGCACAGCTGGGAAATCAACTGGGCAGACCACTGCTTTATTTTTTCCCATGAATGGACTCTTTTTAAGGCTGCTGTCTGCAATCAAATCCCCATCGGTCCACTGGGGATCTTATACCCACCATTTGTATTATGATGCTGAAAACTGGGAAAATATGATAACTTAAGTGGATATGTCAAATGCGCCACCACTGAACAGAAGGTCTTTTGTAAGACAGTGGCTATATTGCTAAAGCGGCTTTGCAGTTGCTGAAAGTACTGTAGTAAAGAGGAACCCCTCAGAAACCACATGATATGGACTTGGGTTCTATGAAAATGCCATATGGGGTGTTACTTTAAGATATACCCAAGATAGGGAAACGTTACATGACAACAAGTTTCCTTTAAGCCCGTAAAAGCTGTATGGCTAATGTTCCTCAACCTCATACAAGCAGGGTTCTACCCCTTGTCTATGAACTCAGTAATTGTAAGAAGATGGCCAAATTCAGAGGTATGAAGTGGAATAAATTTCAAGGTATTCTATGGGGAAACAAAGGTAAGGTACTTTCTAACTCTACGTATCTAGTCCATCATTCACAGAGGATTCACAATTTTGAAGCTGGAGAGCTGTCTTGATACAATAATTAAATTAATTCATTTAAAATTTTAATTAAAATGTTGACTTTTATATTATTCATTGTCTTGGCTACTTCACAAGTCACTTAATTTCCATGTCTTCCTCCATTCCATTCAGGGGGAGGGAGCGAGCAGCTGCCTAGTGCATAGGTGCCAACCAGGGCTAAATCATGACAGTCCCTTCCCCTATTTTTGTAGCCACAGGAATGTTTCTAATATGTCTAGTTACCTTATAGAAACATTGCAAAGATTCATTTTTCTAGATTGATTATAGTAATTAATTTCTAAGTCCTTTTATGGAGAGGTACTATGCCCCTCCATTTCATTTCACTGAGGGTTAACATTGGGAAAAGAACAGCTCTTGGACTGTAGCCTGGGGCTGATGCAATATATGTGTATTTCAGTGTAGGACAGGTGATATTACTGAAGTGTTTTGGAGATTAAAGGGTGTGTTCATTGTGTTTGCATGTAAAGTGTTGATATGTTCTTGCTGTGTTGTTCCTGGATTTTTAGGTCTAACTGTGTTTCTTATTAATTACTGGATACAGTTTGCATATACAGAAATACTTGTTCATGCTCATTTTGGATAGAGAGAAGAAATGGAAAGATAAGAAACCATTTAATTCTCTGTTACACACTGGAGATCATAAACTCTCTCAACAGTAGCTGCATAGCAGGGATTAGTTGTATTTCTGCCTCCATACCTTCTTTCATTTAAAAATTAAGAAAGTACTATTTCCAGCTTATTCCCAACTTTGAACCAAATAATTCATAAGCCACTGAATTGAGACATTTAAAATGAGGAAAAAAATGCATGCATACCATAAGATAGAAGTAATGAGAATTAAATTCCATTTTATTATTTATAGATTTGTAAATCGGTAAAAGTGAATTATCACTAAGTAACAACAGTAAGAAATACATAGTATAATCACATGAACCTGAGCTTTTCCCACATTGTTATATGCATATTATCCACAGACAAAATGCAAGCACAGATGCTTAAATAAAAAAATGTTTTAAATTCCTGAGGCTTTTTATCAATTCACACTTAATCACACTTATTGTCAGGCAAGAATTCAAAAAGGACCTCAGGATTTGGTTTGCAGTAATAGAGTTTTATTTTCCTTCATGAAAGAAATACTTCAAACTCATGTCAAAAATCTCTCAAATATAGAGACATTATTCCAGTCAAGCTAGCCATTGGCTAAGAGAAAGATTTTAATTTTTTCAGTGATCCTGTTCAGTTTCAAAAGAAAAGCTTTGCCATCTTTAATGATATAAGATTAGAATTTTCAAAAGTGTATGAAAAATAATGATGCATCTGAAAAATAAGCAGAATTTCTAGTACATTTAATTAGAGAAAGTTTGAGAGCCTCCCACAGCTGACATAGTCTGGCATAATCTCTTTCATTTGTTCAACTAAATGAAGGAAAAAATACTCAGTTCAATCTTTCTGTCATAGAGATTGATATTTAATCGTCATTAACCCTAAAACAAGGAACCTAAAAATATAGAAACTCCATAAAACTTGTTAGAATTGAGACTGAAAAAATCTTCATGTAAACACTTTCTGGCATCTGCACTAGAAGTACAGACCTCACTGAGGTGACACAGCCAACAAATATTTTACTTCCTTTTCTATAGAAAAGCCACAGGCTGCTTAGGGCTTTGTTCAATTCCCATTTAATTTTGAGTGGAGCTGCTATTCAGCCCATCATTTCCTGACCTACACCGATGCAGAATAATTTTGCTCCAGTGACAGAGGTGTGCACCTTTTAACTTCACAAGGATTTGCTTGATCTAAAAATTTTAATTGTCTGTCTGTATTGATGCTTTGCTGCATTAAGTCAATTGATTGTGCAGGAGAAAGAAAAAGTCTTCAGTGTTTTCTGTCCATGTGATTTAGGGTGAAGTCAATAGAAAAAAGTATGGAACTACATTGACTTTATATGGCAATGGTATTATTCCTATATGAATACTGTTCTTTACAGAAGAGGAGTTAACGTCAATACATGCAATTAAACAAAATATGATTAAAGAGGAAATATTTTCAATAATGAAAATATTAGGGTTTGGACTCAATGATCTCTTGAAGTCCCTTCCAACCCCTACAATTCTGTGGTTTTGTGATCTTATTTGAATCTCTCCTAGTACAGAAAATCGTAACCATAGAATCACAGAATTGTAGGGGTTGGAAGGGACCTCAAGAGATCACAGGGTCCAACCCCCAAACTCAAAAGTGAAAACATTTTTAATTATGCCTCACTTCCTTTATCTGAGAGCATAGAAGCTGGATACTTGATATGATAGATACGGAAATATGAAAAGAATGAAAATATATACCAATCTGTTAATTTGAAATAGGTCTATCTTGACAATCATGTCTTTCCAGTGGTCCTGCTCAGCCAAAGAGGTGTGTGTCTCCTATCTCTTCAGCCAGGTGACAGGTGATAGGACAAGGGGACATGACATGAAGCTGTGCCAGGGCAGGTTTAGATTGGATGTTAGAAAAAAATTTTTTACTGAAAGAGTTGTCAGGGCCTGGAACAGGCTGCCCAGGGAGGGGATTGAGTCACCTTCCCTGGAGGTGTTCAAAAAAAGGGTAGATGAAGTACTTAGGGATATGGTTTAGTTTAGGATGTGAATGGTTGGACTTGATGATCTTAAAGGTCTTTTCCAACCTTGTGATTCTGTGATTCTGTGATTCTGTTATATACAGTGTAAACAACGCACAGATTTCTCCACTGTTTTTATCTTGGCAAAATTAAAGGCTGAAACGATCCTGAATTGCCTCCTTGCCTTTCAGCTGCAAGATGGATTTTGGTGTTAATGATCTAAGCTGCATATTCATTGTCACGGGGTACAGGATTGAGATATATGGCAAATATTTAAACAGATACGCCTTTGAATGCCTGCTATATAGCCACTGGGTTAAAACATCCTGTGCTCTACCTAAGCTGTATCCGGCACTCCTGGGGTGGTTAAGCATACCTTTGGCACATCTTTTAAACCTCTGATTTACAGTGATGGGCTGGGAATGTCTCCAGTTTCAAATTCAAAATATATTCCCTCAAATATTACTCAAACTTAGCCTCAGTGACAAAGCCCCAAAGATTCTTTCCAGCAATGAGGAATAAGAGTCTTGGTGGAAAGGAAAGGCTTGTCATTCCCCTGGCTGCAGCGCGGTGAGTGCCCTTCCCTGCAGACCACGTTCCCAGGGGCGACTCCACTCCGCAATCGCTCACGAGCTGTCCCTGTGCAGGCAGTTCCTTTTGCGCAAGAGCCGGAATGAGCTACGCCTGATCTCTGCACTGAGTGTGGGGACCAGAATGCTTATGCGCTGAGAAAACAGGAGGAAAAGTGAATCACAATCGAACAGACAGAGGGTGATTTAGTTGGTCTATAAAGAGGGTCTCTGACATCCGTTAAATGGAGTATTTTACTTGGAGTGTGGAATGGCTGAAAAATCATCTTTCTTCTATATGGTGAAGATATTGAAAACATGAACTAAAAATTGAGCTTACATTCACATTGGCAAATAGTCCAAAATAACAGGAAGAAGAAAAGCAAAAAGTTCCCACTACACTTATGTAGTGATGCCCATATTAAAGCCTAATCGTGGCCGTTCATAGAATCATAGAATCATAGAATGGTCTGGGTTGGAAGGGACTCCAAGGATCATAGAGCTCCAGCCCCCCTGCCACAGGCAGGGCCACCAGCCTCAGGCCTGGATCTACACTAGGTTGCCCAGGGCCCCATCCAACCTGGCCTTGAACACCTCCAGGGACGGGGCATCCACTACCTCTCTGGACAGCCTGTTCCAGCAGGCAATTGAGATGCAATTATTTTAATTCTGATCAAGGAAAGAGGAAGAAAGGTCATATTGTGCAGATTTTAATTGTCCAATGCCATGACACTATCTTGTTAGAACTGAGATTCCAAAATCTTTTGCCTGCCACTGTAGATTTCTTTTCTTTTTTTTTTTTTGGTGGGGGGAGGGGTGTGTGTGTGCAAATCAGGAATCTTTTTATAGTCTTATGGAATCAAAAGACACATAACAGTCCAACAAGTTATATATGTGCCCCAAGAAACACTGTATCAAGCTGTATCTTCACAGTTATTTTGTTCCAGTTAACCAGAAATTCTTGCTGTCAGGGAAAACTCCTGGTGTACAGTAAAAAATTAGGCAGCTGGTGAAGAAAAGTGCCCAGGAACCAGTCATCCTGAACTGTCTCTGGAATGGAACAAACAAAAGAGTTGTGAAAGGTATAGTGGAAGCAAGAAGACTACTTCTATAAACTTTACCAATGGCACTAAATACAGAAAGGGGGAGACTGAGTAACGGAAGATTTAGCATTAGATAGAGGAACGTTGAGGGACAGAAGAATGCACAGTAAAGAAAAAGAAATGTTAATATTGCATCTTGGAAAATGCTGCAATTAAGAAAGAAATGTATACAGATAGAAAACTGAGTGTACTCAGTAAGAACCACAAAATTTACTAGTGCAAAGAGAAGCTAGGAAAAAGGAAGGAGTTTGAATTAACTGATAGATAATACATAAACTCTAAGAAAGGGCCAAAGATGTGATAGCCTAGTGAAACTGTTATTATAGCTGGAAAATCAGCCTTGAATTGTATTGACTAGGAAAGACAGAAAGATATATTGATAAGATGGAGTAGTTTTGGAGGGGAAAAAAGGGCCACTACAAATTATGACATCAAAGCAATCAATGTATTTAAATTTCTTCAGATGAATAGTGGTAGGCTAGAACAGCAAGCCAAGGAGTAATGTCTTGGAACATTAATAAATTCTTGGAAAGAAATAAAAATAAAGCTGCAACAGATTACACCCACTATACCGAGGAACTTCTAAGATATTCATGTAAGAGATGGCTCTAATTTCTCACAAAGGCAGAAAACCGATCCAAAACATGTGTCCCAGGGAAGGGGAATACTTGCAAGTAAATGCTCACAATCCAGATGAGTGAAGATCTAGCTCCTTCCATTAAGCAAGGAGTGTATAAGCAATGTGCAAAGGAGCAGACTATATTAGTTTGGAGAAGGGTTGTTGCTAACATGGCTGTACATTGTTTGGACCAGATCTGGCTGGACAGACCAGACCTGGGACACAACTATCTGATTTAGAACACAGGAAAATGAACTTGCATCTGTCTATATTTGTCTGGTTACACATACCCTGCAATGCAAATAACTGTTATTCTAATATTAGCTCACTCTAATTCCTTACAAAACTGCATTTAACTGCTGTCCTGGCATAATACTTTAAAACAGAAGAGAACTCTGGCGGGAACTGCTGTGACTTCCCAAGCGACAGCCTCCATTATACGTGGAGTTCTGCCTGCTATTCCAGTCCTGTTCTTATTAATAATGCATTTTACTAACTGGACATGCTTTTCTGTTTGGACTTTGTTTTGTCTTCTCTGGTAACTGCAGCCTGTGCTTGATCAAAATTCTCCACAAGAAACTACCCACCTCACTGACACACAGTGAACTTTCAAAAATTTTACGAAGTTCTTTTCTGTCAATTAGCCTTGTGCTGATAAGCTTATGACTTGGAAAAAAAGTAGGAAGTTTATCTCTCAGCTTTTGAAAAAAACTGTGTTTGTGTAACAATATATCCAGAAAGCAACTTCAACGTGTTCTATTTTAATTTGCTTAATAATGATAGAAAAGACCATTCCTTATGTAACAGCTAGACATACTTGTCAGCAAGAATATAAAAAAACCCAGTTTGGATATGAAGATCAACAGATACATCACTGATATTAGCTGTTATCCCTGTCTTCTCAGCTTGCTTTCCCCACAGAAGTACCCCTGGAGTCCTCTCCACAGTTCAACAGAGATGTATGAGATAGTGGAAATAGCCCAATCTGGGAATGAGAAGCAGTTTGTAGAAGTGGCATGGTACCATTGCTGAGGTAATTTGCCTGGCTCAGAGATGGAGATGAGTGACCCAGCTACAAGGCCATCCTGACATGGATTTTGTACTGCTCCTGTGTGGCCACTCTATTTCCTTGTCACAGCCTCAGAGCTTGCTCACAGTGGTGCCATCTGCAGTTCTCAGTGACATAACTGCCATTCTTTACATATTGTACAAGTATTTTTACTGAAGGTGTAGAACTTCACATTTTAAAAGCAGACCTTTATCCACTTGGGGTGCCAGATCATGCCTTCCCAGAAGAAAAAGTCCCAGTATAGACCCTAAAGAAGAAATCATCTTTCCCTTCCTGCCTTTCTGCGGAGTGTTGCAAGGTGCTCTTGAATCTTCATAACTTGCTTAGTTCCAATTTTCTTGTATCTAGTCACTTCTTTTTCGCTCTCTCAATGGCTTGACATAGAGAAAACATAATAATATTTAATTTTTTATCAGAGGTTAAGATGCTTTCAATCTGAAGGACATGGTCTAAACAATTTCTGGATATTTCCTTTTCCCTTCCCCTTTCCTCTTCCCCTTTCCTTTTCCCTTCCCCTTTCCTCTTCCCCTTTCCTTTTCCCCTTCCCTTTTCCCCTTCCCTTCCCTTCCCTTCCCTTCCCTTCCCTTCCCTCCCTCCCCTTCCTTTCCCCTCCCCTCCCTCCCCATTCCCTCCCATCCCCTCCCCCTTCCCTTCCTCCTCCCCCTCCCCCTTCCCTTTCCCTTCCCCTTCCACTCTCTTTATTTCTCTCTCTCTTTATTTCTTTTTTCATTTCATTTGAAGCAGAACAGAGGTATTTTTAAAATCATCAATATTCTAAAATTTTAGGAGAATTCAAGCTGTCTCTATATCATCTTTTCTGGGTCTTTAAATAGTGGTGATATTTTATTTGAAGAAAAATTTTTGCACTTCCTATAGTCTGCATTGACTCTAAAAGTAAAAGTAAAATTAAAAAATACAGCAATGTCAACATTAACACTCATTTAATTTTTAATGTGACACTGAGGAAGCTTGAAGATGTGTAGGGACCTGGAGAATCACATTTCTTCACTCAAGATTGTAATAAAGCTTTCAAAGCTTTTTTCCTCCAGCAATGGTTTTTATGGTCTTATGGCATATTATGACCTGAAATCTGAAGTACATGAGTACTTTTGCCTTAGTATTATGTCCTGGCATAAAAGCCTGTTAGGGAAAGACCTAGGGTATACGTTAGGAGCTGACTGATAGCCTTGTAAATTATTTTTGGCAGAAACTCAGATGTTTTTGAAAGAGTAAACTGTATTATGGTCAGTATTTGGGGAATGTTTATTCTAAGTTAGCAGATACATAATTACCAAGTATGGCACAATGTGGTGGTTGTGGTGAATGTTCTTTTTGGTGGACGAGAATTTATGTTGAGAACCTGTCCAAGTCCTGTCTCTGCTGCAGCTCAGCTTCTCTGAAGGCAGTAAGCATGTGCATTAGTAGGTAACATAAGAGGGATGGATTGCACTCATCTACTCTGTGTCATTTATCGTATCTTTATTTAAATCTATTCCCATCTTCACCTAGCAGTCTGCCTATGCCAGACATTCATATTATCAGTTCTAAACCCAGAATAACCTCTTGGTTGCCTACACTGTAGCATCAGAGTAAATCTAGTTTCAGAGGGAGGCTTGATTCTCCAGTGAGAATGGTCTTCAATGCAAAAGAAGGCAAAAATCAGTTTGCCCTATAGATGCCAACAAAGTGTGTCTCTTTTAGAAGGGGAGGCTGTAGAGCCCCAGAACTCAGGGACTGAGCAGCTCTGGGTTTATGGGAGACCAGGAGCTGACAGATCTGCCCCTTACTGAGTGGCAGGCAAGTAAGAAGGCAGGCTGACAGGTGACCTGGTGACCTGCAGTCTGATTGCACCACTGGTTCTAGTGATACTGCAGATTTACATGTTTCCAAATAAATAGAATACCTTCAGAATAAAATCCCAGCATCACCTTTGTATTTAGCCAGAGTTTAGTAGTAAAAGTGTAGTTCCATTTTACTTGTGGCTGAACAAGGATGAAGGTGATGGTTGGCTAAGACATGCCATTCTGACTTGAGCAATTGCATTGTAGTGATACTTGTGATAGACCAAAGTAGGATCTTTGGTGCTATTAAGACCATAACTTTTTTCCTCAGGCTTAAAATAAATCTACTGTTGCTGTATTTTCTATTCTCCTCTTGTGATAGGTTATTGTAATGTTAAAAAATGTTCTCATTAAACCAATGCACCGATGACCTGCCAACAGTGAGAGAGATAATACACAAAGAGCTCTCAAAATGTCAAAGAAATAGATGTTCTATTGAAATAGATAAACTGAGAGAAAGCATTTTATTTACAATGCAGAGAAGTGGGAGAGAGGGAGGAGAAAAGAAAAACAAAAATACTGAGTGCATTTCTTGATGGAAGGACTTGATATGAAAATAAATAGTCTTTTTCAATTAACAACCATCTTGTACATCTGCACAAAGATGTTTAATTTAGCATGGGATATGTACTGGTATTTGTGTCAAAGAAGCACATCCTGAAGTAATGAGCACAATAGGAAAAGATGTTCTAAACTTGACACACTTCCTATGCAGCACCTAATTAAACATAACTGAGTCAAATTGCATCTACTAGTGTGGAGGCACATCAGAGATGAGACTCATTCTACTGGGAAGATCACACAGAACATCATACAGAATAGTTTCACATTGAAAGAGTTCATCATGTTCTAATTGTTTTCTGGAGGTGGAAATGTTTGTAATCTAAGCATTGGTAAAGATGTGGGCTATGACTGTGCTTCTGTACACAGCCAGTCTTCAAAGCATCCAGGAGCAAAGGGAGATCTGCCTATCATTTGTGAGCAGCCCAGGTTCTATCTGGAGACAGCCTGCCAGGAATGGTTTGCAGTGCACTGGACACCAGCAACAGCTGCAGAGGTTGTATTTGCCTGCACAGGCACCTGCTTCAGCACACCCACCTTTTGCACAGCCTGGGTGAGTGATCCATTCAGGTGATACACTTTGTGACTATCCTAATTAATGGCTTACAATTAATCAACTTAATGGTTAATTAATTGGCTTACAATTAATTAATGTAATTAATCAACTTAATTGACTATCTGCCACATAGTCAAGCCTAGTGGGTTGGTAGCCAAGCAGGAATTTTAGGTAAACACTTTGAGATATTCAGTAATTTTGTGATAAAATGTAGGTTTTCAGATTATGAAAAGATATTAAAATGGCAGTTAACCTCTCAAAAGTTAAGTTAACCTCTCTGCACTCAGAGGCATCTCTGGTCCAAACTGCTGTGCCAGTTACCTTGGCTAGGCAGATCAGGACTTATATTAGTTTAGGCTCTGAGTGATAGAAGTTTAAGCTGCTCTTTTAACTGGCATAGAAAATACAGTCTTCATCTTTCTAGGACAGAGGTTGCTGCACTAAACTATTGGATTTTAAGAGTATTGTATTTGTTTTCTGCATTTGAATTATCAAGCATCTCTTGAAACAGATCTGATTACCCGCTGTTTCAGGAAAATTGACCTTTCTCTCAGTTAGTGAATAGTTACTGAACATCTTTGGCAGGCATAGCTGGCTTTCTGTGGCCTACTCAGATGCTTTCTGAAGAAACTTGGCACATGGGATCAGTCAAGACTGTGCTTTGGCTTCATTCTTTGTATATCATCTGAAGGCACTCATGACTAGGTTATTGTCCACAAGAACTGTTGCCTCCTTTGGCTGGAATCACTTCTGTAATGTTCATGAAAATCTTTGAGAGGTCATCATTTCATCATGCAGAAGAAAAGATGGCACAGAAGATATATGATGGAAATTCAAAATGTCTTCCAGGACAGGAAAATTAACTTGCTTCCACCTCCACATAAAGTAGTCTCTTGCACTAGAGAAGTTAAAAATCTTGCTTTCTATAAAGAGTATGATTTATTGCATAATAGGTGTCTATTTCCATAAAACTCTGCCTTGTTCCAAAGTTTTTTCTATATTTATATTATCACTTTTTTGACATCAGTTTAGAATTGGTTGATTAATTGTAAGCCATTAAAAAAAGAACAAAAAAATGCAGAAATTATGTGACCCTTGATTTTGGCATTTTTTGTCAGACTGTGACACAGGCTACAAAAAAAAGAAAATTAAGAATGAGAGTCCTTGCCAATACACAGCTACAGAAATAATCACAGAATCATAGAATGGTATGTGTGGTAAGACACTTTAAAGGTCATCTAGTTCTAAACCCCCCTGCCATTGACAGGAATGCCCCCAGTAGACCAGGTTCACCAAAGCCCCATCCAAACTGGCTTTGAACACTGCCAGGGAGGGGGCAGTCACAGCTTCTCTGGTCAAAGTGAGTAATTATTACTAAAGTGAAAATACCTAAAAGAAGCCTCCTCCTTGTTCCTCAAAAAAGTTCCCTTTTACCAAAACCAGGAGAGCAGCCAGTAACTCTTTGCAGGTGCCATACAGAATGCAAAGTTACAAGTACTAATTACAAACAGTAAGAGCAATGAAGCACTTTGAGATGAGGAGACGTACAAGACCCCTGATACAGAACACACAATATGGCCAGAAGAGCAGAAGAAGTCTAGAGTAAGAGAAACTATTTAAACCCAGCTTTTCCACGTGGTTAATGAATAATTGTACCATCTACTTCACTGGCTTGGCTGAGGGGTAATATCTTTTCTCTGGCAAGGGAAATACTGTCACATTTATTTTTTTAGTAGAACCTTAATGTAAGATCCTCTTTTGATTGATTGGTTCAGCCTGATAGTCCCCATTTCTTTATGTTATCCTGCATTTTTGAGAGGATGTAAACTTTTGTGTTTGCTCATCCCTGCTATTTTTTAATGAAGTCTATGAGATGGAGTGAAATACCTATGAAAGACTTGATTCTATTAAACACTTACAATATCCCACGTGCAGTAAAGTTCCATAATAATGAACTATACACGTTTTTAAGTAACACATGTTTATGCAATTGCTAACAGAATGACATCCAGAAAACACACATGGAAAGAATAAACCCAGCAGGGGTGTTCAACTGGATTCAGCAGATCATCAGCAGATAATAAAACACAGATGATATATGTTTTCATATTAAATTCAGTCCTGATGCAAATGGACTCAAATATCACTGAAGCTAATAGGAGTTGCTGTCATAAAAATGAGGAATCTGTCCATCTGCTTTAAGAGAAGAAAAGCAAATAACCCTCTCAGTAGCTCAATCGCTCAGGCAGATTCACTTTTCTCCTACACGTGCACTGTCCATTAGTCTACCAGTCTCAGTGAAAGATGTGAAGAAAAGTGGTAGGAAGGAAGTGATGAAGCATTGCCACTAATTGTGTTTAGGATGACAGATGCTCTGGAGAGAAAAATAACTCCCCAGGAATGATTTCATCACTTGAAGTAGATTATTTTTAAAGGTTATGCACTATTCAATTAACAGTTTGTCTGCGTCAGAGCTAAAGGTGCCCAGACTGCCATACACCTTTTATGCAATCCAGTACCAGGCAGATCAATGAAGAAACTTTCAATTCCTTGGTTCACCACAATATTCCCTGGTCTCAGATTCATTTGTGGGACTGTTTTAGAGGAAGAAAAACCTGTTTCAGCATTGTACAGTCCATTTATTGGAAATTATGCCCTGTGGATGCTGTCCTCCAAAATTTTCCTGGACGTTTTCTTGGTGAGTGCAAGTTGCCATGGGCCATAATTCTTCTAACAGCTATGATAGCTGTCAGGATGGGCTAACATGAATACAGTGCTCCAGCTTGTTCTTTGTCTTGTCTTGTTTAGTAGTATATACCCAGCCTAGTGTTTGGGACAATACCCATGAACCTTTCTAGCCATGCAAAAGACCTGTAAAATATTTAACTGTTGTGGTAATTTTTCCCCCATGTGTTTTCTCATGTATCCTGTGATATCTCAAGATTACAGGGGACCAATTGTAATCTCCCTGAGTTTGGGTATGAGGGTTCTTGAAAAGGATGGAAAAATGTAACAGAAATATACGCCATCATACCTGGGAGCTGTTGAATGTACCAGTATGCTCCCCCTCTTGAACACAGATTAAACAGAAAAATTAAATGCAGTTAAATAAGCAAGCAGTTGGGCCTGCCTGATCAGTAATTTTTAAAATTTTGCATTCTAAGGCTGAGATTAAAGATGTTTCTAAATGTTGATAAGGAAAAAGACCACTAAAACTAGCTGAAGGTATTGATGAGATTAAGCTTTTCCTTCTTTCTTAATAGGGACCTGTAGAAAACTCTTTACCTCTCAGTTTTTTAGGAGATGCTAGACTCTGAACTCTAGCTGTGATGTTCATTAGCCAAAGGGACAATGATCACTATTTCCTCATTATTATTCAGTGTAAGTTTTTCTCTTTTTAAAATGGTAGATAACTCTCAAGCAATTGTGAAGAAAGAAGTCAGGAGGAAGTGGTCTTTAAAGGTCACTTTAAGCCAATGTAATGTAATTAAAAGAACTACTCAGAAACATGTTTTAAAATCTCGTTAACCACATTTATATCTGTCACAAGAAAGTTTACCCAGATACCAGTAAGAAACACACTGAAGTAAGGCCAAACTCTTCTTAGAAGTGCATGCAAAGGATATTTTATTATTTTTAATATGACACCAGGGGAATGAAGTGATCTCAGAGTTATTCTAGTTTACTCTGTATGGACAAAAAACTTTCTACATTTTAGGTTTATGTAAAAACCCAGTGGAATGGAAAAATACACATTCTGCTCCCATTTCCCCTCATTACAGTCATGATATCTAGAGGTGTGTCAACAGGTCTGGTTGCAGACACTCCAGTTTCCTGACTGAAGTTGAAGAATGAGACACGCAGTGAGGTCTGGAAAAGGAGAAGGCAGTTTTTGCTGTATTTAGATTCATTTTAATAGTCCTGGGTCACGTGGACTATGCACAGTTCTTGCATTGTATCTGGCATATTCAAGTTTATTGTGTTCTGTGTATGTTGATAGAGTGTTTTGACTTGCACCTCAGTTAGGCTGCAAGCGCATTGCAGGTTTCATATCCTTTGGATTCTTCAGGATGTACCAAATGCACTGCTGACATTTTGCATTTTCCCATCAGTGTTCATCAGAAACTCAGACTACCTTCTCCATATTGCAGTCAGATAAGCTAAGGTAGAGAAGAAGTGCACTGGAGCTTGTCTGGAGGAATGCAGGATGAGAGATGAAACTGACCTCAGCAATATTTCTTCTGTGAGTCACTTTAGCAGTGTGTCCCACATTCACTATTATATTGACATTATATGTGAATTTTCTCAAAGTTCCATCTGTTTCCATGGTCATTTTTTTTTTTTTTTTGTGTAAGGAACTCAGTATACACTTTTAATGATGGAACTTGTTAGCCTTTATGATTTTAAAATAAGACTTCAAATCACATTTATATGGCACAAACAGATGGGAAATAAAAATAATCCAAATGATACCATTTTTGACAGATAGCAATGACCTTATGATTATTTGGGGTATGAAATATATTTTTTTTCATTGTTTGGCAGAGACATACTGGTACAGTGACAGCTGTGATATAAATTAATCCTCAAATCTGTCAGGAATATATTACATGGAAATAAAATCAATTGTTTCAGTCACAGCTCCAATCATGCTTGTTACATTGAGATGTAGAAGTGCTGGCTACTGCTTAAGGATTCTCCCTAGTTTTCAAACGAACACGGGAAGGATTTGTGGCAAGTTTCCTGCCCTGAAGTTAGCAGCAGTGTGGCTACAAACAGCAGTACATGAAAAGGTACCCTGCTTAGTCCCTAGTGTTCGGTAATGCAGTTAAGCACTTTCTTTGCTTTATATTGCTGTAACACAGTTCTCTGCTGAGCAGACCACTTGCTGTTGCTGTATGTTTTATTTTTACCAACAGAATTCTCATCAACTTGCAGTTAGGAAGTAGACTTATTTAATTAGAAAAAGCATATAAATTAAAAGGTGGTCAAGTTGTTTGGATTTAATTTTTTTGCTATTTTTTTATTTGGTTTTATGGGTTTATGGTTTTTTTTCTTTGTTTTTTAATGGCAGCTTAAATTTGATTTTTGGAATAGATATGTATTATAAAATCACTGGAAGGTGGAGTTCCTTTGCCCAAATGGCAGCTTCTATATTTAGTAGATGAATGATCTTTCTAAAAAGTGAAATTCTATCTCTAACTTCTCTTCATTTCCTTAGCTCTACAAAAGGCAAGGACATAGCCAAGCTGGGCAAAGTGAGTCAGTGTATAAGAAATGGAGGGGAAAAAAGAAAAAACAAACCTTCAGAATTGTTTTAATATTGTGTTATTTTTACTATTTTTTTTTCTTTTATAGCACCATGCAAAGATCCTCATCCCTCCTTATCAGCCAGTCTCAAACACACAAGCAGAAAGAGGCCGGTAACCCTCGAGTCTTTCTGAAGAAGGGGTGCTGGGAACTAGGGCTTCTCTCAATGCTTTGCTAAGGGAGGAAAAATGAAGTGATGAAGCCTTGCCCACCCTGACTTTGAGCCCAACTTGTTTTGCATGTCGGGAGCTGTTGAAAGAGGGGATTTCTTGAACCATTGGGCAGCAAAGAAAGAAGTCTGATGTTAAAAAAAAAAGAAAAAAAAAAAAAAGGATCAACAGCTCAGTCCTCAGGGAAGAAGGAGGGCAATGACCCTGTCATGCTTGCCTGCGCAATGCCCTGGGAGGGAATGCCATGGGGCTGATGAGATCAGTTGTGCCTCTGTGTGTGTATGGCAAGGTCAACTGAGCCCATTAATCACTCCTGGAGGAGGGAGTGATATACTGCTTCCAGTTCTTTACGATAAACAAATTCTTAATCTTCTCTTTCCCAACTTATTCTGAAACAGAAGACGACTGGGAGAAGCTTGGCCTTAGTCCCATCCATACAAGTGCCTTTTCCCTGGATTGAATAAAGCACCTTGCCTGTGTTGTGCAGGGGAGTAAGTAAGCTGTGTGAGCTATTCAAGGGAGAGGGTATCTACAATCCAAGCCCATCCTGCTCCCTCTGACATTCAGAAGGGTTCAGATGACATAGCACCACAGACCAGCAAGGGTTGGAAAGGTCTTCTGGAAGTCTTCTGGTTCAACCCCCCTGCCAGAGCAGGATCACCTAGAGCAGGCTGCATGGACAGCATCCAGGTGGGTTTTGAGTCTCCAGAGGAGACGCCACAGCCTCTCTGGGCAGCCTGTCCCAGTGCTCTGCCACACTCACACTAAAGCAGTTCCTACTCATGTTCTTCAAGGGGTGTTCCTAGTTCTTTAAGTTTTGGAAATAAGAGTGATTTTTAGAATTTGGAAATAAGAGTGATTTTAGACATTACATCTAAACCTGCCTTCTATGGAAAGAGTGGGGTAATTTATTTAAAAATTTTGATGTAGAACTAATAACTTTGTGAACAGGATAGCATGGTATTACTACCTGTAACTACACAGATCCCTTCTTATCTTGCATTGCTTAACTTGATTGTGGAATCAGCCTCAGATTTTGAGAACTGAGGTGCTTGAGTCTTTACAAATATAGAAATTCAAATATATGAATTTGAAAACATTTTACAAATGAGATTTCTTGTGCAGAAGACAATAAAAATACCATGAAGCTTCAGTTTCACTGTCTGTCTGTCTACACAGAACTTATTCTAGAAACTCCAAGGGTATTAAAACTTTGTCTCTAAAATACCTTTTCTGTTGAATAAATTATAATGCAAAATGCATTGTGTTCAGTAGTAAAGTTTCTTAGCTGCTAGTACCAAGGGTTCACTTCAGGTAAAGTCACTGAAATGATACACTTCAATTGTGCTTGATATCTCAGTAATTAAAGAGGAAAACGTACTGTGAGAGACAACCACTGCTCTTTCTCTTCTTAGACCATCTCACTACCCCTGAGCTAATGGAGCAATTCTGTGTTTCAGTCCAGAAGCAGACATTCTTGTAATTGTCTGCAGTCTCATACTAAATGCTTCATCCAATAAATAATTTTTAGCTTTAACTCATTTCCTCCACTTCGATACACTGTGTGTTCAAAGATATAATTAAAAACTAGTGCTGTTGTCTAACATCAGTTTAGCCTAGCAAACAATTGTTCACCATCTGGAAGCTAGGCTATAAAAAAAAGATCAACTAAAATGAAAAACATACTGTATTTAATTTCCCTGGACATATATAACCTTCATTTTCATCTATTTGTTATAAATCAGGAACAATTCTGCTGTATACTCACCATAATTGTATATAAATATATGTTTGTTTACTAATGTGACTCTCTTCTTGTGCAGAAGAGAGGAAAAATGAAAAGGGAGAAAGAGAAAGAAACCAACAAGCCCTTATCCCTGATATTTTGAACTCCTTTCTACAGAAGCATCTGCTCTGGCCGAATGATAACAGGACTTTCTTCAACCTGTTGTAAATGGGTAAGGGCAACACCAAAAACCATTTAGCTTGCTTCATCTGATGGAAAACAATGTCCAGCAGAAAGACCATTCTTGTAAACGATGTGTTTTCTCATAGGTCTCATGATATTTAGCTTGATACTAAAACAAAAAGCCAATAAAAAAGCTGGTTTCTCAAGGCTTGTGAAAATCTTGCCCTTGCTTTGTTTTGTGTTTTCATTAGCTCATTCCTGATATTGGTAGAAAAAACCAACTGCTAGAATGAAAAGCACATTCTCAGAAGGCCAATGAAAGACTGCATGATTTTAAAACTTCTTTGTTTTTAGCCTACATTGTGATTTTAGGTCATGGCAGACGAAGTGATATCTGACTTTCATATGCTTTGGTCTGGTCTTACTGAAATATGGAACTCTGGATCTACAGCCCCTGGGGCAGTGATTAGGTGTTACAGCTGGGCCAACGTCATGCCTCATAGCTGCCAAGAGGCAGAAACCTTTTCCTGTTTCCCATTCCCCTTGCTCTTGCTGTACCGCCCTGTCCACAGATTTTGGCACCTGGCTGGCCACACTGAGAGCTGATTTAGCTGGCTAAGCCAGGAGCGAAGATGTCATACTCCTTGTATTAGATTGGCTTTCTGACACATTAGCAAGCTGAACTGGCTCACCATATGGGCTGAGCAGTGCAAGAGAGGGTGCCAGGGAGGGAGTAGAAACATTTGATTAAAACTAAGAGGTGAAGTGGTAAGAAAATGAGGTTTCTGATTTTGTTTTAGAAAGCTATAAGATTCAGTTGTAATAGTGAACTTCACCTTGAGAAGACAAAGTCATCTAACTTGCTCAGGGTAGTATGTTTAATAAACTCTTGATACCTGCAGATTATAAGGTCATTGGTAATTTTGGGCTCTGGAGGGTTTCTGGATTGTCCTGAATTTTTCTCCTTTTCGGACACTTTTTGACTACTCATGTACATCTCAGTGAACCTGCTTATAGAGCTCCTCAGCAGTTTCTCTCTTTTCTTGGTTATGTGTTTGGTGGGTGGAGTTTTTTGGGCTTTTTTGTTCTTTGTTTGGTCTTTTTTATGTTATTTTTAAAATTTGTTATGGTTTTCTTTTCTAGTGCCCTTCGTATGTAGAGCTTCAATGGTAGTTGTACAGTTAACAAAACTACTGCAACAGAAATTTTCTGTAGAGTTATTAGTGTTTCTTCTCATTAAAAGATAGTTCTGCTGGAAAAAAAAAGGATTTGTAGGTATTAAATACGGCAGTCTAAGGAAAGATCTTGCAGTGCCAAGACATTTTTTAATTTTGAAACAAGACTATTCATGCAAAGTAAAAAAAAATTAGCAATGGATTTTACATGCTCCCAGGCAAAAACTCTGTTGGATATAGAAACTGTGCATCTCTTATAGCTTGCCACTTAACATTTTCTTTTTTATATATATTTTTCCTCAGAGAGAATCCTTTAAGTGTGTCAGATAGCTTTGGAGATGGACTTTTCGCTTTAAGAAATAAGAAATGCATACTTGTAAGTATTTGAGTGACCTTGAAAACATGTTGATAAAAAAAGAGCATGTACCAATCATGGTTCTTTGAGGGTTTAATTTCAGCCGCCTTGTCAAGTTGGGAATTGCAACCACTAAAGCAGCAGTAGCAGCAAGGTTTCAGATCTCATTTCAAAGACATTCAGATGAAGAACTGCCGGTTGTGACACATGCCCTTTTATTATCTTAAAAGTGATTGATATCTTGCTGGAGGGAACAGTACCTGCGAAATGTTACCACCTTTTAAACAATTCCTGCTGTCTCTTCTTTAAATAGTACAGTACTTACAATGGAAAATGGCCAGGGAACAAATGGATTGTTTTTCTAATGTATCATTCCTAGATGTGGATACTGTGGAGGTGTCTTCAGGATGAAATGCACATACAAACACATGTATATCTATAACAAGATGTGTTTATACCTACGTATATAAGGTTGTCTAAACACAGCATTGTAATGGCACATGCATTATAGAGCCAGACTTAGAACAAATTTTTTAAAAAAAAGTCTGTAAGAAGAGAAAAGAAAATCCTGGAAAATAGGTCCAAAACAAATGTTCCCTCTTACATCCCTAGTCATATGAGGGAATGGACCACTGGCAGCAATTAGGCTCGTATACGCTTCCTGAATATGATTCCTATTGTCACTGTCAGAAGGAGAACATTGAATGTTAATGGATCATTGATCTGACACAATAAGATGTTTCTTATGATGGGAACTGTACCAACGCTGTATTTGGCTGTGCGGGATAGGGTATTAAAAATCAGACTGTGGCAATTAATTTGGAGGAGGATAAGCATTTTTATTTGGTATCTCAGTTGCCTTGTTTTAATAATATACTTCACAAATGTTTATTTATAAGAATGTACTGCAGATTTGAAAAAATAATATTCTTTGAATTTTTTTTCCCATATAAAATTATAGAGGGAAGGGTTTTCTAGCAATCTTATCCATGTTGAGGCTGGAGCAAATTTGTCTCCTTTCCCACACATGAAACTCAGATTTCAGATAAACGTTTTTAAAGTACCACACAAAGATTACTTCTGTTATCATTCTTCCATAAAAGTGATTGTCAGTCATAGTGTATTTAATCATGTTGCCCTACTGTTTGGCTTGGATCCATACTTGTCTACTGCATTAACTCTTCTTTTTTTAAGTCCTTTACATTACCATAGGGATCTTTCAAAGATTTTAGAGACTAGCAAGAAACCTACAAAAAAAATGTAAAGCTGGCAAAAAATATTATCTCCTTTGAACATTTATTAGGAAAAAACCCATTTTATTTGAATGGAAAAGATCTGACTTCCGATAAGAAAATGAATGAACTCAAGACCTCATTTAACTTTGATCAGTTGAAGCTGGGACTCTGTTCCCTGCTCTATCCACAATCAAGGTATATGAATGTATTTCTCTCACCTTGTAATAAAGCAATGTGGAGGAATGGGAAAAATACTTTTCAATATTGCAAACAGTTCCAGAACTATTGAAATAACATTTTTTTCCAAGTATAAGATTCCTCAGGAATTTTCTAATTTATTCGAGATTATATATTCAGAAATGTCTCTCTAAAATTAAGTGGAATGCAATTTCAGTATTAAAGTATACCTGAGTCTGAAAACAAACCTAATAAGCACAGGATTTGTTCAGTTCTGTGTAATACAGTTGCTCTTTTGCCAGAGTATTAGTATAAGAAAAAACACTTGATGGGATGTACTGCTTAATACATTGGCCTTCACCATCCCTGCTAAATTAAAGGCCATTTCATAGTTTGTGTTTCTAACCCAGAGCACACTTGGTGGCCTAAACTTTCCTGAGCCAAGAAAATGTCTTCAAGATGATTTGGTTTGATTTTAAGAGGAAAAGTGGATGCTTAATGTTTACCACATGATAATTTCTTAAACAATTACAAGAAAAACTGATGGAAAGCTGGCTCAGGCTGTGCTCCATTCTTTGTTGTAGCATGTTTTATTGAATAGGAAAGTGCTTAGAGATCTTCCATTAGAAAATAGAGGTCTTGAAAAGTGGGGTTCTTGAAATTAGAAAATCATAGTGAAGTGCTACTGACTGTACATTTACACCAGTGAGAGCATTTTTTGCTTTGATTCTGTGTCAGTGCTGAATATCAAGACAGAAGAGAAAAGGAGTGACATGAGAGGAAATCATGGTCTCATGAAAGTTGTTTACAGTAAGGTAATGTCAGCTAATTTCACTGTATTCTATGTAAAATAGTCTTTGACGGATATTTGTGACTCAAGGAAGCTCATGGCAAGAATTTGGAGTTCAGTGCTGACTCATTTATAACCTTGGTCGAGATGTATCTGTTGAAATTAGGCTGCTTCTGCTATCTGTGGTGTAATTTTTAATACTGGCTTTGGTGACTCCACACTGCTGCTGTAGATGGTTGAGGTGTGCCCTCAGTATTCAGACAGAAAGATAGCTTAAGTTTTTAGTTGAAAGTTATGCATGTACAAATGGGTCTTTTAAACTTCTTAATGTCATTGCAGAGCTTCACCTCAAAGATCAAGATCTTGTTGGTGAGGTCTCATCACAAAGTTATTTTGTTTTATATGCAATTGTCTAGTGAATGAACAGTGGAGAAGTAACTGAATGACTTCTTTTGGGAAAAGAGCAAAAAACACAGAATGCATGCAAACACTCAGGGCTAAGGTTGAAACAATCAATTTAAGCTTAACAAATGTTTTAGATATCTCTTTTTAGTTCTACCCCATAGGCAAGGTAGATAGAGACACACTTAAAACAGAAATATTTCCTGCAGGTATACAGCAAATACCAGTCCTGTGAGAACCTGTTTAGAATTGGCTGGGAAGTTTATACATACTGTGCCTTTGCAATTACTTTTTTACTACCTTTTGAAAGATAGCTGAAAATGAAATTTCAACAAAAAAGTCATGTGGAATTTTCCATCCTAGCTTTTCTAGTCCATTTTGTTGATAGGTGGTCTCCAAGAAGGTCTCTTCACTATTCCAGATCAGCTGACATGAGACTCAGATCTTACGTGTTACAGATTGACTGACATGTACCTCACTGAATCTCACAGCATGTAAACCAAGGGGTGCCCTGTGCACGTGATGGGTGTTTGAACTGTCAAACCTTGAAAAAGTTGCCAGACCACTGCACAGTGCTACAGCCAGCAACCAAACCTGTGAGATGGGCATGTCTGAAAAAGTAAACCTGTGTGCACAGTAGTCAGGCTCCACCATCTTGCGAACTAATGAAGGATAGACCTGTGAAACTGATGAGATGTGTAGAGTGCGGAGTGCTGAAGCATGAGAATGGTAATGGGAGGAAATACAAAATGGAGGGAGGCAAAAAAAACCCTCCATGAGGGTGGGGGGAAATGGGTTATAGCCCAAAACCATATTTCGCCAAGGTATGAGTTATTTCCTTCTCTCCTTTTTTTCTTTTATTTTTTGTAATGAATTTTTGTTTTCCAATACCATACAGAACAGGGATAACAAAAAACTTTTGAGAAGTACTATGTGTGTTTTATATATAAAACCAGGTTAGCAACCACTACCAATGTTAGCATTGAGGGGTCAGACCAATCATGCCACTGTAGTGGTTTTCAAATGGTGGTACACTGTAACTATTTCTCTTCTGGTTAGCCAGAGAGCAGACATAAAAGGTAGGCAAAAGTATACACTTAACTTTGCCACAACAACAAACAATGTCCTAAAGAAGTTTGATCTTATGTAGTATCCATGTGATGTAAAAAAATTCAACAAGGAGCGTAGGCAACCAACTGCACAGTCATGTTTTATGTTTTATGTTCTATAGTGCAATTTGAACATTTTTAAGGTACTCATTCTGAAACTGGATCACACAGAATCACAGAATGTTAGGGGTTGGAAGGGACCTTGAAAGGTCTAGTCCAACACTCTGCCAGAGCAAGATCACCTCGATTAGGTCACACAGGGACACCTTTAGGCAGGTCTTGAATGTCTTCAGAGAAAGAGACTCCACAACCTCTCTGGGTAACCTGTTCAAGTGCTCTGTCACCCTTGCAGTGAAGTTTTTGCTTATGTTCTCATGGAACCTCCTATGTTCCAGCTTGCACCCACTACCCCTTGTCCTATCATTGGACATCACTGAGAAGAGCCTGGCTCTGTCCTCTTGACACTTACCCTTTACGTATTTATAGTTATTAATGAGGTCACCCCTCTGTCTCCTGTTCTCCAGGCTAAAAGTCCCAACACCCTCAGCCTTTCCTCACAAAGGTGTTCCACTCCCTTAATCAACTTTATGGCCCTGCACTGGACTCTTTCAAGGAATTCCCTGTCCCTGAACTGAAGGTCACAGAACTGGACACAATATTCTAGTTGAGGTCTCATCAGGGCCGTGTAGAGGGGGAGGAGAACCTCTTTTGACCTACTAACCACTCCCCTTCTAATGCACCCCATGATGCCATTGGCCTTCTTGGCCATTCTTGGCACATTACTGGGTCATGGTCATCCTGCTGCCCCCAAGGTCCTTTTCCCTATGCTGTTCTCCAACAGATCAGTCTTCAACCTATACTGGTACTGGGGTTGCTCTTCCCTAGATGCAAGACTCTACACTTGCCCTTGTATTTCATTAAACGTCTCCTTGCCCAGCTCTCCAGCCTGTCCAGATCTTGCTGGATGGCAGCACGGCCCTCTAGTGTGTCGGCCACTCCTCCCAGTTTTGTATTGTCATCCACTTTGCTGACTGTACACTCTGTCCTTCCATCCAGGTCATCAATGAATACACTGAATAGTGCAGGTCCCAGTACTGACCCCTGAGGGACCCCACTAGATACAGGCCTCCAGCTAAACTCTGTCCCATTGACTCTGGCTTCTTTCCTTCAACCAGTTCACAATTCACCTCACTACCTGATCCTCCAGACCACACTTCCTCAATTTAGCCACAAGGATGCTGTGGGAGACAATGTCAAATGCTTTACTGTAATCAAGGTGAACCTCATCCACTGCCTTTACCATCATCTATCCATCTGGTTGTGTCTGCATAAAAGGCTATCAGATTTGTCAAGATTTTCCTTTTTAAAACCATGCTTACTGCTCCTAATGACCCTCTTATCCTTGATATGCCTAAAGACAGCATTATATTCAGAATCACAAAACTCTTTTTATCAGTTATACAATGGGATAACATAACTCCAAACTTTATGGACCTTCCATAGCAAGATTAGTAACATGTTTCAGTATGGTAATCAGCCAAACTGCCTGCTCAGTTGCTAAAAATTGTTAATAAATGTTTCTGCTAAACATAGTGCCCTACTGATGTGGTGAAGAAATCACATTGATATTTAAGTTATATACCAGCTGGTATATATACCAACTATCCCTGGTACTCTGCAAACTTCTTTTGAGATGACGGCATTTAAAGTCATACCTTCTGGTGTTTTTCACCTAAATAAGGAAACATTTGATGTTCTAATAGGGACACAGAATTCTCCAGCCCTGAACTGGCAGCCAGACAGAAACTGTGATCTGTTCAGAGAACAACGACTGAAACAATGCTCACAGCTCTTTCTCACAGCAGATCTAGTGCTCCATCTTCTTGGAGGGGAGAGATGGGCAGGAAGGAGCTTTCTTCATGATGTATGGTTTAAAAGGACTGGTTTGCTGTCCAGTATTTTGTTTAGAGACTGTTGACATTTGGATCTGTTTGAGGATTGTGGGCAGAATGTACCACAACAAAAGCAGGTAAAATCTCCTTGACTGAGTATTTGAATCTGATGCCTACCACTACACTTTAGCAGAGCTCCAAAGGATCAGCTGAACTTCACAAAACCCAGATAGTATTAAACAGATTCATGCAGACCTACAAGGCAGACCTTTGTAGGCTGCCAGTGTCTGGAGACATGGAGGCTCTAGCTGGAAACCCAGGACATTGCTGGTGAACCCCAGGATGCAGAAGAAGGGATTACTGCCTTTACTTCCCAGACTTGTAAGAGTAGTTTTCATACTATAGGGTTGTTTTTTATTATCTATTTTTATTTTTATTTTTAACAGGAATTTGATTGGCTTCAAAGAGTTTAGTTTGTCAACTTTCCAGACAGTTAAACTTTCCCATGGCCCAGCCTTACATTTGCTGCAATTGAAGTTGTTTTGTTTTGCCTGAAGAAGCCACTGCTTTGTGGGGCTGCAGCAATAACTACACAAATATTCATCTGCTTTCATTTTTGAGAACTCACCCACTGCCTGCTTGGATAGTGAACATTTTATATGCTGTCCTAGGGAAGACAGGATACTTGTGGGTTTCTCTGGAATGGGGGAGATGAAAGAACAAACAGTAGAAGTATTTAGGGGTTAGTTCTCCAAAGATTAGTTAGTTTTCCCCTTGACCTCCACAAATAAACTTCTTACATTTGGAGTTTAGAAGCAGATTAGCATGTTCATTAGGCTGAAGTCCTTTAGGCCATCTCTTTCAGTTTCAAAAAGTGCTGTTGCCATAACAAATGTTTGTGCATAGGACCACATGTTTGGGATAGGCTGCTGTAAAGCCAGGGCAGCCAACATGCTGAAAAGCAGGGGTTCACATCCACTGTCTGTGTTGGGAAAGCTGCTACATCTTCAAGCCTTTCCAAGCACAGCATGAAGAAGAGAAGCTGCAGAGTTTGATCCCTGTCACAGCATGCTTCAGCCAAAGAGTAGTTGCAGGAAGAAGATAGGTAATGGCGGCACAAATTTCTCTGTAGGGTAGCGAGGAAGGCTGCACAGGGAAACATTCATCATCACTTTTGAATTGGTTTAATAGAATAATCCATAATATTTCTACAGGAATATTTTGCAAGTATTTCAATAATCAGAGCTGTGCAAATTCACAGGGGGAAAGCCTTCCTGCTTCTATTTTGTTTTTTTTTTTTTTTCTTCAAGAATTTTAAAGTCTCTTTCAACTTTTTGAGACTGAACACAGCCAGGATAAATCCCATAGATAATTCAGATTCTGAAGAAAAATATAAAAACTAGACATTGAAAAGCCAAACAGTGGCTTTTAATATTTTTTATTATCATTATAGAAGGAATCATATCCAGCAGAAGAAACATGGGCATTACAATAATCACCTTTGAGCTTGCTTGCCAGCTCAGTTTTTTTCTAGCACAAATCTGGAACTACCTGAGTAAAGGTCACAGTTTCATGTGCTATCAGCAAAGGCTAAGTGGTGAGTATGAAAGAAGGTTTTCTTGCTGATGAGTAAATTTCTCAAAACAATTGCCCACTTCCACTGCATTGTTTCTGTGTTGAGCACTTTTCCATGACAAGCTTTAATTTTATTACATCATTTAAACTATTCAATTCTATTAAACATTGAATCTTTGCCAAATAAAGATGCCGGTGCTGCATATAAAATAGTTTGATAGTTTCAGTAACAGAACCTCAAGGATATCTGAGTTTTCAAAACCCATTCACAGATTTTTTAGTGATTGGCCAAGACGTAATGGTTTTAAATTAAAAGAAGGGTAGACTGGGACATAATAACCCCATGCAGTGCTACAGGCTTGGGGGAGACTGGCTGGAGAGCTGTCAGGCAGAGAAGGACCTGGGGTTGTTGGTTGACTGCAGGCTGAATATGAGGCAGCAGTGTGCCCAGGTGGCCAGGAAGGCCAATGGCATCTTGGCTTGTATCAAAAACAGTGTGGCCAGTAGGTCTGGGGAGGTGATTGTGCCCCTGTACTGGGCATTTGTGAGGCTGCACCTCGAGTACTGTGTCCAGTTCTGGGCTCCTCACCACAAGAAGGACATGGAGGTCCTGGAGCGAGTCCAGAGAAGGGCAACCAGGCTGGTGAAGGGGCTGGAGGGCAAATCCTATGAGGAGCGGCTGAGGGAGCTGGGGCTGTTTAGCTTAGAGAAGAGGAGGCGGAGGGGAGACCTTATCACCACCTGCAACTACCTGAAGGGAGGTTATAGAGAGATAGGTGATGGTCTCTTCAGCCAGGTGACAGGTGATAGGACAAGGGGGAATGGCATGAAGCTGTGCCAGGGCAGGTTTAGATTGGATGTTAGGAAAAACTTTTTTACTGAAAGAGTTGTGAGGGCCTGGAACAGGCTGCCCAGGGAGGGGGTAGAGTCACCTTCCCTGGATGTGTTCAAAAAAAGGGTAGATGAGGTACTTAGGGATATGGTTTAGTTTAGGATGTGAATGGTTGGACTTGATGATCTTAAAGGTCTTTTCCAACCTTATTATTCTGCGATTCTGTGATTCTGTGATTCAAAGTAAATATAAGGAAGAAGTCTTTTATGATGAGGCTGGTGAAACACTGGAATAGGTTGTCTAGACAGGATGCCTTACCCCTGGAAACATTCAAGGTCACGTTAACCAGGGCTCTGAGCAACCTGATATAATTAAAGGTGTACCTGCTTGCTGCTGGGGACTAGCTGACCTTTAAGGGTCCCTGAGAACCTAATGCATTCTATGATCACAGAAAAACTCTACTAGGTCCCCAGAGTCAGATAAGAAAAAATGCTGTATTTATACAGCAGGGATGGGGTGCACCTTACTCAGGAAGAACCCTGTTTGTGGTATCTTGTGGATCTGTAACTGTCAAACTGACACTTGAAACTCACAGCACTAGAAGTCAAACTGAAATGGTTCGCAGTACTGCAGTTCGTAGTGTGGTCAGTGAAACTGACATACTGTCCCGCACATTTTCACTGTGGCTCTCCATACTGGCTTATGGAGATACAGAAGTGCAGCCCTTTGAAATACTTCCTTCTGTTCAGGACTCTGCTTTGACCCCAGTGAAACCAGGAAAATATTCTTAACAGGATACAAAAAAAAAAAAATGAGAGCAGAGCACTGTGATGAAATTTAATTTTGTTTTATAAAGAAGTATTATAAAATCATCTTTGTAAAGTGATAAATAGTTTTTGCATCTTCACATGCCTTTCAATGAATCACACTTCAGATTTTTATGACTTTGGAAAACACAAAGTATGAACCAGAACCTAGATAAACCCTTTCACAAAAGCATTTGCGTGACTATAATCTCAAATGTTTCTTGAAGTATTCATAAATGTTCATGTTACATAAATATATGAAAGTCCAGAATAAGGTGGGCTACCATAAGCATTTTGGGTGGGTTTTTTTCTTGTACATCATTCACAATGCTAGAAAGCAGTAACATGTGTTCAGTAAATGTTGTTGTTTTTCCACTTTATTGTTTATTATTTATTTATTGTTGATAAATAGCTCAACTCCAAGAAGTCCTGAGAGAGCCATCACTTACGACAGATCAGCACTATAGAAAATAAAAAGTTGAATTTTAAACACATTAGTTACAACTTTAAATGCTAACATGCTCTAAATATCTAAGAAATAATTTTTGGCAAATTGACTGTTGCCTAATATTCAATAAATTTTGTTTTCTCTCACAATTGAGTAGCATATTATGACATTCACAAGAGGCGGGGTGGGTTTGCCAAAATGGAATCACTCAATTGTAGCCTTTCTTGGGCCATGTTTCGGAAGGGCGTTGCTGCTGGAGGAATAGATTTGGTGTTGTTTTGACATATCCACACTAATGTAAAAAATCTGGCTCATGGAACCTTGGTGCTTGCTTGTTTAATGCCTAGTATGGCTTCCTAGCAGGAGATTAAAAATAGCAGAACTTGGCTTTATATATGGAAATACAAATTGCCATGATAGAAGGAAATCTTTCTGCGTTGGCGGCATTATTTTGAATAGAATCTTTTATTAGTGTTTTTTTATCACAGCATGAACCTCAAAAAGGCGTTGGCCTTTTATTTTAGGAAGGAATTGAAATGTAAATGGTGATACCATCTAAATCTGCTGCAAGCTGTCTGCTAAGTAAAGGCCAAAACTGCATATGCATGTTTCTAAAGTTAGACACATACATTCTCATGTCTGTTTTGGTGTTTTCATAAGCACACTCTCACTCAAAGTGCTGAGAGCCTCCTAATCGCAATGAGATAAATGGAAACTACATTTCTGAATAATCAAGATTTACATGCCAAAATTCAGTTTTTCTGCCCTGACTATCTGCAGACAGAAAACTAAGGTTGATGATCCCTTGACAATACTTGAAAATAAACTTATTTTGCTGACAGAATCTTTGAGCTGTGCACATGCAATCTCTTTCTTGTATTGCATATGTACAAGCCCAGTAGGTAACGTTTGGAATCTGCTTTTTTTCTTACAATATTGAGGCCTGGAACAAAATGGAATTTACACTGTGTTCCTGGATAATGAATTATATTCCACCTCACCCTCAGAAAACTTCTAGTTTAGTAAAAGCCTCTATAAATTTTTTCTAACTGCTAAAAATAACCGACTGCTACCTCACGCAGAAATAATGAAATGATTTATTACAGATCTTGCCCCTTCATAGTATATTGACCTAATTAAAATATATCAATATCCTCTGAGATGAAAAAGACATAATGTGGCTATAGTAATCATTGAGAAAATTGTTTGAATGCTTTTCTATCAAATGAGGATGTTAAAGTACTGCAGCAATAACCTGAGATTTCATGTTTGCTATTAAGCTCAGCAGAATAAACACTCAGGTAGCAAAAAGAGAAATCTCCAACCTTACAAAGTCCTAGCTTTAAAATTAGAACACATTTTGCTGAGTTTAGCAAATCAGGAGTTCCATTTCCATTCCATAGAAAGTTCTGGGAAAGAAATATACAAATAACTTGATTTCAATATTCATAAACGTTCCCAGGCATGGAGAGTGGCTCTTTTTGACATCACTTTCCTGTTTTGTGGTTTACCACCTGCTAAATCACAGATACATTTTACTCCAGTCCTCTGAATAAACATTTTTTGCATGTTTGGTCAGAAGAGATGACAAAGAGACAGCATAAGACTGTTGTTCATGGGTACTGGGGGGTAGTGAAGAGACACAGTCCTAGCCAGTAAGGGGGAATGTACAGTGAGTAACTACATTAGAGGACCAAGTTAAAAAGAAGGTTGTTTTATTCCCTGGGTATGTACTATACCTAAATGTGCTCCATTAAGTGACTGAAGCATATTTAATAACCTATCTGTCCCAAATTGTCTTCTAGACAGTTCAACCACTACCCATTGACTATGAAGAAACCTGACATCCACATCCCTTCTCTACTCCACTGAAGTTTTTTTGGGAGAGTGATGAATATAACTGGGTTTAGAATCTTCCAAAGAATTTTTTTTTTAATATCCCTTTACAGCATTTTGATAGAGATGGGAAGGAGGTATTTTGGGGTGCTTCAAACTAGATTGTATTTTGTACGCTTGAAACTAGAACTTCCAAAGAAAATATGAACAGATTGATAATGGTTGTGTGTCTCCAGGGCAATATCCTGCACAACTGAACCTGTAGAATCCAGCAGGCCTAACACAGTTGCAACAAATAACAAAAAAAAAAGACTAAGTATTTCCATTTCTATGTCTTTTTACAATCTCCTTGTCCTCTATCATCTCACCACTGTCATACAAAAGCTAGATTTTAAATAAAATGTCATAACATCTAAATCTTAATAGTAACCATGTCCATGCTGAGAAAATAGGCATTAAAAGTAACCTTTGACTTTCTGAAAACAGTTCTTCCTTTATATCTGAACAGCTTAATAAATTACTCTCTATCAGGGAATTGCATTTTGGCCTAGAAACAATGACCTTATAGACCATTCTACATAAATTAAAGCTTGAGAGTAGCTTTGAAACCTAGTCTTCTGCTGTGCCCTGTTTATACTTCTGATCATGAGATAAAGCAGCTGTTCCAGGCAAGCACAAGAGAATAGTGGAAAATCTCTGCTTGGTTCATGGTAGTAGTAACAGATTGTACGACTAAGTAGAGCAGGACATTTTGAGACTGTGTGGGTTGTTCTTGAGGCATATGTGAGACAGGACAGAGACTCTAAGAGAAACAGAAGTAGAAGGGGTGGAAGAAGAAGAAGAACTAAAACTAAAAGAGCTTTAATGTATGAAATAGATTATGCATCTTTTCTGTACACAATACTTTAATGAGGTTGCTGTGAGTGAAAGGTGTCCAATCTAGAAGGCTCTCTTCCCATTCACGGGGTTATCTCAGCATAAGAGATGTTACCAATAGGGACCCTACAATTTATAGTCTGAATGAAGTCCAAAACACTCTGAGTTCATTCTACAAATATGCAGGGTAGGAGCAAATTACTCTTTAAAAAAATCACCTCTACTTTCTCCCCAGAGCAGAGTCTGGCCCCTTCAGTTGCTCCAACTGCTTTTCATTTGCTGAACTTAATTCCGTCATTCCCATGCAACCCTTTGCAGAAGATCCACCATGCAAGTTGTTTTCAGTTGTTGTTCACAAAGGGGTCTCCAGTGGAACAGAATTGTTCATGTGCTGTGGCTGTTCTCTTGTCCTGAAAGATTTCTGCATTAAGGTGTGATTTAGTAAAGTGAAAAATTATAGCAATAAAACTTATTAGAAGTGTTTTTACATGTCACAGAAACTCTTAAGAGGAGCACAGGCATTCTGCAGATACCTCCATATTGTTTCCAGAATAGGACCCAAGATATTAGAAGACAAACAGTAAATAAACACCCTACATACCATTTTTTAAGGGTGTTTCTGCAATTATGGTAAGAAAACATGCATGCATTCCAAAACATTCTGATCTGAGGTGTAATTCTCCATACTTAGTCTCTGCATCTCATGAACTCAGATCTGGTTATACTTCAGCCGTGAGGTCAACCTTGACATTATAATGCAGAACACGGAAAACTGTATCTACCAGTTGGAGAGAATGTAAAAGAGTGTAATTCCCTATTTCCCACCAACCAATAAAAGCAAAGCTAGGAAAGCTAGGATGCATTGAGGCTGGGGTATGTTTCTGTTGCCTGTAGAAAAGAGCAACAAGAGCAGGTTTTGTGGTCCAGTTTCAAACTCATAGAAGGGAAGTTGCAGCTAAAGAGTTCACAGAGTCCATAGAGTCACTCTTTTCAGATGGATTTGGGGGTCTGGGGATTTTTGTTGTGCTTACTGTTGTTTATGTAATGCTGTAATGCTTTGTCACTTCTAGCATACCTTCAGAGCACGCAGCTAGTCCTGAACCCAAAAAGAATAGGAAATGTATAATTTTTGAATACAGTAGTTTAGACACAGTCTGCTTAGTGCTCAAATTCCTATGTATAGTATATGTGTTCTATCCTGAGTGTATGTGTTCCATCTTGCAGTGTAGGATGTAGAATTATTTTAAATTTTAAACTTTTTTTGTTTTTTTTTTTCAGTAGATGTCCCCCTAGGGACAATTTAAAGAAGTTAACTGGAAGAAAAACATGAATGTGTTAAGCATGCGTATCCAAAGGCACTATGAAGTCTCCTCTTGGCAGGTGATATGATCAAAGAAAAGCTGGAGGACAAGTTACCAAATGCCAGGTCTTGTATAAGATTGAATCTTGAAGGTATTTTCTTGTCTTTGTTGAAATGATTATTCTGAAACTGAATCTTGAAGCTCACTTCTGCAACTAAATCAGAGATACCTCACTAAAGGAAAAATTCATATTCTGTTTTCAATAAGTAAATGAACTAGTCACTGAGAGGAAGCTGCTGCTTGCTAACAAAAGTTTTGCTCTGCTAAGGGTCTATTTGTTCATTTAAACTAAAAAGGCAATTCTGTCACTTATGATGTAGCTATTATACTTACTGCATAGCTCATCCTACCACAGTGCTGCCTTTACTACTTTGCAAAAAAACCATCACAAGTGGGAAGAGGCAGGGTGAGCTGAGCCCAAGAAAATTGCATTACATTGGTGGAGTGGAATAGGAATTGGCAGCCACATAGCAGCATCCTTTGGTGGAAGTGCTTGCCCTTGCTTGGTCTGTTCAGCCCAGAGTTCTCAAATTCTCTGGGACTATTGCAGGACATGAAGCCCTTGTGTAACTCTAAGAGTAATATGGCATCTTTCCCTGGTTAGAAAACAAGCAGTTCTGGCTGTCAGTGACCCCTCCCCATTTATTCTCACTTCTATCACATTTTAGCTACATTGCAGCAGTTGTGATGCACTGCCGTAAGACTTTCCAACTTCCTATAAGAAGCTCCATTTTATCACGAAATTTTGCTGCTTGTCTTCTCAAAACATAGGTATGGATGGTTGTTCTGTTGCTTTATATTTGTGTTATTAGGAAAATGCCCACCTGCTTCTTCTCAAGCAAATACTTGTTTTATGAAGTCTGTCAGCATCTTCTACCTTCACAAAAAGAATGTGCTAATGATAAACATACAGCTAATTATTACTGTAAAATAATAATTTCCAACATTTAATTTCCCTCAATGAAGAGTTTTATTCCAAATATATCTAATGGGAATTTCCAATGCTGCAACTTATATCCATTTCCTTTCTTTTCCCCATGCACATCTGAGAAGAGTCTGGTTCAATCTTCTCTTTAATGAATAAGTAGGTAGTTGAAGACTGAAATTAGATTAGCTCAGGCTGAACGAACCCAGCTTTTTCTCTCAGCCTTACCTTGTACTTCAAATGAGGAATTGTGGGTTGCACTGGAAAGGTGCCTGTACAGGTGAGGAGGGTGCAGACTGTGTATAAATTACCTACAATAACAGAACTGCTTCTGAGTGCTTTATAACGTCCCTGTCCATGCCGCAAAATAGCTGATGAGACCGTCCTGAAGCATAGGCTCCACCCAAGCAGCTGGTACAGAGACCTCCAGAGATTTCCAGCTCAGGTCCTAAGGTGTCGACCATGACAAAAACAACCATCACAAAAGCATGGTGGAGACTTTGGGAACAGCAAAACCTTGGAGAAGAGACTCAGTGCTGAGATTCTTTCCATAGGGATAGTATTTATGGGTCATTTGTATCCAAGCAATGGAGAAATAACTTTCTTGCCCTAGGTTATAGGGAAGTTCTTCTGTGTTGGGCTTGTTTACTTGCATTTTGCATGTTGGAGTGGATTTAGCCCTTAGATACTGAGTCACTGGAACAGATGTTCTTTTGATCCTGCACAATGAGAACTGCCAAAAGAAAGAAAAGCTATCAGAAAATACTACTACTGCTAAATATTTGCTTTATGTGCCATAAATAGTCAATCAAACAATGGAAAATGAAAACAGCTAGAATTTTGCTCAATATATTCTAAAGTGACTCTTCAATGATTAAGAAATTTTAGCCCTCTAGGACAAGGTAGGCCATATTTCTTAAAGAAGAAATAATCTGTCAACCTGCTTTTATGATTATATTTTGCATCCTTTCTAGTGGTGAGACTTCTCTGATGACAGCTCTGTGTTGAGAAACAGCAGACAGTAAATACTAGCTCTGAGTTAAAAGTACTGTGTTAGAAAATTGAGATAGGCATCATAATGTTTGTTTGATTTTCTTCTAGAATGAAAAGTTCCACACAATCTAAATGTGAATGATCACAACCACCTTTAAAAACCCTATGTTTTCAGGAAACACTCCCCTGCCCCCACCCACCACCAAACCGAAACAAGTTCTTTACATTTGAGATAATATGTTGTGTCAGGCTCTGGTCCAATGTAAATTTGGTCAAGTTAGAAGCCTTTAGTATGGGGCTTAATAACAAACACTGGCAGAGCCAGGTATCATTATATTTAACTCTCAGGCATTATATAACATCAAAAGGAATCTCTGGATTCTTCAACAGTGTCTTTGTTTAAAAAATATATTATATATGTGTTTAAAGCAATCTTTTATCACTCCCTAGGAACAGTACTTTGGCTTTGGAGGAATATTTGGCAGGATATTTTATTGGTTTAAATGCATACATGACTGACCTAAATTACTATAATAAATGTTCCATAATTTCCCCTCTGGTTATAGGAGAAAGAACCGATATCTATGTTCCTCTTTTGCATTATATATAAAAGTTGGATAATCACAAATGGATGTTGGAATACTTCACTGGGGAACACTGTGAGGGCTTTCAATACTGTGCTGTCTTGAATCCTGGGAGTCACTGCAATGTCTTTAGGGCAAGGTTTGGTACTTGGGGACTACAAGAAATAACCCCCTAATTTATTCCTATCCACAACTCCTATATCCAACAAGTATGTTAGGTATTAATGATAATGCTGAAGGGATTGTTCTGAGAGCTGCTGAGCTCCCTAGGGTTGTTTCAGCTATGTGCCTATGGTCATGTTGAGCAGTAGGCTCATTGACTTCATCTTAACTCCTGATGAGCAGAACAGAGCACCCACAAAGTCTGGGCAACTTGGAAAAATTAGGTCCTCCATAAAATGAGTATTTAAAAAGCTGGGAGCAATCGGAAGAAAACTTTAAGGCAGACAGGAAATAGGCTGATGTAAAGCAGGACTGAAAGTAGCTCTGATCTGAGAAGGAACAAATGTTGGGGAAGTGACCAGGAAATTCTTGGTACAGCTTCACTAAATGAATTCTGTATATAAATGTGGAGTTGCTTATGTCTGAATACATGATGCCTACATGTGTGACTAAGTACAAACAATGAGACTGATCAGACAGGAAGCAGATCAACGGCCACTCCTGTGACAGATGAGGGAGTGCTGACAACTCACATTTTATCTACATTTCATTAAGACAGACTATGTTGAAAAAAGTGTATTTATAGTTTTATTTCCATAGAATAAATTTACTGCAAAATTTAATGAGAACAAAACTTGACAAGCTTCCTTGGTATTTAGGACACATTTGATTTCTGGGGTGTTGGCTCAGTTGTTTCATAGGGGAAGAGCTTACAGGCAAGACTGGATGTGTATGATAGGAATAGTAAACACATAAATAGTAACACCAGGTACAGTCTCATGCAACTACACAGTCATCTTGTTCAGGTAGTTCAAGTGGCTGAGAAGTAGCTCAACAACAATAAAAAGGGAATCAAATCAACACCTTGCCTTGGTTTATGTTGCAACTCTGTGAATGCTGTTGCTCACATGCAGGGAGGGTGTGGCCCTATGGCAGCCCAGGCTTGGCTTGGCTAACACTGTTCTTTAATGACATTAACTTTGGTGACAAACATATAGCTGAAATAACAGACAGTCATCACTATCATCTTCAGAGGCAAAAAGTTGAATTTCAGAAATGAAGAAACACATTTGGATGTACATTCAATTAATAACGCATAACGATTGAGAAATATATATATATATCATGCCCTATAACTGACACTGGACATTCATGAGGATTTTCTGATCAGATGCTTTCTTATGAAATCACAGTACTTGAGGTGTTTGGGAAAACAGAATTTCCATTCTGTGGATAATTCAGATGCTACAAAAATCTTTGTTCCAGTTTAAACTGGATCGGGAGGTAAAGTTTCCAGTGAAGCAAAACTTTTCAAACATTAAAATTTATGACTCGTGGAGCATTTGATGTTTAGAATGTCAAATGGTGATGATGTACAATGAAGTTTTGGGAAGATAAAAGCTGTTTGTGTTAATTTTTCAGACAAATTAAATTATACACTCTAGTTTCTTTGAAATATTAAGGCCATAGAAATATTAATCAACAATTCACTTGAAATACTGTCCTGGTTTCAGCTATGATGGAGTTAAACTTTTTTTTAGCAGTGGATGGAATGCCATGTTTGGGTGTTAGCATGAGAATAGTGCTGATAGCACCCTGATGTTTTCCGATTTGTTGCCGGGCAATCAAGGACCTTTCTCAGCTCTGCATACTTCCTTACTAGTGAGAAAGGAGGGGACACAGCCAGGACAGGTGATCCGAATTGGCCAAAGAGGATATTCCATACCAGTTACGTCATGTTCGGTATAAGGGGGGACTGGGGGGAAGAGGGGGAGACAACGCCAGGACGTGCAGTTTCTGGGGCGGTCGGGTTGTCCGGGACGGGCTCTAAGCTGTGCGGCCTGAGTTGTGTGGTTTGGTGAGAAATTCCATTGTGTATCACCAGTTTCATCTATTTTGTGCTTTAAACTTCTGTTATTGTTATATCTAGTTTTCTGTTATTGTTTAGTAAACTATCCTTATCCCAACCTGCGTGGTTCTGGTTTCTAGGTTGTGGTTTCTTTTCCTCCTTTCTTCCTTCCCTTTTCCCCTTCCCCCAACTTTCCCTCCCCCTTCCTTTTAAAAGTACAAGCGACTGTGTGGGGTGCGGCCCTTGGCTGGGGCAAAACCACGACAGTTATTTTGGCGCCCAACGTGGGGCACGAACGGTTGGGATAACGGTAGATCTGACCCTAACTATCGCAATTAAGATAAGCACTGTTGTTTAAGCAATCTCTGGTCACGATGTTGTGGTATTTATTTACAAGGCTGTGGCAGCAAAACCACCGCATGCTGTATACAATCCTGGCAGGATTCTTTACTCTCTCAGGTCTGTGGCTCCCGTATTTGTTCCCATACTTCATTATAGTGTATTTTATGATATCGGTCTATGATACAATAATATCGATGATCATGAGCTTAAGCTGGTACCTGTATGAGGTTTTGCTGTCCTGTCCATTCTTTGGACAGGGAGGGGTTAATAACAGCAGCCGGTATGGTGGGGGCACTGCTTTCTTTTCCTTTGGGCTAAATACAACAGCTCTTAGGGCAGTTTTTGAAAATCTTCAATATCTCTGGGATATTCAAACTAGCATTTTGCTATTGGTAGGTTTGGTGCAGATGGTTCAGTTTTTGTTATATATCAAGCATAGGTTTATGAATACCACTGAAGAGCTTTCTCCGAGACAGAATAATCACGAGTGGCAGGGCATGTGGCAAAGTATGGGCGAGTACCTAGGTACTTTCTCACGCCCGATGGTTTGGAATTTCACTCCTGAACAGCTACAAGACCCCGATCAAGTGACTGCATACCTAAGGAAAAATTGCTGTAGGTTTCCCAGAGATGGACACCTTACTGCACTGTGCTGGGCTCTGGCCACTATTTATCAAACACTGCTTGATAGCAGGCAGCACTGTCAGCACTGTCAGCACTGTCAGCACTGTCAGGGAGAAGGGAAAGGAAACAGACTGGCAGATACTATAGCTGCTGCAACCACTGGGGCTGACACTGCAGCTACTGCAACCCCTGTGACCGACACTGCAGCTACTGTAATCTCTACAGCAGACACTGCAGATGATCAGAAAAACCAACCCACACCAGTGTCTGTTGCTCCCGTACAAAAGAGGAAAGGCACAAAGAAATCAGTTCGTATAGTGACGGATAAGGATGATGATCAACCGGGATCATCTCGAGGATATCAGGATGAGGCAGAACCAGAGATTGTTACCCGATCCCTGACTCTGAGTGAGCTGCGTGAGGTTCGAAAAGATTTCACTCGCCACCCAAGTGAGCACATTATCACTTGGTTGCTCCGATGTTGGGATCACGGGGCCAGTAGTTTGGAATTAGAAGGCAGAGAGGCCAAGCAGTTGGGATCCCTAGCTAGAGAAGGAGGAATTGACAAAGCAATTGGGAGGAGGCCGGAAATCCTCAGCCTCTGGAGGCGACTACTGTCAAGTGTGAAGGAAAGATATCCCATAAAGGAATATATTACATGCCAGACACCTAAGTGTAACAGCATAGAGACATCTGTCCAGCACCTGAGAGAATTAGCTGTACGGGAGATAATTTATTATGATCTGGACAATTCACGGCTTCCCTCTGATCCCGATGAAGTCCTATGCACTCCAGATATGTGGCGTAAGGTTGTACGAAGTGCACCAGCGGGGTATACCAATTCACTGGCAGCAATTGACTGGAATGATACGAATCCGCCAACCGTAAATGAGGTGGCCTGCCGACTCCGGAAATACCAAGACAATGTTTCCCTCTCCGTCATTGCAGCAGTAGAGAAACTGGTTCAACGACTTGACAACAATGTGTCCAACTCCCAACCCGTATGGAGCAATGTTGCAGCTACTGGGAGAAAGCGTCCATCGTTCCAAGAGGGAGAATACACACCACGACGTACATTGTGGTTTTACCTGCTTGATCATGGAGAGGACATGAGGAAATGGGATATGCAGCCCACCTCAGCCCTTCGAGCACGAGTAAATGAGCTGCGGGGTAAAACATTCGCACAACGAGATTCTGCCAGGAAGAAGGCTGCACCAGTTTCTACTGGGCAGTTCCCTAGACCAACTGGAAGGCCTACCTATATGTCTGATGTGCCTGATCCTTTTGAAGGGACCTCTAAGTCCTTTATGCAACCAGTGGAAAACAAATATGATCAGCAGCAATAGAGGGGCCCTGCCTCCAGCCAGGTGGAGGAGAGGGATAATCGGGTTTATTGGACTGTGTGGATCCGATGGCCTGGCACGTCAGACCCACAAGAGTACAAAGCTCTGGTGGATACTGGTGCCCAGTGTACTCTAATGCCATCGAATCATGAAGGGGTAGAACCTGTTTGTATTTCTGGAGTGACAGGGGGATCCCAACAACTAACTGTGCTAGAGGCTGAGGTGAGCCTAACTGGGAAGGACTGGGAAAAACACCCCATTGTGACTGGTCCAGAAGCTCCGTGCATTTTAGGTATAGATTATCTACGTAGAGGGTATTTTAAAGACCCAAAAGGGTACCGATGGGCTTTTGGAATAGCTGCTTTGGAAACAGAAGAAATTGAACAATTGTGTGCCTTGCCTGGACTCTCGGAGGATTCTGCTGTTGTGGGGTTGTTGAAGGGTGAAGAACAGCAAGTGCCAGTTGCTACGACGACGGTGCACAGACGACAATACCGTACTAACCGAGATTCCCTGATTCCCATCCATAAGCTGATTCGTCAACTGGAGGATCAGGGAGTGATCAGCCGAACCCACTCACCCTTTAATAGTCCCATATGGCCAGTGAGGAAGTCCAATGGAGAGTGGAGGCTGACAGTAGATTATCGTGGCCTAAATGAAGTCACTCCAGGTATGAGTGCTGCTGTGCCAGACATGTTAGAGCTCCAGTATGAATTGGAATCGAAGGCAGCCAAGTGGTACGCCACAATCGACATTGCGAATGCTTTCTTCTCGATCCCACTGGCGCCAGAGTGCAGGCCACAGTTTGCTTTCACTTGGAGAGGCATCCAATACACGTGGAATCGTCTGCCCCAGGGGTGGAAACATAGCCCCACCATCTGCCATGGACTAATCCAGAATACACTGGAAAAGGGTGAAGCACCAGAGCACCTGCAGTATATTGATGACATCATTGTATGGGGCAACACAGCAGAGGAAGTTTTTGAAAAAGGAAACAGGGTAATTAAAATCCTTTTAGAAGCCGGTTTTGCTATAAAACGAAGTAAAGTCAAGGGGCCTACGCGAGAAATCCAGTTTTTAGGAATAAAATGGCAGGATGGGCGTCGTCACATCCCAATGGACATTATTAATAAAATAGCAGCTATGTCTCCACCAAGCAACAAAAAGGAAACACAAGCTTTCTTAGGTGTTATAGGTTTTTGGCGAATGCATGTCCCAAACTACAGTCTCATTGTGAGCCCACTCTACCATGTAACTCGAAAGAAGAATGATTTCCAATGGGGCCCTGAGCAACAGCAAGCCTTTGAGCAGATCAAACGCGAGATAGTCCATGCAGTGGCCCTCGGGCCTGTCCGGACAGGGACAGATATTAAAAATGTGCTCTACACTGCAGCTGGGGAGAACGGCCCGACCTGGAGTCTCTGGCAGAAAGCACAAGGGGAGACTCGAGGTCGACCGCTGGGGTTTTGGAGTCGGGCCTACAAAGGATCTGAGGCCAATTATACTCCAACAGAAAAGGAAGTACTGGCCGCCTATGAAGGGGTTCGAGCCACCTCAGAAGTGATTGGAACTGAAGCCCAGCTCCTCCTGGCACCCCGACTGCCGGTGCTGGGCTGGATGTTCAAAGGGAAGGTTCCTTCTACACACCATGCCACTGATGCTACGTGGAGCAAGTGGGTTGCACTAATTACACAGCGGGCTCGAATAGGAAACCCCAATCGCCCAGGAATTGTGGAGGTGATCACAGACTGGCCAGAAGGCAAAGATTTTGGGATGTCACCAGAGGATGAGGAGGTAACACGCGCTGAAGAAGCCCCACCCTACAACGAACTGCCAGAGAATGAGAAGCGATATGCCCTGTTCACTGATGGGTCTTGTCGCATTGTGGGTAAGCATCGGAGATGGAAAGCCGCTGTATGGAATCCTATAAGAAGAGTAGCAGAAGCCACTGAAGGAAAAGGTGAATCAAGCCAGTTCGCTGAGGTGAAGGCCATCCAGTTAGCCCTGGACATTGCTGAGAGAGAAAAGTGGCCAAGGCTCTACCTTTATACTGATTCATGGATGGTGGCGAATGCCCTGTGGGGGTGGTTGCAGCAGTGGAAAAAGAACAACTGGCAGCGTAGAGGCAAACCTATATGGGCTGATGACTTATGGCAAGATATCTCTGCTCGGTTAGAGAAACTTGTTGTAAAGGTACGTCATGTCGACGCCCATGTACCTAAGAGTCGGGCCATGGAGGAACATGAAAACAACCATCAGGTAGATAAGGCTGCTAGGATTAAAGTGGCTCAGGTAGATCTAGACTGGCAACGTAAGGGTGAATTATTCATGGCTCGATGGGCTCATGATACCTCGGGTCATCAAGGGAGAGATGCAACATATAGATGGGCTCGGGATCGAGGGGTGGACTTGACCATGGACGCCATCGCACAAGTTGTCCACGAATGTGAGACATGTGCTGCAATCAAGCAAGCTAAGCGGTTAAAGCCCCTTTGGTATGGAGGACGGTGGATGAAATATAAATATGGGGAGGCTTGGCAGATTGATTACATCACCCTCCCACAAACCCGCCATGGCAAACGTTATGTGCTTACAATGGTGGAGGCAACTACCGGCTGGCTAGAAACATATCCCGTACCCCATGCCACTGCTCGAAATACAATTCTGGGCCTTGAAAGGCAAGTCCTCTGGCGACATGGTACTCCAGAAAGAATCGAGTCAGACAATGGGACTCATTTCCGAAACACTCTTATAGACACCTGGGCCAAAGAGCATGGCATTGAGTGGGTGTACCACATTCCTTACCATGCACCGGCCTCTGGGAAAATTGAACGATATAATGGACTTTTAAAAACTACACTGAAAGCAATGTGTGGTGGGACATTCAAGCATTGGGATACACATTTGGCCCAAGCCACGTGGTTAGTTAACTCTAGGGGATCTACCAATCGGGCTGGCCCTGCCCAGTCAAAATTTCCACGTACTGTAGAGGGAGACAGAGTCCCAGTAGTGCATATGAAGAGTGTATTGGGAAAGAGAGTTTGGGTCATTCCTGCTTCAGGCAAAGGTAAACCCATGTCTGGAATTGTTTTTGCTCAAGGACCTGGCTGTACTTGGTGGGTAATGCAGAGGGATGGAGAAGTTCGATGTGTACCTCAAGGGGATTTGATTTTGGGTGAGAATAGCCAATATAATTAATAAAGTAGAAATTATACTACTTGCCAAATAACCCATTATTGTATATTCATTATTGTTATGATTGCTGTATGTTGTACCATAGCATTATAGCCGGAGTCATACAAGTTAATGAAGAATGAGTGCCATGATGATGGAACTAAAGCCTGGCCTCTCAAGAACTTTTTGCTCCCGTTGAAAATAAACTCTGACCCACAGACTATGAGCATGGACCATGCCAGGTGTATCAGTCAAGAGCCTGAGATGCAGCGTGCAACGAGCCAATGGAACATACAACTATCCTGAGAAACTGTTACGACAAATGGAGCCTGGAAATCATGGACTAAATGAACTCAACAACTTCAGAGGGATGATTCACAGACTGAGGGAATAAGATCTGTATGCACATATGTGTGCATACATGTGTACATACATATATGGGTGTGTGAAACACGAAACTGGTTGTACCCAAAGAAAATTTTTGGATCTGGTCATGAAGTAAATGGTATGGAATAAGGGGTGGATAATGTCCTGGTTTCAGCTATGATGGAGTTAAACTTTTTTTTAGCAGTGGATGGAATGCCATGTTTGGGTGTTAGCATGAGAATAGTGCTGATAGCACCCTGATGTTTTCCGATTTGTTGCCGGGCAATCA
The DNA here is from genome assembly GCA_020800305.1 of Porphyrio hochstetteri. NCBI lineage: Eukaryota > Metazoa > Chordata > Aves > Gruiformes > Rallidae > Porphyrio > Porphyrio hochstetteri. Next base: position 76,541,029 of record CM036938.1, on the reverse strand, counting down.
AGGACCTTTCTCAGCTCTGCATACTTCCTTACTAGTGAGAAAGGAGGGGACACAGCCAGGACAGGTGATCCGAATTGGCCAAAGAGGATATTCCATACCAGTTACGTCATGTTCGGTATAAGGGGGGACTGGGGGGAAGAGGGGGAGACAACGCCAGGACGTGCAGTTTCTGGGGCGGTCGGGTTGTCCGGGACGGGCTCTAAGCTGTGCGGCCTGAGTTGTGTGGTTTGGTGAGAAATTCCATTGTGTATCACCAGTTTCATCTATTTTGTGCTTTAAACTTATGTTATTGTTATATCTAGTTTTCTGTTATTGTTTAGTAAACTATCCTTATCCCAACCTGCGTGGTTCTGGTTTCTAGGTTGTGGTTTCTTTTCCTCCTTTCTTCCTTCCCTTTTCCCCTTCCCCCAACTTTCCCTCCCCCTTCCTTTTAAAAGTACAAGCGACTGTGTGGGGTGTGGCCCTTGGCTGGGGCAAAACCACGACAAATACTTGTATTCTCACTATTTATATTTTCCTTTACTGAAACAGCAAAATGTTCAAAGTATCAATCAGAATGTTCCAGTGAAATGTTTTGTTTTCAATGAAACTGCACTTTCCTATGGGGAGAAACTGTTTCACCGAGTTTCTGATCATCTGTACATAGCAGAAAGCAGCTGGAGCTTTCGCTAGCATGGGTGCCCTGCTGCAAACACTGCCAAAAGGAGCAATACTCCAAAGCAAGTTAAAAAAGAGCTGAATGGTCTACTTTTCGAAACCCTGATAATTAACTTATTTTAAATCTGGGAATACATAAATGGCAATTGGCAAATGGAGCATATCATGAACCATAATACATCTTTAATGGAAGAGAACAGTGGAGAAAAGATATGGAGTGACTGTTAGCGTAGCCAATCTCCTGAAGACCCAGAAAAGTGTGTGTTTTAGACCCACAAAAACATTTTTAAAATTTTTCATCTCAGAGCTATTGAGAGCAAGGAGCTAACCACTTCAAGACCTCAGGGAGCATGCTGCATTTCTATTTGGGTTTTGTTTTTAAAAAAAGACTGTGAACAAGGTAACACTCCCAATGAGATCACTCTCCCTTCATCTGATTTATGAAAAAACCTGAAATACGAGGAAGTGGAAGGGAGTGGGGCTGTTTAATGTAGGGAAGAGAAGACTGAGAGAAAGTATAAAAAGTTTCATGTCCTGAAATATATTGTGCAGACAGCTAACCAGATGCTGTGAATAGGACCAGGTGATCACTTTGGGAATGACTACTGCACTGAGGCCTTTCTCCTCTGTTCTCAGTCTAGCTCCTTGGTCTCAAAGAAAACAAAGCAAAGCCCTGTCAGAGATTTTAAGGCAAAGATCAGTTTTAAAAGGTGTATGAAAGACAAAGTGTGAAGATACGAGAAAACAAAGTCATAGCTCAAGCTTGCTAGATGCAACATGGGGAAATGTTAATGTCAACTTGCATGTTTCAGCAGCAGTAGCTATAGGAGGAGCATCAGGACTGATAGCTGACAGTGGTTGCAGTGTACTTCTGCAGCATCATGAGATGCTGTTGCCAGACTGAATCAGAGGGCAGAGAGCCACCCCTCCCCTTTGGGCTTAATCACTGTATCTTGCCAGCTTGTGTCCAAATGGCTCACGGTGTATGGAAAGCAGATGCACGGCTGGCCTTACCCACTGGTTTTGATGTGCCCTGCTTGTATAATCCCATTACAAACCAGGTGCTGGAGCCAGAATTCTCGTTATTTTTAGAGTATTTCTTCTGATTTGGGGAGGGGACGACACAGAAAACCTTCTGTTTAGGAGATTCATCATCTGTTGAATTCCCATTATGAAGGGTTTTGTAAAATCTTCTCACTGTTATCTTGAGCACATCTGTGTGAGCTGGCTTGTATCTTTGGCTTTAGCAGCTGGCATTTTAAGCAACTCAACTTTTATTATATTTTTTTACTGCTGTTTTACATCGGTTTCTCTACTGCATACTGGCCCTGTAAAATAGAATAAAATAATCCCTGCAAAGCATTCTACAATGTGCAGAAAAGTTTCTTACAATAATTTTTTTTTCATTTCATTACTCAGACTATATCCCCTTTGTCAAAAGTGCAAGATTTTGTGGAGAGTGTGAGAGAGGGAACGCTTTAGTTTCACTTCATAATGATTATACAAGATGGAAATCTCCACTTAGTCCTTGGCAATTAGGCAGGCTCTTTAAAATGTCTTACAATCATTGTGGGAATGTAAAGATGCTCAGATGGTGAAAATGAAACTACTCTCAAATTCAAGGAAGTCATGTGTTGGGAAAGGCCAGATTTGGTTATTAACCAGAATAATTATGTTATAATATCCACAGTCTAATAAAATGAACTGGACAGCTGCTGAAGAAAAAATCAAGAAAGAGTTGCCATCTGTATTCCAGGAAGGTTAGGTGTTGGTCCAGAAACTGCAGTTGAAGTACATATCTCTATAAAAGTTAACTTTATGCCACTATTATGGAAATTACTAAAAGAACTAATTCTGGAGGAAATTATGCCAGAACTAATGATCCAGTGGCAAATGGGAAGGAAAAATTCTAATACTGTTAAATAGATATATCAGGATGTATTTGCTAGAGTAGTAAACAAACACTTGCTCTTCTCGATATAACTAGTTAAATCTTGATCAGCTTTCACAGTCTATAAAGGAAAAGTGCCTACAGGTTGGTATTTGTGCTCTCAAAGCAGGAGAGCTGATTATCTAGGTACCACATAGGTACTACTGCAACCAAGAGCTTTACAGACTGCTACATTAGTGCATGGATTGGTGAAAGGCTGTTATGCTTCAGGGGGACCAGGGCAGGCTCAGATGTCCATCTAGCCTTCTGATACTTGGTGCAGCTGAGCCAAGCCAGGTATTTTTGCTTTCCAATCTTTTCATTGCTTTGAAATGCCTCCGCAGAAGGCAGGAAGAATAACTGAATGCATTGCTCCTGGTTGTACAAGTCGGCCTGATGAAGAGAATTTTATTAAATCATTAGAATAACATTTAGAAGTTTAGCCACAATTCAGTCTCATCATGGTGATTTAAATAAACATAATTTTCCTGTTCCTTGCACTCCAGCAGTTGGGAGCAGGTGCTGGTTCTCTGTAGGGACTCATAACCTCATTCCTGTTTGTGTTCTTTATTTCTATTGGAACAAGTATCTGCTTTAATCCTGAAATTATTTGTACAAAGCTGGAGGCTGTTCTTTGAATGTACAGAGTCTGAAGATTGTCTGTGTTTTGCCTCATACTAATTATTTTCTCAGTTTGTCTTGGCACTTTGCTGTGGTAATGAATGTTTACCTTGAATTCCCTGCTGGCTATGCTGTGGAAGGAATAGGCACACAGACAAGATATCAGTAGCAAAGGAAATATATCAAATTAACTACATCTGTCAGTAAATTAATTTCACTAGCATATTAAAATTACTGTGACTCAAAGAGAATTTGGCATGATAAATTTGGATCTGGTTTTTAAAACCCCAATATTTACTGTTTGACAGGCTGGATATTTTATTTCAGTTCCCATATTACATGGTAGAGGTTGGAGTCATGCATGAAACCTGGATTGCATTTTGATGCCAGACGGCCTTACACAACCCAGTTTTACCAACCAGTTCCCCAGTTCTGATCTTTTCACTTAGCTTTTTATTTTTCTTATGTGAAGACAAAATACATCAGTAATTCTGTCAAGAGATATTTTTCTCAGTCCATTATCTTGATGAAATAAATCTAAATGAGAAAAAGGACATACATTGACATTCTTGATAATTCATCACTTTCTGTAGAAAAGTCATTGTATAAAAAATTGTTCCTTGTATCTGAGCTTTCTCTTTTTAGAATAAAATTTGTTACAGCTATTGATACTCTTTTGTGTTTAAATAAGAGCAACATTCGTGTTTAAAATACACATTTTGTTCTTTCAAAGTAGGAAACACCAGGCTCATCGCAGATGTTTTTTTCCTTTATGGAATCAGTGTACTTCTTTAAAGTACCTCCCCTGATGTAGAACATCACTGAGTTATAACTGCAGTTTACAGATTGGATAACTGCATTGAAATAAAAAGTGTCAAAGTAGGGCTTGTAAGATACTCTTCTTTGTGGTAGCATGGTGCAGACATTAAGAGCTAAAATGATTTAAACCCTCAGTCAGCAGACATGCTCCTTAGATCCCAGACCAAATTTATCTTATGTATAATGAAGTCCTATTCCTTATTCAGCTTTTATAGTGCTGCTATGGAAATGCACATGCTTTATAGGTGGAAAGAGAAAACTTTATGTTTACTATGTTGCCACCTATTCAACTATGAATCATTTGCTCTGAACACTTCATGCAGCGATGAAGTGGCAAAGCCAAAACTGAAGTGGCAAAGCCAGAACCAGAATGTTTTATAAAATCACAGCCCTATTACAGCCAAATCAAGCTTTTCTGAATTTTACCCCTTTTTCCTTGTTTTGTTTTGAGTGGCAAGGCATTTTGGTTGCCAATGTAAATATACCAATATAGAAAATCGTCAGTTTTATCCTTCAGAAACTACATCAAAGAAGGACTTTGATAGGAGAGAAGCTCAAGCACTCCCACCCTGAAATGACAGCCATCTTGGACACTCAGAGCCATCCTTGACCAACGACTTCAGGATGATGTAAGGGGTGAGTTTGTCCTGGTACAATTATGTCTACCAGCAATCTTTTGGGGTAAATAATCTGCATATTTATTCCAAGTACTGCTCAAAAAGCAGAGCATGTAATTGCTTAGAGCTCCAGATGGAGACAAAGAGGGTAATATAATCCCTCACTAGTTAGAGTTCATGTCTGAGTCCTTCAATTCAAATGCATTTAAAAATGTTGCCTGTGTAAAATAAACTGGTAAATAATCACTAGAGAAAATAAGGTGAAGTGGTTTAAAACAACACCTGGGCAAAGGTCTGTAGGTTAGCTTAAGACTGAGGGAACAACCAGTTCGGTTTAACCTCCTTCAAACTAAATTTTGTGATTTTTCAGAAGAATTTATGAATCCACTCCTGAAGCAAATGTGTCTGTTCAAGGCAGGCCAGTTTGTTAACAGTATGATGCCACTTGACCTGAGAGAGTCCTGAGACAGGTCTTCTGAGTTTCAAGTAAAACTAGACAACAACCAAGTTTCCAAAATTGTGTCATTCAATGTGAGATACTAAATGTCTGCATTTTTCCTGTTTTCACATTTCTCTGTTGACCAAAATATTCCACCACAGTGGTCCATTCAAGTTGGGCAGTCACCTACAGAACTGGTTTGCTGTTGTTGAATAGAGTTTTTGCAGCCAGTTTTCTGCTGCTGAGGGTGTGTGAAAATTAACAAGAGGGTATTGGAGGGAAAATAAACAAACAAGTGAAGTTATTTTCAGAAACTGCTTGTATTGCTATGTTTGTGGGATTATTAATAAACATTTGTGTGCTAACTGCATCCAATTGTGTAGCAGATATTTGAATGAGAGAGCTTTAAGTAACCTTTAGGTTTTGCAATTTCAATTACCTACAAAAAATATCCACTCTCTTTGGTACAATGGAAACACAGTCAGAGAAATTCACCTAAACCAGGATGACACAAATTTCAGAAAAGTGTTGAAGATATTTTCAAGATATTTTTCAAAAAGCTGTGATCTGGAGGGCTTTAGACTGTAAAACTGTGATTGACTCTCTCCATCGTATAATAAATGCTGTTATAAGTCAGATGCCAGAAATGCCTGATTTTTACTTTATTTTTTTTAGTTATTATTTTGTTGAGTTATGCAGCTGAGATTAAGCAGAGCTATGACTGCTTTGTAAAATGGTGTGACAAAAAACCAATAATGACTTCTATACTGATAGTGAAGTGGATGTGCTTTTCAGGAGATATGGAAATAATGATCATACTGGTGGAATAGTACTGGCAGCTAGGATTATGAAGGGGAAGAAAAACAGATAAAACTGAATCAGTGAAAATTGCTTTAGCAGCAACATAGAGGAATTTCTACTGGAATAAATGTCTCTAGACTCAGAGAGATGGCTCAAAATACTCCTCAGATTCACGGAAGGAAGATACAGTCATTGGAAATGTTACTTTGGGAGGTCAAAGCTATAACCCTGGAACATGTATTCATTGGAACAACCTCCTCACATATACTTGTTTTAGGTAAGTAAAGAAAATTCTGTCATGTCCTTGGAATCTTGGGCTGAGTGAATAAGAACTAATTTAGATTAAACTCAACAGAGATTAAAAATAGGATGTTAACGGTGGGTTTGTCACCCGTTCAGACAGCCAGAAGTTTCATCTGTTCAGGCTTTGAATCAATTGAAAAACGAGCCAGTTTCCATCTAGGAGTAACATCACAAAGTGAGTGTGGCACAGCACTGGAGGCAGTAAGCTCTACTGAGAACCTGGATAGTGTTGGACACATTGGAAAGTTAAATAAACACTCTGAACCTCATCTGTGCATATGGCAATGCCATAGTTGCCCATGTTAGCTGTAGCCCAGATGTTGATGAATCTTTGTCTCTGATGCTTCTACTTTCATCCTTCCATTTATATTTCTTAGCTTTTTCTTCACTTACCTCTTCACCCAGCACCTACATTTTTATCCACCCCTTGTCTGGTCCTTTTATTGTCTCAAAAACTAACTTTGCAGAAGGTTAATAATATTATTTGAATTTGCAGTGAGGTTACCCCTCAGACTTTGTTCTAAATAGAGTAAAAATTAGGCCAAAGCTCTATAGTAGTCCAAAATAGAAAAATCATGAGGGAAGGCTTCCAAAATGTGCCCCTCTCCACTTCTGCAAACTTTTCTGAGTAAAAACTGAGGTAACTGAAGCAGACATTGCTCTCACAGATGAGCATCTTCACTGTTTCTGACCTTCCTATCAATACCTTAGCACATTGCTGGTTCTCCCTGAACAGAAGGAAGAAAACTCTAAATTGGCTATGCCATGTATTTTGAATATTATTTTAGCAATTTCCTATTAACTTATTGACATCTGAATGCTAGCTGTAATCTCTTCTATTGATAGGCTGATCCCCATTCCCGTTATTGCTCTGTTGTCAAACATGGTGCTTGAAGATGCTTTTACTTACATTTGCATAGCCATAGGAGTGTAATGGCACAACAGCAACTCCATCATAGCTTCACTTATAAGTGAGAAACTCAGGATACACCACAAGCTGTGGTAGATGAGGAGTAAAGGAAGGGTTCGAGCTTTGTAATTCATGTAGATACATCTCCAGAGCTTTACCAGTATTTTGATAAAGGATGAGGCAATATAAGATGGATTTTCAACAGAAGAGAGGTCAATACAGAACCTGTTGTTGTTGGACTCATTTTTTATGGAGCCCAGATCAAGATGTTTGAAGAGAGCATTATATCTGATCTTGAGGAACACATGTAATCTCCTAAGGAACCATTTCCTTTTAGAGGTGACTAGGAGATGACCAGGATATTTTTCTCTTCAGCTCCAGAGAAGGTAATCCAGTTCAACAATCCTGGATTTGCTATGATTCCCTTCTGGGTCTCGGTTTTGTTGTTTGTTTTTTCTTGGGGGTAAAAGGGGTGTTTCATGGAGTCTTAATAACCTTCTTCAATGACCAATAATGGTGTATCTGGACAACACTAGATGACTAATGATCCACTGGCAGGCGCTGTCTTACACAAATGTTTCTGGTGGCCTCTAGGAAGCCATAGGAGAAACAAGCTTGTGTGGCACCACTGGGTGTTATTCCCTGTGGCACTCATGCAAGTAGACACAGGCTGGCTGGAGCTCTCTCCTCAGCTTGGGAAGATGCCAAGTGGGTGAAGCTTCTGTTTCACCTCCTCCACAGATGCTCTCTGCATGAGTCATCTGGCACCAGGGCTACATCTACTGTCATTTACATCCATCTATATTACTCAGAAACAATGGGCAGGCTGTGAAAGATTTTTAAAGTTTTCTTCTAAAAATATAAAGGTAGATTCATATAATGTAGTTGAAGGTTAATGAAATGGAGCTATAAAGTGTTTTATAGCTTCTGAACTGGTTTAGAGAAGAACTTAGTACCTGTTTATGTGGAATATAAAAATTGGTTGATGATATTGCATTCTTCTGCAAAAATACATTTCTTAAAATATTCTTTGGTTTCTTAATTTATTTCATTGCAGTTTTGTTATCTGCTGGCTGTTACTTCAAGACACAGAAAATGATGTCTGGAACACACTGTCCTTAGTGCAAATGCATTGGAGAAATATTTCCTAATTAGAACAGAATATTTCAGCACCAGTACAACTTTTAGGGAATAACAAACAAACAAACAAAACCAAAATAACCAAACCAACAAACGAAATCCCTGTGTATTTTCTTTTAAAAAATAAAAATAGTGATGGTGATAGGGAAATAGTGACTTATCCTTCGTGACAACTGATGAGGTTGTTTGAGAGGATATTCTTTTAGCGATTAGTGATTTTGTTAATTGTTAAGATGGGACCTAATTCAAGTACTAACAGGCAAGTTAAGTAACAATGAATTATTTTTTCAAAAGGGCTGAACTCTGTTAATCTTAAAAGTGGGTATAAGTCTCTGCAGGCAGAAACGAGATTTGGACCAGAGCAGCTCCAGTGCTAGAGAACTCCATATCCACCAAGCAAATGTGAGGGCTTGTTGCAATTCTAATATCAGTAAAAAGACCTGAAAAGACCAGAGATTAATTCAGAGGAGCTCAAAAGGGATGGGGCATGAAGTAAATAACTGTTGATTCATGCATGGAACTGGGAAAACACAGCTGCTCCTCAGCAAATAGGGAACTTCCTGAACACAGAGAGATGAAACACTTTTTAGTCCTGCCTCACTGATGGTTATTTAGAAAACAAGGATAGAAAATAAAAGGATTGTCTGTTTTATTTATCCAGCCATGTAGTTGGTGTTTCTGCCACCATGCATGAGGTGACAGTTTCTGAGGGTCTCTCCTCATCACTCCAGCCAAGACCTTTATCTGCTGCTGTCTGTAACAAAGTTACCATTGCTCAAGCTGCTGAAGAATAAGGTTGACAGTAATTGTTTCCCTAGGTTACAAGTTACATGAACTTTTAAAGACAGGTCTCTCATTATCCAGCTGAGAAGAATATTTTTATAGTGTGTGTGTGTCTTTGGGGGGGGGGGTGTGACCCTTAGAGTGAAATGCAGGTATGGCACTTCCAGTTGAAATCAAGAATGATTTCAGTCTACTGCTGTGTATTAATCTCAGACCAATTTATTTAAAAAGAAAACAAAAATACCCCCAGAAAGGCCTGTGATTTTGAACAAGAGCATTTCTGGTTCAGAATATGGCTGGGAAAATTGGTCAATGAATATGACTGAACAGGGCAAGAGAATGGAGTAAGAGACAAGACTGCACCTAAGTTCTGCTTCTGAAAGATTTTAAATGTGGAATGGTATCCTAAGAAGCAAGCTAATTGACAACAAAACCTTGAATGTTCAATAAATGGCATCAGACCCCTTTCTATGAGGAAATCCATGAGCAATTATTTATAAAATAATATGTGTGAATAACGATAATATCCAGGACATTTTCTAAATCTTTCACATTATCCACAACCTGAATGATTGTTTTCATCTAGAGAAACACCACCTGTACTTAATCCACTATGAAATGAGCAAACGTAACAGCAGACAGATGCACTCTGATTACATGTGTCTGAGAAATACCTATTTGTAGAACCATAGCAAGATTAGGAGAAAAAAATTATTCTGAGCATAAACAGCATAGATGTGGAGCAGTTGTTCTGTGAAGAATATAGAGAAGAATACATAAAGGCATCATCTGCAGTAGAAATAGTGAAAATTATTAGGTTATGAATCATATGGAAGTGACTGTCAGCTGGGTGATCCAGAGTCAAATGATCTAAGTAAATCATCATAATAGCAATATATATAACTGTTAGAAATTGAAAGTTCACATGGTTATTATGATTACTAGAGTTATATGGTAAAAAGAAGGAGGTTTTATTTCTCTATACAATACAAAGATAATTCAAGTGAAGATTTTTATCAGTGTTATGTCAGAAGGTTTGCTGATTTATTAAATGATGCAAAGTACCACAAAATATATTTTCTTATGGCTCCTTCCGTGCTCTGTGTCCTTGTATTTTTCTGTCTCAAATTTTATAGCTGCTCTATTTCCTGTTAGTATGACAGTTCAAATGCCCTTAAAGCATTATGAAGTTGTTGCACAAATTAAAACAGGATAGTGAATTTTCTAGATTCTTGTCTTTTCTCTGTCGCTTTTGGTTAATGTGACTTAGATTGATTTTTCAGACACTAGGTCTTAAATGATAAATTGTTAGATTATTCTATATTATCCTTCTTGCCACAAAAATACCTTAGTGAAGTCATATGGTGAAATGTGTGTGGTAGTCTACTGCATGGATTGCTATAGTTATTAGATATTCAAGGTAAAATTTAAAAACAAGCAAGTACAAATCAACACATTCCAGATGGTTTTCCAATTGTAAAGTTTCCAAATTTATGTGTTGACAATGACTGAGTTACAGCTGTAATTTGCTCTGGAAAGTGCATCCCACATACCCTATCACTGACAGAGATAAAGTCTCAATGAAATTTTTTAGTTTAATCAATTTGCACACCCACATCTGCCTGCGGATAGAATAGAAACTACCAGCTGGCTTTGAAGAAGGCCAAGCACACAGGACTTCCTGGCTTCTCCCTAGCAGAACTCCTGCACTTGCTTGTTAAATATCCTCACATGCTACATGGCAAACTCCACAGGATAAGACCATGATGCTGTTCTTGATAATCCCTGGGGTGGCACTGGATGGTACCAGCAGTCCCTGACAATGTTTTTGTACTAGTTGTGGGATAACCTAAGTCCAGTCAGGTCCCAGAATGGAAAAGGGGGCCTATGTTTGGGTCACCGAGAGCTTAGCCATGCAGACATAAGCTGGGAGGGATTTGTTCATAATTAGTTTGCTGGCATAAGTGAGCACTAAGTGTATGAAGGGCTGCACTGCTGCCCACAGGATCCTGCTAAGTAAAAGGTGCCAGAGAGCAGTCCCTGATCCTAAGGCCGAGTCTTGCAAATGCTGTGTATCATAGAATCATAGAATCATAGAATGGTATGAGTTGGAAGGGACCCCAAGGATTATAGAGCTCCAACCCCCCTGCCACAGGTAGGGCCACCAACCTCAGGCCTGGATCTACACTAGGTTGCCCAGGGCCCCATCCAACCTGGCCTTGAACACTTCCAGGGACGGGGCATCCACTACCTCTCTGGGCAGCCTGTTCCAGCACATCACCACTCTTTCTGTAAAAAACTTCCCCCTAATATCTAATCTAAACCTTCCTTCCTTTAGTTTTAATCCATTCCCCCTTGTCCTGTCATTGTCTATCCTTTTAAAAAGTTGAATCCCCTCCTGCTTATAAGTTCCCTTCAGTATCCATGCAGTTTACAGATAAACTTGTTCTGCCTCCTGCAGCTGGTACCTGTGTCCAGGCAGCATAAACTCTGGTCCCTCCATGATAGGCTGCCCAGGGCATTATTGAATGTATGCTTTTCTAGTTCAAGCTGAGAGAATGTGAGAGCTCTGTTTCAGGCTACCAGGGTGGTGGCACTACATGAAATGCAACTGCATGTGTTGCGTGCATCTGGGCTGTGGCATAAGAGAGCATGGGAATTTGAGGGTTCCAAGCCTTTCCAGATAAGGTTGATGGAGTGTGGACACTATGACAGAGGCACCAAATCTTACAGTCTCCATGCAGCCTTGGAAGCAGTTAGGGTGAGCTCTTATCAGAAACCTTTCCAGGATTTGCGTGGGAGAAAACAGAAAGAGTTACCATCTAATCAGTGTGGACAAGCAAGGCTTAGTGTTTGGTATCACCTCTGATTGAACAGCATAGATATATCCAAAGTGACCTCAGTTGCAGTAGAATTGTCCTACTAATAGTAGGGTCTTGAGACCTACTATTCCACCTGGAAGTCCATGGAGCCAGATGGGATCCACCCAAGGGTGTTGAGGGAGCTGGTGGATGTGACTGCCGAGCCAGCCTCCATCATCTATTAGCAGTTTTGGGCAACTGGAGAGGTACCAGATGACTGGAGACTTGCTAATGTGATGCCCACCTTTAAGAAGGGTTGTAAGGAAGATCTGGGTAACTACAGGCCTGTTAGTCTGACCTTGGTGCCAGGGAAGATTATGGAGCAAGTCATCCTGAGGGCAATCACAGAGCAAATATGTGACAACCAGAGGATCCAACTCAGCCAGCATGGGTTCATGAAAGGCAAGTCCTGCCATAGAATGGAATGACCTTCTATGACCAAGTGACCCACCCACCTAGTGGATGAGGGAAAGGCTGTTGACATAGTCTACCTTGACTTCAGCAAAGCCTTTGGCACATGACTGAAAGAAGCATAATAATACTAGATAGATTGAGATTTGATTTCAACTTTTTGAGGCACCATACAGTCTCCCACAGTATTCTCCATGGCTTGGACAGGTACACTCTTTACTGGGCTAAAAACTGGTGGGATAGCCAGGCCCAGAGAGTGGTGGTGAATGGAGTTAAATCCATCTGGTGGCAGGTAGCAAATAGTGTTCCCCAGGCGCCTTTATTGGGACCCATCCTCTTTAACGTCTTTATTGGTGATTTGGATAAGGGAACTGAGTGCACCTTCAGTAAGTTTGCAGGCAACACCAAGCTGAGAGAAACTGTTGATCTGCCAGCTGATATGAAAGCCCTCCAGAGGGACCTGCACAGATTGAATTGATGGGCAGAGGTCAATGGAATGAAGTTCAACAGGGCAAAGTGCAAGGTCCTGCTCTTTGGTCATAACAACCCCAGGCAATGCTAAAGGCCTGTGGCAGAGTGGCTGGAAAACTGCACAGAGGAAAAATGATCTAGGCGTGGTGGTTGACATGCACCTGAACATGAGCCAGCAGTGTGCCCAGGTGGCCAAGAAAGCCAGCGACATCCTGGCTTGTATCAGGAATAGCATAGTCAGCGGGACCAGGGAGGTGATCATCCCCCTGTACTCAGCTCTGGTGAGGCTGCACCTCAAACACTGTGTTCAGTTTTGGGCCCCTCACTACAAGAAAGACATCGAGGCCCTGGAGTGTGTCCAGAGAAGGGCAACCAGGCTGGTGAAGGGGCTGGAACACAAGTCTTAGGAAGAGTGGCTGAGGGAACTGGGACTGTTCAGTCTGGAGAAGAGGAGGCTCAGGGGAGACCTTACTGCTCTCAACAAATACCTGAAAGGAGGTTGTGGTGATCTGGGGGTCAGCCTCTTCTCACAGTTAAGTAGCGATAGAGCAAGAGGGAATGGCTGCAAGATGTGTCAGGGAAGGTTCAGGTTAGAAATTAGAAGACATTTCTTCTCAGAAAGGGTGGTTGGGCATTGGAACAGGTATCGCAGGAAGGTGGTGGAGTCACCGTCCCTCAGGGTGTTTAAGGAAAGGTTGGATGAGGTACTTCGGGATGTGGTTTAGGTAGAAGTATAGGTGGTAGGGGGATGGTTGGACTAGATGATTTGGAGGTCTTTTCCAACCTTAATGATTCTATGTGTACTGAAAAAGGGAAAAGTGTTCTATACACTCTTCCTTGCAACACTTCTTCCTTCACATGGGATTACTCCTTTCACTAGTAGTACTGTCACATGTCTGAGTTTCCCAATACCTTTTTTTTCCTGGAAGACTCTGAAGTTTTCACTTAATTACTGTAGTGAATAGTGATTGTGTCAGAGCTGTAACTTTTCCCTAGCTGCTATTGTCATATACATCCACAAGAGTTTGGCAATTCGGCTTACATAAAAGTGGAGTGAGTTGGATGCTTCCAGGAAATGCTGGCTCTGCAGCTGAAGCACTGAACACATTTGCATTCACAGAGTCCTCCTGACAGGCCTCAACTTCCAGGGAGCATTGGAAATCCCAGACAGATCCACGTTAACCCTGGTTTCAGTGAGATGGACTGGTGACTGATGAGCATGCCTGATGACTTACTCTTTGCACATGTTGGCTGTTTTCTGTTTATCTTGATGTAATTAACTGAACAGTCCCCATATTAGTTCATTTAGTGTCATGAGAACTGGTATCTTCCTCTTGTATCAGTTGCAGCTGTCCTTTCCTAATTTGACTCCAGTGCACACACTGTACTTCTTGCGGTGACTCATACACTGAAAAATGTCATAACCACATGAAAACTCAGAAGTAACCTAGAGAAAGCACACAGATGCATTCAGATATGCGAATGGTAAATAATACTTAACACAGACCAAAAGCACATGGAAAGTCAAAAGGCCTCGCTAACCGTGGAAATGAATGGGAGCAAGCTGAATTTTTCATCCTCATTAACAGTAAATGACCTGACACGTGTACATCCTTCTGGCTGCAAATTATTCAAGGAAGGAGTTTGTAGTGAGGCAGATTATGTTCACAGGAGTGAACATAAGAGTTTCTGCGCACCAAACTTAGACTTGTAATAGATTGTAAAGCTTGTTTTATAGACAGTTAGATGTTTAAAACTTTGCCTCTTCAGTATCCATAGGAAATAATATACATTCCAGTGGCCCAAGCACCATCAAAGACAAATCTGCAAAATTTTATCATCAACTTTTCTGGCCTGAATACTTCACTTGTGTTTTCATATGGCAACGGGCATTAATTTAGAAGCTGAGGACTAGCAGGTAAAATACTTCTGCTCAAAATACAAAGCAGTCTCTCCACCATCATTCAAGCCTGGTTGCAGCACAGCTAGCTGCAGTGTGAAACCTCATTACAAACTATAGAGGGCAGGTGAGGATTGTAAAGCTGTGCAAGGCTTGTACACTCTGTGTTCGAATGCCTGCCACAAAGCCTTTTCTTATATGGACCTAAGCCAGATGTTTCTTCCAGACAGTCACTTGTCTCCCTTGGTTGAGAGATAGCTTTTTAAACTTCAGATGCATTAAGGAGTTCATACTTCAAGATAAGAACAAGGAAACATGGGTGAAAGTTGCTTTGTAGAAGGAGGGTAACATCAAATTTTGACAACAAAAGTTATGTAAAAGACTACTTTTTAATGTTCTTCCCTTTATTTTGTTTTCCTGCCACCAGAACTGAGTTTGTGTCAACACTTCTCAAGGTATTCATTCAGCCATTCACTCCTGGCTGATGTACAGCATACAGTTTGTCTTGGTGTCACCATGGTGTATTTTCTGTGCTGCCTCCCTATTTAAGGACTGCAAACTTCAGAGTTCTACAGATAGATGTAAGTAGCATGCTGAGTGGGGAAGCAGCAATGTATACATTTACTTTGCTCTTTCCAAATGGCTAATGACAGGTGTTTTGGAATAATTGCAAGCATTGTATTCAAGGGGGAAATAAAATCAGGTCACTATAAGCATTTAGCAAGATCACATTTAGTTCAGTAAATAACTTATTTCCAGTGTAGAGTTGGAAAAATGTGCAGATATTTAGATCTTTTAGATAATACAGAAACTGATGCATAAACTAACTAGTGCAGTGGTTGGAACAAAATCCCAAAAGAGGGGCAAAAAAAAGTTAAAAGTATACAAAGGGATTTTTAAGCTGATATTACAGTGAAGTTGATAATGGTAATGGTGCAGGTATACAGGTTTATCTGTTTTTCTTCTACTGCACAATGTCCTTTTAACAAAGACCATAGCCAGGAAAAATGTGCCTAGTTTGAATTTTTTTTTAAAAAATGGTAACTTTCTAAAAATTTTGAGGAAGTTTATGAAGAGCCATAACCTCATTAAAAGAAAGGTTTCCATCTGTACTTTGGATTTTAAACTAAAAATTAAATTCAGTGAGTAAATATTATATCCTTATTCTTTAAAATCCTTAAAAGGGGATGGAGGAAACATTAATGATATCATAGTACCTAACCTTGGGTAAGATTTTTCAGCTATGTAAGTGGAATACAACACCGAACAAAGTAGATGTGCTTTTAAAAATGTTTCCTTTCTTAATTTTTTACTACCTCTGAAGTTTCTGATCATCAGATAAGAACATAATTTTGTGAAGTAAACATGAAGTGAATGACTTTTACAAAACATGGTTGGATTTACTGTCTTGACAGACACAGTCTAGCTTTGCTAAAGTTTATCCTCAAAGTGCAGCGTTTTCACATTGAATGCGTGTCCGTTTAATGAATGGTACGTACATTGTGTCTATAACTGAATAGTTTTATTTACTAAACACAGACCAATGCATTTCTAGATGTGTAAATATAACCGTCTATTTACTGTGGGTGGTAAATTCCCATGAGTGAATTCTCAAAATCACAAGGGGATGCATTAAATCTTCAAGATGAGAACAAAGCTGGTTTCTTTCCCAGACTTTTCCTCTCATCGCTGAGTCTGAAACATTAAGCTCCCGCACTTGTCCATTCCAGATTTGGTACATATAAAGAAAGTCCAAGTGCTTTGAAAAAAGACATTTGGCAGCTACTAATATGTTAATCAATTGAGTATTGGATTAGCCCAGCAGTTCCCCGGAGCAAGTGCATTATTTAGAACAGCAAGTCAATTGCCAACTTACTTAATTTGCTTCTGTGAAAATTTCATAACCAATGCTATGAATATTTATCTGATTTTTCTCTCACAGAATTATCAGTCCTCCAGGTTGAAGACATAGTTTTACTGGTTGTTCATGGACTTGGAGGTGTGGGGTATTTTATGGGACATAATTAATTTACAAGCAGGACTAAAAACAACCTGTTCCATCCTTAGCCCTTCCCAAGATTTAGACATAACAGCTAGACTAAATTGCTACCCTCTGAGCTTACATTTTGTATTTGTCCTTTGTGTTTAATGTCTTATATTCCTCAGTGCAAACAGAAGTGTGTACACCAAAGCCAGAGTTTGACTTGGTCTGGAAGTTTTCCTGGATAGAAAGCTTAGCTTTTTCTTGACAGTAAACTGTTAATTTTGTTTATTTCATTTTGTGAAATTCTAATGGTAAAATGACTACTTTTCTCTGACAACTGGGTTAAAAAAATTACAGAAAAACTCCATTTAACCTATTTCAGTAGTCCTACTCGTAATTCAAGGAATGTAGGCATTGAACTTCAAAATAATTATAGATGATACAGTTCTTTTCATACCTTAAAACCACTTAATTTAGATTTTTTTATCCAAAGAATTAGATCAGTTCTCCCTGCTTTTATTTTTATCCAGAAAGATTAGTTTATCCCTCTTAGAGTCACAGTTATGAAAGCCAGTGGAAAATTGCCTTAAGAAACACCAATACAGTGTTTTAGAGTAAACCTTATAGTATGTTCTCTGCCTTTGGGATTTCCATGAGTGTAGGGAACATTATCTTAAGCAAAACAGTATTTGCTTCTGCAGCTTTCTGAATCCCTTTAAGATTTAAAAGGATCGAAGTATTGTCCAGCGTTACTGTATGTATGTGTCAATCTGGTCCTTATGCAGAAACAGTTCAGAACCAATTCTTTTGAAATACCTGAGGTTGTCTCTGTATGGAAACCAGACAAGAACCAACCTTCAAGGTTATCAAGATCACTGATGGGAAATGAAACAAAGGCTATTTTATTTTAGTATTAGCTTTTAGTTGCCTGGCTAGGAGATTAAGCAAAGCAAACTTCTAAATACTTGGGTGCTTCCCTTGGCATATTTGCTGTGGCATACCATTGAAGAGCAAAGTAAAAAGTTTCCCTGTCACCCAAACTATTGAAAAGTTTCTGTCTTTATGATATGTGAAAGTTACCAATTCTTCCAGTCACATGGCTGGATAGCAGGCCACAATGAGGGTGAAAATAGGGAGTTAAAATTGAAGGCATAGAAACCTTTTCTCCTTCCCATAAAGGAAGGATGAAATGGATTGGGACTTTTTGAACCTTTTACCTGCATTTTTCGGGGTGTGAAAGAAAACCACAAGTCTAGGTAATTATGATGAAGCCAGATTGTACAGGCTGGTGCCCATGAATGATGCTTTGATAGTGTTGATTTGTTAACTTGATTTGAAATAGCAGTGTTTATCTAAAAAGCAATGAAACATTATGTTTATATCCGAGATAAACAAGGAACCATGCTTAAGTGGTTGTATAATTTTTTATGGACACTTGAGTGGCAAAATTTGCCAACATAATAAGTTTTTAAAAATGAAATAATAAGGCAATCTTAATTCAGTTGTGAGGCAGAATTTCTAATCAGTGCAGAAGTCCCAAAGCTCTCATGGCAGGTTACATAAAACTGGCACACAACCCTCCCTACCCCCACCCAAACACCCAAAACAAAGGGAGAAAGGCAGCAGGGAAGATTAGAAATGTACAGGCAAGTTCTAACAGAGAATTAAATTATGTGGCTGACAGATTGTGAGGTCTCAGGATATTTTCTCTATTATAAACACCTGACTGACAACCTTAATTCCCAGAATTAGGATTTGCTAGTACCATGAAATGAGTATCTGTCCTCAGGCTTGGCTAGTCACATGGTTGCTGAGTTGCTAATAGATTTGTGCCCAGTGACACAGAATCTGAGACACAGATAACTGGCATGTCAGGAGGGAAAGGTTCTCTGTATCTCCTCCTCACATATCTTAATTGGGAAGGATCAGACTCTGTACTTTGTTCACACCAATCAGTTTCTTACTCGGCAAGCAGATGTCAGTGGGATAGCCTGGGAATAAAGCATCAGGTAACGAGGAGGACTGTTGAGCTTCATGGTGCTCCTGGTCATTAGCTGGGCGATTCCTTTAAAGAAATTGTTTTACAGGCATGCTTTTGTTTTACCCTGTTGCCTAAAAAGTTGTGTTCTTGATCAGCCTCTTCAAATCAAGCATGGCCTCATAAGTTTGCAGAAAAAGATGAATGCCTTAACCTGGAAATTGCACCAACAGTTTTGTAGTTCAAATGAACCAGTATAAAATGGGATGTTGTTTTTAAGTGTCAGAGTGAAGCTTTTTTGTTAGGCATGAACCCGTGGATAAATGACAGAGATAGGCCATGTCTGACCACCTTCTGTTTTTCAGCCTGCTTTTTTATTTCCAGCCGAGTGCAAGGGTGAACTATAACAGTGTTGTCACCATAGGATTTGTCTCCCCAGCAGTTTGAACTGCAAGTGAAAATTACATGGTACCTGTCTGGTGAAAAGCTCATTTTGTTTTGTGGTCTGCACTTATTTGCAAATGTTATCTGGGAGCTTGGTGGTGTGTATTATATCTTCAGAGAAATCATCAAATCTAAGACACTAACTAGATATTTAAAACTTTTTAGCAGCAGCATTGAGATACGGTAGGTTATACAAGGAAAACTGGGGAAGGCAAGGGGAGGCATTATGCCATTTCACTCCAGATCTTAAAAATGAAGTTAAAACACATGAAGATAAGAAAATACTTATCACCTCTACCTTCAAAGTGGAGCAATAGAGGTAGGATCAGATTTTCAGAAATTAAAAAAATAGCTATATCTCCAAATTTCAATGATAGCTAATAAAACTTCAATATGTAATCTCCAAGTCTGCTTCAGAAAACCTCTCCCTAAATGACTTCCCTGACTTTGTTTGGTCATGACAGATCCAAGAATCAAGAGCTGAACTTTGGAGACTCTGATTAGATTAACCTTTTTAGGTCAACACCTTACTGCTAGTCCAGATCAAAGCCCTGATAGGGGCTAGTTGACTGCAAGCAAAAAGAAGAGATGTGTCACCAAACTGGTGGGTAAAGGCTGTGTCACCCTTTTATGACCGATAGGGCTCTCTTTAGGGAAAATTACTCTGGAGAAATTTCTTGGCATGTTGATGCCCCCCACCCCTACCCCAAATACCATAAAACTAAAACTTGCAAAATGTTCTGGACAAAGTGAAAATTAGTTTTTTAAAAAAAGGACAACCCCCAAGCACTTTTAAATCCCAAAAAGGTTTTAAGGTGCCAGTTTCTGAGTTGGTGAGTTTTCAAATGTCCAGAAAGGAACTACTCCTTTTTACTCATAAAATCTCATAAAGTGCAGAGATACCCACACTAAGATCTAGAATATGTCCTCCAATGCCTATTTCAGAAGTAGATTTTTATTCAACATGCCAGAGCTCTTATTTTGTTGTGCTCTGAGTAATACTGAGATATATTAACCTTATTGATTTACTGATTTATTTTCAGTGTTCTTTCCTGTAATACATTAAGGAAAAATCTTTTTTTCAGTCATGAGATAAAGGCAGTCCCTTCTTTGGCAAGCTTACAATTGATTTAAAGAAAGAGTAATGAGAAGGAAAACACTCTGGGAAGGCAGAGCATTTAGTTGCTTTTTTTTTTTATAATGTGGATGCTCAGATGCTCAAAACACACTCTAAAACCATTCAGAGAGATTAAAACAAGTATCAATCCTACCCAACCCTGGACAGGAACCTGAGCCAGTAGTCGAGCCTTGCACTGTAACTGGAGAATCAGTAAATTTTGGCTCTGTTAAGTTTTGGCTCCAGTGAATCCCAGGTTAAGAGAACACTGCTGTCAGTCCTTTGCTTTCCAGCTGCACATAGCTCACTTCACAGACACTACCCTGAGAAAACCTGACTAACCATAGTTGTTGTGGTACCTAAAAAAGGCAAAGTCACTTCACAAATAGCTATGCTGCAGAGAAACTGAAGAACTACAGATCAAGTTCAAGAACTCAGTTACTGTCACCTAATGTGATTGGTTTATACACTAGTACCAGGTATCTCTCCTTTCCACTTAGATACAGTAATATTTTTGTGTCAGTAATTGTATTGAAGCTGGACAGATGCTTGTTTTTATACCCCTACTTAAACACCAGCCTTTGAATATCTCAGCTCCTTATGCAAGGATAAGGATAAGGACCTGTGAGGAAATGTAGAAATATCTTCCCAGCTATCAGGCCACTTAGCAGCTGGTGCTGAGCCAAGCTGGTTTAGGGAAGCTGATGTTGATTCAGATGGAGGCTGGGAGGAGGATTTGAGCCCCAGATCTGACTCATTACTGAAGAATTTCTGAGACTTTGAGGTTACTGATAGTAGAAGTGTGCTCATGGTTGGACATCTTGGATGTAGAAATGAATGACTCTCAAACTTGTTGATAGTCTACATTGCGTGACAAAGACTTTTCTTTATAGAGAGTGAGTTTATATTAGCGTATGTAGAGTAAGCCCAAAGACCACTGTGGAACATTTTGCAGTGTCAAAAAGTGGTGTGTTTGTGTTTATAGATAAAACTGCTATCCTCTGCAGTCATAAAAGAGATTTGAGGACTTACATTCCTCTGGAAGTATGAAATGGATGAACTGTAACCTGAAGTCACTTCCTTTAAGATGATCCCTGGAGGGTTAGTGCTGCCTCCTGTAGTATTCTGCATATAGACTTTGATGGATGGACATATTGAGACATATTTGCAGAACTGATTGAAGTGGATTGCAGACCCAACTGCCAGTTCCCTATTTGTTCATAGCCTTTGGATTAGTTAATATGTGGTGTGGATTAGTTGATATTGGGCAGGGAGAAACCAGATGAGGTTTAATAAAAGCAAGTGTAAAGTCTTGCACCTGGGGAGGAATAACCGTCAGTATCAGTACAGGCTGGGGGATGACCTGCTGGAGAAGAGCCCTGTGGAGAAGGACCTGGGGGTCCTGGTTGATGGCAGGTTGGCTATGAGCCAGCAGTGTGCACTGGTGGCTAAGAGGGCCAATGGGATCCTGGGGTGCATCAGGAAGAGTGTGGCCAGCAGGTCGAAGGAGGTGATCCTCCCCCTCTACTCTGCCCTGGTCAGGCCCCACCTGGAGTATTGTGTCCAGTTCTGGGCTCCTTGGTATAAAAAAGACAGGGATCTCCTGGAGAGAGTCCAGAGAAGGGCTACGAAGATGATTAAGGGCCTGGAACATCTCCCTTATGAGGAAAGGCTGAGTGAGCTGGGGCTGTTCAGCCTGGAGAAAAGAAGACTGAGGGGGGACCTAATTAATGTTTATAAATATCTTAAGTATGGGATGCAGGGGGAATTGGCCAGCCCCTTTTCAGTGGTCTGCGGAGACAGGACAAGGGGCAATGGCTGTAAATTGGAGCACAGGAAGTTCCGCACCAACATGGGGAAGAACTTTTACACAGTGAGGGTGACAGAGCCCTGGGCCAGGCTGCCCAGGGAGGTGGTGGAGTCTCCTTCTCTGGAGATATTTAAGACTCATCTGGATGCCTCCTTGTGCAATATGAGCTAGGGAGCTGCTTTGGCAGGGGGGTTGGACCCGATGATCTCTCGAGGTCCCTTCCAACCCCTACGATTCTGTGATTCTGTGATTCTGTGAATCTGTGATTCTGTGATTCTGTGGTCTGGGGTGTTTGTGCTCTCATGAATTTAGTTCTGTGGACAATAAGATTTTTTCAGTAGGCAAGCAAATTCAGAGGAATTGGGTGGGCCTTTCATGTTCAGATCTAAAAATCTAAAGTTGGCAAGTGTGTGTTCGAATTCTATTTCTGTGCAATTATGCCAGGAAGAGATGAAAAAGAGCAATCACACAGAAAGTTCCTTGCTGGTAGTTGCCTTTGGTGGGTTGAGAACACGTCAGACCCAGGTTCAAGTCATACCCCAGAGTGCCTTACCTATCACAGTCTTTCACTTCCAGGTTCCCTCCTGGCTGAAGGCTGGAAGTATGTTAAAAACTGGACACTTGGGTTTTCTGTACAGTCTGTGGTGCTTCTAAAGGAAATTCAGCCAGCACTTGATCAAAAGTCTTTGGGTATAAATTTTCACAGGAAAATGGTATTAATATTCTGAGGTTGCATGTATTTGTCCCATTGGGTTGACAACCTGGCAACCAGTTTAATATGTTAATTATTTTTTCTTCATTCAGGTTTCATTAGTAAGTTATCCATTGTTTTGTATATCTTTGCTATGTTATATCCATTTCTTTTTGTGCATTTAAAGAGAGTAGATAATTACTCCCTTTTCATTGTTAACACTAGAAATGAATTGGAGAAAAGCAGGTGGTGTTAGATATGACATGGGACTTCTTGGGGGCTGTTCTTGTAGTAGTGAATTTCACATATCAAACTGCGGAAATTTTGAAACTTTCCCCATTCTCTAACCTTTAGAAGTTGAAAGGATTTAATATGTTCTGAGGACAGATAAGTCAAATAGAAAGTCACACTTGGCTCTTTGGATGCAGATTTCTTTGATCTTTTCTGTGATTGTTCAGATTTTTTTAGGTGTTGTAAAACTTCTCTTTTGCCCTCTAGGTCCTAGCATGCAAGGGAGTCAACAGGGAACAGAAGAATCAGCTAATTTATTTTCAGACTTAAACAAAAATGTTCTTCTCTAATAACAACTGAAGAGAAGAAACAGCACTGCTAGGGCAGTGCTTATAGTACACTGCGTCTTGCAAGAAGTGTTTAGAGTGCAAGTTTGGCAGAGAGATCTACTATATATAGACACTGTGACAAGGGAGTCAGCTTTGATTAATGGAGGGCTCTGAGCTTAAGACATATTTTAGTGGGGATTTTTCTTAAAACACCTTTGTAGTCAGGTGATCATGAGAGAATCTAGATTTATCTGCTTAAGTGCTTCCATCTCTTGCTTTTAAAGGACTGAGACATCAGACTATGTGCACTCAAAAGGCTCAAAATAAAGTTGACAACATAACTGTGTGTTGTGAACAAAAAAAATGTGCTATCGTTTTTTAAATCAAATGATTCTCTAAAGACTTGGAGTTGAATATCTTGGATGAGTGTTTCATAGAAATCTTGCTAGTACATGTAGGCTCTTCCTAAGAATACCATGTCTGTCATAAATGACTTAAAGGCTTAAACTACAATTACAATTGATTATAAATGTTCCCATGCTTATATTTGGTTTCACCTCCCTAAAAGAGGGAACTAGACCACTAGAAAGGCTTCCAGCCTTTCTCCTCCACTGCTGTCCCATGTCCTAGCCTCAGTTTGTCTCAAAGGAAATGAGGAAGGGTAACAATTACAAGCTGGCCATTACCTCCTGCAACATGACTGTGCCCATTTACTAAGAGCATGTGTCACCCTTTACTGAAGAGTTTGGAAACCCAACCCTGCCATCCTCACTTGCCTTGCAGTTCCAATGCAGGGAGAGCTCTGCTCAACATCAGTGGAAACACAGCTTGTGAGAGGCATGCCAATAGCTCCCCAGACCTCTTGTCTCTCTCCTTTGTTTACTATCAGCACAACATAATGTCCAGGTGATTTTTTTCCCATCTATTTTCTCTAAAAGATATATTGGTATTTCCAAGCAAGAAGAAGCTTCTTTGTTTCTAAATACCATCAAGGCTGCTTAGAAGGCAGATACTTTTATTGAATGCAGCTGCTCAAGTGTGTCTTTCAATGTTCTCTGGGAAGGGGTTGCAGTAGGAACAAGAAAGCACTGTCACCTATAGTAAAACTATGGTAAGAACTCTTACCTGTAATAAATAATAGCTCTTTTATAGAGAGGCTGTGGGACAACACTAGAACTGTCCTTTGAACATGCTTTGTGCCTTTACCCCTTGCACAATTTTAAGGTTTGAGGTAATTTATACAGCATACCACTGAGTCAGCAAAGATATTTTCTGGGTGCCAAAAGCCAGGAAGCCAGGGCACTGCTGCTTCCAGGTTGATGCACCTCACTTCTAACGAAAGCTGAATTTCCTGGACACAATGCCACAGAGACACAGCTGGGTGTGAGTCTAGCCAGAGTTGGTTCAGACTTGAGGCACCCCATTGCAAGATGTGGTGGTGGCACGTCCTTACACAACTGTGGGTGTTGCAGTACCTATATTTTACAAGCCTGGACTCCAAGCAGAGAATGCAAAATGCATCATGTAAGAGATCTGGCCCTATAAAGGGTGAGGGAAAATGATGGGGTGGCTTAAGAAAGCAATACAAGAAATATAACTTATCCCAGAGGGCAAGGTTTGCCAGTGCCGTTTGAAAGACCCAGGTTGGGCTCACCCTTTTTGACGAGGCAGTAACAGCAAGCTGGCCATATCTATTATAATAAACTCTGAGTCAAAATGTTTGCCTGGCAAGCAGAAAGCTGGATTCCCAATCTTTCACAGCTGAATGGATGTGAGCCTAGCTTTTGGCCCTCGGTGCTTGGCTCTGGAGTACACCCTGTGAGCAAGGACTCTTCAGCAGCAGGAGCAAGGGCTCTGTCCAGTTTATAGCTGCATCTTGAAGAACATTAATGCAAAATACAGATTAAACTCAGTTTCTCAGGGTGTTATTAGAATGGGTGCCCAAATCACCACAGGTTTTTGTCACATAGGAAGTCAATGAAGAGAGTGATTTCTCTGTAGCATTTAAAGCATGGCATTCATTTTCTGGAAATGATCCAAGACTGGGTGTTACCCAACCCAAAGTGAGGTGCCAAAGCCCTGGAGAAACCCATCATCTCTCTTCTGTGCATACCTTGGGCAGAACAAACTCTGAACAAATCCCAAGAAGCTCCCTGACCATGGAGCCACAACGGCCATCGTGAAGCCTATTTTGACATTCTTTCCAGGCTTTGCAAAAAGTCCACCACAGGACCAGGGAGTGGATTCTCCTTGGGAAGGGCAAAGCAGGAAATCCACCAGGACTTTGGCATCATTTATTTAAAATTATATCTCTTTCGAAGAACTATTTAATAGCTTAAATCTTTCCGCTGAGTTACCTCAAGATAGGATTTGCTTATCAGAATTATTTTTATCACGGTACTTCTAGAATAAGTTTATTATCTGGTATCTTATTAGTCATAATGGACTTTAGCCATTTCAGAATAATGCACTAAATTGATCCCAGGTGGCACAAATAAATGGTCTGGCTGGTGGTGGCAAGATTTCTGTTCACAGATATTAACCTTGTGAAATAGTTGAGGAAATGTAAGGCAAATTCGAAAGAGCATAGATTATTTAGGTAACTGGGAGAAGTGCAAACATTATGCCACATAGTCTGGAAGCTAGAGGAGATGAGTTGAATCAAAGAGTGTTCAGAAAAAGGAGGCAGAGATTATTTTAATTTAAAAAAATCTGAATTTTCCCTTCCCATACGAAGCAGGCAAATAAAGCAGCTTAAATTTGCTAAGAATTTGTGGCTGCAAATCCTGTTTACTTTGGGTTCATCTGCAATACTGGGGAATATTCCTGATTGCCATAGGGTAATTCTGAGTCTATAAATTTCCAGGAGATCCCATCACTTTTGTTCAATGGTTGCAAAGAACAAATAGAAGCTCAGCCTGACTATCCCTGAAAGTCTGCCAGAAACCGCAAGAATCACCAGCAAACAGGAACCACTCTGATAACAGCCTAGGAGAGAAACGTGGGCATTTCAGTAACTTCCTCCTTTTTTGACCTTTCTTGCAATCCTCTTACTCCAATATCCCTTCTTATTTGACACTGATCCTCTTGGTATATATAAACCATAAACTGTCCTGGGCACGGACTGCCTGCTCACCAGGTATCATAGCAGCTCAGCACATCATATCCCATCTCAGCATCCTGTAACAACAAGATTTAGAACTTAAGTAAAGTGATTTTGTTTTCTGTTAGAGGATTTATTAAAACCAGGACAATTGTGTAGACAAACAGTGCTACTCATTCACACTAGGAAAGAAATTGGCTACTGGAATAATTGAAAACAAATATCAGTGACCCATACCCTGAAACAAACCTTTTAGTGTATGAGAAATGAGCTGATTCATATTTGTTTACCCTTGTGACATTTTTAATAGGGGTTAAATAATTACCTCCCCCAAAATTCTGAAGGTTTAGTTACAAGATCTAAGCACCTGGACATAAAATAAAGATTCCTAGCATATGTATGTTAATGTATAACATAAACTGATTGTTTATAATGCAGCAAAAATAATTAAAAGGGAATTTAGAATACATGTTAGTTTGACATTGGAGAAGCCTGAAGAATGTAAAAAAAAAGAAAGAAAATGAGAACAAGGTAAACATGAAGAGGGGACAAATGGTGGGAAATTTTCTTGTTCCTCCAGTTTCTAATGTTCTTATGTAAAACCTGATTATAACATATTTACTTCCTTATATCATGTTTGATGTTAATGCTGGTACTAGTTTACTAGAGGCTTGAGCAAGTGCCTTGTTATTGGGCAAGTTCTTATTCATAAAGAAATAAAGGGGATCCAATGTTTGTGAAACAAAGAGTGTTTCATGGATGAAAAAAGAGTAGGTAAGGTACAAGATATGATCCTCAGTGTGATAATTCAATACAATCTGTCATTATCCTGGCAGTGAACTTTTTCATCAGGCAGACACATATTTAATTACCTCACAAGTCCTGTGAAGTGACAAACTAGAAAACCAAGCAGAAGGCAATCACTCTAAAAGCAATGTGCTAATCATCAAAACAGTCTGATTTACTATAAGCCATTAAAATGTTTTTAGGATGAGGTTTGTTTGTGGGAAAAATCTCTCTTAGCAGGGTAGCCTCTGTGCCCCCGTGGTTGAGATCAGGAAACAGAATGTTTCTGCCTTTCTCTATGGGACTGGAAAAAAGAGTTATTACCATTGACACAACAACTTCTGCTACATTAGCACAAGATGTTCTTAAATGAAAGAAAAAATTAGATTCAATATGCCTGCAACAGGAAGCTCTTATCATTGCAGTTCCAAATGATTTTATTTCTGTGGTTGAGAGATATGTGTTTCAGATGGAAACTCTTTTTCATTTTATTTTGCCTTTTACTTTGTCATTTGTAAAGTCAATAGAACTGAATCTGCTGTTATACTAATGTGTTGTTTTCCTAATAGCAACTATTGCCAAGAATTTATTCCGGTATACTTTAGACTGAAGTTTCCAAGACCAAGGCAGTTCAGAATGGGATGACATAAAACCATGACTTCATACAACAAGCCTTGCCATGATGCTTTTCCAGCAGTTTGTTGGGGTTTTTTGGGGAGGGGTTGGGGGGAGAATGTCCGTTTTGCAGCCTGATGATTTTGTTAATATCCTTGCTGTTTAGAAAGAAAGGCAAAACCAGTATTAGCCTTTATTTCTTGTGTTTGCAACTGTTGTATCATTGTGGCTGATGGGCAGAATATGTATGCAAAACAACCAAGATGATTGCCTTGCCCAGTTCTTAGGATCCTGATGTGGAAACAGCTCTTTCACGGATGCAGGGAAGAAAATACCGGGAGATATTGTATGTGAAACAGCAAAAGTATCACAGAATCACAGAATCACAGAATTATCAAGGTTGGAAAAGACCTAGAAGATCATCCAGTCCAACCATTCACCTATTACTACTAGCTCCCACTAAACCATATCCCTCAATACAACATCCAGTCTTTCCTTGAACACCCCCAGGGTTGGTGACTCCACCACCTCCGTGGGCAGTGCATTCCAGTGCCTGACTACCCTTTCTGAGAAGTAGTGCTTCCTAATGTTGAGCCTGAATCTCCCCTGGCGCAGCTTGCTACCATTCCCTCTAGTTCTGTCACTGCCTACACGGGAGAAGAGGCCAACCCCCAGCTCACCACAACCTCCCTTCAGGAAGTTATAGAGAGCTATAAGGTCTCCCCTAAGCCTCCTCTTCTCCAGGCTGAACGATCCCAGCTTCCTCAGACGCTCCTCGTAAGGCCTGTGTTCCAGACCCCTCACCAGCTTAGTAGCCCTCCTCTGAACGTGTTCCAGAGCCTCAATGTCTTTCCTGTAGTGAGGGGCCCAAAACTGAACACAGTACTCGAGATGCGGCCTCACAAGTGCTGAGTACAGGGGGACAATTACCTCCCTGCTCCTACTAGTAACACTATTTTTGATGCAAGCCAGGATGCCGTTGGCCTTCTTGGCCACCCGCGCACACTGTCGGCTCATGTTCAGCCGTGCATCAATCAGTACCCCCAGGTCCATTTCCTCCACACAGTCCTCCAGCCACTCCGCCCCAAGCCTATAGCGCTGCCTGGGGTTGTTGTGGCCAAAGTGCAGGACTCGGCATTTGCTCTTGTTGAACCTCATGCCATTGGCTTCAGCCCAGCTCTCCAGCCTGTCCAGATCCGTCTGTAGGGCCTCGCTACCCCCAGGCAGATCCACACTCCCAGCAGTAATCTGTTCAGATCACAGTAATATCCTTTCATTAAATATATTCCAAATTACCACTGTCTTTCCGGAGAATTAAATAGCTCTGGGCAACATCTAGATCCCATTGAACAAAAGTCATAGTATATGACTGCCAAGTTTTAATATTTCTGGAGTGGTTTACATGGTTTAAACTCTGATACATACATTAAACTTCATCTTCCACACATAAAAAAATACTCATGTAAAACAAGAACCTTCATGATTTAAGAACTGGTCTTTAACATCTGCAGAAAATCTGATTTAAAGCAGCTTGCCTACAAACACTTGATTTGCTGTGTGGAGGAAGTTACATGTGTACCTTAATAACTAGTACAGTGTGACAATGCTCAGATTTCAGCAGTTGGTGAGAAGACATCTGGTTACTGAGCAAAATACCATAAAAGATAGCTCCATACTACCTTATCAGAATTACACAGATGCTGGAAAATGTCAGCAATAGGCTGAAGTTCAAAGCTCCCATTGATAATATTTTCAATTAATAAATCATTACTTAAATAGAAAACTACACCCTCCATTTTGTACTAAAACAGCTTTTTCTTTTCACTGTTTGTTCTTTCATTTATTTACCCATGACATTCTGATTGATATGATAATGCAGAAATAGCCTGGTCAGGTGACCACAAAGCTAAGGAGACCCTTGTGACAAGGCATGGGAAGTTTAGCTCCTGACTACAGAAAAACTGTAGTTGTGTAGGGACTGACCAGTACTAATATGGATTTTAGTAGACAAAACAGACAAAACAATAACAACAAAAGACTTTGTTGTAGGGTATTGCTAGGTGATATAGTGGAAATGTTACTGATCTAACTGTGAAAAATCAGGCTAGGTTGAAATTAGAAGCTATAATACATTTGAGAAATACACTTTTTTGGGACAAGGCAACAAACCATGTGGCTTAGCAGCATCTTAGCAGAGAGAATGTCTTCTATTTCTTCTAGTCATGTAGTTGCCCAGGCTAATATAAGGAGAATGCATAACTAACACAAGTGCTGGGTTGCAGTTATTTTGGTCATAAAAACCCCAGGCAATGCTAAAGGCCTGTGGCAGAGTGGATGGAAAGCTGCACAGAGGAAAAATGATCTGAGGCACTCCCCTGAACATGAGCCAGCAGTGTGCACAGGTGGCCAAGAAAGCCAGCAACATCCTGGCTTGTATCAGGAATAGCATAGTCAGCGGGACCAGAGAGGTGATCATCCCCCTGTACTCAGCTCTGGTGAGGCTGCACCTCAAACACTGTGTTCAGTTTTGGGCCCCTCACTACAAGAAAGACATCGAGGCCCTGGAGTGTGTCCAGAGAAGGGCAACCAGGCTGGTGAAGGGGCTGGAACACAAGTCTTAGGAAGAGTGGCTGAGGGAACTGGGACTGTTCAGTCTGGAGAAGAGGAGGCTCAGGGGAGATCTTATTGCTCTCAACAAATACCTGAAAGGAGGTTGTGGTGATCTGGGGGTCAGCTTCTTCTCGCAGTTAAGTAGCGATAGAGCAAGAGGGAATGGCTGCAAGATGTGTCAGGGAAGGTTCAGGTTAGAAATTAGGAGACATTTCTTCTCAGAAAGGGTGGCTGGGCATTGGAACAGGTTTCCCAGGGAGGTGGTGGAGTCACCGTCCCTCAGGGTGTTTAAGGAAAGGTTGGATGAGGTACTTCGGGATGTGGTTTAGGTAGAAGTATAGGTGGTAGGGGGATGGTTGGACTAGATTATGGTGTTTTCCAACCTTAATGATTCTGTGATTCTGTGATATTAATACCTGTTTTTAAAATGTTCAGGGTTACCAAGAAGGGAGAAATTTTAGGAGAGCAAACCATTTCTATATAAGAAGATGATTTTGGGGAACATCTTTTGCCTGCTTCTGCTTTGGTTTAGAATCAATGCATGTCTCTAAACACCCATAGGCAAAGTATTTAACCCCCAGAACTAAATAGAATAACATTTTTCAGAACAGTTGCTGCAATGTTTAACAAGGTTTTACTCTAAAGATTAGCAAGGTCAGATTTTTAAATGTTTGCTTGTTAAAAGGACAGGGTGCCCTCTTCAGCATCAGTAACAGACTTGGAAATGAAAGGGATAAAATATGAAGTTCTCTACCTTCCCTTGCTGAAGCTGGCGTGCAGAGATGTTCAAAACAGCAGGGGCCCCCTGAAAGAGCTGGCTACAGGAACCAGAGCATTTTATTTGGAGAGCTGATGGATGCTACTTGCAGCCTATTGATGGTGAATAGTAGGCTTCTTGCATCTGGGCATTGCACATAGACTTCATCAGAGGATTTCTCTGTATGAAACAACTCTTACCTTGGCTTAATGTTCTGGGGTTTGGAGTAGGACCTCTTGACCTAAAGCAAGTGTTGAACTCTCCTCCTGGAGTAGTGATAGACCATGTTCCATGCAGAGCAGCACAGGGAGAGTGACGGACTGGTGATAGGTGCTCTATAAAACCGCAGACTAAAATCTGTGTGAATTTAGTATGGTTCTCCTAAGGGAAATGAATTCCACTTTCCCTCTCTCCCACTCCTAACAAACCTCCACCTGTCCCTTTATCAAGGAACGGGTCTTCAACAGGATTGATCAAATAGCAGTTAAAATTATATAAGCATTCTTTATTCTTTTTTTTCAATTAAAAATAAAACTTTAACGTAGTTTCCTCAGAGGCATGAATCCAAGGTATCTGGTAATTCCTTGAACATACATGTCCTTCCCTGCAATAATCCCACTTATCTAAAGTATAAACATTTCTGTCACAGAAAATATGGTAATAACTGTTTATTTATAGGGCACAACGTTCTCTCTTTGAAGCCCATGAGGCACTTCCTTTTGGCCTCAGCAGGACTGGGACTGTAGCCCTTAGGGGAATCACCTGTCCTCTCAGGTTTTGCTTAACAATGCAGGAGGAAGGAGGTACTTAGAGCTGTTGTTTGTCTTTGTTCATTCTCCCAACGTGTAATGCTTTTCTCTGTCTGCGGGTGCCTGCCTTCGTGGAGAATGGCCAGGACAGAGCTCCAGCCCTGTCTTCCATAGGTGTCTAACCAGCTGCTCTTTAAACTAACTGCAATTCAAAATTTCTAACATCCTGGTTGGGGTAGAGATTTGACTGCATGAATTTACTGGTGTCAGCAATGACTCCACTACAACAGAGCAAAACCAGAGTCTCAGTTTCATAACAGCAGGCCTTATTTCTATGGCATTGATTTTTTTTGTTTTTTGTGGGGTTTTGTTGTCTTACAAGCTCAGCTGAGTTGCCTTCCACTTTCAAAACTGACAGAGAAACAGGATGTCCCTCATTTCTCTTGCCTGCAAAATAAGACCTCTGCACAGTTAAAAAAAACTCAGCGAAAACCACAGACCACAGTTAGCAGCAATGAATTATTGAACCAGAAAATGCTTGCAGAGCTGACAGTGGTTTTTGTGTTAACAAGTACTTATTATCAATTACATCAATCTAAACTATCATCATCTCTATGTTACATCTAACAATCATGTTTCCTTACGTTGGCCATTATTCTGTAGCTATTTGCAAGACATGATTATCTGCATGCACACAAGTGGGCTCAGGAAAAGTTGTGATAGAGTACTTAGAGATAAGCTTGAAAGCAGTGAGGTTTGATACAAAATTATAGTTTTAATAGTTCAACACAGATATACAGCAAATTTTTCCATGGTGCAGAAGGTCCCTCTAGGTAAACTCATTAAAGACAGTTACCCACTGTATTTTGATGTAAATCGGAAGGTATTAATTTTTTAAATTACCCTTTTGCAACATATCAACAATGTTTACAGGGTAACTTTCTACTGTGGCAGGAAGGTGACTAAGGTTTTAACATTTTCTCATGCCAAAGACCATTCTGCTTGTAAGAACTGTCTTATTTCTACCTGTCAGCTGATGATACAAAGTTTAAAGACATTGAACATAATTATCCCTGTAGATAGAATCATAGAATGTGTAAGGTTGGAAGGGAACTTTAGAGGTCATGTAGTCCAACCCACTGCAGTAAGCACGGACATCTTCACAAAATCAGGTTGCTCAGAGCCCCGTCAAGACTGATCTTGGGTATCTCCAGGTATGGGGCCTCAACTACCTCTCTGGGCAACCTGTTCCAGTTATCCACCACCCTCATAATGAAGAACTTTTTCCTAATATATAACCTAAATCTATCCTTTTCAAGTTTAAAACCATTATCCTTTGTCCTATTGCTACACACCTTCATGAACAGTTCCTCCCCAGCTTTCTCACAGACACTTTTCAGGTATTGGAAGGCCACTGTAAGGTCCCCCCTAGAGCCTTCTCCTCTCCAAGCTGAACAAGCCCAATTCCCTCAGCCCGTCCTCATAGGAGAGATTCTCCAGTCCTTTGATCATTTTTGTGACACTCCTCGGGACATGCTCCAATAGTCCTTCTTGTGTTGAGGGTTCCAAAGCTGGACACAATATCATTAAACAGCAGATATTAAACAGCACCAGTCCCAGCACAGAACCCTGAGGAACATCACTTTTCACAGTCTTCCATCTGGACTTGGAGCCATTGTCCACCACTCTCTGGATGCAACCATCCAGCCAATTCCATATGCACTGAACAGTCCACCCATCAAATCCGTATCTCTGCAACATTTTTGATTTTTGGAATCCTCCAAGAGAATAATGTTGTGGGGGGCCATGTCGAAGGCCTTGCAGAAGTCCAGAGAGATGACATCAGTATGTCTTCCCTTGTCCACTCCTGCAGTCACTCCATTGTAGAAAGCCACTAGGTTGGTCAGGCAGGACCTGCCCCTAATAAAGCCATGCTGACTTTCTTGAATCATATCCCTGTCCTTCATGTCCCACAGCATAGCTTCTAAGAGGATCTGCTCCATGACCTTCCCAGGCACAGAGATGGAGTAAAAAGACATTCAGAGAAATGAAGCAAGTTGTACAGAGCCAAATTTGCCCCATGGTTATCTCCTTTCTGATACCTGACCTAGTACAATAAAGGGGTCAACTGTGTCTCATATAAATGATTATATTCTTGGCTACGCAGAATTTTTCAGTTGTTTATAAATGTAGGGTCTACCCAGACTTATGAGATATTTCACAATTACAAGAGATTGAGGCATCACTCAAAGAGACACCATACCTAAATAAAACCCAACATTTTAGGGAAGTAAACCCTTTTCCATTTATTTTTTTTTACAGACTCAGGTTTCAAATAAAAAATTACACTGCCCTTGTTCCTTCTCATTTTTATCTGTTTTACAAATTAAAGTTCCTGTTAAAGATGTTTACCAGTAGTGGTATGATTCTCATAGAGTAAGAGAAAGCAACAATGTGAATCTCTCTCAGACACACATACAGAATGTCAGGGGTTGGTCATCTAGTCCAACCCCCTTGACAGAGCAGAATCCCCTACACAGGAACATGTCCAGGTGGGTTTCGAATGAAGGTACCACTTAGAAAGATTTCAAGAGGTCATCTTTCTGTCCTGAGGCAAGATCAGCTGAACCATTCCTGATGCAGTCATGAAACATCCCTGGCTCTGTTCTTACAGTTGTTGACAGAGAAGTTTGTCAAACTCCTGAGATAACCTGTTCCTAACCACCGTTACTGTCACAGAACATATCTTTGTGTCTAACTTAGATATACTAGCTGGCAATTTAAGCCCATTATTTTTTGCTTTATCCACAGTGGACATTATTTCCTCCTGTTTTGCAACAGCCTTTTACATATTTGAAGGCTGCTGTCATGTCTCCCCGCAGTCTTTCTTCTCTTTAAGAATAAACAAATACGTTTTTTAACTCAAGGTCATGTTCTCTAGACCTCTGACCTGTTTGTATCTCTCTTCCACACTCTCCACTTCATCTGCCTTCCACTTGGGAAATGGCTGAGAACTTGCCTGCAGGCCATGAAGTGAAAGGATTATTCCCTCTGTCTCAGATAAAAATCTTGTGTTTGGACATGTCAGTAAGTTTGGGGGTTTCTCCTGCTTTGTGCACCTTTTATGGAGGGTGTTAGTAACCAATACCTTGCCTGAAAACCTGCAGACTACTTTTCATTTCCCAATTTTTTCTACTATTATATATTATACTTGTATTAGTAACTTACATAAATGCATTTGTCAAGAGACATTTAATTTGAATCCTGGTTCTCAAAATAACAGAAACACTGTCTGGTATTAAATCCCAGGCAGACTCTTTTGAAATCCCACCTCATACATAGCTACACAGTGTGACAGTAATTCCATCACAATTACACTCTGAGCCTTCCAAGTAACACCAGCCTTTGCCTGTTGAAATATTGAATCTAAGCTTCTTACTGATGTAGGTGGTTCAGGCAGAAGAGATCCTTCAAAATTTAGTGTGGTAGACACCTTTTCTAAAAAGGTGAGTTTCTTTGTTAGATACAAAAAAGATTTGTTGGATTGTTCTTTACAAATCAGCACTATCTATTATTTATTTCCATATTATCTTTGGGATACTCATTATAGATAAAATTTTTATTTTAGCATTTTCCAAAGAATTTAAGTTAGGCTGACCAGTCACCATATCTGCTCCCGTATCTACTCCCATACCATTTTTCAAAACAGGCTATTCACTTGCTCTTTTCCATCATTCAGAACCTCACCCAGCCATAAATTGTTCCCTGAGTGCCCTGAGTTGATTTCATTCCCACCCAACCCAGTTCAAACATGTAGTCCATGTAAACAGATTCTTTTTTTCCTGATCCAGGCTGACTTTTTCTTTTTTTGTCATTCTTACCCAGTTAGTCTTCTTAACTGAAAGCAGAACACACTCTGGACATTTTTTTGTTCTTCCCTTCCTACTTTCTTCCCAAGAATGCCTTTTCATTTTTAATTTTGTTGATTAACCACCAATCTCTCTGTCATCTCTAGAGAGGTCCTGAGCTAGAGCTAGTTCTAGACATGTAATCAGTGTGCATGTTGGTTCCTGCAGTGGGGTTGATCTCTACTGGCATGAACTCATGCTGGAGTCTGATGCACCAGAAATTTAGGTAACATAGTGGGAAGACCATTTGCTTTCCCCTTCTCTCTGTCTACCTCACTCTACCCCAAGTTCTTTTCAGTTCTGAGACTCTTTTGCAATATTACTTCTCATTGTACACTAGGGGTTGATATGTCTTGAACATACATGCTTTGTTCTTGCATACCTGTCCTCAGTCCTTACTTTAACGCTGCAGTGCATCCTGTTTACCTGCACAGACTAATTCTGAAATAATAGGATCAAAGAGTAATGCAGGTGTGAAAGGAGATCTCTGGAGGGCTCTAACCCAACCTGTTGTTCAGAGCAGGGCCAGATCTGTCTATTTAGGGCCTTGTCTAGTTTTGAAAATCTAAAGGGACTCAATGTCTGCAGCTTCTGTAGGCAGCTGATTCCAGCACTGAAACACTCTCATTGGGATTTTTTTTTTTCTTTCCTTATGACTGGCTGGATTTTTCTTCACTGCCACTTGTGACCAGAGTCTCTTGTTCTTTCTTTGTACAAATGTCAGTAGACAAGTCTTTGTTATCTTTTATTGTGTGTTCAGGGGTGTTAACATCTATAAGGATATGCAGAAGTTAGGCTTGGTCTTTGTTGACTGGTTAATGATAATTTCTTTCCACTCTGTACTTTGGATAGCATTGACTTGGGCACTGGTGGATATTTAAACCATCCTGCTAATTTGGAAAAAATTAAAAGGTGAGGAGGCATGATGTAGTAATACTTCTGGCTAGTGCCTCTGCAGAGGCAGAAAGATCAAAGTAGTCTTTCACTCTAAAAGTGAAGATACACAATTTCCAGCTGAAGGTCCCCCCCAAAATACCAAGTAGACCAGCACCAAAGCACACAAAAGCATAAAAAAATATATAGGGACACATGATCAGTTAATGCATTATGCACATTTGATAATGTCCCTGGGTATTTTATTTCTATTCTTTGGCAAGAAACTGAGCTAACAGAAGTAAGAGTTGGGGTGTAGAGATAAATAAAGAACCCAGGGTGCTGAAAGGTTATATCACCTTTTCCTTCTATGAATTTATCCCTCATTGCATGAGTGTTCCTTTTTTTAACTCCCCACAAATGGTGGAACATCAAGTACTAAAGATGTAGGCTGCCTTTGTTAGATGAGAGGCTCTTAGCCTTAGAAAGAACATGCATGGCATTATGTCAGACCTGAGGTTAAAAGGCTAGTCACGCTTTCTCTGGAGTGGCACTGTATTAAGAGATGACAATTATCACCTGGTAGGACAATGAGGGTGAACGTCAGTGACACATCTCAGGTACACTATTCTTCTTCTCCCTTCACTGAGTGATTAGAATGCCCTGAAATAAACAGGTTTGTGATTTTCAGTTAATTTACTAGATACTAGTTTAAAATACCAAATATAAATATAAACAAATGATAATATCTCAGAGACAAATAACACTCATTGTATTTCAGCAAACAGAAATGTCTGGGAAGCTGCAGAGGTGTACTGGTGGGCAGTCTCCTGGTGGCTGAACACTCCTTCATACATAAATAAGGACATTTCACAGAACCATATAATGGCTTAAGATGGATCCTAAAATCACCTAGTTCAAACCCTTTCTGTCATGGAAAGGGACACCTCCCCAGTAGACCAAGTTTCTCAAAGCCCCATCCAACCTGGCCTTGAACACTGCCAGGGAGGGGACAACCACAGCTTCTGTGGGCAACCTGAACCACTGCCTCACAAGCCTCACAGTAATGAATTTTTCTTAATGTTTAATCTAAATCTACCCTCTTTTAGTTTAAAGACTATACCCTTTGTCCATTCACTCCATTCTCTTTTGAACAGTTTCTCTTCATCTTTCCTGTAGGCCCCTTCCTACAGGTACTGGAAAACTGCTATAAAGTCTCCCCAGAATCTTCTCCAGGCTGAACAAGCTCAACTTTCTCAGCCTGTCTTCATAGGAGAAGGACTCCAGCTTCAACAACTAAATATCTTCCTTGTACTGGGGACCCCAGAACGTGACACAGTACTCCAGGAGGGGTCCCACAAGAGTAGATTAAAGAGGCAGAATCCCTCCTCGATCTGCTGGTCATGATTCCTTTGATGCAGTCCAGGATACGGTTTAGTTTCTGGGCTGCAAGTGCTTATTGACTGGTCATGCTCAGTTTTTTATCAAGTAACATCCCCAAGTTCCTCTCCTCAGGACTGTTCTCCACCTGTTCTCCACCCAACCTGTAGTTGTGCTTGGGATTGCCCTGACCCAGGTGCAGCACCTTGTATTCGGCCTTGTTGAACTCCATGGGGTTTTCACAGGGTCACCTCTCAAGCCTATCAAAGTCCCTCCAGATCATTTACGTTCCTTACAGCACATTGATTGCACTGCACAGCTTGGTGTCATTGTCAAACTTACTGAGTATGCCCTTGATCCCACTGCCGACATCTGATGGCAGATATGAAACTGTACTGGTCCCAGTAGTGATCCCCGAGAAACACCACTTGTCACTGGTTTCTACTTGAACAATCATCTGTTGACTGCAACTCTTTGAGTGTAACTCCCTAACTACCCGGTGGTCAAATCCATATCCCTCCAATTTAGAGACAAGGATGTTGTGCGGGACAGTGTCAAATGCTTTGCACAAGTCCAGGAAGATCATGACAGTTGCTCATCCCTTAGCCACCAACACTATAACCCTGTCATAGAAGACCACCAAATTTTTGAGACATAATTTGCCCTTAGTGAAGCCATGTTGGTTATCACCTGTCACCCAGGAGTTGGCAGGGCTCACTGAGGGCTTTAAACTAGGTATGAAGGGGAAAGGTGATAAAATGATGCTCACTGGGAAGGAGGGAAGATGTTTTGACTAGAGTTGATGGGGGAAGCGAGTAGAGGTCAATGGGACAGAGTTGGGCTTGGGGATTGCTGTCCTAGGTTGTTGCAGGGAAAAATCTCTGGATTGTCATGTAGGATCTTGTGCGGTTGCCTATTCCCTTCACGAAATCTTCTTGCATCCCTTTAGGGATACCTGCACCTGCTGCCTCCCTAAAGTAAATCGTCTATATATTAATGTGGGCAGCATTGGAAATAAACAGGAAGAATTAGAGATCTTTGTGTGGTTGCAAGGCCACAATGTCATTGCGATCACAGAGATGTGGTGGGACAGTTTGAATGACTGGCACGCTGTCATGGATGGCTATGTGCTTTTCAGGAAAGACAGGCTGGGGAGGCGAGGTGGTGGAGTTGCTCTTTAAGTGAGAGAGCAGCTAGAATGTATTGAACTCCACCTAGGGGAGAACTTGGGGGTGAGAATCAAGGGGCAGGCTAGTATGGGTGACACTGCTCTGGGTGTATACTACAGGACCCCTGACCAGGAGCAGAAAGCTGATAAAACTTTCTACAAGCAGCTAGAAGTAGCCTCGTGATCCCAGGCACTGGTTCTTATGGGGGACTTCAATTATCCAGATATTTGTTGGGTAAGAAACAGGGCCAGGCATGTGCGGTCCAGATGGTTTTTGCAATGTGTTGAAGATAACTTTCTGATACAGATGTTGGAGGAGCTGATGAGGATGTGGGGGTGGTACTGGATCTTGCTCTTACTAGTAAGGATGGGCTTGTTAGGGAAATGAAGGTCAGGGGCAGTTTGAGACATAGTGACCACAAGATGGTGGAGTTCAAGATCTTGAGAAGAAAAAGCAAAGCAAAAAGTAGGATTGCTACCCTGAACTTTAGGAAAGTAAACTTTCATCTCTTCTGGGACCCAACAGGAGCTATCCCATGGGCTAGACTGTTAGCAGGTAAGGGGGCCTGTGAAAGCATTTAAACAGCACTTCTTCCAAGCTCAGGATTCCTATGTGGGCCCCTATGTGTAAGAAATCAGGGAAGGGTAACAGGAGATCTGTGTGGATGAGCAGAGAGCTCATGCATAAGCTCAAAGGGAAGCAGAAGGTCCATGAATTGTGCAAAAAGGGTCTGAGCACTTGGGAAGAATATAGGAATATTGTCAGAGCCTGCAGGGATGTGACAAGGAAGGCTAAAGCCCACCTGGAAAAGAAGCTGGCAAAGGACATGAAGGATAATAAGAAGGGATTATTTTAAGGTATGTGAACAGTAAAGAGGAAGACCAGGGATAATGTGGGTCCCCTGCTGAATGAGGGGGGTGTCCTGGTAACGGGATGCTGAGAAGGTGGAAATACTGAACACCTTTGCTTTGATCTTCACTTCAAAAATTCCCCCTCGGGACTCCCGGACCCTGGAGGGAAGAAAGACTGCAGGAAATGGAGAGCTTCCTTCTGGTTGAGGTGGGGGTGGTTCTGGAGTATCTCTGTGGGATTAATGTGCACAGATCCACGGGCCCTGATGGGATGTACCTATGTGGTCTGAGGGAGCTGGCAGAGGTGATTGCGGAGACGCTCACTATCATCTTCGACAGGTCTTTGAGAACAGGAGAAGTACCTGAGGATTGGAGGATAGCCAATATCACTCCAGTCTTCAAAAAGGGCAAGAAAGAGGATACAACTATAGGCCAGTCAGCCTCACCTCTGCCCCTGGAAAGGTGATGGAGCAGCTTGTTCTGGATGCCATCTCCAAACAGTTGGAAGAGAAGAAGGTCATAAGGAGTAGTCAGCATGGATTCACCAAAGGGAAATCATGCTCAACCAACCTCTTAGCCTTCTATGATCTCATCACCAGCTGGGTAGATGGAAGGAGAGCAGTGGATGTCATCTACCTTGACTTCAGCAAGGCTTTTGATACTGTCTCCCTTGATATCCTGATAGCAAAGCTGAGAAAGTATAGGATAGATGAGTAGGCAGTGAGGTAGGTTGAGAACTGGCTGATGGGCAGACCTCAGAGGGTGGTGATCAGTGGAGCAGAGTCTGACTGGAGACCTGTGACTAGCAGTGCTCCCCAGGGCTCGGTGTTGGGTCCAGTCTTGTTTAAATTCTTCATCAACAACCTTGATGAGGGAATAGCATCCACCCTCAGCAAGTGCCGATGATACAAAGCTGGGAGGGGTGGCTGACACGCAGGAACACTGCGCTGCCATCCAGCAAGACCTGGACAGGCTGGAAAGCTGGGCAGGGAGAAACCAGATGAGGTTTAATAAAAGCAAGTGTAAAGTCTTGCACCTGGAAAGGAATAACCACTGGAATCATTAAAGGCTAGGGGATAACCTGCTGGAGAGGAGCTCTGGCACATTAACCTCACCACTCAGCTTGGTTGTCATCAGCATATTTGCTGAAGGTTCACTCAAATCCCACTGTCAATATCATTAAACAGCAGATACTAAACAGCACCAGTCCCAGCACAGAACCCTGAGGAACATCACTTTTCACGGTCTTCCATCTGGACTTGGAGCCATTGTCCACCACTCTCTGGATGCAACCATCCAGCCAATTCCATATGCACTGAACAGTCCACCCATCAAATCCGTATCTCTGCAACATTTTTGATTTTTGGAATCCTCCAAGAGAATAATGTTGTGGGGGGCCATGTCGAAGGCCTTGCAGAAGTCCAGAGAGATGACATCAGTATGTCTTCCCTTGTCCACTCCTGCAGTCACTCCATTGTAGAAAGCCACTAGATTGGTCAGGCAGGACCTGCCCCTAATAAAGCCATGCTGACTTTCTTGAATCATATCCCTGTCCTTCATGTCCCTCAGCACACCTTCCAGAAGAATCTGTTCTATGATTTTCCCTGGCACAGAGGTGAGACTGACATCTCTGTGATACCAAGATCATAGCACTCCAGGCATGTGCACATCTCCAATTCCTCTTCTTTAATTCCCCACATTACCTGCATTTGCATAGAGGCATTTAAGTTGGGCCCAAATAAAGCTGACTTGCTGACTGGAGTGGCTGAAATTTCATGGGTCTTTTGGCTCTTCTGTAGCTATTTATCCCTATTGCCTAGTAACTCAGACTCTACAACTGCATACTTGGCAGAACATATGTGTATGTGTATACAAATATATATAGCCACTGTCAGAGGGTACTGACTGGAGCTTTAGAAACAACATGAATTCAATTTCCATGCATTAAGAAGCCCTTGGGCATCAGAATGCAGTGGTACCTCGGGGACTGTCATGTCCCGGGACTATCCCCTTGCTGGGGAAATTTAAAAAAAAAGAACAAATAAGGGCTGCTAAAATCCAGATCAGAAGGTTGCCTTGGTTGCAATTTAGCCCAACTCTGTCTTAGCGGTATTATATCCAGGACTGTCATCAGCTTCCATCACTATCAGTTCTTACCTTTTTGACTCTTCAGAGTGTGTACTGTGTGTCTTGCAGCTCTTAGCCATGAGGTATTTGTGTGCAATGCAGATGATCAGGTATTTGTATTTGGTGTGACATTTTTGAAGGCCTTGTATAGTATGCATGTTTCAGGAACATAAATGTAAGAGCAAAATAGCCATGGAACTCTGTTTTATACTACAAGCTTTTGAAATATGGGATTTCTGAGTGGTTATATAATGCAAATAGGGTACTGGTAGATAACAACTAGCCAAATCTTAGATTAAGAAATTTCCTTCTGATTCAAATGGGTATAAAAATGAAACTTTTTTGGAATATTTTTCATATTGAAAAAATGAATATTTTTTGAAAAGTTGCTGAAACTTACCATTTCACAAAGGTTGAAGCATATGATTTGATTTTACTGATACTTCTGATTATTCCATGTGCTCATTTGTGTCACTTCCGTGGAAAATTTAACAAACAGAAAAACACAATTTCACATTTTCTGATGCAAGAATACTTAAAACACACGTAGCCAAATTCAACTGAATTTTAAACTGAAATATCCTAAGAGCACTTGGAATTTTTTACTCATGCCATGGTCTTGCTTTTTAAACTTGCCACTTAGGCTTGGAAGAAGACCAAATAGACTGAGTTATAGTTGTATCGTCTGTGATCCACCACAGGTAAATAGCTAACAAGAAATATAATTAATCAAAAGGTTTTTTACATTTACCAAAACCTGTTGCTGTGATGCGGAAATAATGGTAGTTTAAACTGCTTCCTTTTTACAGAGCAGATATTTCAACGTACATCTTCTGGTAAAGGTAAGGAATATATAAAAACTGCAAGGTGTTTGATGTCCCCAAACTAAATGCTCATAGTTAAAATATCTGCATGGTATAATAAAAACCAATCCCAGTCTGCCTGGTAATTTTTTGCTAAGCATATTTTATACCAAACCAGACTATCAAAGTGCCAAAAAATTGATTTCTGAACACTGTTGCCCAGACTTCTGATAACTAATTGAAGATAAGCAAGTGCAAAAGTGTGTGGACGTGCATATCTGCATGCACAAATGATTCCTGTGGAAGTGTGACACATTGTTTGACATTAATCTCAAAACAAAGATACCTGCTTCATTTCTACAAAACTAGTAAGCAAGCCTTTCAACTTGCTTTCTATTTCAAACAACATGTCAGACGTTACTCCTTTCCTGATGGAAATGGAAGAGACCTCGTTAGCTTCTTTGGAAAAGTGAGTGTGTGCTTTTCTCATAAGCTGCATTTTCAACAATGGCCATTACTCACATTGTCCAAACATGCTGAAAAAGAGATGTCAGTGTATAGGTCTGTTCTTTATACTCAGGTGTCACTGAATGACTTCCATGTTCTGTGGCATGAATTCACCCCAAAGCATTTCAGCTGGTACTGGCCAGGATCAGACTAACTATGATATTCCTACTCCTGCCTTGATCTGGATTGCTCCCACAGATTTTCTGAGGAATTCAGATTGCTATTTTCTGATGTATTTCTCAAATGATGGTGCATATGGAAATCAGCCCATTCAAGTCTCAGAATAACACAGAAAACACAAGATTATGTATGTGATAAATTGGAATCTAGTTTCTGGCTTTAGTTAGGAGTGTCTTCTGCATACTTAACTGGTCTTTTTATTAACAGTCATTTACTTGTAGAAGTCTGTCTTAGGAGATGCTCTAAGGAAGAAAAAGAATATGAAAAATAAATGCTAAAGCCTTTGGAGGGATGGAGGAGTTGTGACAAGTCTTTAAAAAAAACCAACCAAAAACCCCAAAACCCAACAGACTGAGAAAGGCTACAGAAAACTATTAGACATAAAATGAAAATACATTTCTAAAAGGGATGACTAAACAAAAAACAAGCTACAAATTTCAGTAAAGGTTAAAAGAAGGCGAAGACTCCTTCAGCAAACAGTAGTTTGTGCAGACAGGGAAATCATGGAGATCTGCTTTGACCAAAGATAAATGCAGGAAAGAAGGAAACAAAATACCAAAAGCTTTGCCAAAATGTTGCTCAACTTCTTGTAATTTGGGGGCTTGACTTGCAAAATATCAGGTCAGTTGAACAACTTTTTTTCCCCCTCCAAGAACTGTATAAAGGAACCACAGCAAAAAGGAATGAATAGAGCTTAACTCTAGAGTTTGGATGTAAATCAGGATGTGGTGAGGTCTGTTTATCAGTCTCGGGTGTCTGATGTTCTCATATTGCATTAAGGATATACTTGAAGTAGCTACCATGTAAAGATTGTGCAATGGCCTGTATGAAGTGACCTTGGCAATCTCCATCCCATTCCTGTTAGGCCTTTATCAAAAACTCCCTTTGTCCCATTTGTCACTTAGTGAAACCAGCTTGGGGTTGTATTTCCCACAACAGTCCCTCTTCCCCTACTATCAAATGTGGGCTAGCCACTTTTGAGAAGGGCATTACCTGGGGCATAGACTGAT
Source organism: Porphyrio hochstetteri (assembly GCA_020800305.1). Lineage (NCBI taxonomy): Eukaryota > Metazoa > Chordata > Aves > Gruiformes > Rallidae > Porphyrio > Porphyrio hochstetteri. The sequence continues at coordinate 76,496,354 of CM036938.1, read as the reverse complement.
ACCTGCTCAATTTGCTTCAACATATTGAAGAAGATGTAAGGAAATGTTGAGTGAGAGTCTGTTGGGAGAAGGTATCAAAGAAAGCAGGAGAGATATGATGGTAATGAGGCCAGGTATCCATTTTCTTTCTTATTCTGAGCTTACTTGTAAAGCAAAGAAGACAGATGACTTAAAAAGCTCTTCTGTGGTTTGCCATATCTGTCCTTTTTGATCAAGATAAAATCAGAATTAGACATGCTAACTAAAAAGAAATGTTACTTTCAGAGATTTGTGGGTTTTTGTTGAGAATAGTTTTTTTCCGAGTTGAACACCAAGACTGTTATTTTAGACTAATTAGCAGCACTGTTAACAGAGGAACATTTCTGGTTTGTTCAAAATCTTCAGAAAATCTGAAGAAAAAGCTTCTCAAAGTTCCAAGAAAGGTGGAAAAACTTGTTTACTGATTTAAAAACTAGAGAGAAAATAGGAAGAAACAAAAGTTAGAAAAAATGTTGAACTTTATTGCTGCTGATTCAAAAGACAGTTGTTTCTATGGCAAACAATAAAGAAGGTTCTGCACTGTAGTTCATACAAGAATAGATTTACATGGGGAGTTAATTGGTAAACTTCTGTTGCAAAATATCTGTCTGTGTATTTATAATGCTGGGAGCTCATTAGTGTCTCAGAACTTCATCATAGTAATAAATTTATCCCCACAAATCCACTTTGTCAATAAGATTACTATTCCTCTTTCATAGATAACACAGATTACATGATCTAGCTAAATGCACACAGCACATCTGAAAGTGACCAAAAAACAGGCTCTGAGAGCCTTGCTATCAGTCCTGAGTGCTTTGACATAAATCAATCATTCTACTCTTCCTCAGAGCAAAATGTTTACTTGAAAAAGGCTGTAATAGTACAAAGCACTCTTGGAAAAAAAAAATAGCAGTAATTTGTCATGAAAACCACAGAGAGGGTGCTGAAACACTACAAAATGCAAAGTGGGCAATTATATCTGATATGCAATGAGTTTCCTGCACCAGAGGCTGATCAGCATCAGACCTACATCTGCCAACTTGTTTGTGTAAGAGCAGACTGTAGTTTTATTCGTTTATAAACCAGCTTTATTTTTAAGAAGCTGTCAGCAGGCAGTCAGAATGGCAAAATATATGACCAAATGTGGTATGGTTAGAAAAGTTGTTATTTGGAGCCCACCTGTCTCAGTGGTTTCCTTCATACTATTGTTTCACAAAGAAAAGAAAAGAAAGACCTTAACACATGACTTTCAGGTCCTGTGCTTGGCAAAACCCTAGAACAAGGGGGACAGCAGCTTCTTCCTGCAGAATCCAGGACATTCCTGCCATGTTTATACCCTTTTTACCAGTCAAGTGCGGTTGGATTAGGATGGATTAGGGCCATGCTGTACATAGGCAGCTTTCTAAGCACTCTACAGAGTGCAAATCTAAAATTCTCAGGAGGAAGAAAGAGTTTTTATTACTGAAGTTTTAAAAATATGAATCTTCCAGAGGACCTGACTGCACTATCAGGAGAAGACAAATGTCAAACTGAGATGTAACTTTACGGATGCTAATAAGCTGAAGGTTTTGTAATGTTTGTGATTTGAACCACACACTATGCAATGTCAGGAAAACTGAAGACTAGAAATTAGCTAACTGAAAGTGTCAAAAATTGTTAAGAAATCATCAGTGAATAGAGAGGTGCTCCAACTGGGACTACAGAGCCAGGTGTTAGTTCTAGAATTGTTCCAGACATATGCTTCCATAAGGTGGAAGTACATATGGAAATGATAGAAAATAGGTCATAAGCTCTCAAGAAGTCACTACTGCCAAGCCAAAACCAGTGTGCTGATGCTGCTCCCTACAGCTGCTGCCCAAACTGCTCTTAACACAGGCACCCTCCTCTGCTCAACACACCTCAGCCTCCATAGGCAACATAATCTGGTGCTGCAAGGGGTTCATGGTGTTTGGTCCTATGTGAAGTCAATAAAATATTATTCCCCTCCTGCTGGCTTTTCCATTTCTGAAGACTGTTACGACTTAGTTCTCTGGTGTTCTATTTTCTAGACCAAATACTGTTGACACTTTCAAATTCTGCACATAAATCATATTTCTAGATATTTTGGGGTTTCAGTTCTATTTTTACCTTCTCTAGACTCTTTTCATTTGCTCCACATTTGTTTGACAAGGGGAGGAAGGAAGAGGAAGATGGAAATTCCCTAAATTTCCCCAATACAGACGAGACATTTGAGGTGGAGCTTTACCAAGGCCAAGAAAAAGTACGTTGTGAGTCTTACAGTCTTCCTATTCATAGAGCCAGTGTTTGTCTTTTTCACAAGAGCACGACAAAGTTGATTCATGTCTATTTATGATCTGTTCTAATGCTCAGACCCTTTTCTTCTAGGCCATTCCCTAGACCACTGTAGTCCACCTTGAACTGGTACAGTTACTTTTGACAAAGGAAGTCTGGTATTGGAACTAAGTTCATTGTATCTGATTTTCCTTGCTCAGGACACATTAATTTACCAAGGCAATTTTTCATTCTAATACTGTCTTTGAATGCATTGGCAGTCCTTCTTGGCTGTATATCTGGCCAGTTAGCTCTGGGCCTCATGAGACCTTGATGGGAACAAAATAATTCATAAGGCAGAGCACAGTGTTATATTCTTTGGGATTTTTTTTCCTCATCTGTATTAATAGATTAAGTACACATAGGACTTTTATCTAGCATCAACACCAGCTGCATAGACTCCCTCTGTATTACTAAATTCCAGTACATGGTACCTACATCTGTGTTGTGTGTGTATTGGGTCTGACACTGTATCAGCTACTGACCAGTACCCATGGATCATCTGAGGGGATAATCAGAACTGTGCCAAAATGGTTTAATTGTCTGGTTAATAAGTTCCCAGAGGCCTGGGAACCTCCTCTGTTTAATTTACTACTATTGACTTTGCCACAGTATTAGCTGTTAAGCAACTCTAACTGAAGGTGTTACCCAGGCATCTGAAACCTGATGGCAGAGTCCCTGCTGCGTGCAGGTCTGTAAGCACTGACGCTCATGTTTGAAGAGAGTCATCAAGATAAGGAGAGTTCCACCTCGGCACTGTGAAAGAGATGTCTACCTACCTTCCTGATGATGTAAAGCAGTAAATTATCCGAAATTACCTAATCTGAACCAAAAACTTGCCTGAGTTTGAAAATAGGTTTTGAAAATAGGTTTTAAAAATAGGCAAAAATGTAACAGAAAGCTATAAGGAGGAGAACTGCTCTAGCTGAATGGTTCACTGATCCCAGTTACAGCACAAACACAGGGTAGTGGCAGGCACAGAAAGTGTTTCAGAGTCTGTATCAAGAAACAGCTGAACACTGAGGGCCAATAAGAAAGTATCGTTTATGCTCTGGTGTTTCTGGTTGGATATTTTGTTCCTACTAGGTGTACCAATTTTTTCTGAAAGATTACCTTTGTCAGCTGAAGCACACCATAACATCTCTTCTTTCCCTTGTGACCCATTATTCATCAATGAATTAAATTCAGTACAAGATCGGGCATGAACCTCCAACACTATGACACCAACAGGGCAGTTCCGTAATCTCTAATGCTCTCATTAGTTGGTCTAAGTTTTCTCCTCAGCCTTACCTAAGGTCCTTCCTTTAGTATGCAATACAGTGTACGTTACAGATCATTTGGCTAGGCTAAACATGGGGAACAACTAGGCAGCAACTCATGTCACTCATCATACACACAGAAGTCAACATGAGGCTTCACAGCTGTTGATCCTTTGCATACCTTATGGAGAAGAGTATCCTGGAAAGCTCTGACTCTGGCAAAAGGCTTAGAGGTAACAGCGGACAGTGTTCCACACTATCAGCCAAAACACATGCAAGCTATTTAGGGCTGACAGGGAGTGCTGACAAATCACACCTCTCCTACACACTGTAGTTGGCAGGTGTTTGTAAAATCTTCATCTCCATTCTTTACAGCAGGGCTATTCAAGGAATTCTGCTTAGATGATATTTTATTTCTCTACCAAACACTCTTTCCAGAGACATAGGCACTTCTGAGGGACCGCCTGCTCATAGGAAAGTAAGCCAGGCCTCCAGAGTATGGATACCTATCTGAAAGATATGGCTCATGTCTTCTCTTGTTATGGATTCAACACCAACTGGTGTTTTTTAAAAACAATGCCCTTACAACAGTGATGTAGGGTTTTTTCCTTTTTTTTAAACTCAATTAAAATTTCTGATGAAAATGGGAACAAGTTCAACAGGAAGTAACTTAATTCTGTCACAGTTCCACCACAGTGGGGAGGGGGGGTGTTTATGTGTGTGTGTAATAAAATCTTCATGGAAATATCAGTGCAGATCCACCCAGGCAGTGGAAGAATGTGGACCTACCTCTCTACACTCTGTGTAAGATGTCTAAGTACTTTCTATTCCCCAGGATGGGGCTGTCTTACACTTCCTTCTCGTTTATATGAGAAAGAGCTTCAAAAGTTTTCAATTATATGAGAGTTTCAAAGAGTTACTTAATTCACAGAATCAAGAACTACAGCATCACAGAATCACGAGGTTGGGAAAGACCTCTAAGATTGTCAAGTCCAACTGTTCCCATACTATGCTAAACCATATCCCTAAGTACGTCATCTACCCTTTTATAAACACATCCAGGGATGGTGACTCAACCCCCTCCCTGGGCAGCCTGTTCCAGGCCTTGACAACTCTGCCCTGGTGCAGCTTCATGCCATTCCCCCTTGTCCTATCACCTGTCACCTGGCTGAAGAGACCATCACCTACCTCTCTATAACCTCCCTTCAGGTAGTTGTAGGCGGTGATAAGGTCTCCCCTCAACCTCCTCTTCTCCAGGCTAAACAGCCCCAGCTCCCTCAGCCGCTCCTCATAGGATTTGCCCTCCAGCCCCTTCACCAGCCTGATTGCCCTTCTCTGGACTCGCTCCAGGACCTCCATGTCCTTCTTGTGGTGAGCAGCCCAGAACTGGACACAGTACTCGAGGTGCAGCCTCACCAATGCCCAGTACAGGGGCACAATCACCTCCCCAGACCTACTGGCCACACTGTTTTTGATACAAGCCAAGATGCCATTGGCCTTCTTGGCCACCTGAGCACACTGCTGGCTCATATTCAGCCTGCAGTCAACCAACACCCCCAGGTCCTTCTCTGCCTGACAGCTCTCCAGCCAGTCCCCCCCAAGCCTGTAGCGCTGCATGGGGTTGTTATGTCCCATGTGCAGCACTCTACACTTGGCCTTGTTAAACTTCATCCCACTGGACTCAGCCCATCAGTCCAGTCTGTTCAGATCCCTCTGAAGAGCCTCCCTACCCTCAGGCAGATCAACACTTCCTCCTAATTTAGTGTCATCTGCAAACTTACTGAGGGAGCATTCAATCCCTTCGTCCAGATCATTGATAAAGATGTTGAACAAGACTGGACCCAGGACTGAGCCCTGGGGGACGCCACTCGTGACTGGCCTCCAGCTGGATTTGGTTCCATTTACCACCACCCTCTGGGCTCGGCCATCCAGCCAGTTTTTAACCCAGCTGAGGGTCCACCTGTCCAGGCCAGTGGCAGCCAGTTTCTCTGTCAGAATGCTGTGAGAAATGCTATCAAAGGCTTTACTGCAGTCCAAGTAGTCTACAGCCACAGCATTCTCTGCATCAATTTGAGTCTGGATGTCACAACATTCAAGTTTACAGACTAAGAAAAGAGAACCAAACAGTTTAATACAACTTAGGGATTCAAACACAACATATGGAACAAGTCCGCTGCAAGCTTAGTGAGGGTGAAATTGATCCCCTCTTCCAGGTCATTGATAAAGATGCTAAAGAGAACTGGTCCCAACACCAAAACCTGGGGAACACCACTTGTGACTGACTGCCAAGTGGATTTAACTCCATTCACCACAACATTTTGGGGCCAGCCACCCAGCCAGTTTTTTACTCAGTATATTCTGGAAGGCAAGAAACACTGACTGTGGTCAAGAGTTGAACATGCCTTGCACCTAGATGCTGGAATGAATCCGTGAATTTTTCTTATTAGCAGTTAATAAACTTTATTTCATCTGAGTTTGTTTTCAACAGTCCTAAAGAAAGGTGTTCCCTATGTAGTAGAGAGGGTTACATATTTTCTAATGGGCTTGTTTTCTACTGAAAAACTCTGGAGAACATCAACGTCTACACATCAAATCATGCGAACTCACAGAAGGGTTGGTTTCACTGTCTGATCTGTTGCTGAGTTATCCACAAGAACCTTGGATTCTTTGCTATTTAAGGAGTCAAAATTTGTGGGAGCAGGCCAATGAATTAATTTAATGTCTTAATTTCTTTCTGACATCATTTGTGGATTTAGTTGGTTTTTTGCATGTGTGTCTATCTAGAGATATTTTCCCTTCTGTGTTTTGGTTTCTTTCCCAAAAGAAAACTGTGTTTTCTGCCCACCTCTGTTATGTACCTGCAAAGTAATCAAGAGAGAGGAACATGCTGGGCTATACTTGCCTCATTAAAACCATGAGTCAGGGCCCAGAGGAAATAAGCAAATAGTAAAATAAAATTCATAGTTGCCCATTTTCTATTTCTTCAATGCTGTTGCTTGCACATGCATACCTTTGCTGAAGCTGGTCTGGAATCTATTTTAAAATGAAATGTTTTGATTGTTCCAAAGCTGGATTACTCCAGCACACTATATATAAATCAAGAAATATCCCATTAACATAATGTGATAGTTTTTTGACATTTGTTTCTTCATTCCCATAAACAAGTGAACTTTTACTTTGCTGAAACTAAAGTAGACAGTGACAAAATGTTGACTTGACTGCTTAGTACTTCTCATATTATGCCTGTGCCCTGGTTTGTTTTGGTTTTTAATGCCCTCTGTAAGAAAGGAATATTCAGAATGCTTTCCATGCCAGATGCAACCATTTTCTCACACTGACTAGTCCAACAGGAGAGAAACTCATATGAGTTCCCTTTGCCAGTTCTTTCTTTTTCCCCTGTTTCTTCTACTGCTCACAGCTGACCGCTCATTGTCCTTCTCACCTCATACTTTATTAGATGGTGTGTGTTCACTTTGCAAAGAAGAATAAAATTTTCATGTTAAGAAAGCTCTCTTCTAACCTCGTCCAGATTGAACTTCATGTAAGATTCCTAAACTGTGCATTAAATTAATTATGTTTCTAAAGCTCTGTCAGTGGCTGCAGAATCAACCATGTTCTCATACAAACTCACTGCAGCTTCATTTGTTTCCCAGGTGAAGTTTCATTTGTTTATTGTTATTTTCAGAATGAATTGAAAAAGCATCCTAACAGGCAGAAGTTTCAGTACATTCTTTCAGAGAATTGTAAATGATACCTGAGGCATGAAAAGTTTACTTTAATCTGGAACATTGATTTTGATGGGCTAATTGGATACTGCTTGGGTTTTTTATTGTAACTCCCAGAGCTACCTCAATGCATAAGTAGGAGGAGAGAAATCTCAATGTGTAATATGAAAGAAATCTCATGTGTAATATAGAATGCATATCAAATAAAATGCAAATGTTCGCAAATTTTTTATGTTGTCCTTTGCAACCAATAAATAAGTGAGTATAATGACTTGTAGAATAGGAACAAGGAATTAATTCTTTTTAGGTTAACCCACAGGAAGCCTTTTTGCATCTCTATTTTAATTAGATATTGATTGAATGATAGAAAACAGCAAAAATAAATTTCTCAGTTTCTTTTTTTAGTCATGTGTATAGCATGACTATGGAGTTTATTTGCAAACTTCTGCTGATGCTTGTAAACTACGCCAAAATACAGAAGGACTTGCAAATGGAAGATGTTAATGACTCAGCACAGAGAGGTTTGTTGCTTGTTTGTTTATTTGTTTGGTTTTCCTGTGGGTACCACTTAAAAATCTTCTCATATTTTTTGTAGGGGAGAAAATTTTCATCATTTGCAGGTATGCAGCACTATAGACAAATAGATAGCCAGAGATTATCCATATAGGTTTTGGAAGAAATTCCCTTTGCATGTTTTTTTCAGAGAGGGAGGAAGGGGATTTCCCCACTCAGAGGTGTAGGAACTCTGGGGCTGCACCTGGAGGCAGTGGGAGGGATATGTTTGTGATAATAGTGCTTCTGAGATAGGTTGCAACTTGGCTTGGTTTGCTTTGCTTATCATGCTTAGAATAGTTGTCAGATTTGTTCTTCATTCCTAAATTTTCCCAAGTCCTAAAGGCAAGGATTGCTGAATTTGGGGTTGTCTATCATACTGAATATGGTTTGCACCACAGATTTATTGGGGCACATTCCAGCTCATCATTCTCTACTCCAAGATTTTGCAGAATTTTTTTGTAAACTGATATAAATGTTGAGGTCTGGATCAAGAATTGAGATATTCTATGTGTTCCCAATAAAAATATGTTGGGTCTTTGGTGGCTTGCTTTCTGTAGGGGTTGAGTTAGATGGATTTCCAGTGACCCTTCTTGACTTATCATGATTACCTGCAACTGTGGTGTCTAGACTCCCACCATATGGACAAAGATATGACCTGAACATGAGCAGTGGTTTGGATGCTCAGGCCTTCAGTATCCCACAACATTTTGTATCTATTAGAATGGACAGGGATGCCCTGTTGGATAGAGGTGCTGGGCCCAGGTCAGGGCCTCACTGCCAGTGAGAAAGTGGTGCATTTGTTAACTTCTATTTCCCTTTCTCCTTCCATATGGAAAAAAAAAGACTTGAGTTTATCTCCTGGAAGAGTCAGTTAAGGAGAAATTATTTGACATTTTTAAAACCTTATGTTCCTTTGTAGGTGATTCTGTATTCGAAAACCTTCTGTCCTGTACCAATAAGCCCACAAAACAGTTGGAGCCAGACAAATACATATGCATCTGGAATTTTCATCTCATTTCCATTCCCTATAGAATTTTTCATCTAATTTCTAGATAGACACTGCTCAAACAGAGTATGCATGTGTATGCGCCTGCAGTGCTGCGGCACATTTGTATTCTCAGTATAGTCAGTATGATCTGATCATAAGGCCCTCCATCTGTGCTCAGAGCAGCAGCACACAACCCTGAAACCTCAGAGGGTTTTGTCTGGACTGAGGAAGAAAAGTAAAAATATTCTCTCTGTTGGAAGTGGCAGTCAGAGAGAAAGGTAATGGATGGGCCAGGTGACCAATATGCTTTTAGATAAATTATGTTGATTCTGTATGCTTAAGGACAGTAATTAATCCTCTCTGGGACTTGAATTTGTTCCCTTTTGGAAGACCTGGAGAAAACATCACGCTTGTCAGCAAACTGGAGTAAGTTACAGATTTGTTAGGATATGTTATTACATTCTTTACTTCTCCAGAACACATTGAGGGCCCTAAAGAAAGCAGAAACATGATGAAAACTAGATTCAAGATGCCATAATTTATCTCATGCTTGACACAGGCTGGGAGATGATGTGATAGAGAGCAGTCCTGCAGGGAAGAACTTAGGGGTGCTGGTGGATGAGAAGCTTGACACAAGCTGACAATGCATGTTCACAGCCCAGGCGGCCAACCGTATCCTGGGCTGCATCAAACGGAGTGTGGCCAGCAGGTCAAGGGAGGTGATTCTGACCCTCTACCCTACCCTCGTGAGACCCCACCTTGAGTACTGTGTCCAGTTCTGGAGTTCCCAACATAAGAAGGACATGGAACAGTTGGAATCAGGGCAGAGGAGGGACATGAGGATTATCAGAGGGCTGGAGCACCCCTCCTATGAAGACAGGCTGAGAGAGTTGGGGTTATTGAGCCTGGAGAAAAAAAGGCTCCAGGGAGATCTTATAATGGACTTTGAGTACTTTTAGAGGGCTGACAGGAAAGCTGGGGAGGGACTTACTGGAAAGGTGGGTAGTGATAGGACAAGGGGCATGGTTTTAAATTGGAAGGGCGTAGATTTAGATTAGCTATTAAAAAAAAAATCTTTCCTGTGAAGGTGGTGAGATACTGGAACAGGTTGCCCAGGGAGGTGGTGGAAGTCCCCTCCCTGGAGGTGTTCAAGGCCAGGTTGGATAAGGCCTTGATCAGCCCATGGCAGAGGGGTTGGAATTTGATGATCTTTAGGGTCCCTTGCAACCCAAACCATTCTATGATTCTATGACTGTAAGTACCTGGTTCCAGTCTGGCTCCTTTGTGAACTGGTAATGAGTGAAGGCATTCCTCTGAAAGGCTGAGGAATGGTAACAGACAACCTTCTTCTGTCTCCTCTTCAGGGAAGGTGGTGGGTGTGTATTGCATTTTGTGTGAATGGTCTCTGAAAGCTGCTGCAGACAAGCCTGCATAGAATAAAAAATATTGCCAGTATGTTTTGTACAGATTTGTAGTTGTACCTCAAACCAGAGAGAGGAAATATTTTTTGTGTTGATCCCTGTGAAAAACAACATCTTGCTTTTTATGCTTTAATAATTCCAACATTTTGATCACTGGAAGAATTAAAATACTTTGGCCAATTGCCTTTATTCTGTAGAGTCCGTTTTATTTAATAAATAAACAATTATCATGCTCCACTGACACTGGGCATAGCCAACCTCAGGTGCTGGTGGTGCAGGACAACTCATGCAGGTATGAGTCTAAGCAGCCAGTCTAATGCAGTGAACTGACTGCTTAGGCTTGGTGTGGATCCACACTGTATTTTTAGACCATGGTATCTCTACATTGTGGCTATATGTTATGTTTTCTCTTTTGCTGCTCTTTCTAGAAGGAGGAGAACAATTAAGTGTACACAGGAACTTGGCATATCACTTTTGATCAGAGGGTTTGAACAGAGGACACTACAAACCTGTTATTATTCTGTTAGTACCTGGTTAGGTTTGTTAACCTGTTGTGACACTATCTCATGACTAATTATTTATTTCCCAGTTGATAATTTTGAACAAACTAGTGAGTAAAACTCTGTCCTGTACCTTCTAATGAAGTTTCCTTATTACCTTCCTAATCTGCTGTTCTGATAAAACTGCCCAAGCTTACTTGCAACACAAATACATCCTATGTATTTAATGTACTTTAAAGTTAAGAGAGGAGCTCACCTCTGTTAAAATGTATTGTTTCTTAAAAATAAATTTTGTAAGATAACTGCGTTTTTCTGAGACTTCCTAAATACTAAATGCATTAAACTGAAGAGGCCTACAGGGCCTTTCCAGAGGCAGCACAGCACACTCCCTCCAGCACACCAGTCCCCTCAAACTGACTGTCCAGCTTCAGGTCCCCAGCTGTCACCAACTGAGAGGCTTACCAGATAAGAACAGGCTGAACAACATAAACCTTGCTCCAGTCGAAGCCTATCAAGTAATATAATTCAGGAACATTATTTACATTAGCAGTATACTCAAACAAAAACATCTACTTTGAATCTCTGAACTTAAAATTTATGTTTGGATTTAGAATTGTGTGGGTCATTGTTAGTCATAAACCATGAAGTTAACTCCTTTCTTTCACTCTGTGACTTGTGTCCAGCTCTGCTCCTGCAAATTTAGACCTATTACACTGGATTACTTTCTGAAGACAATTCTAAACTATGAGCTGTTATTTGTCAGTTAAAAATGGTTCCAAGATATTTTCTCTGAAAGCCTTTTATGCTTGTTTCCAAACATCTATGTATCGGCCTTAGGATTAGGCTAAAATTCTTGTAATCAGAAATTCCTTGTTTCTATGCAGCTGGTATTTTAATACTTGAAATCAGCGGTTATCCATCATGGGAGAAGGCATGTGAAGTTTATCCACTGGAATCTACAGAAAATGCTATGTAAAATAACGGTAATTTCTTCCCACCATTGAATCCAAAGACCTTTATAATAATAAATTTGGGTCAACAGCACAGATATGAACCGTTATTACCAGTTTCATAAATTTATAAAATCAAAATATTTTCAATAACATGTATCATGTTCATATTAGGTTATATCTTTAGGAGAATCCACCTGCATCTCAGCCTGAGCAATACAAAGTTAGGACTAATTATTATGAAAAGTTTACATTTGAGCATCCAATTAAAAAAAAAAAAAGTCAAGCAATGAATAATGTGGAATGGCTTTATTATGCATTACTCCCTAAAGATAAATATTGCTCAAGTTCTTTGCCAGCTCCTTTGGAAAGTTAAATTATTCCAAACAATAACAAATGCATACTGGTAACTTTCCATAGTATTTGTGCTGAATGACCACTTATTAAATATTTTTTTCCCAACAGTTTCTTTCCAAGAATGCTTAAAATATCTTTAACTATATGGGAAATACTGAGTTGACTGCAGGCTGACAGAATCTACTTCTCCAAGAGATGTATGACTATACTACTTCCAAGAAATTTGAGTTTAGTTAATGGGGTGACTTGCTGTATTTTTAAAGGGGTCAGTTCATTGACAAAGCAAGCATCTGAGTGTTTGGGAGCATCAGATAACAACTCTCTGTGCTATACTTGTAACTACAGAAGTAGGACAGACTGATTTGAAAAGCATTTATTTTTATTTCTATATTCAATAGATGGAAATACTTTCATTAATTCCAAGAATAAACATACAGCCAACTTCACTAGTGTAATACCAATGCTGACAGTGAACACAAGATTATAACAAGTAAATATACAGATGGAAAATGTAGGAGAGGGAAACATATGCAGTTTCTGAATGAAAAGATATGCAGAATGCTAAGGAGGAGTATATCTTTTTAAGCTTCAAAATGATCTGGATACATGTGTTTATAGTCTGGTGTCTGGCATGTGTTATATAGCTAACTTTGAAGAAACCCTACCAGCCCTGCATTAAGCCAAGCTCCTCCCTACTAATAAGACATGCAGTTCATAAAAAGGCAGCCTACTTGCTGCCAGTTCAAGTGCTCTGAGAAATGTCCTCCAAAATGTCAACAGTTCAGATTGCTGCCATTATGCTAGTGCCACCTGCGCAGGAGAAATCTTTCCCCATTTGTCTGGGCATGCCTGTGGCATGCTGCCAACTACCATCACGGTCAAGTGATCAGGATTATCCCAGAACTTGATTTCTCACCTTCCTGCTGTGAATTTTGCCTTTGATTTTTATGTGTAGGTAAGAATAGTTATAAAGAGTAATATTAACTCTAACTTAAGGCTTTACCTTGGCTGTAAATGTTATCTTTGCTGCACAGTTCAATTAACTTAAAATGATGCTACATCAAAACGGATATTCTCCCACTCCTCTCCCACCATACTGCTTTTATGAACTCAGAATGAAATCCTGAGTTAGAAAGAGAATATATTATTTCTTTGCACTTTGCTGGTGGCAGTAACTTGCTACTTAATTCCTTGTGTCAGAATCCAGATTCAAAATTAAGCTGTCTCTCACACCTCTGAGTGTGATCACCTATAGTGAGAATTGTCTTGTACATTGATGAATACATTCCCTCAAGACTTGATTTCAAATTGCTGTATACTCTTCTAATGCACAAAAAGCAAGTTCTGTGATAGGATTTTCATCAGCAAATTAAGGTCTAAGGGAAGTTAACAGTGTTTACAATGCTTCATGTTTTCTTGAGAACTTTAGCTGTTTGGGGAAGGATGGGTCAAGGGGTTATATTTTTCTGCATTTCTCCCTCTTTAACTACTAGATACAGTGTATAATTTATGTTCATCTCAATATAGACCTAGACCTTTGCTATAACCAACCTCTTGGGAGAGGTTTGGGACAGCCCAAAGAGTTATTTTTACCAACCCCTCCACTCTTCAAGATTCTGTTTTTAAAAGTGCTGGAGATAAAGGTTTTCAATGCACTCATCCCAAAACTGATATTGTATGCAGTGTACCTTCCAAGTTTGGTATGAACATGACATAACATGATTGAAGAAGAGACACTGGAGAATTAAGGTCTTGACATTTCTAATCTCCCCTTAAAAACCATAATAAAACAGCTAATAGAAGACTAACATGTTCTGTGATAGGTATTTAAGAACTCTTCTGAGATAAAGCACTTTTCCCAAGCTCAGGACAATTCACTAGGCAAAACTACTATGTGAGGTCTGAAAATAATCTTTGGCATATTAATATATATTCATCTACCACACTCCACAGTGCTGATCTGGGATCTGCTCCTAAGCACATGGATATGGATAGGAATCGTAGTGCTAACTTCCCTGGGATCCAGATTAGGTGTGTAAGCCTTAGACTGGTTTTCAGAAGAGTACTCAAATCAGATTCTGTCACATCCTTCCTTATTTGTCTGAAATTGAAGGATAGCTCTCTCAAAGTGTTATCCAAGATAAACTTTCCTTCTCCCTTAATCCATCATAACAACATGGCCATTCATACTCTGTTCTGTCAGTCATTGATATACCACTTTTCATGTTCTGTTTTATAAAACAATTTATATAATTAAACTAAATAATACCTTTAGACTTGAATACACAATCTGAGCACAGGTCTGAACTGGAAATTTTGTTCCAGTATCACTTCATAAGCAGTTAATTTGCAGTGTCCTCGTATACCACTCAGTAAGTTACTTGTTCTACTGGCATGCCTGCCAAAGAGTTGGGGCACTAAAGGTTTTGCTGCTCTTTCACTTCTGAGGGGGTCCCCAAAGCCTTTCATTTGCATCCATCCCTGATTACCAACCAGGACAGTGTCTCCAGACAGGTAGGTCTCCTATAAGTTCATCTCCTCTGTGTTCCCATGACAGACAACTGCTTAAAATAACTCTACAGCTTTTTTAAATGGAAATATTTTTTTTTCTCCAGATGATTACTGTCAAGAAGAGGAGCACAAAACAGCAAAAGGCCTGTACATTGGTGCCTTAGCTTAACATTATTATTTATTTGCAGGTTTGGGGTTTGGGATAAATTTCTCTTCTTTCAGACTTCTACCTCCAATACAGAGGAGATGGGCAATCCCCACACAACTGTCAGGGTGCCTCTCTGCCAGAAATGCATTAGCGTGAGTTTGCCTGTTCTTCCATTCTTCTCAGCTAATTTCCTTTTACATTATAGCATGCCTTTCTATTGTAACTTTGGCCTTAGAAGAAATAAAAATCTTACATGCTTCTGACAGCCAGGTGACGGGATGTCCATTGTAATAGGATATGGAAGTTCAATAAAGCCAATGTTTAAAGTGTGCCAGGGTACAGCTGAACACATAACTTCTATTTCACAGTTATTGCTTATTATGCTTATACTGCTGCAAGTTAACTGAACCCTTCTACACGGCCATACTTGGAGCATTTGTACAATCTACATGTGAAATCAGCCTCTGTGCTGACATCCCCTCCAAGTAATACCTTCTGATGATCTGAGCCATGCCTCTCTTGGGTGAGGAGAGGTCATAATCAGTCATTCAGTTCTTGCATTTTCCCCCTCCTCAGTTGTTTCCTGAGTTTGTATATCACTGATGTCGTTCTTTGGAAAAGTTTTATATGTATTTTGGATAGCTTTAATTATAATTTCTCTATCCTAATTGTGACTGTGCTACCTCCTTTGTTGCCTTATAGGCTTGAAGACAGGCCAGGGTTTCTGCAGTGCTGTGTGACTTCGTCCTGCCTCTGACATGCCTTGGCCCGAGGATACACTGCACACGCCCTTTGCCTAGCTTGAGAGGTCTTCACAGCAAGGGTGGCTCATGGCAGCCTTCCATATGTCTTGCACTAACATATCCTTCTCATAAGAGCTGGGATTTTAGGGCTTCTTTAATTGTTCTCATTCTTCTGCCATGGGTGAGAAAGCTGGGCTGGTGAAAAGGCTGTCATTTCCTGTGCTGCATTACTGATGCTTGCTGTTAAGGCAATGCTCAGCTGGTGTCATCAGATATGTGTAAGGGAGCTGCAATTGTACTGTGTCATCTTCTGAGGCACCAAAAACTTAAAGCTCAACTCACCAAAACCAACAAATTCTGCCACAGGGACTTTCCAGGTGAAATGAGTAGAAGGGATCAGTTAGCTTGCTTAGGACAGCAGCAGATAGTGAAGTATGAAATTGACGTTGAAAGCTAAAAAGACAGTTCTGTTGACTAGTCATCCAATGTCACAAAGCACATACTTATATAAAGTCCCATTTTACAAAATCTAAACAGACAATTCAAAAATATTGTGCACTTAATCAATACTAATGACATCCTCTTTAATCTAGTTGTAACTGTCTGTCTCTCTGCTTCCCGGGATAAAAATTTTCTCCTGAGGCCTTAATGACTGAACAAAAGCAATTTCTGGAGCTTATCACATTCTTCCGAAATACTGACTTATTTGTCTGTTGCCAAAGGCAAGAGAGTGGTTGGAAATGGCCTTTGCCTGGTCCCAGGGGCTGGGTGCAAAGCACTGCTGTTAAAAACTTGTTCTGAAATAGACAAAGATATGTACTGCATTGCTCAATAGATGCTTAAAAACAATGGGAAAAAAGTGATCATGAGCAGTTTTCGACTGAATACTATATGAAAGACTTGAAGTAGACCATAAGGAATTAGTTTTGAAAAATCACCTTCCTTTAATACAAAGCTTTCCAAATCAATTCGTGTTGTTTCCTATTCATAAGGAATTTGGCAAGCATGTACCAATCCAACTGGTATTTTTTATAAAGCCAAGCAAAACAACCAATACATTTTGATCATCTAGTCTTTGGTTAAGCAAAAACTATGGAAAACCAGTCTTAAATATTCCTATTCTTTTCCTTCTCCGCCACTCTCGGAAAGCTTCATGGGTTTAAACTCACATTTCAGCAAAACTGAAGTGCCATAGCCCTGATCTGTGATTTTTATAGCCAACACACTCAGCATCAGTAGCACCTCTCAGCATGTCCAGAACTGCCCTGCATTTTGATACAACTGAGGTAGCTGGCACCACCATCATGCCTAATCCCAGCCACATCCCAAACTTGGCCTTCTTCCTGAAGAGAACTCCATGGGCTCAAACTCAGGCAACTTTCCCAGGCAGCAGCTGAGATGGACCTATCACACACCACACAAAATACATTGAGGGCAGTCATTTTTTTTTTTTTTTGTACTTGCAAAAGAAGTGCTTTTGATGTCCCCTTCTTTTTTTATCCTCATTCAGATAATAATCTAGTAATTTAAAGATTCATGTAGAAAAGTGTGGAGAGCCCTAGATTCAACATCTACTCAGGCTGTTGTTGTTAAAATTCATGTATCCAAGTATGACAGTACCATTTGTTAGAGATCCTTTCTGCAGAAAACAAATGCAAGCACCAGCACTTCCAATGCCATCAGGGTATCTGCTACAGTTCCCAGGGAGCATGAACCAAAACACTTTTGTAGTAATCACCCATTTGGATGGACAACTTTATGTCTTAAGGATCCAGATAAGAAGCCTTAAAATAGACCTTTTCCATTGCTGATTGCTCTCATTGCTCACAGAATGAATCCCAATAAATGGCACTAAAGAAAAATCAATTTTAAGTGTGTAGAATGCTACCTGATACCTCTATTATTCTTCCTCTGCTTTTACTGAATTCTGGTCTTGTTTGCCTTAGTGAGGCAGCCATAGTTGTATGGGAAAATGCTTCATCAGTGCTCTGTTATTTTGGAAACTGCAAACTTTGAGTCAAAAATATTTCCACTGAAAACCAAGAATTTCTTTTTGGGAAGTCTGCCAAGCTGCCCATTGCCCAAGTAAGCTGTTTGTCCCATGCCACAGTACTTGTGTATCCCTTGGGAGGGAATGAGGTTTACAAGTTAGCACAAGGAGGCAACACGAAAGGGCAACAAATGCATCTTCTTGCTCTGTAGTGTGACAGAACTGCACAGAGAGATGGAGTGTCTCACCATTAAACTCTGGAAATAGACTTCATCAGCCTCTACCCTTTCAATTCCAGCTAGTGCTGTACAATGCTCGCTGCACAGACCACCAAAAATCATGAAGTCTTTAAACTTCAGGCTTTTTTTCTCTAAAGCTAAACCCCAAACCTAAAGGGTAAGACTTTGATATAATGCCTGCAGTTTGTAGCTATCTCCTCTTTCAGGTCAGAGCCACTTCTCACTTTTTGGACATGGTCCAGGGAAGGGAATTAAGCCGTGTAAGGAGGCTTGCCCTAGTTTATTGTCAGCATGTCACTGAGGTCAGAGGGAAAGAATTTTGTGTCTTAGGCTGGAGGAAGTCTCAAAACATCAGTGAAAAATGCCATAGTCAATTTGAGTATTTTTTCGTACTGTAAAACGCACCTTTATAGTTTAGAGAAGTTATTGCTTGAACTTACAGCTCTGTCAGCAAGTGAAGAGCTAAACAAAAGTCATGAAAGATCTGGTAGCATAGCAGTACTGCTAAAATTTTGACATAGATTTCCCAAACAGCTTGACCCTTTAATCTTGGAATACAATTGAGGTTTTGCGATTTATTTTGACAGACCTAGAATCTGGCCTTCAGATACATAGTACTTGTCCTACTTGTTCCAGAGAGACTATATATCATTTTGATCAACACTCAAAGTCAAAGTTCCAGAGCCAAGAAAATGACATTTACTGAGCCATAGCCTATCAAATATTTATGAATCATACCACATTAAATAAAAATAGAAAAAGAAACTGTGAGAGAAAATAATGTTTAGATTTATTTCCCTCTGTTTATTTCTCATCTGAAGTGAGCTCTTCTGAAGATCTGCTTAAATATGATCCATGTTTTTTTCCACACAAAACAAGCTCATTTCAAAATAGTTCTAAGACATTGCAGTGAGCAGCATATGTGATGTGCAAGGCAAAACTGATGACTAACACTGTAGGCATTATTTATTAACCTTAATTCATACTATCTCATATCCTCCTGTCAACTCACTCCTCCTCCTCCTTTTTTATTATAGATGAATGAAAACTGATGCTTTTGCATTCTTTGTAGGCCATTAAAATATGTTAATTATTTACGGTAAGGCATCACAACGAATAAAGAGACACGTCCCTGAAATTTTCATCTTCCTGTAGCAGCAGTTTCTTGGCTTAGGTATTGTTTAAAGCAAAAGGCATTGAATGATCCTGAACAAAACACCCCCACATTTTTCTTCAGAATTTTACAGGGCCAAATTTAAGGGAACCAGAGTGTTAACACTGTTACTTGGGCCAGTTTTCTGAAACAGTATTACACTCGTGTATTCTAGGGTCAAATGTGCTTTCATAACCATTTTTATTACAAGAAAAAGGTACTGGAAGTGGGAGAGGACTATCTATCTGTTGATACTGGTTCAGAGCGCAACACTGATTTAAAGGTGAACTTTGTGAATTCACAAAAATTACTGTGAATACCTTTAGCTACAATAACAAAACTTCTTTGATTCAAATACATGCTGCAACCTTGAACCTTCAGGCTTTTTTTCTCTAAAGCTAAACCCCAAACCTAAAGGCTAAGACTCAATCAGCCAGCATATGCAGCCCCGTGGCTGCTGAGGGCACCTGCCTGCTCCAGGCTAGGTCAGGAGCTCTGATTGTGTGGGATCATGAGCCAGGAATCTGCTACCAGGGCTGTACCTTTCTTCTATAACCCAGAAAGGGCTCATTTTTAAAAAATTAAAAAATAAAAATAATAATGGTATCTTTAATATTTTGTAACAGAGCAAATCCTTAAAACACTTTTGCACTGGAGAAGATACAGCTTCATCTCTGGTCTTGGTCTGTGGGAATGAAACCCATCACCCACATCCTGAGCAGGGCTGTTGGACACTGGTCAGGAAGGAGTATTTGTTAACTCTCACTTCCCTTGAGGACGTGTAATAGTGAGCAAAGGGTTGTTGGTTCAAAATATCAGAGAAGGGGGAGAGTGTGAGACTGGCTGTGACCTGGCAGCTCCATCTTGAGTGGTCAGCATGAGCAGGTAGGGAAATGCAGACTGTCCTAGGACTGCAGCTGTGGTTTAGCATTTCCATGGATATTGTTTATCCTTTCAGTAACATTTCAGTGCAAAGAAGTGGCCATAGCTTCACCTTCAAAGACAAGCATCTCTTGCTGTGAGGACAACTGAATTCTGGACTGAGTGAAGTTTTTCAAGAAGCCTCCATGATTACACAGGTTGGATACAGGTATTGCTGTGCAGATGCAGCCTATGTTCCACATATAGAAGCACATTGGGTGTATAAGAACCACAATATCAATTCCTTAAGGTTTAGGCTTCTTGTAAATCACAACTACTGCGTTATCAGCTTTTAATATCCTTGGAACAATCCACATTCTTTTGTGACCACCAAAGTAGGCAGAAAAGCTTTTTTCTGCCGTTGCTGATACTTACAGTCAGCCTGAAGGACTGTGTTTTTCGCTTTGGAGTGGATGAACTACAAGAAAACAAAAGTAATTATTTGGATCTGAAAGTTATGAATCAAGTCTTTGATGCAGAATGACTGGTTCTTGTCAGAGTTGGACCGTGCCGTGATTTTCTTTACATTTGCATAATATAAGTTATGTTTACATCATGCAAGAAAAATGGATGGGGTTATACCATATCCCCTTCAAATTACATGGCAAGTGGTGAAAGGCATGATAGATGCAGCAATTAAAAACAGATCCCTGTATCTTTAGCAGAGAAACCAAGGATTGAATCCTCCAGCTTTACAAACATAATTATGTGCAGATGTAACAAAAACAGCTTATTAGCATTTAAAAACAATATTGTGGAAATCTCTGAATTGAAGAGGATAGCAATTAAGAGAGGTTACTTTGGGATAAAGGATATTCCTGGTTTTGCATTTAATCTATGGAAAGAACACCTACTTTGTGCATATCATCAGGCACTCTACAGCTGCAAATTTAAAGACATGGCCATATTATTCTGATAGTGATAAATCCAAGAAAAAAAGAGAGATGGGATGTTGATTTTGAAAGAATTGTCTTCATGCTTCGAAGTGACTGCATTTCAGGAAAAACTTGTCCACTCCATGGTGTCCTAAGGAGCAAAGTTCCCATGCTCTGAAGCATCCTGACTGGAGGTGAGGACATTAGGACACCCCCTTGCACTGTGTCCAAACAGTGGCTCCAGCCACAGCCCGCATCTGACACTGACCAGCACATACTAGTCTTTCCCTGGCCTGAGTTAGCTTCATTCGGCTGAAAAGGGAGAAGGTAGAGCTCAACTTCGGCTAAGAGCTTTCAAAAAGTTCAGTCTAATCTTTTAAGTGAGTCTGAACCAAATCTGGTTTGAGTTTTAATGAATGCAAATATCAGAGTGAATATGAATAATTTCCAAAATTAGGTAAATGTCACTTTGCTAATTTTGTAGTTGTAGAAAGAGCTGGGCATAGATA
Source organism: Porphyrio hochstetteri (assembly GCA_020800305.1). Taxonomy (NCBI): domain Eukaryota; kingdom Metazoa; phylum Chordata; class Aves; order Gruiformes; family Rallidae; genus Porphyrio; species Porphyrio hochstetteri. The sequence continues at coordinate 76,475,161 of CM036938.1, read as the reverse complement.
TGTTTAAAAACTCTTGAGGAAGCTGCTGTGACAGTATTTCTGGGCCAGTAAAATACAGGAAATATCAAAAATCTTTGGGGAATAGGAGCTAATGATATTAGCACATTATTTTTATCTATTTGTAGAATTCAGAGAATTTGGGAAAAACTTTGTTGAGCTTACTGAGGAAAACTGAATCCTGAAACCTAGATCTAGAAATCCCACTGCATATTCTCATGAGCTGAACTGCCAGGGCTCTCTGGCAGGAGAGAGTTATATGTCTGGGAATAGAATGTGATAGTTTCCAACTTCCTTTACACACAGAAAAAAAAATCTTTCATTTCATTAAATGATTAGAAAATGTGTCTTAGTCTACAAGACTTTTCCTTTGCAATGCCATCCTTATAGCAAACTTGGAGTAAACTTTACTATTTCAGTCTTTTAAATAGCTGTTCATTACACAGCCCTCTCTTAAACAAGGTACCCCTTTGGAAAATGATTGCCTAGAGACTGGAGCAAACACAGATACCATTATATCACAAAGTTAATTCTTAGCTCAATAAACTGAATTTTAAAACAATAAGTGCTTGTGAATACTGTTATTATTAGTACCTACAGATATACTACTTCAAACTTCTGGAAGTTCAGCTGTTCAGTCCTTTAACTTGTTCCTTTGTTCGTTCAGAGAAGGGCAACCAGGCTGGTGAAGGGGCTGGAGGGCAAATCCTATGAGGAGTGGCTGAGGGAGCTGGGGCTGTTTAGCCTGGAGAAGAGGAGGTTGAGGGGAGACCTTATCACCGCCTACAATTACCTGAAGGCAGGTTGTAGAGAGGTAGATGATGGTCTCTTCAGCCAGGTGACAGGTGATAGGACAAGGGGGAATGGCATGAAGCTGCACCAGGGCAGGTTTAGATTGGATGTTAGGAAAAAATTTTTTACTGAAAGAGTTGTGAGGGCCTGGAACAGGCTGCCCAGGGAGGGGGTTGAGTCACCTTCCCTGGATGTGTTCAAAAAAAGGGTAGATGAAGTACTTAGGGATATGGTTTAGTTTAGGATGCGAATGGTTGGACTTGATGATCTTAAAGGTCTTTTCCAACCTTGTGATTCTGTGATTCTGTGATTCTGTGAATATTAGTTACCATCTAACAGAAAATAATTAAGTATTTCTTTGATGATTTCTTTTGGTTTGGGCTTGTTATTTTTTACCAGGAAGTCTTTCCTAAATTCTTTGCCAAAGTGACAGAGTACATCTGGTCCTGTGGTCACTGAATGTCTTCATTTGCATTACATCACATGACTATATGGATCCTAAGAAAAAAGGGACATTTTTTTCTGTTTGACTGCCATTTGTCTTTTCAGATCTCTGGGTCAAAACCCACAAAGCTTTAAACCCACATTTTACAGACTGACTTGTGGCTCTCATCACACAGCTGTGTCAAGTGGAGCTTCACCTACAGAGACTTGCAGTCACCTATAAAGCTACAGAGCCTGGAGAGCCATAAAAACCCCGGTTCAGAAAAACATCCAGAAACAAAGTGAACGTGGGCCAATTGGCAAATAGAGCACACAGGCACTCAGAGCAAAGAAATGCAGTGTTCCCAAACATGTTTTAGCTTAGATAATTTGCCTCTCCTGCTCCCTTGACTGTCTAAAGTTTCTTTGTGATCTGTGAGATGTTGGTGGGACTGCTTGTGCCAGTAAGAGCTCACCACAGGACGGAAGTGTTGCAAAACCTGTCCCCCTCCTAGGGAAAGTAGAGAGAAGGGTGTTTGAGTCTGTGTGTGGGGAGCAGAGGGCAAAGGGGAGTCAGTGCTGGAAAAATATCTGGAATTTAGTTTTCCTCTTTTACAATTTCTCCCTTCCCACGTACAGTTACTATTCAGTGTCTCTAATTTATTTATTTTTAGATTAATTTTCCCATTATTTTTTCTTGAAAGATAAAAAGACCATGTGCCAAATGTCGAGTGAAGGCAATTCAGTATGAAGCCACTGAATGCCTTAGACTAGCTAAAGATCTCTGTCTGTCCTAAGTGCAAGTTGCCCTCACCTCTACAGTAAAGCAAGTTTCTGTAGCTGATGGTGTTTCCAGCCCGGCATGAAGATCCGAGTGCTGTTGCAGCAGTGGGGTCTGAAGGGCAGAGGGCATATTTCACAAGCAAGGACACATTTGCACAAGCTGCTCTTGCTGGTGGTGCTCTCAAATGACTTCACCAGGCAGGCATCCCTCTTGAAAGTTGTGGTGATTGTTATCCTGAAACTTGTGGTGCAGAAGTAAAATTCAGCTGCTGTACCTCAAAGTTAACAATTTAATTACAGGATTTCAAGGTATTCTTAAGTATAAAAGAAGGGATTTTACAATTCCTGGAAAAGAAATGGATTTATAATTTTATGATTAATAAAGGGGTTTTCCATTGGAATAATCTAGAACAAGGGAAGGGTATAAATAATAAAGAAGAGCTTCCAGGAAGTAGGTAATACATTGAAAATCATACATATTTCATATTTATCTTTCTAGAAGGTTGACAAGAAAGGCTTCTTCTGTGCAAATTTTCTCAGGCTACTCCTTGACCTCAGCAAACCTTTCAGCGAGATAACTACATTTTCTTAATTTCTATCCTTACCAACACTCCTACAAAGTTCTCACTGGTCTTGTCAGGAAAATGGTGCTATAGGCCTGTTGCAAACAAACAAAACACACACGCTCTGAGCAATATCCAAGTCTTTGTGTATATGATGTACTTGCAGCCTGTTGCTTTTACCTAGTTTTCAGTTGCCTAAGAGCTGGCATAAGAAACTAATTTAAGACTAGTGTGAACAAGGGGCAGCTATTTACTTTCTCTTAACTTACTCCCTTCTTTCAGTGGCATTGATCCTATTTTTTGCTGCTGTGAGATCATATATAGTTATCTCTTCATGATTTCCATGTATAGAGAGGGGTTAAGTATCTTTGTTCAGGAACAGTCCATGAAACATACTTAACTCAATAGTGTTTATTTCTCTGAGCGTCCACTTAGATTACCAATGCTTTCATAGTAGCTGACAATGGAAGTGAGAAATCCCGTTCCTGGCAGACAATATTGTTTTTTTCATTGCTTCACTACTTTTTGGGTAGCTGGATTGTGTCTTTTAAAAATACATTTTTCCATTAAATTTGTGACCATCTGCCAAGATGATTTCTATCTACAGGATGGGCTGCAGTAGAGCAAGTCAAGAAATGCAAATAGAGTAATTTTTTATTCATAATTTATTAAGTTTTCCTAGAACCTAGTTTTTACTATTACTTTTTTCCTATCAGTATTTACTAATAGTTTTTACTATAAAAGTTAGTTTATTGAAAAAAAATCAAAATGTAAAGATCCAGAACTGAATCTTCCACTGGAAATACTCTAATGAATGCACACATAGTGGCAAAATTCAGACCTGATTCCTTCACAGATCACTGATATTTCAGCAGACCCATTTTGAATTTTAAATGAACTTGAATATGGAAAGGTAAATTTGGTTTTATAAATTATCAGCATTTCCCACCTTTTTTAAATCTCAAAAATAGCAAAAAATATTGCATTTTATTTGAGATGTGAAGGGAAACAAGAAAAGCTTCTATACATACATCAGTGTTAAAATGAAGACTAGGAAAATTTGGATCCTCTCTGGAAGGAAAATAGAAGACCTTGTTTTCTGAGTATAGAGAATGCTGAGGTACCCATCCTACTCAATCTTTATCAGCAGGAGTTCAAACCAAACCCCCAAGTCCCTGCCAAGAGGCAAAGGCAGGGCCTGGGAAAATGAAGAACAGCCTACTGTAGGAGATCAGGTTCAAGACGATTTAAGGAACCTGAAGGTGCACAGGTCCTTGGGTCCAGATAGGATACATCTGTGAGTCCTGAGGGAACTGGCAGATGAAATGGTTAAGCCACTATCAATCATATTTGGCACTCTGGTGAAGTTCCCTCTGACTAGAAAAGGGGAAACATAACCCCCATTTTTAGAAAGGGAAAAAAGGACAAGCTGGGGAACCCTCAGGGCATATGGGGTAGCTGGAAATCAACACCAGTGACTACTTGTATCCCTCTATTTAAAACCAAAATATTTTCTGAGTTAAGTTAAGCACTTCTACTATTCAACACGCCCCTGCAGAGGATCACTAGATTTCCACAGTATTCCTTTCTGGATCTCAGGAGCCATTTTTTTTGCAGCACAACAAGCACCAGCAGGTGTATAGAAAATACTCTGGCCAAGGAAAACTTGCAAACTGCTGTAAAACATTCTTCTCAGGCGCAGGACAGCAGGCTTGACCCCTCTGGGTCCACTAACAGGATGGATACCCCCAAGCAGTCTTCTTTTATAGAAAAGATGGGTGCAGGTGCTTCATCTAGTGCTTTCAAAGAACAACTGTAGGTGTGCCTTCAGAAGAAAATGCTGTCTTCTGTATCCCACAGGGGGTGAAGTTCTTGGACTCTACAACCAGTTTAGATACCAGAGGCTGGTGCTTAACACCAGGAAGATGGGATGATCTGGCACAGCCCCATCCTCTGCCTTTCTTGGTGGCCAGCTCTGGGCAGCTCCCTGATCAATACAAAGATCTTTGCAGTGCCATCCTGAGGCAACTCGTTCTTGATGCAACTACCAGGTGTTGAATTTGGAATCCTAGACTGTATACCAAGACCTCTCGACTGAAACCAGAGGTACTTGGGTTCTGATTTGGATTTGGCATCTGGTTTCCAGATTGATCTTAAGTCTGGATGATTCACGTTATGTATTTTAGATCTAGATTGTCTATATCAGTTAAACATTGGGTTTGCAGACAACCACTGAAAAAAATGTAGTGGGGGAATTAACAGGTATGCATTGATTGTCTGTGTAATTAAAGCTTACTGTGACATTTTGCTGCAAATGAATTAAATTCCTTGTTACCTTCTGATTAGCTTTGAGTTGACTCTTCCACAATAATTCATTAGCCAGGCACTTTGACATTATAACAAGACATGTAGGATTTTTACATCCTCCAGCTTGTGCAAATAATTGCTATTAAGAAGCAAACCTTGAACTGAAGCATAAAATTATGAGAAAAAAAGAAGCTACTGACTAGTACTGTTTCTGACAACAGTGTAATCTAACTGGCAACATCATCTTGTCTTTTCTCATATGCCTTTTAAAAGAGCTACCTGGGAAGTGAAGCCAGTAACATAACTGGAACAGAACCAGAAGTGTTACTGACTGTAGCAGAAAGTTCATCCCCTGGTCAAACTCGATATTGCTTTATTTATTTGTACACACTAGAAAAAAACAGTATTTGCTGAATCATGTCACTCCAAATATTCCAGTGACGGGCATCATGAAAACAAGATCTAAGCCAGCTGTTAGATAGCTACACACAGAAACCTAAAGTGATATGTATCTCATAGCACATATCTAGAAAACTCATCATAGCCAAGAGCTTTTTTTAGCCAAGGAACAAACAATATACTTGGGCCCCATGTTTCCATGCTTCAGCAGTGTAAGCTGTAGCCAATTCCCATACACATTATACCCCCATCTTTTCACCTCCCTTGCCATGCTTCCCTTTGTCCCTCATATTTTTTGAATATGGGTATCAATGACAGCACCTGAGAACTATGGAAGGTGGGAAGAAACTCAAGGAGTATCAGCCAGTCTTCAAGGGGACAGTGTGAGAGCTATCTGCCTTGTGCACCATGTCAGGTTCCAAGCAACACAGGGGCAGATATTCTCAAGGTCACCAGATCCTGCTTCTATCACCTAGGTGAAGGCAGAGATCCCCCAGTACCTCCTTTCCCTAGCAAGGTTTTCAGGATCTTGATATCATCAGTCCTGCTCTGTCGTCTGTTTTCAAAGAATAGGTTGCTTCTCCCCTTCCTGTGTGTCCTCCTGAAGCACTCACAGGAGTGTCTGCAAGCAGCATGCCCCCAGGTGGCACTAGGCTTAGGAGGACAAGACAGAACAGAGGCTGAGACAGCCATCCCTCTGTCTTTCAGAGTGAAACTGCAGGATATCTGTTCTGCGGGTGTCAGGGAGGAATTTACTCCTCTGATCTGCCTTGTACCCACCACTGCCCCCTAAGCATATCTTACAGGCAGCACTGGGCTTCAAACTTCCCAAACAGAAAGATAGAATCAGAGTCACAGAGTATCTCAAGTTGGAAGGGACCCACCAGGGTCATTGAGTCCCACGCCTTGTTCCTTGCAGGACCACCTAAAACTAAACTATGTGATTAACAACCTCATCCAGACGCTTCTTGATTGCTGACAGGCTCAGTGCTGTGACTACATCTCTGGGAGTCTGTTCCAGAGACCGATGATCCTCTCAGTGAAGACTCTTTTCCTAATGTCCATCCTGAACTTCCCCTGGTACAAGTATCATCCCATTTCCTAGTGTCCTGTTGATGAACATCAGAAAGAGGAGATCAGCTCTTTCCCTGTGCCCCCTGCCATGACGGAGGTGCAGACTGCCATGAGGGCACCCTCAGACTTCTGCTCACCCAACATCCTGCCCTTGAAGCCTTTCATCACTTTGGTCATCCCCCTCTGGACACACTGGAATAGTTTGAAGACCTTACAATGAGGTGCCCAAAACTACATGTACTGCTCCAGTTGGAGCTGCACCAGTGCAGTGTAGAGTTGGACAGTCACCTCTGTCAATGTCTCTCTGTGCTAAGCTTAATGCATCCCAGGGCATGGTTGGACATGTTGGCTGTCAGGGCACACTGGTGAATGGAATTCCAGTTGCCACAAGCCCAAACCTCCAGATCTCTTTTTGTGAGGCTACTCTCCAGTATCCTGTCCCCCAATTTGTATGTATTAACAAGATTTCCCCAAGCCAGGTGGAGAATTCTGAACTTGCTTTTTTAAATCCTATAAGGTTATTGATTGCCCAGCTCTCCAGTCTATCCAGTCTCTGTAAGGTCTCTCTACCCTTGAGGAAGTCCACAGCTCCTCCTAGTTTAGTATCATCATAAAACTTAATGTACATTCAATTCCTGTATCCAGATCATTTATCCAAACATTAAAGAGCACTGGCCCTAAAATTGAGCCCAGGGAACCCACCCAGTCATTGGCCACCAGCCTGATGTAACCCCATTTATCGCAATTCTTTGAACCCAACCCATCAGAGAATTGCTCAGGTATTTTGGTCCTGTCTAGTTGTGGACTGGATATTTTGTCCGGAAGGATACTCTGACAGACAGTATTAAAAGATTTGGTAAAACCCTTAACATCACAAATACTGGATTCCCTTGGTCAACTAGATGGGTCACCTTGTCATAAAAGGAAATTAGGTTGGCTAAGCAGGGCTAGCCACTCAAGATTTCATGCTGCCTATGACCAATGACTGTGTAGTCTCTCAAGTGTTTTTCAGAAAAACCTTCTCCATAATTTTACCAAGCACTGAAGTGAGACGGACAGGCCAGTAAATACCAGGGTCTTCCTTCTTACCCTTCTTGCAAACTGGGACAAAATTTGCCAGCTTCCAGTTGACTTGGACCTCTCCAGACTCTGCAAACCCCTGAAAAGTAATGGAGGGTGGTCCTGCAGTGACATTGGCCAGTTCTTTTACTACCCTGGGATGAATACCATTGGGTCTCATAGACTTGAGTGCATCCAGCTGGAGAAAATAATCTTGTCTCACTCAGGAGCAATGAAAAATTGACTGAAGGTCTTGAATGTCCTACTCATAAGGTTGCAACTCTTCACTCAGGTTGTGTCATCATTGACAGGGAGCAGCTCTCTCCAATGTATTCCCACTCCTGACTTTAACAACTGTGACCATTCTGCCTGAGCCACTATCTCACACTCATGGCAATTAGAGTGGTACGAGAGGCTGGAGATCTGACACAGCCAGCCAGCCATTGAGGAAGCAGATAGGAAGAGAGGAGGGTTGGGGGAAAGTTGGATGTGTCTCTGCTGGCTCTCCATCACCACCAAAGGAGATCACTGGTTGTGCAAGGCGTGGGCCTCTAAATGTGCAAGCAATAAATTAAAAGCTAAAGGTTAATTAAACTCCTTATAAATAAATGAAGCAAAGACCTTTTACGCTGCTGTTCCCTTATTCCTAGTTCTGGCAATTTAACAGAAAACTGAAAGCCCAAAGTTTCATTTGGGAAGGATTAAGGAAAAGGCAAATTTCTTCATTCTTGGTTCTCTTAATTTTTTTCTGCAACACAGTTTTCTTGCTTTATTAATTGACACATGTTAAGTTCAGAATGTGTCTTTGGGTCTCCCTGAACATATTTCTTCCTAACTGGCAGAAAATTTTGCTAGTAACATCCTGAACATTTATGAACACAGATTATAAAGTCCCCACAGGTAACTGGGATACTTAACTGCGTCTTCAGGGCATTTTCTCTGTTGCTAATATTTAGCTTTCTGTGTATTTCAATTTTACTGGATGTGTATAATAAAAATTCCTGTGTGGCACTTCTTTCACTTTGCTTACACAGAACAGGTTTTTCTCCATTGTTGGGACCTCTGGGACGAAATAGCTAATTCTTTTCCTCCATGTCCAATAATCATGATTTATACAGTGCCAGGCGTAATAGGTGAAGTGTGCCAAAAAACACGCATCCCTGATTTTATGATACTTTCTCCAAAATCAAGTTCACTGTGAATTACAGTATAGAGTGTGGCCTTCATCACAGACATGTAGGCAGCTAGTCCTACATCCCATCAGCCTGCTCTGACAATGAGAGATGTTCAAAATGCATCACCAGGATTGCTTTTGTGTTGTTGATGGCAGGTCAGATACACACACAGACAAAACTATTGTCATATAACTCTGAAAATATTCACTGCTATTTCTGCATTACCAGGGCTGAGAACAGGCCTACCTCACTTTTGCTGATCCCAGTTCACTTTAATTTTTCTGAAAAAATATCCATATGAGGCAAACCTGGAACAAAAAAAAAAATTCACACCCGGAAAAGATTAAGCCAAGAACTGGACTTACCAAATGGCAGAGGCAGACATGGTGTTTTGTTTAGTATTCCTATTGATTTTTTTTGCTTGAATTAGCATACTTGATATTGTCTCATAATCCATAATATGGTTTATTTAATGCAAGTGCTCTCTAAGACATAGAGTGTCAGGAAGAGACTGCAAATGTAATCTCATAGATTTGGGCTAAGCATGACCCTAATCTAATTGGGTCCTTAGTGTCTTCTCCTGTAGCTAAAGAAAAGGCACCATAATATTGCTGTAATTGATTGCAAGCTCTTCAGTACCTTCCTCTGTGTTTGTACGCTGTCTAGTGCCATGGAGATTTCTCCCCAGTCAAGGCCAGTGGGTGCTGCCTCAATATAAATAAATAAGGGGAGCAAAATGAAAGGAGAGTGTATGTGAAGCTAATGTTCCCCCCTTCTAGCAAAAAACCAATCCAGGTAGAAATGAAGACATTTCCTCAGAAAATCTTAGTGCAGAGAAATAATCATCCTTGTGGCTGACCTTGCTTTAGGAGAGAACTAGAACAGAATTAGGCTGAGAAACTTGCTTATAGCTGAAAACACTTCATGAACGTATTTATTACATGAGCTTGCCCTTTCCTCTAAAAAGCAATAAACAACCATCATGAGAAATGGCAGAGTCGAGGAGGGTTTAAAGGTTGGAATTTATTAGAACAATGTTTCCTCATACCTAGTACTAAACTTTCCTCCACTGAATGTTCATTTCATTTCCTTGTTGGAAACAGTGAGAATTTCTCTCAAAAACCCCACCTCTCTCATCGCACTATCTTGTCTAGAAGTCTCCTGCAAAGCCAAACCTTGTATCCTTCACCTGGAGCTGTGTACGTGGAGAAACATTCATCTGCAAATGAGAATACAAATGCAAAAACAGTGTACATTAGTCGGAAGACTTACCCAGTTACTTTGAAAAACAATGGTGGGGGGAATCAGAGTCTGAGGTCCTTAGACCTCGCTAAACAAGATCCAGTGTTTTGAAATAAAAAAAATTGGAATTGTGCTTTTCAGCAACATACTCCTGTTCTTGGGCTTCCCATGTAGCTCTAGTCTGCACCCCCCCTTTAAAAACTGAGTGCAGTGAGGTAATGCAGCTGAGTGGCATAGCTCTGACTTTCAAGGTCCCCTTCAAACCACTCAGGGCATCCCCTCCCAACAGAGGCTCTGTGGGAATAGAAACACTTGAATTCTGTTTGCTCTAAATAGTCTTGAGTAATCTTTGCGGACATATCACACTATCAACATTATTTAAACATCTCTTGCATTCCACAATCTGCTCCTAATGCACATGGAAAAAAAGCCTGAAGGAATTCCCCAAACCCACAATGAGTGTGTGGCAGACCTTGCTCTAAAATCTACCTCTTTTCCTCCCAGACCTGCATTTCACCCTGTGCAGTAGGATCCCCTCTGCTTTATATCATGGGATATGCAGGTTGACCTTAGGACGTCTGAAAAGAAATGCCCATGCAGCTTCTCAGATTGTAAACTACTTTTTTTCCCCCAACAAATAAATAATTCAACCATATATATCTCAGAGAAGGGAAGGGACAAATTATTTTCCTTATACACAGTGCCTCCACAATTCAAAGGCTGTTACTCAGGAATAGTCCTATGACACCTAGTTTACATTTTCATACCACTATGTAAATATAACTCACCTCCCCGTGCCCCTTTGGGGTAGGGGAGTAAATGTTTGATTTCCTCTTCACAGCCAGGAAAGCTGGTACAACTGGTGTGTGACAGTGAGGTGAGGCTCTGACATTCTTTGGGAGAGCAAAAAAGCACAGGACCAGAAATGCTTGTTGGCAGGGAGCTCTGAAGAACATTTAGTCCAACCTCCAGCTCTAAACAGGACTATTGCCAGCTCAAGATCAGCTCACTCCTGGCTCTGTATTAAATAACTATTGAAATTATGAGAGATTCTTCAAAATCTTAGAAAATACCCATAATCTATCCTTTTGGACTGCGGGGGGGTGGGTGTGGGTGTGGGTGGGGAGAGATAGGTCCCCAAATCACACATAATTATTTTAAAAATCCAGTGAAAGCAACCAATCTGTATTGCTGCCACACATTGGTGAAGCTATCAAACATTGCTTTTCCATTGGTTAAATCCTATTTCTTTTCTGGCTGAACCAACCTACAGGCATGTAGAAGTTCTTTCAGCAGCCTCCTGTAACCTAAGAACAACATTTCTTATCCCACACACCGTGTCAGGTTCAGAGATGTGAGTGGTGAGAATCACTGTAAATGTGTCTTCTCTGCCTGATGGAATATGACAACTGACTATTTTAAAGACTCTATTTTTTTTCACCAATGATAGTTTTGTCAGGTATAAGCAAGCAACATGTACTTCCAGACCAAAGGACTCACAGCAAATTCCCACACTGATGTTGAAATGACTCATTTTTTGAGGAACTCCTGAGCGTTGCATGGAAATGAGTCAATGGACATGGTGTTACTGTAATATGATCATCCTCCCAACCTGAAGTGAGCAGTTCTGAGGGTGTTAAGCAGGAAAAAAGCTAATACATTATCTAATCCACAGGCTTATTGCCCATTAATTTAGTTTATGCTGCCAATGAGACACCTGGAATTCCATGTCAGTCCTCTGCAGCCCTGGTGAACATGTTCCATCACCCTCACTTATCCCAAGAAGCTCAAAGACAGCTGACCATTTTACAAGCCTCCTATTGCTCCTTTGAGAAATGAGGAATAACAACGGCAGTGGAGGAGCAGCCAAGGTCATAGCAGAGGTGACAGGGTCAAGAGGACGTCTCTCTCTCACTGTAGAGCTGACCTCCTGAAACCCTAATGCGATAAGGTATTTCCATCAACCACAAAGAAGATAAATTAGATTTGTTTGGTTTGGCAGGAGCACGACGGACAGCCATGTAGCTGTGACAGCAGGGGTGGAGGAAGCCGTCAAGCTGTGTGTCTGAATGGATGCAGTACCGACTTGTGAGTCTGTCAGGCAAGTAAAATATGTGAAGAACATTCTTCCTAGTTTAGATACTAATTTACATTGGAGTGTGGGCACATTAAGTCAGTTACTCTTCTCTAGCTATGCCTCTCTTGCACAGACTCCAGCATCACCTCTAAGACAAAAGTATATCTGCTCACGTGAGAAATTCTTGATATCACTTCTACCCCAGGTAGCTTTGGAAAGCTTTTGGAAATACTTTTGAATTTTCCAAATATTTTGGAAAGTGTTCAAGCTACAACTGAGGAAGATTTTGCTCCATTTAGAATCCTAGGCATCTTTGAGAATTGCTGCATTTTTTTCGAAAACGAACTGATGCTCCATGTGTGCTACCACATGAAGCCATTAAAAAATCCTTTATCAAATCTGTTTTATACTGACTTTACACAGTTTTTACTGTGCAAGTCAAGGAATTTTCTTGTTTGTCCATTTTGCTGTTTTATTCCATTGCCACTGCACTACAATGTGTGATAGTCGTGGTTATAAAGAAATACTTGTTTGACTGTTTCTTTGTTTGGTTAGCCTAACATGGGATCATTGTCATCTTCTAGTATGCAAGAAAGAGAAAAGCCAAAGCAGTTTACTGAAGCACATAAGGGTGAAAAGAATAACGTATTATAATTTCTGAGTCTGCAGCCTGTTTACCTGTACATCATGTCTAACTGGTCAAGGGAAGTTTCTATACTTGTCAAAAGACAGACCTTCCTTTCATAAACATGCATGAGAAAGCGTACAGGAAATGGCACCCAATTAAACTTTACGGCACTTAGATAATACCAAAGCCTACAATAAGCTGACTAATAAATTATCAAGCCAAATAATGCAAAGCATCATACAAGTAAATGATGTCTCTTGCTGACATCATAAATGGTAGAATATTGACCATCAATAGCCCCAGTATAAACTTGAGCCAAAACAACCCTCAGTATTGAGAATGAGAACAAGGAAGTTCGCTGTCTGTTGCACGGCATGAAGCATCCTGGTCTTTAAGAGATGTTATGAAACACAAGGTTGCATGAGTCTGAATACTGCCCGTCCTGAATTTGAACACTGAAACATATTTCCTCTCATGAAACAGAGATTTCTAAAAATCCACACTAAAAAAGGAAGGAGGAGATATTGCATGAGGAACTCCATCACATTACGTGTGATCTGTTTTTCCAGCTGACCACACTAAATCAGTGCATCCTATGGGCATTCAGAGGAACACACAGGTGTTTTCAGCTTTACAAGGTTTAAAATTTCACAATTAAATTAAGCAGAACTGAGACATATGCTGGAGTGAGCCACTGAAAATATTCAGTCAACCAGTCCAGTTTGATCCAGGTAGACATCTTTCATCCTTCTGCCATTTCTTATTGGCCTTTTCTTCCTGCATCCCTTCTGTTCCTTCAGGAGAGAAGAGGGTAGAAAATGGAAGGGAAAATGAAAAAAAAAAGCAATGGACAAGGAAAAATAAGTTTATGACCAAATTCCAAAAGAAAATTTGACATTTTCATTAAGAAGTTTCCTGAAAACAATAAAGCCACTACCCTCCCACCCTACTTCCAAAATTAATTTCCTTTCAAAAGCTCAAGAACTACAATACTTTGACATATTTGTTGCAAGTATTTTTCTATATGATTGGAAAAACTTCAGCTACCATCTGTAACCAAACTGAACAGGTGAATAACAAAATCCATAGGGTATAAACTATGAGCTAGCCTGACCACAGGATGGGCCTTTGTCATCCAAATGCTGGACTGCAATTTCAAAATACAGCCTCAAGAGGAAATGTGGAGCTGAAGAACAAAGAACAGACTTTCAGCATTTATACAGTGCTGAAATTTAGTTCTCACTTTCTTCTTTTTCCAGACAAGAAGTAAACTGAAAGACAGAAGCAGCTGCTATTACCTCCATGCTTTTACACTGAGCTTATGACAAGTGTCTGGTTTTTTCGGATCTGAGCTATTTCTACAGCAATGTGTTACAGACAAACAGCTCTTCTTATGCTGAGGGAGCAGTGCTTGATGCAATATAAACAAGTAAATTATCTTAAAATTAGATTTCACTGTCACTGAGAAAATAAGACATTGACCATCCTGGAATCTGTGGAATGCAAATTGGTTGTTGGCGTTTCCGCTTTTTTGAAAACTTGGATATCATTTAAATCCATTTTCAGTGCAAAGGATTTTTCCCTGCTTTCTAGCTGCAATTTTTTTATTCACTGATTACTTTATTTTGCCTCTAACTTTAGTAATAATAATAATGTGTCAACTAAGAATCTTTTAAACTCTTCATCTCTGTTCAGTTATTATCTGGCCAACTCAGGAAACGCAGTGTGGTTCTGCTTTTCAATCTCTACATTGCTGGGGTTTTTTCCCATGTGGGATTTAACCTTTTATTGTTTTCATACTTCTGCTCAGGTCCACTGCCAGCTGAGTGGAAGCAGAAGTGTTTTGTCCATTTGCTTTTTTTCTTGCCAAGATGTTCAAGAATTGCCTTTCAGCACAGTTCTCCTGGCAATAAACCAAAAAAATTAAGAAAGAAGAGCAGAGCTGCTTCCTAAATTTCTGAATTTTCAGAATTATCCAGCATGCATTAGGCCACTCAGCATACTGCAGAGGACAACCTCCAATAAGGTTTTACATTTTAAATCTAAAAACGTATAATTGTTGACCTTGAAAATTATTATAAAAATGAATCCAGTTTTGGAAATATTGGTAGTTTGGATCTCTATTCTGCTGTCTGGATCTCCTTCACAATTCTTCACAAACCTTCAGAGATTACTCTGTACCATCTGTGTGACATGCTAAGATATCTGTAATAATAAATTAATGAGGTCCAGATAGTATTCTGAAACACTGTCCTGGGTTCTTCATACTGTTAAATCACTTTCATGACTTCTGAGGTGGCCTCATCCCAAGCCAATTTGTCTCCAAGAAAATTCTGGGTAAAATCCAAGGAGGCAGGCAGCATGGAGACCACTCTCCAAGGGCAATTTGGACATGGTGCCCTTCTACAGAGGATAAAGTGCAGAAAATGATCCTTGGTAGAGGCTGACTCCAGCCCAGGCTGGAGCTTTAGGGAGAGAAGATATGGGGTGCTGAGAGGACACAGGTCTTTCCAGGTGAGATATGCTGGAGGTCTTTCTGATCACCCTCATACTCTTTCAAGGCTGTGTGTGTTCTTCTATGCCTAAAACAAATAACATTCTCTCTGCTTCTTTTCTTATTAAGCTTCAAATTTTAGCAGGCTAGTTCTGCTCTATTTTGCCCTGAGTGCTTTGACAGGGACCAAGGCAATGTACATTCCAGGTGTTCCTGCCTCCTGGCCATGACTGTATGTGGCACTTTTTTAATTCTCTGAGTTCTTTCTAATTAAATATACTTTTGAAAGGTGCATATAGACTATTTCAGACTGATACATTTAATCCAGGACCTTTGTTACTTCAGTTGTCTTCAAACTGTGGTATTCAAACTATTCCCCTCAAACCACATGAAATCATCCAGAGCTGCATTAGGCAAGGACTAATAGTTTAATTTGGTTGGCTGGTTTGTCATTCTTGGTTTTTGGGTATTTTTTTTTTACCAATTCACACTTGAACCACTAATTGTCTGGGGAGCAGAAAGAATTGTAGAAGGCACTGGAGATGTGAAGCACTGTCTTCAGTGAGGGCCAGCAAAATGCCCAGGTCCTGAAGTGTCTTCTGCCAGACAAAAACGGCTTTCAGTTTACTTTTAGGGAATAATGAGGTGAAATAAACCAATTTCCCTGTGTGCCAGCAGGATTTCTTGCCCTCTTAGAACATTTAAAAGCATCTACACAAATAAACTTGTAAGATACTGGCAACCTCTTCACTCTTTCCATCATCAAAATGGATGCTGCCAAGGTGTCAGAATCACAAATGTGCAAAGCTGGGTGAGATTTTTAAAGTACTGAGCATTGACTTACTTCTCTGTCCCTGGATATCAGTGAGCTTTTGCAGGCTGCAGGGGATCAGGTAGGGCAGAACTTTCCACACTTCAGAAAATACCACCTGTTTCTCTCTCTCTGAGAAATTGGCAGATTTTGGCATGTAGCTCACAAAATACAAATTTTCCATAGCAGAAAATGGTTCTAGACATGCGGCAAGCACTGCTAAATGTCACCTGAAAATGTTTTGCATACAATCTGAGCAAGCAGTCTGCTCGCCTTACTGGTGGGCTTAGAAGGAAAAACATATTAAATTTACCATTGCCATTTTATGCAGCACCACATTATCCCCTGCAAGTAACTCTCAAGTACACACAATGGGTCTTCCATAGTAATCCAGTTACTTTTCTGATTGATGGAGGATTGTGAAACTGATTCAACAAATGCAAATACCGGTTCAAAAGTCAGCCAAACATTCCAAGTCTTGCTTGATTCAGATTAACCTGTGTATAACTAACTAACAAACAAACAGTTTCATGTGTTGATTACCACGAAAACATGAATTAGTTTATGAATCTTAGAAACACTAATTTATATGTGAAGCTTTTGAGGAAGTAGTGCATATTCATTGTAAAAAAATAAGGATTGTAAATCTGAGACTGTCTGGACTGAATTTCAGGTCTGTATCAAACTTGAAAGAAGGCAAGCCTCATTTGTTTTTAAAGTTAGGATATCCTAATATTAAAAAAAGATGGGGAAATATTAACATTCTTGGATCTTGACCTAAGACTACTCTCTACATACACAGAATGAGTCACCAGAACTGTCCAGACTCCTGCTAGTCCCTTGGGCATGGTAGTCAGCTGTGCTCAGTGTTTCATTGACTCAAGCATATCAGTTCACTGCTTTATATGCTTTTGTATTCTGCCAAGCTGCCTCCTTTCTGATATCCTTTTTCCCTGATGGTCAGTTTGGCAATCACTGTCATTTAGTGTTCACACACTGAGATAGCACTTAGTCATCTCTGTGATGGCTTTCCTATAGCGATGTGAACTCAGTTTCTGGGAATACAGACATTTTGCTGTGTTGTTCAGATAACTGTGAAAAGCACACTAACTTGTTACAGTTTAAGTTTATTGGATTATTTTTTAATTTTACTGATTTGAATTAGCCTCTTTTATCTCAAGGTAACAAGTCTGGACCTATTTGCAACACAGATGAGTTCAGATGACAATGGGATCTTGTGCTGAATGGGAAAGTGTTTGCATCTATTCCAGTTGAGGTTGGAAAGCTAGGAATTTCCTTATTTGTATTGTTTAGCATACATCACACACTTTAAAAAACCAAACCAAAACAAAACAAAAAACAACCAAACAATTTCTAATTTGAGCTAATCAAAGATCCTAGGATGAAAGGTTGGAGAATGCTCTCTGCAACTCCACAACCACCTGAACAAGCACATGCCAGATAGAGCTATGCGTCAGGAACCATGCCCAACACTGCCAATGAAATTAAAGATCTAAAAGCTACAAAAAAACATATGACTTAGGTAGAGAGACAGAAAGACCAAGAATTTTGTTTCTTTCTTAGGTCCCTGTTACAGAAGGGAATTCATTACATGAAAATGCCCTGGCTGGCACAAATAAATTCTGGCTTTGGGGCATGAGACAGAGAACGTATAGCAACACTAGTACTTCACCATCAGTTCAGTATTTAGTCACACCGGTGAGCTCTGTAATGCATAGATATAGATTTCTGCTGCGATCACTATTGTCTTGGGTATCCACAAAGATTCACCGGTCCAACAGCAATATGTCTAAGTTAAATAATCCTCACAAGGTAAAGTCTTATTTGGGGGGGAAAAAAGAAAAAAAAAGTCAAATACCATCACAAGATAGAGAAGTCAGCCAAAAAAAAAATATCTTCAGTCTTTAAGGGAACTAAGAAATGAAAACAAAACAGCCGGTTTGTCTGAGATTAAACAGTGGGGTGTGATGACTTGTTAACATCCCAGAAAGAGAACCTGTAGCCTGATATACAAAGGTGTTGAGTGCCTGAGGCACGCCACTTCAGAGTGAATTGACGCTCAGGATAGTACAGGATCAGTGATTTTAACCAGGATAAAAAGTCATATAACTAGCTCTGATAGTGACATTTATTTGGGTGAATGTCTCTCATTCCCTTCTGAAATTGGCATTTACAGTGTAAAATTCTTTATAAAAGTTGGTATTCTGGCATATATTCAGATAAAATGGACATTTACAGATACATAAAATGTAGCATTCTGTGAAATACAAAGTCAACATATGTAAATACAACTTCCTTGGCTGTGGTGGGAGGTCAAACTGCTTACTCAGAGGTCTGACATGACCCAAAGAAAAGCTGGGACTTGCCCAGGATCATGGTGAAGAGTCAGTGTCAGAGTTCCCAGCACCTGAGTCATGTATGTGGATGAGTCATCCACACCTCTGTCAGTACACAGCTTCATTCACAGTGCATCATGTCTTCTTCCTTTTGGTCACTCTGGGTTCGCTCCTAATTTAAACTGAATGATCCTGACCCACTTATCCTGGGTTCAGATTTACATGTGGGTATGTCTCTCAGTTGTCTCTCTTCCCTTTCCCATCATTCTGTCCTATCCAGGGTTTGTGTCAGTGGCTCAGCCCTTTCTACCAGTTTCTACAAGGACTGTAGACTTGGAGCACATCTCTCTTATCATCCATTTCCCATTTCCAAGGGACAGAGTGTACCCTCACTGAGCTTGCTGTCAATACAAAACCAGGAGGAGTGGCCGACACAGCAGCAGGCTGTGCTGCCATTCAGTGACACCTGGACAGGCTGGAGAGCTGGGTGAAGAGGAACCAAATGAAATTCAACAAGGCAAGTATAGGGTCCTGCACCTAGGGAAGAATAACCCCAAGCACCAGTACAGGTTAAGGGTGGACCTACTGGGAAGCAGCTCTGTGGAGAAGGACCTGGGAGTCCTGGCAAACAATTATCCGTGAGTCAGCAATATGACCTCGTGGCCAAGAGGGCCAAAGGTACCTGGGGTATATTAAGAAGAGTATGGCCAGCAGGTCAAGGAAGGTTATCCTCCCCTTTTACTCTGACCTGATGTGGAAAATCTGGAATACTATGTCCACTTCTGGGCTCCCCAGCCCAAGACAGACAGGGAACTACTGGATAGAGCACAGTGGAGGGCTACAAGGATGATAACGGGACTGGAGCATCTCTCTGACAAAGAAAGGCAGAGACAGCTGGGTCTGTTTAGCCTGGACAAGAGAAGACTAGGAGGGGATCCTGTCAACACTTACCAATATATGAAGGTCAGATGTCTAGAAACTGGGGCCAGACTCTTTTCAATGGTGCCCAGCAACAGGACAAGAGGCAACAGGCACAAATTGGAACACAGGAAGTTCTATCTCAACCTGAAGAAAACCTTTACTCTGAGGGTGACAGAGCACTGGGACACGCTGCCCAGAGAGGCTGTGGAGTCTCCTTTTCTGGAGACATTCAAAACCCAGCTGGTCACAGTCCTGTGCAGCCTGCTCTAGGTGATCCTGTTTTAGCAGGGGGGTTTGGCTAGATGATCTCCAGAGGTCTCTTCCAACCCCTGCTGTTTTGGGATTCTGGGGTTCTGTGATTTTGCCACCAAATACAGAAAGGAGTGTTGCAGTAATACCACACAGTTCCTTTACACCTGACACTGCTCACTTCTTTTGATATACTTGACGGTTTTTGAGTGCCATAGCTCTGATTTGTGGTAGCATCATTTAAAAGTTTCATTGACTTACTCATTTTTATAGCACAACTGCACCGCCTGTTTGGAAAAATGATGATAAGTATATTTGTTCTGCTCTAAGTATAGAAGTTCTGCTTTGTGTGTTTCAAACAATCTGAAGGGAAAATTTAACAGAGTCATAAAGTATTTAACATTCTTAAATTCATGCTACAAAGAGTCCCATCCAAGTGCAGCAATTGTTACTCAGCACTTATAGCCATGGTCATAATATTCTTTTAAAAAATACCATCAGGTGAACTAATGCTGTAATACAATACCTGGTTCTTTGTGAAGGAAGTCTTAAGATTTTACTTGTTATTGACTGACTAGTGCTTAAATCAAGGCTGTTGGTATCTCTGTGTGGACATGCCCAACACAAATGGACATGTCTTTTAATGGTCAAAGAGCAAACATAGCTTAAAGAAAGAAAAACAATGAACCAAACATCTTGAGTTGCTCAGATAATCTTTGGGAAAATTACAATAATGGATATTTAGTATCTTGAAGTTCATGTAAATAAGTCTTTGACACCACTGTCTGCTGAATCAGCATTTTCCCTACACATGAAACGGGCACAAGAATCATCAAAGCTTCCTCATCTCTCTCTCCTAAGCTGTGGTAATTTTGATTTATAATTAAAAGTCCTTAAGATTCTGACATGAACAGCAATTTACTGGATGGAGCAATTTAGATTCTCAGAGGTCATAAAGGCTCTGTCCAGCTAAGCAAGAGGAAAAAATCAAAATAGGTGAGGTAGCTTTTAAGTACATTGACCAGCAGCTCTGTGAAGTGCCCGGCTGCTGCAGGGCACAGGCAGAGCTGGAAGTCTTGGAAGCATGATGCAAAGCCTTGTGCATTGAGCGTGGCTTTTCCAGGGCTGGCAGCAGAACTGCTGAGCACAGGGGTACATCCAGCGCCCCGTCCTGCCCTCAGACTGAGACATTTCACACAGGCTGCCTGTTCAGCCGCTCAGGGGTTGCAGCCCGGACTCCTCTTTTGAAGGCTGGTGGTCAAATTTTTCATTCAAAGGACTTAATGGGATCTGCTATTTTGTTCATGGACAGTCAGAAGAGAGTGTCTGCATTGCCTGATAGCAAAGTCCTCACAGCACCTGGGGGTCTGGGAAGCCTGGACTGATTTATTTCCCAGACTGGGAGATTTAAGCTCATCAATCTCATCTCGGCTGATCAGTGCAGCAGTCCCTCCCCATCCATCTCTGCCACATTCAGTGGCCATGAGATCTTATAGGAGCCACCCTGGGGAGCAGCAAAACTCACCTCATCCCCTGCCACTGCATGTTTAACCTACCAGCCTGAAGGT
Source organism: Porphyrio hochstetteri (assembly GCA_020800305.1). Classification (NCBI taxonomy): domain Eukaryota; kingdom Metazoa; phylum Chordata; class Aves; order Gruiformes; family Rallidae; genus Porphyrio; species Porphyrio hochstetteri. The sequence goes on along the minus strand of CM036938.1, from coordinate 76,454,242 downwards.
TCATGCATTTTGTCCCTCACTCTGGCTCCCACTGCCGGTTGGAAAACTGCTCTTATACTGGCTTTTGAACCCCTTTAGGCTTAGGTACCCATCTTCCCATTGTGGGAAAACCCAGCACAGGCACAAGAGCAGAACTTGGGGCACTTCAGGAAGAGCTGATTTGTACAGAGAAGCACTGTGTGAGCTCAGGTCATGATGCTGTTAGGTGTCCACTGAGCAGAGAGGGACTGGGACTGGAATCCTGATTAGACGCTCCAGGACCTCCAAAGTCATTTCTTGGATTTGTAAATCCTTAAGTGTATCCAGTACTGAATTCACAGACTTTCTGGTAATAAAAAACATGATTAAACCATAGCTCAAGTCTATGAAAAGAACATATATACATAGTTATACAAAGTGCTTGGCAGATTAAAAAAATTAATAAATCCAGGCCCTCCTAAACTGCCTTTGTTAGACCATGCCATCAAATGGAGTTTTACAACGGTATATAATGGCAAACACTTTGAATTAAAATATCCCATTCAGATAAAATACAGAACTTTCATGTGTTCTATCACACTGAATTGTCCCATAATATTAAGGAACAATAAAAATAAATTTATTCATATGTTCCTTAGCAGTAAAGTAACAGTCTTTGCCAGCTCTCTGTGTGCAGTTTGTGTCAGACTGCAGCAGTTTTTCCCGGCAAGCCCAGTGCTCTGTCTTCTACCTGCCAAAGAGCAAAATACAATCGCATAGAAAATGTAAAAACAGAGTATTCACTCCTCCAACATTTTCTAACTCTTTTCATCTATAGCTGGAACAGCAAATTTAAGGAAGGATGAAAGGATGTCAAGCTGTGGGAGGTCAACAGATGTTAATTTCTTGTAACTTTTACACTTGTAAAGCATTTCTATTTTGCCATGAATTCCACGGTAGAGTATGGTGCATTGCAGGTGAGAGGTTCAAATAGGTGGAGCCAACAGAAATATATAAAATATAGGGTGTACCATTTTTAATGTAAAGCTTAATTGGTATGGGAGAGAGCAAAATGATCAATGACTACAAATTACCTACATAAAGAAATAAAAATAATCAGAAATAATCTGCTTTTTTCATGACAAAAGACAAGAGGGATGCCTAAAGGTATGTGCCAGACAGGTCTGGGCATGATTTCAGCACTGATTAGGGAAGGAGTTGCATAGCTTCTCCTCTACTCTGTGATGACAGATTTTACTGGGTAGATGTACTAAGGGGGATTTAGTCCTATTAGCCTTCTTCCCTCTGCTCTATAAATCTTTTACTGGTAGCAACAGATTTACTTAGCACATATCTCAGTGATTTACTAAAGGTAATGAGAGATGAAACAATTTGATTTGCAGCCAATCAACATTACTGATAACTTTAATGTGTTCACAGCCTGGCCTCTGTTGGAAGAGCACTTTGTACAGCAGTTACAACAAAGCTGAGCTTTCTCAGTCTCCTCAGGTCCTATTGCTCATATGAATTTCCCTCAGAAAGTTGTTTAAGCTTTGCTTTGCAGCTTGCAAATTTGCATATATGTGAACCTGACTAGGGAATTATACCCTGGCAAGGTTTCTTTATCCATTTTCACTTTTTCAGCATTACATCAAGTGGTGAAAGGCTTTACGGATCAGATTTTTAAATGCCTTTCACCTTACATGCTCATTTATATCATAGCAAAATAAACCCATTCTAGTCAGACAATGTCTAGCATCCTCACAAACCGCATACATCCCCTAGTAAAGTGGCCTATACAATCAAGTCCTGCAAGTTTTTTTCACACATAAGGCCTGATTCCTACTTAGATGAGCCTGAGCCAGAGAAATAAACTAAACTCAGTGGATTCTTTAACCAAAGCCTTTGAGAAAAATCCCAAACTCTTCACATCAATGAAACTCATGCAAAGCCAATAGTCATGGAGGTGAGAGCAAGAGGAAGAAGATGGTGACCAGGATCAGCCAGCATGGACTTCCTGAGGACAAATAATGCCTGACTAACCTGATTACCTTCAGCCAGGAGATTCTGTGGACAAGGGGAGACCAGTGGGCTTCAGTTACCTGGTGTTTAGGAAGGTTTTCAATATTGTTTTCAACAATATCCTTATAGCCAAACTAGGGAGATATGGACTATGTGGGTGGCCTACCAGGTGGGTAAAAAACTGAAAAGTGTAGGGATAAGTGGCTGGAAGTCCAAGTGGTGGTCTTGCTTAGGGGCTAACTGGAGTGTAATAGTCTTTAAGATCTTTATGAACCACTTGGATCTAGGGACAGACTGCATGCTATGCCTGGGTCTAAAGGACATCAAAATGCATGCCATGGTCAACAGAGGAGGGCAGGGCTGCTTTTCAGAGAGATCTTGATAGACTGCAGAAATAGACAAATGAAAATGGTCCTATCCTTGGCATGGACCAGCCACATGCAGTAGTGCACTCTGGGAGCCATCTATCTCAAAAGCAGCTTAAGAGAAAAGAATCTGTGGATCCTGAAGGACAACAAGTGAAGGGTGAGACTGCAGCGTGCCGTTGGGGCACTGAAAGCCAGCTGCGTACTAGGTTGCGTTAGAAGGATCCAGCCAGCAAATCAAGGGAAGTGATTATTTCTGATCATGTAACTATCTTCAGGCCACACCTGGAATACCCTGTCCAGCTTTGATTTTCCCTGTATATTCTGATAGAAAAGGGGGCCCCTAATTAAGTGCTGAAACCCTTCTAGGGAGAGCCTGAAAGAGCTAGCTTTGCTTATCCTAGCTGTCTTCTCTGGACAAGACTAAGATAGGATCTAATTGTTGCTTCCAACCATACAAATGTAAAAAGGCAGTTATGAAAGAGGAGTCAGAAATATCCAAAAAAGTTCCTAGCCATAGAAGAGGAGGTATTCCTTTCATAGAATGGTCTGGGTTGGAAGGGACCATGGATTTCCAACTCCCTGCCACAGGCAGGACCACCAACCTTCAGGTCTAGATCTACTCAAGGTTGTCCAGGGCCCCATCCAACCTGTTTGAACACCTCCAGGTATGGGACAGCCACCACCTCTCTGGGCAGCCTGTTCCAGCACCTCACCACTCTCTCTGTGAAAAAACTTCCCCTTAATATCTAATTTAAACTTTCCTTCATTCTGCTTTAATCCATTCCCCCTTGTCCTGCCATTATCTACCCTTTTAAAAAGTTGATTCATCAAAAGTTGCATCAAGGAAAATGTCAACTAAATACAAAGAAAAAAAAATTATGGTGAAAGTGGCTAAGCAGGTGATTAGTTTTCCCAGAAAGCCTGTGGACTCTGCGTAATCTAACTCTGAAGATAGCTTTGAGAAGTAGATTGCACTAGACAACAATCCAGAGGTTCTTTCCGACATAAACTATTTTATAATTGCAAAGTCAAAGGAGCTCAGGCATTTTGTCTCACTAGAAAGGACTAGAGATGTAAAAATCTAATTTTTAAAAAACAAATATTTAAAAAAGAAGCTCTTGGTGAAACCCAGAACCACTTGCTTTCTTGTATAACATCTGAGAAAAATTTATGTCTAAAACTTGAGTGCAGAACACACAAATATACTGAATTTTCTTCTCAGAGAGCAGTCACCCTGGCTGAGCATGTGATGAAAACTGCTGAGGTCAAGATGTTCCTCAGCAGATTTTCTGGGAAGTGTATCAATCCATGCACATTCACAGCCTAGATGCACTCCCAATGTGCTAGTCTTTTTTTTTTCCAAAGTCAAACAGTACTTAATCTATTCAGTAGTTTTCCAGTACGACATTCAGGAAAAAATTCTTTGTTCCCAATACAACAAAGTGTCCATGTTTCATCAGGATTGCCACATGGACTACCTAAGTGGTAAAATACTCAAATAAAAGCAGACAAGGGGACTGAACACATAGAATATTATCGATCAGTCAGCCTTTTTGTAAGAGCATTGCACCTGCTAAAAGGGAGGTTTGTTTAGTTTATATCCTGCCCTGTTACCTTTACTGAACATCCTAGTAATAAAGGAAACATGGGTCAGAAGTGCCTGAGTGTTGCCTGGGGGTCTTCAGCTCTACATATTCAACTGTCCAGGAACATGTTCTAACCAAAGGCTATTAGCTTCTTTCTGGAGCAAGAGTGAAGCACAATTCTTGGTGAAGTTGTGCAAATCTTAAGAAAAAACTTTAATACTGTTGACTGTCAAAAAGTATGTGTGAGAGAGAGAGAGCAAGAGGGACTATGTTCTTAACAGAGCACTCAGTCAAGAATAGAAGACCTGAATTTCAAACACAATCAGGTCTTATGGGAAAATCTCAAATATCTTTGTCAAGTGTCCTGTTCTGCTACAGTCCAAATGCTTCCTGGATAAATCCATTCAAGGCCTCAAAGTAAAGAAATGCCTCATTCTAGGATGGCCATTAAGCTTGAACATTAATTAAGTTCCAATGACTTAGTGCCGTGGACACAACTGTAGTGTTAGGAATGAACAGAGCTGCAATCCTAAGCATCTGGAGAACATTAATGTCAAAATTAAGGTAACTACAGAGTTAAAACCATTTTGCTTAAGTTGGCAATTAAATGAAGAGTTTCCAGACCATGATGCCATATGTAAGCATCTAATTCTGCTTTAGTCCTACTTTGGGAATCTATGTCTTCTGGCACTGTATATTTTAATGTCCAAGTTAATTTGGTCATGGAAACTGAATGGAAAAAGTGCTTTAAAAGTGCCATTGAAATTCCTTGGAAAAAAGATTTAACATTCACATAGGAAGTACTTTAAATATTTTTTTTTTTTAGGGTTTAAAGAATAATCTATCTACTGAGGGGGTGAGGGGAATCTTAGCAGTATGCACAGTCAGAAAAACAAAAGCCTTGCTCAATCTAATACCTTTGAGTGAGAAACATGCTAGTTTCACTTCCAGATGGGAAGATGAATCCGTAACCCTATTAGGATCTAAACACATTTCAAGTTCCATTTACAATGATCAGGGATTAATCTGATTACCTAAAAGATTGCAATAAGTATGGGCTTAAACAGATATTTATATGTCTATTAACATCATAATTAGCTCTTTGTTCACTGACTACAAAATCATTCCAAACTAAGCTATGAAAATCATTTATATAGCTACTGTCTTCTCCATGCCGAGCTCTGTGTGACATTCCTGAATTTTAAGTGAATGCAATAAAGACAGTGCATAATACCTTCTTTTGTTCTTTTCATATATACAAATTTCCTCTGTGGTTTATATTCATATATATGGACACATGCATAATTTCTATCCCTTATATATTGTAACATTGATAATATAAATTGATAATCTATAATTTTTGTAGGTTGTAGCCTTCCTAGTCACATACTGCAGTAAGCAGGACTCAAAACAAATTCTGAAAGAGTATTAGCAGAAGAATGAAAGAATGGTCTTGTTTCTAAAAGTCTCCTGAACACAATTTACTCCTTTGTTCTGTCATTGCTAACTAAGAATCCTATGCACCCAAAAGGAAGTCATGGCCCTACCAGCCGTGACTTAATGGCCACAAACCCAAGACAAATTTTGTCCATTATGTGTGCAGAAGGAGTGGTGCTGGTGGTGTTGCTGACAGCACCTCCTGCACTCTGCCAGGGATGCTATGGGGGTCGAGGACAGCTCAGACCCAAATAGTCCAGCTGTATTTGCCTCAGCAGATCTGATGGGATCATCTTCTGCCACTGCCAAGGGTTTTGATTCCTCATCAGCATCTGTGCCAGACCTACCATTTGTCTTGTGGTGTAACCCTGGCTTGAACACCATAGACAAACTACTCACCAGCTCCTCGTGACTCAGAAGCCCTAACGGCTCTGAGCCGGGGTGAACAACTGGCACAGCAGGACAGCCACCACCCAGAGAGCTACTGATCTGTGCCACCTCCTGCATCCAGCTTGTGTCATTCTTTAACCTCCACTAATCCTTCAGCACAGTTCCCCCTCCCCAGATGTACTGAACAGTCACAAGACAAAGATACAAGGGAAACATTTGCAATTATATTATCAGTCATTTGATTTGAAAACACCTCTTTCCCACCCTGATTTAGAGAGACGAGAAATAGAAACTGAACTCTTACAGAGCTGATACTACAGCATGGTTTGTGGGGGTTTTTTTAATAGATTAAAAATTCTTAACATGTATGCAATGACTTAACTCTGTGATACATGTAAGACAATGGCCTGTCAATGGAAATGGAAATGGCATGTTTAAATTCAGAATGTATAAATTTAATCTAAACTTTCTTTATGTTCCTTTGTTGCATTCTACATATTCCAGGGGATGCTTTTCCTCCTGTTCCAGGTAAATCCATCAACACGCCCTACTGCTCACTCCAGCATGAGTCAGGGAGAGAGACTGATTACATGTCTTTCCAGGAAGAGCTATGGCCTCTCTGGTCCTTTCTTAGCTCTCGTTCAACACCAGGCAGTCTTCTGTCCTACACAAACATTTTTAAAAGACCATCTTGGCAGAACCCTACTTTCAAGACTGGTCTGTATTAGTGCAGCCATTACATTCCTAATTTATTCGAGTCTATGACAGAGTTGATATTGCTTGTCTGTAACAGTTCTAAACATTACAATGCTTTCTTCAGAACTCAGATTTTGGGTTCAGTGGTGGTAACTAGTGTCATCTAACTCTGTCAATTAATATCTTCAATCCCTTTGCTGGTCTTGAGCATTTTCATTATATGGGACCTGGTTCTTAGTGATGTTCTTAGTGATGTATTATCTGTGAGCATGTGGTGTATGCTTTTTTAAAAATACACTATAAATTAAGGTGAAAACTGTCTTATGGTATTTTCATGTATACAAAGATGCAGCAAGATGACATACAACATTTCCAGCAATGTCAGCCATGGGAAAATGGCTAATCAGGGTTGCCAGTTGCAGCTAAATACAGAAATTGGTCTGAATGCAGTCTGGTGATGGAATTCCCTAGAGCCCAACCTCCACAAGGTACCAGCGTCTTTACACAAGCATAACTTAATCAGAGAAAACATTATTAGCTTCATGCTGTCCTGCTCAGTGGTTTTCTCTTACCAGAAAGTGATTTGTAACTTATATGGGCAGCAAAAACTCGCAAACATATTCTCACTGGCCAGATGCCACCTGGATACATCTTTTTGCCTTTTAGCAGTTCGCTTGCAATGGGCTCTGGCTCACCTCAACTCTACATGGATTGAAATTATATCTTCTTCTTCTGCAGGAGGGGAAAAATCAAGCACTTCATATGCTGTATATAATCACACCACAATCTATGTTCAAAGAGAACACCTAAGAACCCACCTTACATTTCCCATTCTCAGGTAAAGCCCTGGGAAGAGCTGTGCAATCCAATAAATACATTAAAATGTGTCTGATATGTGATGAAGGTCCATTTCTAAGTATTTCTGGTTTTAAAAAAATGAAGTCTAATCATTGCTACTAATTACCTAAATGCATACAAAGAAGGCTACAAATTTCAAAGGAAAACATTAATGCTCAAAGTAGCCCACAAGAGTATGTGGTTAGCAAGAACAGCTGAGGTTTGATTCCCATAATGTCTTTGAACTAAAGGATGAAAAGGAAATGATTCTGAATTTCTGGCTCTTGTAAAACACTCTGTAGACCTGCTGCTGAGGCTGCAAGCCATAGCTATTATCACACTGAAACATGCATTTCTCTTCATGTATCTGCCTTTGGTATAGTGACTCAGGTCAAAAGGACATAAGATTCAAAAATGACCATGATTTAAACACCAGATGTGAACACCATCAACCTCAGTTGAAGAGATTCATAAAAAAAACCCCAACAAACAAAACCAGAACAACAAAAACTTAAAAAGCTGTTATCCCACACACATTTGAGAGTATCAGACCACCTCTGATTAGAAAGGTTTGGAAGAAATTTCTGTAGTGCCAGTGAGCCTTGCACTTCTGAAGTATTTGGTAACAGATACACAAAGAGGCAAGACAAGAAATTACTTGGATCTCCAAGCAGATTGAGTATTGATATCCTGTGCCTCTGGTTTGAAAACAAGGGAGATGTACATGAACAAAGAGCTTGAAGGAATGGTTGCATGGAGTCAGACAAGGGCTTACTTAGCTTTGTGCTGTGTCAGTCAGAGACCAAAAACAGTGGTCAACAGAAAGGTACAAGAAAAGAAGTATTCAGCCTTCCGGTTGGGTTATTTGTTGTGGGGTGGGTTTTTTTTTGGGGGGAGGATAGGGTTGGGTGTTTTTTTAAGTGCTAGAAATTAGAGGGTAGTAGTCTTACCAGTTAGGTTCAGGATCTAATTTAGTCTCACAAATTCAGAGGGAGTCTCCCCAGGTTCCCAGATCCCCTGCAGAAAGAATGGGATTACCAAGGTATACTTGAGGCTAGCAATATCCTTGCTGTGACATGATCACGTGGAGTTCTGTTACAGTGCTATGGACCTGCTGTTTACATTATGACAACCTGTACTGTGGTGTGACACCCCTGGATGCCATCATACACAGAAAACTCTGCAGGGCTCTGCCTCCACCAAGAGTTGCACAAGATCATGGGTCTCCAAGCTGTGTCCACACATATGGACACCATGCTCCTCAGGCTGTTGCTTAGAAGTGATCAGAAATATGACAAATGACATAAACTGAAGTTTATTTGACACTATGAACTGTTGTAACATACTAACAGAAAACTTTCTTCTTTACAGGAGGGTGCTGAGCAGTGCTTACCATTAGGTGCTCACCTGATGGTGAGCAGACTTCAGTGACGAACTGTGGTTAGTGGCTTCTGATCTATTGGAGAATAAGCACTTTAGCAGTGCTAGAGAAAGTCATAAAACAAGCTTCTTCTCATCACGTTGTCATCATATTTGAGCAGTATCGTCCCTATGTGGGAAAAGATGATAAAAGCACTCATATTTTGAACAAATAGTTGAATGGAAATTATTAACTCTGTGCTAACAAGTGTGTCCACTCTTTCTTTAAGGTAGAAAGGATTTTAAGTTTATAATTTCTAGTTCATTAATTTAAAGTCCTAACCCAAGATGCTGTAACACTTAACGATTGCCATTTTATGAGCATAGTCACCGAGATTTTGCCGGTTACTTTGTCTTAGAAGTTACTAGAAAACTTGATATGCTTTTACTTTTTATTTTATTTTTATTGCATTATTATGTTTTGCCAAGGCCTGAATTTTGCAGAGGTGTCACTGGGTCACTAAAGTTTTTAACAGCAGCCAAGACTCATTTTCATTGAAAAAAAAAAATTAAGAAAACAGACCTTTTCAATTTAAAAAGGAGTGTTTCAACAGAATTCCTTTCCAAAATGCTTGCATGGTTTCTTTTCTCATTCTAACCCAGAATAAAAACAAATTTTGAAACTTCAACATTTTGTCATGTACTGGAACTGCCACCCACTGGCCAACTCCACTTTTTTTATTGAATCCTTGTGTTCCAGCTAACAGAACTTTGTACTGTTTGTTCCCAAGTCAGAGATGACAGAAAATCTGAGTACTTTTTTGAAGATAGATTTCTGTATTGGCATTTTCTATAGAGTTCATAGGAGTGACCAATTCCTCTGTGGACTGAACTACTAAAGTGCAATTTTGGAATCCCATCATTTAAAAAAAAAAAAAAAAAAAAGCCAAACCAGTTCAGCAATTATAATGTTAAATTGCAATTCACCCCTAAGTACTATTATTTTTATTTGTGAAAAGTTTTTAGCACAGTAACAATGTAAAACCTAATTAAATCATGAATATAGGTGATATAAGTATACATAAAATCATTACACATAGGTTTTTAAAAACTTTTAAATTTCTCTAGAATCTCTAAAAAATTCCCCTTTAAAATCAGAATGCAAACACTACTTTTTCTAACATGCATATAAACTGCACATACAGATTACCAAATTGCATCTCACCATTTGGGGTTTTGGTTTTCAGATCTCTAGTTTGGGGGCAGTTTAATAAACAAGGGTTGGGAAATCCTAATTACGTCTGTATGCCATTTATGAAGTCAGTGGATCTACTTGTATAATGTTTGGCCTGATCATGTGAATTTCATTCTGCCCAAAGTATTACACTCATTTATATAACCACCCCTTTCATTTCCTCTTACTGTATTCATTGTAGAAACAATGAAGCTCTTGAGACTGCTTAGCCTGGACATTTGTTGTCAATGAATGGATTTGGTTATGCAGATTTTTCTGTATATTTGCAAAAAAATATAGCTCATTTCCATATTTATTATAGAGACAATTTTGCTAAGTGACAAATTTAATTATCTGTCACATCATTTTTATCAGCCTGCATGAACAATAACAATACCAGCAAGAAGATTTAAAATTGCTTTTGTGCTTAACTTTATTTAGGAATTGTGATAAGCATGACTTTTGTAGAATCAAGGATGATAAACAATGAGGACTTTAGATTAACAGGGGTTAAACAGATAAAATGTCTTGTAAGCGTTAGGTACAAGAACCAAAAAAAAAGTACTAGGACTAGTTCAATTTGTAAACGTGTCATATAGCAAAAGAGTGTCAATAACAGTTGAAAAGGTATTGTTTAAGAAAGCATTTAAGAAAGCATTCGGTGCTAAGATGGGCCTTCCTCTGCTGTGGGAAATGGCAGCGGCCCCCAGCAATGCATGGTGGCAGTTCTCCTTTTGAAAGGCATAAGTAATGAAACTTTGGGCTTAGGCTAATGTCATCTTTAAGTCAACCTCTTACTTCATCTCATCTTCCTTGGAAGCTGGGTGAAGTAGGAAGAAGACAGCGCAGTCCCTGAGGGTCACCAGCCATAAGTGACACTCAGAAAGCCCACTGAGTCCTGTATGTGCTAGGAGCTCCAGAGGGTGAAATGGTTCAGGGCATCTGCTCCCTTACTTTGGTAATGAATGGAAGACCTTCAGCCAGGTTTTGCCGTAACAGGTATCTATATAATACATATTTTTTCAACTAGCCTTTTTAACAGGACATATAAAATATCAACAGTCTTACAGATCCACAAAGAGGACCAGCTGGTCCAGGGCTGTGATTGTCCTGCACTACACTGTGATGGTGCAGCTTCACCCTGAGTACTGTGTGTAGTTTTGGGGACCACAGTACAAGAGGGACATGAAACTATTTCAGAGTGCCCAGAGGAGGGCAAGGCAGGTGGTGAAGGATCTACAGGGGAAGTATTATGAGGACAGGCTGAAGTCACTTGATTTCTTCAGCCTAGAGAAAAGAAGACTGAAAAGACACCTCATCGCTCTCTATGGCTTCCAGATGAGGAGGAGTGAAGGGGCAGACACCGATCTCCTCTCTTTGGTGACCAGTGACAGAATCTGAGAGAACGGCATGAAGTTGTGACAGGGGACGTTTAGGCTGGATGTGAGGAAGAGGTTCTTTACCGAGAGGGTGGTTGGGCACTGGCACAGGCTCCCCAGGGAAGTGGTCACAGCACCCAGCTTGACTGAATTCAAGAAGCATCTGGACAGTGCACTCAGTCCCATGCTCTGACTTGGCTGTCCTTGTGTGGAGCCAGGAGTTGGACTTGATGATCCTTATGGGTCCCTTCCACCTCAGTAGATCCTATGATTCTATGATTTTAAAATGTAATAGCATATATTCCATATATACTATTGACTATAAGCACTCTGAAGAAGAGAAATTGCATTATTCTAATGTATTAATTTTTGTGAAAAAATATATAGTATTCACCAACTGCTCAAAGAGTCCAATTCAATGAAACGTGCACTTGCATTGTATATTCCATTTCTTTCTTTATATGTAGTGTATTACTCAATATGTTTACAGGTAAAAAATCTAAGCGTGTATTCTAGTGAATCATGGTGCTTTTCAGGATGCAGAATTTCTGTAAACAGAATAAGGTAGCCCCACTGAAATGCCAATGTTTTTTCCATGTCCATTTGGACAATTCATTCCCATATTTCCAAAATAAGATAGCATACCTAATGAAATCATATTTCCTTAGTATTTGTTTTCCAGGAAACAGAAGGGCTGGACTTATTTGAATAAATACAGGTTTCTCATTTCCCTAATTGTTAACTGATATTTTCCTGCCTCCATCATTACAAATTCATTTCTGAAATCATAATTAAATGACTAATGAATACAATGTTTTGTACATCGTAAAGGAAACAACTAGGCAATTTCCTATGTTTGATACCATTCTGGTGTATAAACATCATATGATCTCATACTTCCTAATGCTGGTATCAAAGCCTTCTTCACAGCTGAACATGTGAACAAAGGGCATAACTGCAGAAATTTTGTGTGAGGAGTGTGACTGGATAAACTTACAGCCAAAAACTTGTTCAAAATGTCATTAAGAACCATCTTTTTTTGAAAAAGTGGAATGCAAGGAGAGGAGGCGAGTATAGAGGTAAGGTTCTCTTGCAGTTGAAGAAACACCAAAACCTAAAATATTTGACCCAAATCTTTAGCAGAGTCAAGATGAACTGTTACTGAAAAGTTTCTTGCATTTCTAATCAGTTAAATACCAGTGGAGAATGTGATTATCCTTATATCTCTTCTTCTTTATATGAGTTTTTATAGGAGCTCATTCATCAAAGAAAGTTCATTATGCACAAACACTAGTTGGGTATGCCAGCTGCTATTGTATATTTTAATGGCAGGAGGAAAATGCAATTCCATCCATAATCTGAAATGCTACTTCTTGGTAGTGTTAGTAGGTGAAGTGTTGAAAGAGATGGGTGCTATTGGTAGGCGCTTTTATTTCTTTATGTGGTTTGCAGAACAAGAAATGCTAACTTAGTAGTGGGAATCAGGTTCTGAAGTCTTCTTGAAGTCATATTAAAGACAATATAAACTTAGAATAAGATAGAGATTTTTAAGCTGCATTTAACTCTCTTTCTGAAACTAGTGAATAATAGTAGATGTTTTCAGGAACTTTCTTTAACGTTGGCCTTAAATATTTTGAGCCTTTAGGCTAGAAGCTTCTCCAGGGTCTGACAGAGACAATACCAGCTGGCTCCAAGATGGACCCTCCCTTAGCCAAGGCCAAGACAATCAGTGACCATGGTAGTGCCTTGGGGATAACATAGTAAAAGGAAAAACGAAACGAGTGGCAGCTTTTGCAACAGAGAGAGGAGTGAGAAGATGTGAGAAACTTTGTGGACACCAGGGTCAGTGAAGGAGGAGGAGGAGGTGCTCCGGGTGCCCAAGCAGAGATTCTCCTGCAGCCTGTGGTGAAGAGCATGGTGAAGCAGGCTGTTCCCCTGCAGCTCATGGAGGATGGTAGGAAAGAGATATTCCACCTGCAGCCTGTGGAGGACCCCAGGATGGAGCAGGTGGAGAGAACTGAAGGAGGCTGTGGGAAGCCTGTGCTGGAGCAGTCTGCTCCTAAATATCTTCACCCTGTGGGAAAGATCCATACTGAAGCAGTTCATCAAGAACTGCAGCCTGTGGGAAGGACTCACTTTGGAGAAGTTCATGGAGGACTGTGAGAGGGACTCCACACTGGAGCAGTGTAGTGTTAAAAGCCCGGTTAATGTACACCTGCAACAAAGCTAATTTATGCACTTCTGTGCCCAGCCTAATAAATTGGGGGGTGTGGCAGGATTTGTGGGTCTGTGCTAGTAGGCCTTCAAAGAACAGACACGGTGTACCAAGATGATATCTACAGTATTGGAAGTCAAAGGTAGCTTGCATGGAGACAGGTTAGGTTCCTCTGCATTTCTAATACAGATACTTCCAGAGAGGATGAGAGCAGGTGGGCTACATTTGCAACATCTCTTGTGCTGGAGGGGGAGTAACATTCTGTAGTCAATTGAGAGAAATAGATGCTTGTAGCACATGATTCACTTGACCTATCTAAAATCGCTTATTTTAAGATGAAAATTATTGTTCCCAGGAAGTGCCTGATTTCCCTTTGGGCACAGTCTAAACAATGGCTCTAGAGATAGATACTTTTGCTGGAAATGTTCAACATATGAAAAATGAACTTTAACTTCTGCATCTTTCCAGAGTTTGCTGAGTTCTAATATGATCTTTTGAAGAAGGCAACATAGTTCTCAAAGGTATATGTTAGGAAGATCAAAATGAAAAGTTTGAAGGATTGTTCTGACCATGGAAGAGAAGGGCTTTATTTTATTTCATTTCAGTTTTCAGTATCCCATCAAAGGTAGACTCTTTTGGTTTCAGCAGAAAGCAAACATGTCTCATGAGTAGAAAGGGAAACTGAGTCTGCCAAAAAGCCATGTCAGAAACTGGAAGCCAGCAGAGGCAGATTACTGGAAGATACTGTTGTAGGACCCAATAAACAAAAAAACTGTTGAGGTTGTCTTATTGCCTCACATCCAAACTTATGCAAGTATTTAATGAGTTTGTACTTTTGTCTAGTTGCAGGCTCCTGCTTCATTACTTCTCTGGTTATGAGCACACAGCACCATGGTCTATCAGCAGGGTCTCCCAGCTCAGACTGCAAATGCAGCTGTATGATGGCCAGCCCCCAGCAAGCAGATACATGCTGTGCTTAGCATTGAATTATTAGACCTACAGCTCTGGTCTTTGCTGGCCAAAAGAGTCATGGCACTGTACAGATTTCCTGCAGGCCGTTTGTGGCCTGTTTTGAGAAATCTGCTGTGATTTTCAGAGTTGCAATGCAGGATAAAACCAAACCAGTTTCATATAGTTTCAGGTTTCATTGCTAACCTTCCAGGCAACTCCCTGAGTAAGATGCAGGCAAGTATTTCATGACCTTAATTTCTCATGTGGTTGACTCATAATTTTACCTCCTGGAGTCAGCTCTTGATTTCTTAATGTATTTTTCTTTCATCTTCTGTTTATGGCTGTTGCATTGCTTAGAAGATACTGCTGCTATTGACACTAGAACTACTGAGGTAGTAGTGTTCCCTTTCTCAAGGCAACAGGGAAGTTTTTGGGAATGATCAATGTATCACATGTATGTAGCATATTTTCTTATTTCCACAGACATATTCATAAATAAGTAAATTACTTTCACCTCTCTTATTTACATATTCCAATATATGAATACATTTGGCAATCCCAAATGTATACTTTCAACACAGCTACAACTACACCAGAGATACATTGGTCCCCTGTGCCTTACTTTTCAATTCTTCCTCCTGAGGCATGTGGTGCATAATGCCAGCTTCCTTCCAGTGCCTCCAGTCACAGAAGAGTGGTCAGCAGACAAGGATGTGCTGCTTCAAGTCCCATCCCCATTTTGGGGTGCCATGGTTTAGACCCAGCCAGCAGCTGAGCACCACGTACCTATTACTCACTCTTCACCCCTGGCTTTGGTGGGCATCTGACCTCCAGCCAGGGTCAACCCACTACAGGGCACTACTCATATCACCTTAATTCCCTTCCACACCAGCAGCATCCCCACCATTCCTACAAAAAAAAAAAAATTTCCTTTGCTAACAGCTTCCATCATTATTTAGACACGGTCAGCACTTAAGAGCCCCAGTCACCAACAGGGACTTCCACATGCCAGACGCTGCATTAAGCAGAAAGAAAAAAGATGACTGCCCACCCAGAAAGGTGACATCAGCTCTGGTTCCTGGCATGATGGCTGCTCTCAGGGGGAAAATAAAATTACAATGTCCAGTTGTCATTTTTGTTAACAGATCCTGAGACTGAAAAATGTTAGTATTGTGTCCAGTTATTCTGTAGGCTTTAATTGGCTTCTATGAGGAGAATAGCACCATCAGAAACATTAAAAGAACACGTAATGGATTCTCAGTCACATGGATCCCTAGTTTTAACTAAAGAGGAAGAAGGGTCTTTAAATTCTTCCCCCTACTTCTCCATAAGTGAGTAATAATATTAGATGTCTAGTTCCCTGAAAGAAATCTCATAGCTCAGGACTTTCTCATAAGAGTAGAAGTCACATTCCAGACAAGTAACTAATAAATCATGTAATGAAGTAGGGCAATACTGTACAGGAGTAAATGTGACATTTGGCAAAAGGGAATGCATGTTTTTATAGTAATTATCCACAGCCATTACTGCAACGATTTTTCTACTTTTCAAAGACTTTAGAAACCTCTTGTAAGGAAGATACTTCCTGAATTAAGAGTCCTTCATGATGTGACCCTGCTCTTGCTGACTTCCTTGACAGCAGAATCAGGGCCAAAATGTGCTTTCTTCCAGTCACAGAACTTCATTCCCTTATCCAACTCTGCAATTTTTTTCAAACAAATATGGATTTTTAAATCATTTACTAATTTGTCAGCGCAGGCAAAATTCACTAAATCTCATTTAGCTGGGAGCATTTACTGGAAGGAAATTCCCCTTGGGAAAGCCGATGAAAGTCAATAATGGATCATATTATTTTCAATTAGCCAACAGTTTTGTTCATTTCTGTCTTCTCCACGTGCTGGATAAATCCACTTAGAACTATTAACAGTGTATTTTAAACAATACCAGTCCGTACTGGTCCCGTTCTTAACACACTCAGTAGTTAGAAGGTAACTAAACCTGCATATGGGAACCACGTACTCTTCACTTCTGCAGGGTGTTGGTGGAGGACTTCCCCTAGCAAATGCTTCTTTTGAAGAAAAGGCATAGCCCAGATACTTCTTTTTATGCCCAGATACTTCCACTGGGGAAATTCTGCACTGCAGATTGGGGCAAGAAAATTCCCCAGGTGCACAGATTGCTCACCTGCAGAAAGTGCCACAGAGAATTGATCCACTAGAAAAGGGGTGATACTCCAGAGCACTGGTGGAGCCCGAAGCATCTGCAGCCCAAAGAATTAGCACTCCTTTTACCTGTGAAGAGTTAATTAATAGTGGCACACTGACTTATAAATAAGGTTGGGAAGTGGTGATCTATAATAGAAAGAATCCTTTCTCTTTTTATATATTGCTGCCTCTACAAATGCCTTTCAGTTCATCCCCTCCAGCTGTGTTAGCATCAGGGAGCACTTCTGTGCAAGCTTAACTAATGCTGCCTCTCTCCCTGCTTTTTTGCTGTAGACGTGAAAAGGCCAGCAATGGCCAGATTGTGTAAAACAAACCAGTCTGTGTTTTCACTGAGTTGTCACAGCTCTGAATTCGTGATGCTTTCCTGAGATTGTGCAGCTCAACCAGCAGCCCTGTGGGAGGGTCCAGCATGTGGCGAGCCAGAATTCACTCCTAGATAAATCACTCTAGTAAACAACTAGTATTTGCTAAACACTATCATTTTGTAGCCAAATTTCAGGCAAATATGTTTGGTCATTTTCCTTTCTACTGATATTTTTGCAGTGGAATCATTTTCAATTAAGCTAGGGTTTGAACCTTTTGTGATTAAGGTGTCTAAAGAAGGATTTTAGCACCAAATATTTCCATCTGGACATCAAACTGTATGACTTCTCTAAAACTAGTGGAAATTTGAACAATGCCGTGTCAGGAGCATGTATGTGCCTCAAATATGTTAAACAGATT
The DNA here is from genome assembly GCA_020800305.1 of Porphyrio hochstetteri. NCBI lineage: Eukaryota > Metazoa > Chordata > Aves > Gruiformes > Rallidae > Porphyrio > Porphyrio hochstetteri. Next base: position 76,436,862 of record CM036938.1, on the reverse strand, counting down.
GCATAAGTGGAGTGGAAATGGGCATTCACTGAAAATAACTGGGAAGAGTTCATCTCAAGAAGAAAAGAAAAGCCTCAGGAAGCCTTGAGAAAGGCCATGGGGAGAGCAAGAAATAGACACCAGGGAGATTTTTCAAGCACATTATTTATTCTAAAAGGGATGAGAAGATTAAGAGATGGTATACCAACAACGCAGTAAAAGCTGAACAGAACAGGTCATAAACTTTCACGCAACACAATACTAGCCAGCTGCTCTCAAACATGCAATGTTTTCTGGAAGCAAAGACTCTTTCTGCTGAAGCAAGTAGCATTCATTTTGAAAACTGAGAATGACTAGTGTTTCACTCAGCTATAAAATTTCCTGAGTCAGAATAAAATTGCTTAGAATGATATTTTTTTAACCTTAAGTATAACCATGTACCTTAAGACTTTTGAAGTGTCATGCACTACACACTCCATGACCTGAGAAGCTAGAAAAGGAGGAAGACAACTTTTTCTTGTGGGCAGTTCCTAAATTCCTGTATCCCTTTTTCTCTTGCTAACTGCCCTGTGAATTCATAAGTCTGATGGCCTAGTGGTGAATCATTATTCTTTGATTATTGCTTCATAATCATGGGGGATGACATAAGCTCTTTGTGATGCAGACTTGGACATTATTCAAAGAGGTTTTATCCTTTTTACTTATTCTTTTTATAGCTACACTGATCCATTTTATAACTGTATTAAGGCAGTCTGGGGCTTGCATTACCAAGCTATTTTAACACTTCTCACGATCCTGACACTTCACTGCCTCTCACTTTCTGTCTTAGAAAATATTTCTGTGCAGATCACAGAGAGTATTCTTGGGTTTCTCTCCCTGTGGTAGTCCCCCACATTTTGTAGCATGCCTTTCAAGGCTGGAATTTTGCAAAGTTACAAATTCCATTTAATTTCAATACTGTTGTGTTGGGGCCAGGGGAGGGGGGAGAGGGTGTTCTTTTTTTTTCCCCTAAAGATTCTATGATTCTATGATTCTATGATTCTATGAAAGTTTTGTCAAGGAAGCAAAATTAAATGATCTAGTTCTTAGCAAACAATTTTAATGAAAAATCCAAGCATACTAATGCCATGCATATTGGATCATTTACATGGCTCCATTGTGTGATCTATATTTTAGGGTGTTTTATCTATCAGTGACAGATGAAAAGCTCCACTTAATTTTTTCACCAGGCCAAACTGAGAGAAACCAGAGTCTTAAATTTAGAGAGACTGCGAAATTAAAAGGAAAAGAAGGAAAAAAGAGAGGAAATGTAATTTGCCAAAAATCTACATCTTGTGGCATAAAGTGTAGTAAACTTGCCAATATGTCCAAGATAGTAATGTAAAATGTAAAATAAATTTCTTGTTAGTATAAAAAGTACATCATGAGTACTTCCTGTGGGTTGATTCATCTTATGCTGGAAAATTCCTATGGATTTATATTGATTTGCATTTTGGAATCTGAATTTTTTCTTCATGTCTTTGGAGGTATTTATCTTTCTGTGGACCTTTTTCTTATTTTACTTCCAGCCTTCCCAGTACTAGTGGTTTCTAAAATTGGCAAGATTAAGAATACCACAAACACAAGGAAATAGGGAAAATCCACAGAGAAAACAAATCCCAAGCAACGGCCAAATGAAGCTATTGATTAGTTAAACATCAGTGAGCCCACAGCTCCTGCTGTGTATGTGATGCTGCTCCCTACCCCTAGCCACTGCAACAAAAAAGAAAGACATCAAGGAACAATAGCTCACTTCCCAGAGCACAGCTGTATTATTTTTATTTGGCAGATGTAAGCAGAAAGATAGAGCAACCAGAGGCGTGCTAAGGTTGTCTTTTTAAGACAAATAACTCACAAAACAATATACATGCTCAGATTGGATCATGCCTAACTAGGTGAGGGTGGCAGGAAAACACCGTGAACTTTCAATTAGAATACCAACTTCCCAGAACCTAAATGAAAAGCGATATTTATTATGTGCACAGTGAATTACGATGCTGGATGAAATCATGCTCACCTGTGATTGTTTGTCTCACCAGGCAGTAGCTGGGTAACAGCCGGCCAACAGCAAGCATGAAAAAATCCCAGGTTTACATAGCAAGTCACTTTGATTTGTTTTGTGTTTTATCTGTAACAGATTTGTTATGAGATTAATCAGCTGCTGTCTTCCCTAACACTCCGTGGCATTGCATATCAGTCCCATGACCTGAAAGCCTCTTAAATGTCTACATGCCAAGTAGCACTTTTGTCCCACTTGTGGCTTTAAAAATTGCACTTCTTGTGTCAGGAGCGTGCAGTCACCATGCTTGTGTGGCAGTGCAGCTCACAGTGATGGTGCAGTGCCCAGAGAAGCAGTGGTGCCAACACAGTGCCTGTGCACTCCAGGACTCTGCAGACACCTTGAGCTGGCAGACAGGGACCCCCTTGCCGGGAGCACGCTGGCAGCAAGCCAGGGTAAAGAGAGTGCACTTGCTAAGGGTGCAAGGAACACATATGTCACCACTCAAACTGTCAACACACAGAAACACTGCAGCAAGATCCAGAACGTCGTGATGCTAACTCAGTTGTTTTTTTGTACACCAGCCATGGGTTAAACTGTACCTAAATTGTTGTCATGGACACGTCAAGCCCTGGACAGAGCTTTCATGTGTTGACAAGTGTTGTTTCAAGGAAAAACTGATTTTTTTGAGAGAAGGAAAACTGCAGGCATCACTGTAGCCTGATTATAAGGTATTTTATCATTCAGGTCTAAACAGGCTCCTGTGGCACACATTTTCTTCTCTTTCCAATGGTCTGATTCAGAAGTAAAATCTAAGCAGAGCAGAGGCAAGCTGTGGTCTGCTTGTGGCTAGAAACATAGTCATAACCAATCTGATTTCACTGTCACACTTTAGCAAGCTCCTGTTTGCTGGCTGAGCTGGGGTAACTGTGTGTTGGATGCTCCCTGCTCTAGGCAGAGCTGAAGTCATCCAATTTCGCTTAGCCTTAGTAAGAAAAACGCCAAGCTCATATAAATTCCTGTGCGTTGCCACAGAAAAGGAGCATGCACGTGGCCACGGCTGTGACACAGCTTACATGCAGGAATATATCTGAATGCAAGCGTTTCCTCCTGCAAACAAAATCACTGCTAAACATCAGTTTCAGAAGGAAAATCCTTTACCATATCTATCTGATCTTATTCCTCTTCCCAACAGCTGCAAAATGCCCATCAGCTTTATAGGAACAGCGTCAGGTGTGCAGCTTTCCTTTAACCTGACTGCCATTCCGCTTGACTTTAAGCTAAGCACTTAACTTCGCTTTCACAGAGTCAATTAACACTGAGTATTCTGCTCATGGGACCTTAAAGAGAGAGCCTGCTGATTTTGCGGGGTCCAGTAACCCTTGATAATTTAATTATGGAAATCTTAATGGTAAATGCATGGCAACATGATGGGCTGATATGTTATGGTTTTATTCACAGCATCTGGAATTAGTAACATGTGGAAAAATGTTTTTAATTTTAAAATGATGCTTTAGTTAAGCACAGAAAGGGAAAGGTCAAATGATCATACAACACAAATATGAGCAGCCTTTTGACTGTGTGCTTTCTTGTGAGCAAATAATGGAAACAAACATTGGTTCAGACCAAATGCACTTGGAAGTGCCTGCCCTTGGGAATACAGTTATACTTTTAACAGCTCTGCTAGTGGATCTGACTTTCTGAAATGCAGCCACTGATAAAAGTGGAGAACACCAAACATCTGTATCTCATTACGATTAGCACAAAAAAAGGAATTTTATTTAATCTCTCAAATCACTCCATCATCGTTAATCAAAGGGTCTAGGAAGATCACTAGAGTTTTGCACAAAGCTCATTATATGCAAAAATGAAACAAGGAATGAAAAAAAAAGCTGGTAATGCATACATAGCAAGAACTCACCACCCACATTAATTTTATTGAAAATAAATTAATTTTTATATCAAATTATATCATACAAATGCACTAAAACAGCAATTTAACTTTTAGTCTGTAGAGTTCCTCCCTTTCCATTTTCTCAGTGGTTACAGCATTGCTGGAAAACTGTGTTCCCCTCACGAGTACCCCATGTACAGTGTCTCAATGTTAATTTGCAAACTTACATTTAAATGACTCATTCTGATTATTAAGATTAAAATTGTAAATCAGAATAACTCATGTCACACTCAGATGGCATGGATGTGTATAGTAAGAAGTCCACAGAGAGAGCTTTTCCATTAATTCATTCTCCTGTAATTTCCATTAATTCATAGCTTTTTAATGCTTTTTACATACAGTCAGGAAAATAAGAGAAAGGCGAGACGAAGTGGGAGGAAGCATGCATGCCCAGCTCCATACACACCAAGAAAGTGAATAATATTTTGGAAAGCACATGTCATTCTTCATCAAGCCATGCCATCTTTAATGTCTTTCTCTCAACTTTTTGGAATTTCTGACACTTCAAAGTTATTTGAAGATTACAGGAACACTTTCATTTGTAGCCTCTTTTAAACAGCCTTGTCTTTTCCACTTTATCTTCTCCATTTTCAGTAGTTCCCTGCATCACATGGGCTCTCCTGTGAGCCAAGGAATGAACATGGCTTCAACCCAAACCCATCATTAAAATTCCTGAGTCACCCAGAAGGGTGGCTGCTGGGCAAGTCAAAGCTGTTCCTCTCCCAAGCAGCAGCGAGCTGCCATCACCTTCTCCTGCAGCCTGACATGGTCTTATTTTCTAAAACGGGATTATGTGTCTCCTGACTGCAGCATCATTTTTGCGTTGGTTCCAAATAAGTTAACATTTTCTGGTTCAAAAGCAATCACGATTTCCCTTTAAGAGAATTGCACAAAAAGTGGGATCCTCCAAACTCAACAGAGAAAATGTGGATTCCTGAAGAATCTGGAATTTTTTCACCAACATTTTTTTCCCAAAAGACATCTGCTTCTATTTGTGAATTTCTTCAGATACTAAAGATTAAATTAGAATAGAGTGATTTTGGTGTTAAAATTTTAAGCACAGATATGCTGAAACTGCCATAGCCCTTTTAATGGTCATGCTTCAGTGAGAGATGCTGGGAGTGACTGGTGATCAGCTTCCCACTGTGAGTGTAATTTTGAGGTTTTTAACTTCCAATATATCAGAAGACAGTGCCAGCCACTGAAATATGCTGCTAAGTTTCTTACCAGAACTCCTAAAATTGTCACAGTAATTATTTTCAAGGTGTTTTCCAAATATGCCACTTTGGGAATCTGTTCCTATGAACCCGTTTCTGGGAAGGTCTTGTATAAATTCCAGGCACAAACTGTGAAAACTGTAAAATGTCCTAAAGTGTGCTGATGCAAGCAGTTTACTAGATTTCCCCTTTCTACAAAAACCAGCAAGGCAGATCACAAATTATTGCACCATATGGTCCACCTTTCCAGGACTTCTCTTGCTCATAGCTAATATAGGGCCTTAAAAAGTTACATAAGATCACACTCTTTGAAGTCAGGTGCTTCATTTTGCCATTTTAATGGCAAAACCAGTTAAAAGCTGCTATAGATATAAGGGATCCTCCTAAACCTTCAACTGTTCTCTAAAATTCTGATCTTCTTAAATGGATCAGTTTAAAAACAAATTCAGAGACCAATTTTGAATAATGTGGATTGCAAACCATGTGTCCTTATTGCTTGGACTAGGAATCTGCAAAGTATGAGGTTTTAATCAGAATCAGCTAGAACTTGGCTCTCCAGCTTGGAAGGACAGTTCAAACTCCAACAGCAACAGTCCTACTTCAAGTCATGCGATGTATCTCTATTGAACTACCGTACAAGAATCCCCAGATCCCATAAATCACAGTGATACTTAATTTCTATCTTTCTGAAAGGTCCAAAGCTTCTAAAGACTAAGGCACAAGACCTTGCAAGTTCATAGACCAGGTCGACAGGACTACTGAAATGCAGTTATGAGCTCAGGATCACTGGGCTCTGGGACAATCCAGCTAAAGATAAAAGAACCTGTCAGTTTTTAGGCACAGCATGACCATACCAAGATTTCCAAACTATGGCAAGAAATAAGTCGAGACGTTTAAATAAGCAGAAAAAAGACTGTGTGCTTTCCATCATTGTTCCATTGGAACATGTTCCCACAAAATGTTTCAATTTTCACTAATAAATACACTGTAATTGAAAATAAAAGCATGCTGGTGACAAATCCCCCAGTTTTCATTTTTTCAAGCATATTTTTTCCTTCATCTTTCAGAAATGAAATCTCTTTAATATGAAAGACCACAAAACAGCGAGTGGTAAACCAGCACGTAGTGATTGCCCTCAAAAACTACCCTAGTTCAATGAAGAAACTAATTCACATTTTAACTGCTCACTTATCTCCTCTGTAGAAAGGGAGAAAACTGTGGGGAAGAAGTCTGCCAAAGTGCTTATTTGATGAAATATGACTTTTGAAAACAAGTCTTTCTAGTGTCTTCTCTTTTATTCCCACACAGTGCATGAACCAATGACCTTGTTCTTATGTGGCACACAGTGCTGAAGGTTTGGGAAGAAAGAGAGGAAACCGGACAACCAGAAAATGTGAAAGCATTATTGAGGGCATAGTCTGCAATCACTGCATCTCTTGAACAAAAGACAAGATTCTCAAGCTGTATTACAGTTTGTGGTATAGCACATACTAAATATAGTCAAGCTATGTAATCTGGAGCAATGAGGTTCTTTGGCACTTATTCAGGAGCTGTGCAGAGGAGAGGCCAGTTGCTTTCAGTTCAGAGTAATATGAGTCATTTATCAGTGAAAGACCCACTAAACACAGACAAGATCCCAAAGAAATCTGTAAGAATCAAGAGTATTGCCGAAAGCATTGAAACATCTGCCCTCTATGAGAGGGTCCTGAAAAGACACCTTCTTGAGTACTGACTGTGATTTTCAAGGTTGAATTTTAAGAGGTACGTGCATAAATTCACTCTGGTCCTGCATGTATGACAAAGAAATACAAGATTAGTGTTGGTTTGCCAGTGAAATAGCACACAAGCCTAAGGTGAATAAATCAGTCGGGTTTCACCTACAGCGAAGACTCTGTAGCAAAGGGGATTTTTTGCACTCTAAATACATTATCAAGGCATCCAGCTCCCTCTCCACTTTCTCACACATATCAATCAATCCATCCTCTCTCTGCTGCCGCGTATCACAAATCAATATACCATAACTGGGCTCTCCTGAACTGTGAAGAACTGTGGAGCAGTATCAAACTTTCTTCTGATTGAAGCCTGCTTGTGGGACTCCTCCATAACTTCTTGAAGCTGGGAAAATTTATCAGGGTGCTCCTGCTTCTGTACAAAATGCCCAGGACAGGAATATTTTCCTAATGAAAAAGAAGGAAGGGAAGGGGGAAGGGAAAGATAAAAGGGAGAGGAAAAAGGAAAGGGAAAAGGAAAAAGGAAAGAGAACAATAAAAAGAAAGAGGGAAAAATAAAAAAAGAATTAATTACTTTAAAGAAACAAATAAAGAAATAAAATTGTTTACGTTTTATATTTTTTTTGTATAAGATGAAGTGGAATAGCTGATCCCATTCATTGGGCAATATAGCTCTTTCTTTGTGTCCATTGGAGAGAAAGCTACCAACCACAGCAGGGGGTTTTCATTCCCGTGCAATTGATAACATAAATCATTACAGACAGGACTAGCCAATGCTGAACAGACATTAGCATCAACTTGTCCTTCAGTTGCATTTATTTACATTTTAATTTGGTAAGTGAGGTAAACACATGATCTAGACTTACAAAAAGGGAAGTGAAGTGAGAAGCAGTTTAATGAGCAGCACTATAATGATATGTCCTTTGCTCTTGGTCAGGAGCAGTGGAGGGAATGCAGAGCTGGTACCAGTCCCAGCATCCCAACAGGATGAAGGTCTGTCCCCTTTGTGAAACCATGCCTGAAAGAGTGGACAAGTCTTCGCTTATTCCTTTCCAGTTTCAGCTGAATTACAGCATTTTCCTTTAAAAGAGCTGCAGTGTGTACCAAAAGCAGCTGTTTTGAAGGCAGGACAGTTTTTTAGGGCTGCATAATTGGAGAAGTTAGGGCTGACACTTTCCTTTCGGCCTGCCACATTTCCCCTTCTCAGATTCTAAGGAGCCCTAAGCACGCATCAGCTGTGTGCAAACAAATGTCCCTGAAGTCACTGGAAACTGCTCTTACGGCATCTGTCCCTGAGAGCATCATGAGTGGGATGTTGTTTTTACTGTTTACCACATCTCTATTTCGGATCTCTCCTTGTTCGTGTAAAGTGCGTACATGTGTTTATGAACTGCTCGTTACAAAGATAAGGGAATGCAGGGTGCTGGCCAATCCTTTTTTCCATTACTCCTTTGGGGTTTTTTTTTGTTTCTTACTCCTCTTTTATGCTGCTTTTGTGTTTCCTATTTTTGCTTTTTCTTTCCATCTCCTTCCTTCTATGGCAATGAGCAGGGTTTGCTCCTCAGTACATGCCAGTCAGGCCCTGCAGGATTTGCCCTTACCGTTCAAAAAGAAAGCTGCTTAAAAACAAAACAAAACAAAACAAAACAAATGCAAACCACACCAAAAAACCTCAGTAATATTTGATCTTTGAAAGCAATTCCTAGTAAGCCAAACAGATAATATGCCGCTGCTGTAAAAGTGGAGATTAACCTGAGATTGAATCAGATCTGTCCATTTTTGGGGTCGTTACTCCTTGGCACTGAAGCAACCATTTCAGATGAGCACCTAACAACTCCCACATCTCAAATACTCCTGGTGCAACAGAAATAACGCTTCTTTTTTTTGTCAATGTGGGATACAGGGTGTTACTGATCCTTATTTTCTAGTTTCCTTTCACAACTGAAGAAGACAATGACTATATGGTTGCAGTTGTTGTTTCAGATCTGCACCATGACAAGCAGCAGGCTGGGACATCTGCCATTGGTGCTGGTGCTGGCACCAGGTGGGGGCATTGTGGAGAGCTGAAATGCTCAGCAGACCACCAGCCAGAAGCTGTCCTACCACAGCCTGCGAGATACCCAGCACATCCCAGGTAAAGAGGCGATGCATTTCTGAAAGAAATGTAGATGTTCAAGAAGCAGTAGTCAGGTTTATGATGTAGTTGGGTACATATCTTTTCACTAGCAGACCTCAAATCCTTCCACTTTGCTGAAGGCATATGTAGCAAGCATTACTCTGGTGCTACCCAGGTAGGTTTGAAAATCCCTTCTTTTACAATCACCAAAGCCATCAAGACTCCCATGACTCAAAAGGATTCTACATGAGTCTAGACTAATTCTTCAGCATCTTTTTGTGATGAACAGTGTAAATCGATTTGTTTCTGTCTATGTCATAATGTATTTTCTTCTTTTCTTTACATATGGATATGAAATTTTTTTTGCACAAACTTAAATTCTATTTCCAAAATATACTACGATTGTTTTCACTTCTGTTGTAAAGGTATTTGTGTAGACATGTAGATGTCTTTGGAAACTAAAGAGAATCAAGCATTTGAGTGGAAACTGCAGAAACAATTGGCATTGTACAAAAAGATTTTGTCAAAAGAGTAAATTTACTTTCATTTGGGTGAGGGCAGGGAGGGAAGTATATTGTTTTTCAGGTTGACATCATACACTCTGGATATCTTACACCACTATGAAACAGCACCTTTCCAGGAACACATCATGCTGCCTATCAGAGTGAAGATCTCCCCACTGGAGAAATCAGTACCATTTGTTGTAGTCAACCTCCCTTTGAGATTCCTTTTATTTTGCTACATTTGTTGATGTTGTTGTTGCTGTAGTAGAAACAGATTTAAGTAGGTTTGTGGGGTTGGGGTTTTTTTATTTAATTATTTTCTTAAATGAGTCTTGGTAAGTTATAAGCTTGTGCTAGAAGCAGGGTTGTCTTGGATTTTGGTAAATACAGTGGGCTCAAAGGCAGTGTTCTCAGTGGGTAAATAGCTGGATGGGTAAATGCAAATGTGCTTGGATTTGGATAAACGCTACAAAATACAGCTTAAATGTCAAACAGCTGAAGTCAGTCTGCACAGGAAGAACACAAGCCAAGAAGCTGTGTGGGGCTGATGGTAGTTTTTAAGCACTGGGATCTGACATGGGATCAGGCCTGACTCTGCTCAGCAGTGGGGAATGGGAATCACAGACAGTTCGATGGAGAATAGCATCAGCTCCCTACAATACACTGCCACCAAAGCCATTCTCAGACTATTGTCCTGGGAAAAGATGGTTTAAATCTGGCCTTTGAAAGCACTCTGCTGTGGCAGCAGGGAGCAAGAGGTTACTTTGGTGCGATGCTGGTTAGGGAAACATTAATGATATGTGATTCAGCATAAAGGTTAACATAGTTGGAACAAAGTCATGAAAATCGCTTTAATTGATTTTCATTTTCTCTTAATGACCACAACAGCAAACAAAAGTTCAAAGCACGTGTCAAAGAGCTATCTGCTGGAGTTTCACATGGTGATGCCATTTGCTGTGCATTAGGCTTCAGAAGACTTCATTTTGGCACTTGAAAACAGTATGCTTTCTGGCTGATACCCTCTGGTAACCAAGCACATGTATCACTCTGAATTATTTTCTTTCTTCATTAGAAAAGGACAGTTGCCTTAATACTATAAGTGACCACTTTCTCATTTATTGCCTGCATAGTGATTTGAAAGCAGGGCTGATTTCATACAGGAGCAGAGCTGAGATCCAGCTACGATGGACTTTGAGCTCACACAAGGTCCAACCTGGACCCTCTAAATGTGGGATGGGTGAGGGGTGGAGAACTAGGGATGCAGTGTTACTATTCTCTGTAACGCCTAATTATTGGAGCAAGGCTAGTCCCTGCTTGCTTGGGTTTTCTGGCTAAGCCCTGGAGAGATATTGTTGGCTGCTTGAAGCTGTCCCAGTTTTATCCCTAGGATATTGGCTGGCTTCTGACAGATGAAATACGTAGCAATCCGTCTCCTCTTTTCCCTGGCTCTGACAGCTCGCTGAGCAAATTCTCTCTGGAAAAAGCTCTTGTGGTTTGAGTGCAGTTTCCAGCACCATGCTCCTTTCACTCTTTCTGGCCACCTCTAGCTCTGAATGGAACTCGCAAGCCCTTTTCCCCAGACAGCCCTGTAGAGATCTTTGGACTCTCAACATTTTCTAATGGACTCCATTTCCATGTCTTCACACCAACCTGTACAATTCCTGAGGATATTTTCCAGAAGAATAAAAAGAAGCTTCTAATCATTTCTGGTTTGTAGATTCTAAGCCAGACCTACCACATCTTGTAGTCAAAAGCCCTCTGCTTGCTCTTTTAACTACTGGATTTTTCCTGACAGAGAGCTTCTTTGTATAAATTAAATGTAGTGGTTGCATAAGTATACATCCAGCTACCACAGCCTCTTAAAACATCTTTAATTAAAAATAAGGAAACTACATGTCCATCAGCCTCTGCAGGCTGAGGCCTCTAGCCGTCCCTGTCCTCACTACTGAGTGGAAGGGAGGTTGTTTCCCAGCACTGGCAACATCTAAGACATCTCAGCTCTGCCTGTAACCTTGGGTTTTCATCATCCTGGCTAGGTGACACTCATAGCCTGAGCTTTGCTTAAATAGCTTGAGTCATCCACATGGCACTACCTAGAGACAAGCAGAAATACCTGGACTGGCTCTAAATGACTGTGCTCAGACCAGCAAAAGGGTAGATTTCACCTATATTTCTGTTATGTTTTCTAATCTATTTCTCCAAAACCTCTGGATGGACCTTGATGTTCAATGCCAGTGTGTGTGACACCTATTACTGCAGTGAAGGGGGTCTCTAGGCACATGACACCAAGTAGCCATCACTGGCTACAAACCCACAACCACCACCACTGTCTGTGTCTGTATCATACCAAAACAAAAGGCAACCCGCTTCCTCTACACAAACCAAAAATAATGCATGGAGCATTCTAAAGCAGTCAAAAGAGCTTAAAGAAATCATTTAGTGTTAATAAAATAATGATATATCAGTGGAACATTTGGTTTTTATTCAAGAAGAAACTGCAACGCTCATCCTTAGTCCAAGAAACAATTAAAATAAATCACTGGACATTTATCTAAGCAGCAGGAACTCTTTAGTGCTGTCAGAGATATGAAATTAGGAATATCTTAATCTGCTGTGTTTGAATATAGATTAATAATGGCTTCTAAAACACTCTAAATAGATTTTTTCATGGTTCAAGGAGCAGACGTATCTAGAATCAATTTGCAATGAGGGCCAAAGATTAAAAAAACTAATTAACTCCGGGATTTCTTTCTTCAGTTATGCTAACAACAGTGACCTTTGGGACATTTCACAGAGGCCACCTTTTGTTTTGAGTGTTTGCTTTGACTCTTTTTATACCTTCTTGCCAGTTATGTCTTTCCTTTCGCCTCTGTTTACACGTGTGGGTGGCAAGAGTGGGAGAGGCTGTGTATGTCTGTGACAGCCAACATACACTCAAGACCTTAGCACCAACCACCATTTCCAAGCAGTATGTTAAAATATATCCCTCCTGGTGTCAGTAAAGAAAAGTGTGAAGGAGGTGTCCCGTGCACTTCTAGTGTCCAACAAATATGGACCTACTAAATGGCCACATTGGTGTATCTTTTACCGAAACATGCTCTCTGCCAAAAAAGTGTCCTCTTAAGTAAAACTCAGAAAGAATCAATGTTTTTGGTTTTGAGATGGATTATTTTTAATATAATAATTTTCCACAGAAGAGAGAAAGATATGGTAATTTCAGGATGTGCTTCTCAACGCAAGTAAAAATTGCTTCAGTTTGATTTTGCTTACCATAAGTTTATGGTGAATATTAGTGTCCTGTTTTCAGCTAGGATACAGTTAATTTTATTTCTAGCAGCCAGTGGAATGTCGTGTATGGGAGTTGGGATGAGAGCAGTGCTGACAACACACTGATGCTTCTAGTTGTTGCCAAAGAGTCGGGGACATTTCAGTTGTTCATTATACCCTGCTAATGAGAAGGTGGGGGGCACCCAGGAAGCTGGGAGGGGACACAGCCAGGTCAGGTGACCCAAAGAGGGTATTCCATGCCAAATAGGTCATGCTCAGCATAAGGGGGGGCAGGTGGAGGGAGGAGCGCTCAGCTCCAGGACACACCATTTTGGGGGATGGTCTGTTTTCCGGATGGCTCTGAGCTGTACAGCTTAGTTGAAGTTTGGTGAGAAACTGCATTGTGCATCACCAGTTTCATATCTTTTTGCTGTAAAAGTCCTATTATTGTTATTTCTCTCTCTACTGTCCTAGTAAACTATCCTTATCCCAACCCACAAGGTTTGCCTTTGGTTTTTTTTGCTTTTCCCCTTCCCCAGAGCAAGTGGCTGCATCGGGCAGAACCAGAACAATTAACAATTCCATAAGTTAGATTAGCTAAGTGGACATAAATAATTTCAATTTCAATACAGTATGAAGGCCAAAATGGTATCTGTGGTGAAGAAAAGAGGTGGCGCAGGGATGCCTGTGCCATGCACGTGACACTACGGGGAGGCCAACACTCCTTCTTTGGTCTGTCCTCTGTATATTTTGTGAAGATAGTAAACTTTCCTGGTAGAACAACTAGGAATATCTCATTCCACTCTTAAAATGCCCTTTACACGTTATTGTGTCAATGTACCCTGTAATTTAAATTAATTTATTGTGCCTTTTAAAAAAATTCTTCCTACTTTCCATACTACAAACAAAAGACAATGACTTGCACAGACACAGTTTCAGCTATCATTTTGAAAATGAGAGCTTGTTCCCTTCTGCATAAAGTAGGTCCTCCAGCTATCCTTGGGATACAAATGGAAGTTGCCTTTGTCCCTGTTGGAAGCACTGGTCTGTGCTGAGTTTGGTTCCTCATGGTCTTACTCTAGCATGGACTGTCTCAGACATGATATCTGTTTAAGGCATGTTGGCTACATTTTGACAAGAACAAGCTATTGCAGCTGTTCAACTGTAAATTTGAAATAAAATTAATTTGGCTGCCTAGATATTGAGTTTGCTCTGGTTGAAGCACAGTCTTTAAGACAAAACTATTTGTACATGATGTCCACTCTGGGTGAAGAACAGTCTTTATCTTCAAGATAAAACTACTTGTACTTATCAGCATATACTCAGACCTACCACTTCGTTTTCCTACAAAAATCTTTTGTGTGATTTTGGTTTTTTTAAGGAGTATCTGCAGCAACACAGGTGTCTGTTTTAGTGTGTGTCTATTGTTGTGTTTTAGTGTGTGTCTATTATTGCTGTTCAGCTCTCTAGACAAATACAGTTCTATGTGAATTTCCTCTAGACCTTTTGTTACAATTTCCTTTTTAAAAAATAATTTAGACATCTAAGAACATATTTGCAAAGATATTTAAATGTCTTAAAAGTACATTCCTAACAGATTTTTCTCAGATATGTGAATCAGTTACATAAATGCACTTTTAAGACAAGAGAAGTCTTCATCACATTCTAAACCAGAAGTTTAAGCTTTCAAATTGATCAGAAATTTTACCCAAGTAAAATTAGGGTAGGGATGTTGGTTTGGTGGGGTTTTTTTTTCCCTTTCTAAATATAATTTTATTTAATACTTAACTTAGATTGATTTTTCTTTTCTGGGGAAATCACAGTCCAGGTTTTTATTTGAAACTTTGCCAGATGAGTCACTGTATTTAACTGTAATTATCTGGATGTTTTTCACAGATTCAAAATCAAGACTTCTAGACTGAGATGAAATATTAATAAAGGGATAAAACGGGATGCTTTCTCTTCCTAAATAGATATTCCTTAGGTAGATATTCCACAAATAATCATGTCTTGTTTTAATTATATTAAATACATGCTGGATTTTAAAGTCATGTTCTCCAGAGTAACACAAAGCATGACAGGATGGCAGAGAAAGAATAAAGTTATCCAAGGTAACAAGGTAGTTTACCATATTGCACGAAAAAGTCATTCCTTCTTTGACACACTTACATGTGTGTTTTACTGCACACAGATTATTTGTCTCTCAGCAGCATTTCTATTTGGACAGCATTAAACTTTAAGTGGATCCAGAAGGAATGTTGCTGAAACCAAACTGCCTATTCACCCAGGAAATTAGAAATCTTTGCATCAGCTCTGAGTCACATATTCTTTAGAAGATTGTGTTTACAGCCTCAGAAGGTTCTTATTTTGCCACTGGGATGTTATGACTGAGACTGCTCTGTCAGTGGTCTGGAGACAATTGTTGGGTTCATATTTTTTAAGCTTACAGAAGTAGAGATGAAGGCATTGACCCTGATAATCAGAGCCTGATCTCAGTCTCTCCATAATGCTTTTGCTCAGGTGATGACGTTTATTGGATGCTGAAGAGTCACACAGAACATGTATTGGACCCAACCTATGTGGAGCCATTCTTAAGGGTGGTTGGTAACCACGATAAGAGGATATATCCTGGTTCTTCATACTGCAAATAACACTACGATCAAACATCAGAAAACTACAGGGAATCACAACAATAAAGGTCACATTTTTAAATATCTTTTTAACAAAAATATCAAATGTTTGACAGTCCTGAATTTGTCTGTGATAATACATTTTTATGCCCATTTTATGCCAGCATGCCAGAGCTGACATATATGCAGGCAACATACCTGTTCCTCTTAAGGTTATCTGCTCCTAGATTGTCTGCCCATGCATCCGGGATCTCAGAAACCAGTGGCACAACATTGCTGCTCTCGTGCCTACTCCAGCTGAGAGGGAAGAGCCAGTCAAATGTCTTGCCTTTGCACTGCCCCGGACACAGAAGATAATTTGCTCCTAGTGCTGTTAAACATCACAGACACGCATCCCCATACCAGACTTACAGACAGCAAGACAGATGTACTCCTAGTTCACAGCATTTTCTAAAATCATGGATCTAGTGTCTCAAAGCTTTTGAAAAGTGACTTCAGGTTCGTGGGCAACAGAAATGTATAGCATGATTTCTGCCTGAAGTTCCATACTAAAACAGGCTAAAGGAATGTGAACATAAAGAAAGCTCAGAAGAATTGAGAAGCAACAAATGACTTCTTTAACTTTTCTGCAGATAGAGAAGAACAGACCTGAGATGACAGAAGGTGATGGGGATGATATGGACTGGAGGAGAAAAGCAGATGAAAAACATCAGTCTGCTGATAGGTGGGAGGATAATGTTGTGAACAGGGAGCTGTTTGTGGACAGATATGGCTCATCTGATGGGCCATATCATAATTTGCCATCTCTGAAACTGTCAACATAATGAGAGAAGTGGATGATAGATGTACTGAAAGTCATTCAAAAACAAATTTCAGGTTTTTCAGGTGTGAGCAGAGAGCTGAGAGTGCTGTGTGATGCTGACAGCAGGACAACCATACTGCAAGGTTCATAAAAAGTAGGACAGGAAAGGATTTCCATCCCACGCAATCAACTACCATGAAGCCACATGAGAAGGTGAAGTAACTGGGAAAGTTATGATTGAGGCTTCTGGATAGAAGACGAATAGGAGAACATGGATTTTTGATAAAGGAACCAAAGCAAGACAAGAGTGCTATGACTTGGAGTTGTCTTGGCAGCAGAAGGCAGGAGCATGGAGGAGAGGAGAAAGGAGATGCATGCTGTATTCTTCAGCAGATATATGGGATAGGAATATTAAAGAAGAAATGACAGTCGGTGCAGCTCAAAGAGAAGTTACTCAGCTGAATGTTACTGGAGTTTCCCATGCTCAGCCACATGACTGAGGTTGTTAAATATTTGCATTAACAAACTCAACTCAAAAGGTGAGAGAGTGCACAGGAACAAATGCCATTCTTTACCTGAGTAACAGATGGGGGGAAATTAAATATTTCTGGGATGTGCAGGGCCTGACAATCAAGTACATGACCAGAGAAAAGAGGCTTTGTGATCAGATGTGAATATCTTGAGAAGACAAAAACCTACAGATACAAGCTGACCACAGGATAAAAATGACTTTTCAAAGTAATGCATTTATAACAAAAGTCAAGAACATTCCCAGGATTCACTTAGAGATAAACATTTTTTTTAAAATTGTGCAATATAGTGATTATATTTTATTTATTTTGTTCTGCAGTCACCCATGTTCAATAAAGATTCAATAAAGACCAAACACAGAGACTGGCTACTAAGGTGGTCAGAGGACTTCAGCTCTTAGTTGAAGACACTTAGATGATGACTAACCTAGGAAAAGGAAGGGTAAATAAACATCAAAAATCTGCTTGCTGTCTATAAATGAAGGGGAAAATCAAGGGGAAATTGGAAAAGGGCTACTTATGTTACTGGCCAATATTGGCACAAAAGCCAAGTATTTAAACTGGTCATGTAGACATTTTGGGTGAAAATAATGAATATAGAAAGGTGATTATGTATTTTAAAAGTCCTTCCAGTCCAGTGGGCTAAAAAATTTAAATTTTACTGCAGTATAAGAACTCTCTTGATGGGGTGCTCTTAGGTGCCTTAGATAAACAGACATAATTCCCATAGAGTCTATGTGGAATTTTCCCTTTTCCCATCTACCATGTCTTCAAATCTCCCTTCAAAACACACCATCACCTCCATCCTAGATTCCTAGGTTTCAAGTGTTTTCTTCCATAGGGGATAAACCTTAGCTTTCATAACCAGATAATCTCTGTCAGGAAACTTTGTAGCCTGGCTTCTGTAGCCATTTTTTTATTATTTGCATCCTTTTACCTCAGCCATCTTCTGCTGTCACATTAGCTCTTAGTTTTATTTGCCTAGTTCCTACACTTAAAGAAAAAAGATCAAAATTTTCTGGTCTCTACAGCTGGCCTCTAAAGCTTTGGTCTAGATCAGCTCTGTCTCTTTGTTTGAGCTTGGCAGTCACTACTGATCGGCAGTGATCAAAGGCAGGAAGCATCCAGCACACCCTCATCCCCAGACTTCTGGCCCTGTTGCAACACAGTCCCTGAACAGCCCCTGAAATATTGTTCTCTGTTTGCCGTGATGTATTTTGTACACCCACACAGAGGCTTGCTGACTTCATTACGTCTTTGCCCATGCATGATATGTTGGTTTCCATCCATAGTTAGGGTGCTTTGTATAGGAAAATCTTCATATTATTTGGAATTCTCCAGTGGTAGAAAAAAAGAAGGAATTGGACCCAGCAAGCCTTTTGTATTTTTGCAACATATCAAGATGTTCTGAAACATGTTTGCTTTGTTTTTGTTTTTTCCACAAACAAACACAATTCTTCCTTTTACTTGGCTTGTTTTTGCAATATAAATTCAGGTTCTGTCTTCCTTCCAAGACTCTGTGATGACAGGGGAACTGCTGAATGATGATGTCATGATAGACTAAAGAGAATACAATTGAGCAATTTGACAGGAAACCTGACTTTTGGTTGGACTGTGCACAATCCTTTGTTTTTTACTTTTAACAACTTCAGTATAGTGACTGATATTTTTGCCATTTCAACTAAGGCATGACAGGTCACAGTAAAATTCCTGAAAACTCCCTAGAGCTTTTTCATAGAGTAAAGAAGGGATAATTAAGTTGAGCGTCAAAACCGTTCAGAAGGCCACAGACTCTCACTTCAGTATATAATGTGTTTAAATTGATCTAACTGACAAGGAACTCATTTAGGCTAAACTAATAAACTAATGGCAGGTAGGAAAAGACCTAACAATCCTAATATTTCCATAGTAAAATACCACATAGAATAAAGACCCCTTCACATCCACCTTTAAAATACTCTGCAGGAGATCCTGCATCTCAAATTGTGTTTCTAGGCATAATAAAGAAACAGTGTTAAATATTCTGGAAGATAGTAGGGGTGACTGTTTGACATTTCTGAAAAATACACTTTTTCAAAAATAGAAAAAATAATAAAACTGGGATATAATTATAGTTTTATTAAAAGAAATATACTGTTTGAATATTCTTCCTATAAAAATATGCTGTTTGAATATTCTTCCCCACAACAACAGTTTCTGGTGTAGTGAGAAGATATTCATTAGAAAAATGGTGATACCAATGGGTGTTAAAAAAATTTAGAAAGATATATGATCGTAAATTTTTAACATGAAGCCACTCAGCATCCAAGAAAAGCCAACAGGAATTAAAAACATTAAGCTCTATGACGATAAGTGTACATTCCTTGCTCATTTTTTCCACACCAATGCTACCAATTTTTTGACATTTTTTAACAACAGTAGGAATACCTCCTCACGAATTCTACCACGTTGTTTTGAAAAACTGATGTACTTAAGCCTGTAGGAAAGAAGTACTGATATACATATTTTACTTACATCCCCATCAGGACTGAGATATATTGCAGAAGAGAACTCCACAGGTTGACCATTGGTGAGATGGAAGATATTTATGTGATTTTGTACATGTGCATGTGTAATGTGAGATTTCAATTACTTTAACTTAACTTGATTGACACCTGTTTTTGTGATGGGTTTGAAACAAAGCTATACTCCTGGTGGAGTCTCAAACAGATTTCTCTCCCTCTCAGTCATGGGAAAAAATTGACAACTGAGTTAACATTAAATTATTTAAGTTTGATTTTCCTCCTTAAGGGAAGAAAATTTTAAAATTGATTGCATCATTTAAAAGCAAATTTCCTATTTTCATGGGAGGCTGTGTTCCTTCGTAAGGTACTTATATGTATAATCCCATCCAAAGTGCATGGGTTATATTTTTTATTGATTTAACTATAGAAAGAACAACACCTCTACACATATTTTGAGGTGTTTATACTGTAATGAGGAAGAGTAAAATTTTCTATTGTTCTGGTGTTCGATTTGTATCTAGTTTTTATAGGATTTATTTATTAAATTGAAAAGATTCAACACTAGATATGAATTTAGATAGCTGTGTCTATTATTATTTTAAACTGCTTGAACTTATGTCATATGAATTCTTCTGAGAAAATCCTAACATCTACCTGTGTGCCTTTGATAGCTGAATTGTTGCTTTTAAAGATAAAATAAAATGGTATTTCTCTTGTACATACAACTGCACTAAAGAAATAAATGAGACACATCATTAGACTAATCAAATTGTCTACCCACTTTTGTCCTATATTTTGTCTTCTTCCCTGCTACAACAAATAACTGATGAATATCATAATGTCTAGTTTGCCATACTGTAATATTTTCAGCTTAGTATTTTGCTCTCTGCAGTCTACTGAGTATTGATATTGCTGCTTGTCCTTATAAAGGTATGTATCAGTCCTGTTTTTCTTGCTTAGCTCCATTCCACTTTGAGAGAGGCATGAAGATGTCAGGTTTTTTCCAGACTGAGTAGATAAAACTACTGATAGATGAAAAATGCAACCAGTCATTTCATCCTAAATCATTACAATATCCCCAGATTTTAAATTTCCCACAAAACACAAAGCCCAAATATGTTAGTGTTTAAAAACTGTAAAGCACCTCCTTTTTACATCGTATCATCTTGCTTTGTAAAATATTTACCTGGAAAGGCTAGATGGCACATGCAGTTCAAAATTTTCTGGAACATTTCCTTTTAAATACTCCACATGCTTAACCTGTCAACTTGGGTTTTCTCATAACTGGAAAGAAGATTGTAAGGTCAGACCTTGTCTCCCGGTGGCTGTACATATATTCTAAGATGAGAAATGAAGGAGACTGTGGTGGGACAACTATGAATGAGTGCGTGAAGAGAAAAGGAGCTGTCACCTCACGCCTCCTGTTTTGGAGGGCAGGGCATTTATCTGCCAGCTGCTGGTTGGGCTGGTACTGTGGATGCTCATTGCAACAGCTGAGGAGATGCAGAGAGTGCAGCATGAATCCATGAGGCTCTAAAACACATTGGCAGAGGGGCAGAGAACTCCCACTGGTGTCAGGCTGAAGCTGCAGGACCAATCCAACCCCAGAATTATGCTGGAAAAAACTGACTTCTCTGCATGTCTAGGTAACAGTCCCCAGTAAGGCACACCACCACTCCCCGTAGGCGAGGTAAAAGAGACCAACAGTTAAAACACAGCTAGCCATAAGTAATGCACATCGTGTTTATCAAAAAACACAGGCTGAGCTGTGTGAAAGACCATACAGAAACATAGGCCTACAAACCCTGAAATCTGATCAATTGAAACTGAACTATAATATACTATTCAGTTAACCTCTTTCCAAATAATTCAGTTGATTTAATAAAATAAGCTTTTTTTCTTTATTGAGCCACATTATTTTGGGAGAAAATATGAATCCAATTATTAATTTCCTCCCATTAAGCAGTATCAACATTAACCACTTCCCAGGATCAAGTTTCTATTAGGTGTATTGGATCAAACTCTCAGCTTAATTGTCTTTGCTGGTCTTTTCTTTGCTGATAATTTGGCCCTCTATATTCATTTCATATGACTAAAAAAAGTTTCTTTTGTTGTTTTTCTACTACTACCTAAATAAGAATAAGCCTAGTAGATGAAAATGAGCTTGACTGCAAAGAACAGACCAAAGTACCTGGGGATATACTGTGGCGCATTGACCCTGTCTGGGCACAAGTGCCCACTAAAGCTGCTGTATCACTCCCCTACTCAGAAGGACAAGGGAAAGAAAACCTAACAAAAGGCACATGGGTTGAGATATGGACAGCAAAAGAACCAACTACCACCACAGACTCGACTCGGTAAAATTAAGTTAATATATTACCAATCAAATCAGAGTATGATAATGACAAATAAACCCAAATCTTAAAACACCTCCCTCCACCCCTCCATTCTTTCTGGGTTTAACTTCATTGCTGATTTCTTTACCTCCTCCCCCTGAGCAGCACAGTGGGACAGGGAACAGCGGTTGTGGTCAGTTGATCATGTGTTGTCTTTGCCATTCCTCTTTCCCCAGAGGGAGGACTCCTCACACTCTTTCCCTGCTCCAGTGTGGGATCCCTCTCATGGGAAACAGTCTTCCATGACCCTCTCCTAAGTGAGTTCTTCCTATGGGCTGCAGCTCTTGGCAAACTCTTCCAGCATGGGTCCCTTCCACAGATGCAGACCTTCAGGAGCAGACTGTTCCAGAGTGGGACCACAGATACTGCCTGAAGCATGCTCCAACATGGGCTTCCCATGGGTCACAGCCTCCTTTGGGCATCCAGCTGCTGCAGCGTGGGTTCTTCCACAGGCTGCAGATGAATATCTGCTCTACCATGGAGGACAGCCTGCCTCACCATGGTTTTCTTCAGGGGCTGCTGCAGGGAAATCTCTGTCCTGAAACACCTCCTCCCCCTCCTTCTTCACCGACTTGGGCCTGCAGCATTGTTCCTCTCACATATTCTCACTCCTCTGGCTCTCTGGCTGCAATCATATTCTCCAGCTGCTCATATTCTCCATCTCTCATATTCTCTGGCTGCAATCACTGTTGGTGTTGAGCAGGTCTTTTTCCCTCTTCTTGGCTATGTTATCCTGGAGGTTCTACCATAGTCACTGATGGGCCCGGCCTTAGCTAGCACAGGGTTTATCTTGGAGCGGGTTGATATTGGCTGTATGGGATGTGGGGGAAGTTTCTAGCAGCTTCTCACAGAAACCATCCCTGTAGCCCACACCACCTCGCCCCGGCTACCGAAACCTTGCCAAACAAACCCAATACACATACCCCAAACCTGATGCAGAACTATGGGATGATAGGCTTGGTCAATGCTGCTAGGGATATTCTGTAGTGTCCTTGATCGTGCTTTCCATTTCAAAGCACACAGAATGTGTAGCCTTGCAGGTACTGTTTGTGCAGCCTGTCCATTTTTGCATCTATCATCTGACACTCTCAGGGTGATACAAAACCCCAACTTCACCTACCACTGCTTCATAAGGAACTGAAAGTATCAACAGAATATTTCTGAGGAGTTTTTGACTGAAGTTATATAAAACACACCTTCCACTCTCATATAGGTTAGCTTGTATTTACATTTCATGCTCAGAGACCACTGTCAGCAAACATCAGCCAGAGAGCAAGTGCACCTGTATCATCAGGCAGCCACACTGATGTCCAGACAGGCAGCAAGGCTTCCCTGTTCACCCTATGTGTATTTACATGCCACTGTAATGCTAATGAATAATAAGCTGCTGTGCATTGTCAGAGAGCTGAGGGACAAAGTTTCATAGTCAATACCTTTGCATTCTTCAGTTATACTTTGAATAAGTAGATTAGAAGTTGTCAAAAGGTTGAACAGTAGAAAAGGATGAACTGAAGAACCAGCAGAATTTGTAAAGTATGTGGGACCAAAATCAGGTATATTCAACGGTTTTGACTAGTGGATGACAGGTTGGCAGAGCATGGGCTCAATTTTTGATTGGATTGTCACCTGATAGGGTGGGATAAGGCGATGTTCTTGCTAGAGATGAGTTCTGGGCACTTTCTATTTGCATCACAGTGGGGATGATCCTGGTGATGAATGGCAAGTCTGTGTCCTGCCATGTGAGCAGCACCAAAGCTAAAACCCAAGTGTGAAACGAGCTTGAGCTTTTAACACATGACAGCAAAATGTAAATCACAATTTAATGGTGGCCTTAGTGTTCAAAATTATGAAGTCAGTGCATGAGGACAAAGCCATTTATAGTCAGGTACATTTTACAAAGGAAAAGAAAAAAGACAAACACCAAAGAAACCAAACCTACAAACAGAAAAACAAAAATGCTAAAACCGAACAGAATTTTAAAATAAAACTTCCATCTCCAGCCAGGAAATACAGTGACCAGCTGTCCAGACAAGTTTACTTTGCATCATATTTTGATTCTGCATTGTGATGATGTAACAATTCTCTGTGAGAAAGTTAGGAGTAACAATCTAACTTTTTGGCTGTTACATCTGATATTTCCAGGTGGTGCTATCCACAGGTGAAAACACATTAAATGTGGCTTTTTTGGAAAACTCTAGACTGCTGATTGAGCTTTCCCATTTCCATTTCCATTTTTTACTGGAAGTCTCTGTTTATTTAAGTCAATTTAAATGATCCATTGGATGAATCACTGCATTTTAAATGCTGGCAGGAGGGGCATTATGAAAGGCACTAGTGTGCTTAAGGTCCCTTATGTACGTAGTCTGCAAGAACAAACTCCATACAATTTCACAAGGATTGCTGGAGTGCAAATGATTGAGTAATGAAGACACTAAAAAACCCACAATAATTTGGCTTCATTAGCCATTCCTTTCCAGAACAGAAAAAAAACCCCCAAAACCCAAAATCCATAAATGACAAAGGACACATATTTTGTTGTTTGTATCCCTTTCATCATGAATTTGGGAGAAGATAGACTAAAAAACTATTGGATTTCTTTTTTTGCAGTTTACATACCATAGCAGTCCTGAGTGGATCGTGACATTGAACGTCCCCATGATATTGCCACACCACTAGTGATGGTGGTGTGGAGCACTTCAGGTTTATCAGCTGTTGTCTGCCTCTGGATACCAGTGCCTCAGCTCCATTAATCACCAGTTTCCTTGAGCAAGGCCTCACTCTCCAAGCTGTGTGTAAAGCTCTGTCATGTCACTGAGCTGTTTCTGGTGATAGTTATTTTCTCCAGGAAAGCTCAGCCCCAAGAAGGAATTGCCTAAATTATAGCAGAGACAGAAGTGGCAAACCATGGTAAAATTAGGCCAACCTGCAGTAGGCACAAAGACCCTGGAGGGTCAGGCACCTGGAATCACCATCCTAGTGTTATTAATTACTGGCAGGTCCCATCACAAATAAGAACTTCCAGTGACCCACATTCCTACTTGGATAGCTGCATATAAGTGTGGTTGTTAATTTACACATTCTGCACAAAGAACAATGTGTGAAATGCTGTGAATGAATATCCCCTGGACAAAAAGAAAAATTGATGAAATAGAAAGGTGAATTAATTACTAATTGTTTAATTAAGTACAAGTATAGATAAGACTTTTAGCATAAATATGTCAAACCTATCTCTGAATTAAGAAAAGGAATATACTTTTACTTGAGAAGGAAAATGTTTGGAGTAGCAGCAGATATGACTCTGAATGAATCCTTGATTAACCCACAAAGAAACTGGGTAGGAAATGCCCTGTCTTTCCTTCAAAATGCAGTTTTCTTCACTGACTGTGAGTTTAGGATTTGAAGATTGCAATGTGTGCCACGGGTTTTGTGAGTGGCTGAACAGTTAGCTAGCAGTTACCAGCCAGAGAGGAAAGCCCTGAAGAAATACATGCATGGCTGACTTTTATTTCCAGTCATCCTTGTTCATAACTTCTCTAACTATGCTGGCTATGATTGGATTTTGTAAATAAAATGCTTTTAGTTGCTATTACCCTAACCTGGCTAGGAATAAGGACGATTTCAAAGCATCTGGCAAACATCAAAGTAGACTATCCAGACAGGCACATGGACCTTTGCATGTGGTGCTGGCTCACTCCTGCAGGCTGCAGTGCTCCCCTGTTATCTCTCCGAGTTGTCTCAAACAGGAGTACAAATTAAGCTGTAAAGGTGCTATTTGAAGTTAGTTTCTATGGCATGGGCTTTGCAGATCAGAGGAGCAGAGTTCTGGTCCTGGTGGTATCAGGAAAATTGCTTGAGCTATAACAGCTAAATTAACCCACAGCCTCCTGTTAACTAAGTGAACTGAGATTCCAGAACATAACTAAGGACATCCCAGATGTTTGCTTTACCAGAATAGAGGTAATTACGGGGTCTCATATGTATTGGTTTGTATTGTCACACTTAGATATTTGTGTATTTGTCTCTACCTCAGTAGCTATATGAAAGTCAAGAAGAAACTGTCATGGTTTTTGGTTGTTTGGGCCAGAAGTCCTTCCAAGAGCCTCCACCTACATTAGCTTCTCATGGGCTTCAGCTTCCTTCAGGGTGTATCCACCTGCTCCAGTGTGGGTCCTCAATGGGCTGCAGTGTGGGTATCTGCTGGATATGTCTTTAATCACAGGCTCACTTGCCTGTAATTTATGAGGTCCCAAATATTTATATATTCAAAAATATCCATTACTTTCAGAACATGACATTCATCTGATAACATATATTACAAGACAAATTGCTGTTCAGAAATGTTGAAGTTTTGGTCATTCAGACAAAAAAACCAAATGGTACCAGTGTACGGCTGGTACCAAATCACTCAGCTCAAGTAATGACCAACAAATAGTCAAGGTAAGCAAGTCACAAACAATTTCATAATCATAGAGGTGAAATTGCCACAACAAGCACCATTTAAAATCTCTAGCTATGTCAACTAAATGAGTCAATGATTGTTTAACGAGAGTGCTTTTTGTTAATAGCGACGAGTGATAAACACACTCTGTAGTGGTTCAGATTGCATAATCATCTCAGCTCTTTGGTCAGCCAACTTGGAAATTTCAGGAGACACTTGAACCTTTTGTAATGTTTTCAGTTTTTCCTGCCTTGGCTAAATCAGAAATATATGAAAATATTTTTCTGCTGTTTTTTTGGTACTTCTGAAATTAAGTGCCACTAAGGAATGAAGACTTAAAAAGACATGCAGGTTGAAAACCTAACTACAGGAAAGGATAAATTTTGATTCAGCTTAATGGGTGGTTAACAGTATAACATTAATAATGTCTGAAGTATTACAATTATTTTAATAAGCCTTATTTCCATATTCACAGTTTAAGACTCCTGCATTATCCTTTAAAATATCAAAAAAATATCTAGAGGACCACATGATCTTATCTTTTCCAGACACTTTTATACTCCTTTTCTCCAGACTGGATGATGTATCCAGATTTCCCATCCTCAAACTGCAATGTTTGTGATTGAACTTGCATTAGGACAGACAAACGATAATCTGCTGACAGGATGATTTGAGGTGTCTGCAAGGTTACAATTCAATAAATATTTTTCACATGTCATGTGCAATTGACTCTTCATTTATGTGAACAGAGGAATCTGCAGTTTCAATTTGGGTTGATTTTTAGATGTCTTTAAGAATACAGCTATACTATAACCAGCATCTGTTTACATATTATGAAGATTAAAACTATCTGACTATTCCTTGTCAAAGTCCACCAACGGAAGCAAACAAGCTCAGATGGGAAGCTATATAATTTAAGTCATTTGGCACTTCCTTTTTTTTTTGGTCAAATCAAATGAGGACTGTAAGACTTCCTTTAGGACCTCTGGAGAAAACATATCTCTTCAATTAACATTTTTTCTTCTTTTTTTTTTTTTCTTTTCCTGAATACAGAAAGAGATACATAAGCTTTAAAGAATCTGATCTGAGTTTTTCATTGTACCTTCTCCCCTCCCCCCGTAAGAATTCTCCACTTGAAGGAAAACTGCATACAGGACTGTATTAGCGAGTGCATGACTGGTACAGGTAGAAGCCATCATTCCCACCAGCTCAGCTTTGCAACTCCTTCTACAGAACCATCTATTTCAGGCTCCCAGTGCAAGATAGACATAGAGAAACCACTGTGAAACCAGTGAAGGGCCACCACAATGGACCCATGCCATGCCATGCTAGGAGACGGCAGGGGAGGTGGGCTTGCTTAGCCTAAAGGATAAGGCCAAGGAGGAACCTTATTTGTTAATGTTACAGGTGGTTACTGTTGTCTTCAGCTACCTAATGGGTGGTTACTGGAACATTCACACGCTATAACAAGGAAAACCAAAGCAAATTTTACAGTGAACATGGCTAGGTATGAGAGAGTTGTCCAGGAGGTTGTGCTATTTCCATCCTTGATAATATTTAATATTTCCCTGGACAAATGCCTAAAACAACCTCAGCTAACTTTGAAGATGGGCTTCCTTTGAGAAGCTGGTTCTATTAGAGACCTCCAGTAATACCTGCCAGCCTAAATTACTCTATGATCCCATGGTTTTGTTAGAAATCATAATGTTATTTCAGGGCCTCAATAAACTTCAAGAAAAAAACTTTAAAAATTTAAAGTCAAGACCCTTTCTTATTGATCTTTCAATCAGAATAGATACCTCAACAAAGCATTCAAAACTTCTTAGCATGATTTCATCTTCCACTGGAAAAAAAATCAGGAAATGGAGAAAATCCTGTTTGTTATTTTGCCTTCTCTTTTTTGTTTTGGTGGTATTTTTTTTCTTTTGCATCACATCGCATGATCAAATTCTTATTTACAGTCCTTTTAATGTTTCCAGGACCTGGGACTTCTCCAGCAAAATAGCAGATATTGCAAAACATCATAACAAAATAAAAGCAACACTGAACCACTCTTTTTCTCAGTTCACTAACTTTAATTGGAATTACAATGCCTAACTCATAAAAACATTGATGTGGGAAATAACCATTAACAATTGTGGTGGCCTCAGTTAGTAATGGTAAGGAAAGTTTTCTTAGGAGTTACATACAAATATTTTTGTTATTGCTTGTAACTCCTGAAAATCCCCTTTAAATTAGCTTATTTTTTCTTCATATGTACTTCCCATAAAAGCATTGTACTTCTGCACTGGCTATGGAAAACTGCTGGTGACATTGATGTCAGGTTCAACTTAAACAGATGCATGTGCATAAATATTTAAATATAACTGCTGAGATAATAACAAAGCATTTTCCAGTGTCTTATATTATGTTTTAAGTAGTTTAATTTAAAAGCAGTGTCAGATAGCTTTTTTTTTTATACTTTACCTCATCAGAAAACAACTGTTAACATCTAAATACTGAAGCTCTCATCACATTTAAAAATAATCGTATACCTTTGCTATATTAAAGAGATAAGAAATAAGTCAAGTATAGGCTGTTAAACTGGGAATGCAGCACTTGCTAAAAGTGAGTCAGGCTGTTCTGGAATGAGCACATAAAAATCATTTTCTGAGCAGATAGTATCTTCTCGCACACTGTGAATTGGGATAAATAAAATAGTGGAAAGTTTGTAGGCTGGTTTTTGGAATACGAGAGGTCAGGGCCTCCTCTCCAGCTCACCCTCACTCTTTAGGCACCTTTATGTGCCCCACACATAATTTATGAATTACGCTTTATTTCCTCCCATTCTCCCAAAATGTTTTGAAAAGCTAGACTGAAAGCTGAGTAAATCTCAGTAACTTTAGCTTTATTCTGATATAACTATCCACCAAAAGAAACTATTCTCTCCAAATTAAAAGAATTTTTTTTTTTTTACTTATATGGTTATATTTTATGGCATTTAAACCCTAAAAGCAAAATATTTGAGGTGTGGGGGTTATCAGAACAGAATCCCGCGTCACTGCTTCAAGACAATTACGAGAGTACAAATGAGAAGCCTTCACACACCACTAACCATCAGGCTTTTGTGCCAGTCAATGATAACAAACATATGACCTTCTAAAGAAGCATTGCAATATTACTTTATTTTCTATTTTTAGTCTTCTGATGCATTAGGATTTAATAGCAGGCATATGACACCAGATAAATTCATGACCTTTGTTCAAAGCATCCCCTTAACTACCCAGTGTTCTTACGCAGAATTACAACAAGTGTTCTATTTTCTTAGGCCCTGTATTTCAAGGAATAAGAAAACTTATTCTAAAATGTGCTGACTGTGAACTGTTATGAAAATTAATGTCTTTGACCCTATTCCCTCTCAGTTCAGACTCTGTCTCATTTTGGAATTTTTATTACTCTATCCAGTACTATTCTTCAACATTTGCTTAGAAAGGGTTGATACTTCCAGCCAATTTGCCTGAATTTGTGGCACTGTTTACAAGAAATTAGTCCAATTCCTGCTTTATATCTTGGCTGCCAAATGTAGTGGATGTTCCCTTTTGTAACCCTGGTACTATGGTTGCTGCACTGCAGTAGAGGTGTTACATGTAATACAAGACATCTGAAAAGAACATTTGTCAGAAAGATACAATAAAGCATGAACTATTGAAAGAGTACTTGGAATGCTGCTGTAGTTTTACGTGGCTGGGTTCTGGAGGAGGAGGGGGCTGAAGGGTGGCTTCTGCAAGAAGCAGCCAGAAGCTCTCTGCAGGACCCAGAGAGCAAACACCAGCCAGCTCAAGGCTGGACCCGCTGCTAACCAAGGCCAAGCCCATCAGTGATGGTCACAGGGAATGACATTTAGGAGAAAAAAACCTACAAGCAGCTGCTTTTTGCCACCAGAGAAGGGAGTGAGAAGGTGCAAGGAATTGTGCAGGCACCAAGGCCAGTGAGGAGGGGGAGGAGGCACCACAGGTGCCGGAGAGAGAGAGATGCCCTTGGAGCCCCTGGAGAAACCCATGGTGGAATGGGTGTCCCCCCGCAGCCCATGGAAAAGGCTGAGACCCCACCTGCAGCCCGTGGAGAGGCTCCACGCTGGAGCAGGGGGAGACATGCAGAAGACGCTGTGACCCAAGTTGGAGCAAGCATCTGCCAGCACTTGCAGCCCATGGAGAGAGAGAGACACACAGAGATGAGCGAGAGAGAGAGAAAGACCCCTGCCAGAGCAGATTTGCCGGGGGACCCCCAGCCCACTCCGAGCTAAGAAGGAGAACGACTTGTGAGGATCTGACCGAAACCCCCATTCCCCAGTCCCTGCCCCTCCCCGTGCCACAATCCGGGGAAGAAGGGAGAGAAATCATGACTAAAGTGAAGTCTGCTACGAAGGGAGGGGTGGGGGGGAGGTGCTTTAACTTCTGGTGACACTTCTCATTATCTGACTCTGGTGTCACTGGGTGTGCAGTGCAGTGTCATAAATTAGACAGTTTTCTTTCTTTTATTCCGTGTTGAGTCTGTTTTGCCCATGATGCTGATTGCAGAATGATCTCTCCCTGTCCTTATCTCAACTCCTAAACCTCTCAAAATATATTTTCTCCCCTGTCCAACTGAGAAGGGGAGTGATAGAGTGACTTTGATGGGTGTCTGGCCTCCAGCCAAGGTCAAACCAACAAATGCCTATAAGCATTTTGTTATGGATGCCAAAATCTGGTTGGAAGATTTTTCTGGCTGCATCCTACAAAGGAGCAGAAGAAAACTGTAGCTAAAAAGAATGAAAAATAATAAATTACTAATTTTAGGGGGGAAAAAAAGTAATAACAAAAGAAAATCAATGGCCTCCAAGAATAAAAAAAAAAGCCCAGGGACTAAGGCTACAGAAACAAGTGCAAGGGCATAAATTTATGAAGAGCTATGAGTCTGTTAAAGTGGGAGCAGTACTAAAGCCCTAATTACAAGGTAAGGATGCAGAAGCAGAGGGCCTTCCACCAAGGTGAAACACAAAAAGGAAATATGCAGTAAGGGGAAACTACAAAAGATTGCGAAGGACAGGTGTAAATAAGCTGTATTGTTAAAAAGCAGAAAGGGCAAGCCACTAAAGGATATGCAGCTAACAAGAGACCTGAAGAAATTTGTTCTGGAAACAGAAATAAAACTGAGGGGAGCACCGGTTGGATATTTAGCAGGAGGAAAGCCTATTGCCAAACAATGCTGAGAATGCCAAAGCTATTTATGCCACTTTGTATCAATATTCACTAAAAAGATACAGTAGAAACATCTTTCTAATGCCAGTGACAAAAGGGTGGTATTTCAGATTGCAATTACTAAAAGCAAAGGAGACTAGATCATGTCTTTGAACAGATGTTGTTGTTTTTATACCACATGAGCCTAACAAACTATGATGCAAAAGAAACTGGCCAAAGCAATCTCAGAACTGGTGAGTGATTAACTCTGAAAATGCTTGGACCAAAGCATTGAAAAAGGGACGCAATGGGCACTTTTATCACAGTTAGAATTACGGCATTACAAATCACCCAATTTAATTTCACTTATTGGATTGTTATATACTGTGGTGGGTTTACCCTGCCTGGATGTAGATGCCCACCAAAGCTTCTCTGTCACTCCCCTACTCAGGGACAAGGGAGAGAAAAAACAATGACAGGCTTGCAGGTTGAGATACAGACAGCAAGAGATCATCCACCAATTACCGTCACATCAAAACAGACTTGATGAAATGAATTTTATTACACAATGAAATCAAAGTAGCATGACAACTAAAACCAAATCTTAAAACACCTGCCCCCACCCCTTCATTCTTCCCAGGTTTAAGTTTGCTCCTCATTTTCTACCTCCTCGCCTCAGCAAGCTGCACAGGGGGATGGGGAATGGGAGCTGCGGTCATTTCAGCACACATTGTCTTTGCCACTGCTTCCTTCCATAGGGGGAGGACTCCTCACACACTTCCCCTGCTTCAGTGTCGGGTGCCTCTCATGTGAGACAGTCTTCCATGAACTTCTCCAGCGTGAGTCCTTTCCCATGGGCTGCAGTTCTTCACAAGTTGCTCTAGCGTGGGTCTCTTCCATGCGGTGCAGACCTTCAGGAGCAGACTGGTCCAGAGTGGGGTCACAAAGTTCTGTCAGCAAACCTGCTTCAGTGCGGGTCCTTCTCTCCATGAGGTCACAAGTCCTGCCAGAAACCTCCTTCAGTGTGGGCTTCCCACAAGGTCACAGCCTCCTTTGAGCATCCACCTGCTGCAGCATACAGATGTAAGTGGATACCAGCTCTGCCATGGACCTACAGAGGCTGCCAGAGGACAGCCTGCCTCACCATGGTCTTCTTCAGGCACTGCTGCAGGGAAATCTCTGCCCTGGTACCTAAAACACCTCCTCCCCCTCCTTCTTCACTCACCTGGGTGTCGGCAGCGTTGTTCCTCTCACATATTCTTACTCCTCTCTCTGGCTGCAATAACTGTTGGTGTTGAGCAGGGTTTTTTGTCCATGTCATCCTGGAGGTTCTACCACAGTCACTGATGGGTTTGGCCTTGGCCAGCACAGGGTTTGTCTTGGAGCAGGTTGATATTTGCTCTATGAGATGTGGGGGAAGTTTCTAGCAGCTTCTCAGAGAAACCATCCCTGTAGCCCCCCCACTACCAAAACCCCGTCACACAAACCCAATATTCCCAAAGAAGCTAATAACAGCATGAAGAACAGGCAGTTGTGCAAGGCCCAGTCCTGTTGTGTATTCCTACTGATGACTGGGCAGGAGAACAGACAACAGGTATATTACAGGTGCAGTGACACAAGCTGACAGTCATCACCACCGTGTTGGAGCAGACCGTAAAAAATCAAAACAGCTGTGATAAACAAGAGAACTTCAGGGTACAATATGGAGACAAGAAGTGTCAACTGCATGGAGATAGAAACATCTGGCTTGGGTGGTGGCAATGAAGAAAAGGTTCTAAAGAACATTGTCAAGAAGAATCTCATTTTGTCTTCAGATTTGGGATGGATGATGTATCAAGATCCCGTCATACAAAGATCTATTTATAACATTATCTGGGTTTGCAAGATCTGTTGTATGACACAGCTATACTGTCAAAACAACAAAATAGAAAACCAAACGTGACATTTCTTAAGAAGATAACTGAAAATAACTGTCTTTCACAAAAACTTAATGTATTCAATTCCATCTTTAAGAAGAAAATGCAAGCAATTCTGGTGAGACAGTATTTTGTTCTTAAAATTTCCAGCAGTAGATAAAGCAAACCAAGATAAACCAAGACAAACCAAGCAAACCTGGACAGGCTGGAAAGCTAGACAGGGAGAAACCTAAAGAAATCCAACAAAAGCAAGGGTAAAGTCTTGCACCTGGGGAGGAATAACCATCTATATCAGTACAGACTGGGGGATGACCTGCTGGAGAAGAGCTCTGTGGAGAGTGACCTGGGGATTCTGGTTGATGACAGGTTCGCCATGAGCCAGCAGTGTGCCCTAGTGGCTAAGAGGGCCAATGGGATCCTGGGATGCATCGGAAGAAGTGTGGCCAGCAGGTCAAGGGAAGTGATCCACCCCCTCTACTCTGCCCTGGTCAGGCCCCACCTGGAGGATTGTGTCCAGTTCTGGGCTCCCTGGTATAAAAAAGACAGGGATCTCCTGGAGAGAGTCCAGAGAAGGGCTACGAAGATGATTAAGGGCCTGGAGCATCTCCTGTATGAGGAAAGGCTGAGTGAGCTGGGGCTGTTCAGCCTGGAGAAAAGAAGACTAAGGGGGGACCTAATTAATGTTTAGAAATATCTTAAGTATGGGATGCAGGGGGAATTGGCCAGCCCCTTTTCAGTAGTCTGTGGAGACAGGACAAGGGGCAATGGCTGCAAGTTGGAGCACAGGAAGTTCCGCACCAACATGCGGAAGAACTTTCACACAGTGAGGGTGACAGAGCCCTGGGACAGGCTGCCCAGGGAGGTGGTGGAGTCTCCTTCTCTGGAGATATTCAAGACTCGTCTGGACACCTCCCTGTGCAATATGAGCTAGGGAGCTGCTTTGGCAGGGGGGTTGGACTCAATGATCTCTCGAGGTCCCTTCCAACCCCTACTTTTCTGTGATTCTGTGAATTCTGTGGAGCAACAAGGCACCTCTTTTCCAGTTCCCTGTTCATACTGACTACATTCCATCTTTATTTTTGGACATCTGGAAGACAGAATGCAGGTCATGTAGCTGCAACGCCTTTCTTCCACAGCGGATGACAGGGAAGAACGGTTCTCAGTGTTTCCACTTCAACAAACAGCTGGGGACTGGATGCATAAGTTCTTTCTCACTAAGCCACATGGTTTACTTCTACAGCATGTTGTCTTTGTGTGATGTGGGCACACAGGATTTTTAAAAAGTGGGAGAGAAATAAATATATTTAATTTTGCTAAACTGCAAATAACAAAAATCTTCAGCTAGATTTTCCTTGATGCTTACATGCACACTCTTCTTGACTTTGTAAATTCAAATTTTGGTGCTGTGCTCTGACCAGCAATAAAATGATAATACAGCATTGATTCGTATAATGCAGGCAGTAATGAGAAGTTAAATTCTAGTGAGTAGGAGGGAAAGAAATTACAGCATGTCTTCTGAAATAGATATTCTTTATTTGGGATTTTGATTTTTAACACCTGTGATATTACTAGGGTTGCCCTCAGAGCAGAGCAGTGGTTCTGATTCTTGTTCATAACTCACTGAAGCCACCATAGTCCACTCTTTTCTTTGCCTTTGCTAAATTTTGATCCAGACTGTTCATGAAATAGATTCCTGTTCATTTCATCTCACCTTTTCAAAGATTGCTCTACGCTTTTGAAGAATTTTACTAGGCACATTGAAATTTCTGGTGTAAACCAAAGTGGTTTTTACTTAGCAGCCTACATCAGTTTGCTTGGTAAGTCATTTCCTAGATGAAAAATATAGGTGTTAAATACAAGGCTAAGAGATATAGGTGTTAAATACAAGGCTCCAAAATCTAGTCTTGCAACCCCACGCCACTGGGGTGGGTAAATAAAATAATGAGGGTGCTACTGGGAAAAGAGCAAGTGCTCCTCTCTTCTCATTTCCATTCATGAATCACATGGTGCACTGTTCCAAGAATAGTGTTGCTTGAAGATAAACATCATTTCCAATTATTATATATTACTGAGGGAATCAAGTGAGCACACAATCACCAGTACAAGCCCCATTCAAACAACGTGTCCTCAAATTAGCAATCTGTGGGTGCTATCTGATTGGAAATAGGATTTAAGAAGAGTTCTTTTTAAGCTCCAACTTGAAACTTTAATTTGAAAAACTCTAGATAAGAGTACCAAACCCATGTTTTTTGCAAGTAGCTCTCAGCTTGTTTAGTTTAATTTTCAGTAACCAGTTTAACTGCAGCTGCTAGGGCCTGGTACACATTCTGTCACTGGAATTACTGAGTCAAAACACATATGTCTTTAATGGGGCTTTTGGCAAGAATGACATGGATGCTATTATGGACGTTGATACAAATAAAACTAATAGTTTATTTCATGCTTTACAAATAGAAATTAATGTTTAGGATAAAAAATAATGTTGTTTACACACTGCAAAAATATTTGCAAAGATAAATCAGCTAATAGGTGCATTGTACTACTGTTCTTTATATCTATGTTGATGAATTAGGAACTAAAAGGGAGGTGGCTGACAAGTACACATAACACCTGGAAGTGAATACATTTTTAAAAGGTTAATGAAATCACTATAATGTTGTCAATCTTCAGTCTAAATTTCTTGATTTGTAGAGTGGGATTTCAGAGTCTTGTGATGTTACAGATTTATATTAAAACTTGAAACTTACTATATATTTCCAATTAAATACATTTGACCTATTTCTAGCAGCCATTTGGCTGCAAGTTTCTTATTTCAACTGCAACCTCAGACGACACTTCATAAAACCATTTTAAATATTGGAAATTTCTGATTTAAGGGATTATTTATAATGACTCTTCTGTGGAGGAAGACGAGCTATTTTGTTAGATAAAGACGTGTCTGAGGATTAGCAAACCGGACAGTACACAGCCAATCTTCCGAGATGCAAACCATTTCAACACACTGTGCTGGCCCAAAGCTAATGCTGATAATAGTTGATAGTAGGTTTTAGATATCCTGAAATTAATAATCTTAATACAACCATTTTTCCATTCAAATACAGTCTATGTGTTCAGATATGTTCAGCATTTTTATGAATCATTTGAGGGGAACTGACTATGTGCTAAGGTCTTCAAGAGAAAGAACATGGCAAAAGGGCGTGGAACTAATGTTTTAAGTGATCCCAGTACTACTTTACTCTTTATACTTCCCACTGCAGTCACACTCAGGTGAAATCACAGTAGGGTAGGGCCTGGAGCTCAGACCACCCGTGGCAGCCATGGGGCTTCTACATGTGCCCCATAACTCCTTTGTGTCCAGCCTCTGTGACCTCGGCTCTCCAACAAAGGGACCAAGCGTGCATCATCCTGCATCGAGGCATGGGGCTGGTCAGGCAAACTCTGAGGTGCAACAGGGAAAGTCTTACTTGAATTTCAATGCAGCAATAATTAAAATTGCACAAAAATAGGAGAGAAATAATAGCAATATCCTAAACAATACAGTGAAGTCACTAAATAATGGTTCCTTGTGAAGTCTCTGAGATGTTGGAAGGTGAGGACCCCTGCAGACTACTGAGGGTCTACGAAAACTTAAGAGCTTAATTTTGTTGATTAAACAAAATTGTTTAAGATCAAGACAACATTTTATGGGACTGAAAAAAATCACTCATGTTGGTGTAATTTCTGTAAAGTGGAAATAGGATATAAGGAGTCTGTTTGAAGTCCCCAAAGTTTGCTGTGATGAAATAGCTAGACAGGGATACTTGCATGCTGGGAAAACATGTGTGTTTTACGTCAATATGTGATGGAACTAGTTCTGCAAGATACTCCTGCAAATCAGTTGTTGCTCTTTTAATTTCATTGTGCTATAAAAACAGCTTCAGGCTTAACACCCACCATGCCAGCAAATGGACAATGACTAAGAAAATAAATTTGGTTTGTTTTCCAAGGACTTTCCTCAGGGTAAGATGAGTAGCTTGAAATACTTGGACTAGTTTAGGAAAGTTAAGACTATAAAGAAGAAATCCTAACACTGTGATGATGGTATTCAATTGTTCTTCAAGCCCACTGAGGATAGGGAAAGAATTCAATTTAATTTATTCTGTAAGAAAAATGCCGCTTTCAAAAATGTTTTTAACACTAAAGAAAGTCTAGCACTGGACAAAGCTACCTACAGTTGTTGGAAAAAGCCTTTCACAGAAGGATTTTAAGACAGACAACTGTTACATATGGTCTCAATAAAGCTGATCCTCTTTCAAGAAAGAGGAAGTCTTCAGTGGATCTCTTGAGATCCCTCCTAGCCATGCATATCTGTGTAGATAAATTGGCAACTTCAGAGAAAGGATGCGTGTCAAAAGCATTTGTACAGTGACTCACCATTGCAGAGTTAAGCATGTGAATGGATATTTACTATGGTTGTATTTGTCATTCAGATTATTTTGTTACTGGAGTGCTGGTTTCAAACTCGTATGTTCCAAGTGCCTGATATTTTATGTTAGACAAGATTTTTTGTGTTTTTCTTCAAAAAGTAATTCAATTATTGGCAAAATCATTTGAGTAGTCTACAGGCAAAACCCCATAAAAGTCCCTTTATTGTCCCATAAGTTTTCATTCAAGGTGACACAGTTGGGAAAAGTGGGTTCTACCTCAAGGAAAAGTCTTACCCACCTCAGTAAATATCTTTTCCAACAATTAGTTATGACATAAAACACCCTAAAGGGTTAGGTCCGCACTAGACTGTGAAATATGCAAGAGCTGCCAGGGCACATGCAATCAGGAAAAAAGAAAATCAAGGATGTTAAATCTGTTTGTGTCTGTATCTGTGTGTGAAGGAGAAAGAATTCACATGTGTATAGGAGGTTTGCAGGTGAATATATATATATATATATGCATGTGTGTATATATATGTATACATAGATACATACACACATATATATACACACACACATGCACTATCAGTAAAGCTGTAATTATATTTCATTGTTACATGTCTATATAGCATTAATTTTCTGAAGATCTGTCTGCTTTATTTAACTGACCAAGACAAAGTTAACAGATTCTGCCACGCCAATTTAACAAGTAAAATAATCTTCCAGTATGTAGTTATATTAAATTAAAATATACTTCGTTCATATATTCATACAAAGAAAAAAGTCAGGGATCATGGAAAATTAATATTAAAGGCTTACAAAGCCATCTAATGGTATATCATGATCAGAGTTAATCTCACAATATTTTCCAACTGTTTTCCTTCACTCTAGCAGTACTATTGCTCATCTGACTTTTTTACTTTATTGTGAAACTTGAGTACTGGCCTGGAATGGAGTTGCTGATAACAATGCCTTTTTGTGACTCTTGTTATCCAAAACCCCTTTATGCCTACCTCTTTATAACAGCAAAGTCTAGAAAAGGACAATCTCTCTAATATATTCAACACCAGAACTGTGGGACTGGTTAGTCTAGTCACCAAACAAAACATCTCACACTATCTTTTCCATTGTGTTTTGTTTAAGACTGTTCACAAGGTTATTCAAGACTATTTTACTAATTTCAACTACTTTATATGTACAATCTGCACAACATCATCATGAAGAGTCTGGCAAGCTTGAAGAATGGTATGTCTTAGCAATGACAGCAAGAGAGGGTCACAGTGAGAGCTGCACAGTGAAACGTCCAATGAGCATACTTGCTCCTACTCAAGACTGATATTTTAAATCTAATTAAATACTGAACATGCCATAGCTTAAAGTAACTTTCTATGCCTTAAGTATATGCTTGAGGGAGGAGGAACTCTCCAAGTTCACCTGCAATAATATCAGACCACCTAAAGTAAACAAAAGATAAGGGGTCAA
The DNA here is from genome assembly GCA_020800305.1 of Porphyrio hochstetteri. Taxonomy (NCBI): domain Eukaryota; kingdom Metazoa; phylum Chordata; class Aves; order Gruiformes; family Rallidae; genus Porphyrio; species Porphyrio hochstetteri. Next base: position 76,397,759 of record CM036938.1, on the reverse strand, counting down.
ATCCTGCCCTACCTTAAAGCTGACGTAAAGTCTTTGGAAGTCTTTTATCTTGAACTTAGTGAGTTCAGGATAGATAGAAAAGGCTGTGTTGAGTTTTGCACTGATTGCAGTCCCACTGAACATGATTTACAGCTCTGGCCAGTTTTTGAACTCATAATCAAAGCAGTGGATTTATTTCCCTTTAAAACAAATTAAATATTTTTTAAAATAATTCAACCTTCTTTAGCTGGTAGGTTTCAAAAGAAGCTAAGTAACCCTAACTAAGAGGAAGGGTGCCTCTGGGTGGCCTGGAAATACACGCTGTGAAACTGGAAAAGGAAAAGCAGTTCGCAGACTGTTTATAAAAAGCGTGGGGGGGGGGAAAAAAAAAGCTTTATAAATGTTCTAAGTATTATTCCAGTTGCAACATCAGTTTGGAGGGGGAAATCATCCCCGCAGGATGCAAATCAGCCACAGAAAAATGTGGGATTTGCTCACAGCAAATTAAAACCAGATCAATTGATTATCAGGGGACAGCGTTCAGATTTCTATTTGGCTGAAAGGAAGTGCCATAAAAGTTGCTCTGTTTCTCACGGTACATACAATAGGAGTCCAAATCATGGCCTAAGTGTGAGCTCAGCAAGATGCTCGATCATTCCAACCTTTAATAATGCAGATAAAAAATAAGTAGAGATATGTTCCTGCATGTTTGGTTCATCTAGAAGTGCTCATCTGCATGCCACACTGTCTTAGCCCAATGAATTACTCCTCACCAAAGATGTGAGAGGTAGGGATGTACCAGTGCCCCAGTTGGAAACACTGATAAGGATACCTGAATAGAGTCTCCATCATAATAGTCACTTGTTCCCATTTACACATCTTCATAGCCACAGGATCACCCTTACCCCTGGTCTTACAGAGGACTGGCAGAGGTACAGCTTCTGTACTCTCCTCAGCCTTCTCACTACCATGGGCACATTTACACCTGAGAAATTGATCCTAAGAAAAAAAATCAATTATTTTCTAAACACCCCCAATAGGGCTCCCTGACCACCCAAATGGGTGAATAACAACTTGGAGGGTTGATAGAGAGATGGGGAGCACGCCAGCAGAGGGAAAACAGAAAACATGGCTCTACTGCTGCATGGACTATCTGCTGTTTTTTCCCTACAGAAGGAGCACAGAGGCAGGAAGGGCTGTGACAACCTCAAAACTACACTGTGCTATAAACAACGACCCTCTGTGACCCAGGGGAAGCTGACACTGTCTCCCTCAGGAGCCCTCTGGCACCAGGCTCAGTGATCTGGGCTTGGCCAGGATGGGAAGGAGAATTAGTCTCATTTGTTTGGCTCTAGACAATGCTAGAATAAATAGCTGCTCAGCCTTCAAGCTGAAGCACAGATGTGCATCAGCCAGTTTGTTATACAGATCTGTTTCTCTTTTCTTGTTTTGAATGCAAACCAAAACATCCAGAAAGGAAAGGTAAAGATTTCCCGCAAAACAAAAGCTATCTGTGACCTCTGTGGTACACTCCTGATCTCTGAAAAACAAACAGCTCCATGACCAGCAACAGCTCAGATGAAACCTGATTCCCCACAGCTTCGTGTCTCAGGGTTGCTTTGTTAATACCCTGACTCCAGTTCTTCTCCACAGCCTCTATTTACAGTATAAAAATATTAGTATTTTTGCCTCCTGGTGCAAGACACATGCTGTAACCTGGTGAAGCTGGAGCCAAGTAGGACATGTAGTCTCTGCACAGCCAGCACAATCCTGCAGGTTGGACAAGGCTGGGATACCAGGGGGTTTAAATCTCATCTCTGGCAGATGTGGTTGAACCTGGCCAATGACTAGTAGTTAGAAGCAGCACAGCACAAATGAACTGAATTCTCTTAGAAAATAGGAGACACTCTCAAGAGATGCTGCAGCCCATCTTCCTCTGAAGCACATCTCCCTGTTACAGTAACAGTGAGTGGCAGTGTTTTAACTGCTCCTAAGGATTTTAACCAAAAAGACTCATGAATTTCCATAGCTGTGTCACACAATCTCACACAGCAGTGTTTTCCATTGGAAGATAGACTCTTCTTTAACCTGTATTAAGCCAGAAGACTGAAGTTTACTGATTATTTGCATTAAAACCATTAATTTTTTTATTAAAATATTCACAACACAAAATCTTGCAGATACTTCTACAATGCTTCATTCAGGAAGACTACTCTGTTGTTTATACGCACTAATTAGAGTTGAATATAGTACTTAAATAATTCAGAGAAAGTTAGGATGATTATGGGAACAAGAGAAATCTTCAATCTAAATCCTTGGTTCAAATTTGGCTCAGTGCTTGTTTATGCAGTGCTATGACTGTTCAGTCAGTGAAGTCACACAGTATTTCTGGGCCAGTTTAGGAAGAAAACGGTGGTAGCAGATCTATTATTTTCCTTTTAAAATCTGTGAATATGAGCTTGGTAGTTTGAGGCTATCCCCCTGCAGCTGACATGCTGCTAATGTCAGAAATTAAACACACACATTTAATGCATGCTGCTGCTTTCCTATGCCCATTCTGTGACTGAAGCAAGGATTTAATTCCTCAGGCCTGAGTCACACAGCCACAAAACCCACGCGCATTTATACTTCCAGACATCGTACTCTTTGGAAGCAGCTGTCAGGTAAAAGGGTCAGTAAGGAGGCAAGTCGGGCTAAGGTCACTAAGGATGCTCTGACAATTTCACAGTTAAATATCTCTTTACCAGAGACTGTCACAAACATAGACATGGAAAGGATCTGTGCCGTGGGAGAAGGGAGGAAAATTATGTTGCTCATCTTTCCGTCACATTTTTGCATCTGGTGCCATTCTGCCTCCTTTCTCCCAACTGCCTCTATCTTATCTTCCTCAAGTTAAACCCCTCAGTTGTACCCCTTCAGCTGTACCTTGTATCTCCCAAATCATTCTCATTGCTGTCCTTCATAATGTTTTCTTTAAGTCTCAATTTTCCATACCTGTGACAGATAGTAATCCAGTGGAAGACTTAACCATGCTGAATAAATTACAGATACATCTCATACCTTGCTTTATGCAGACCAGTCTGGTGCTTATCTTTTTACAGCAACACCATACTGATGTTCTTGTTTAACTTGGGATCCACAACAAACCGAGATATAAGAAATGTAATATCAATAGCTGGCCTCATCATTTATTTCTGCAATTGATTGTTTAAACCTAATTTTTGCTTTTGTACTCATAGATTTGTGTGCTGACCTTTATGACTACATCTCAATTTTTTAAAGTTCATTTTAGATTATAACCCTGTCATCCTGTGATATGACTGCTTCTAACTGCTTTTCAGGACCTTTTGAGAAAATCCTTAAGTAGGCACAGAATGAATTAAAAAACAAACAAACAAAAAACCCCCCACAAAAATAGTCTTAAGGGGAGTCTTGGAAACATAATTTACTACTAGTGCAATTAAAAACTCCATGAGCTTTATTTTACTTTAATTTGTATCCCAGATTTGATTGGTTTTGTACAGCATAGAACAGAAGACGCAAGTTGGACATCTAAGTACAACATTGTCCATAATGAAAAAGAACAAAAAAAATGTGCTAGATTCTTGATGATACAGGGCTGATGTGTTTGGGCTAAGAAGCTATATGTAGAACAAATATTTTCTAAATTAAGCTTGGTTCACTAGTTCCAGGATATTTGTTGCACAAGGCAGCTGGATAAAACATGATTACTCAGTTCATAATCTGGTGCTGTTTTCTAAACCAATATGGAAATCTGTGTTTTTACATTTTGACAGTTGCTGCTTAGCCAGTTGGCAAATTAAAATTCCCCATTTCCAGGTACTGTCAAGCAGAAATCTGTACTGAATTTCTGAAAAACATTCCAGTACATTGTGCTGGGTTTCACTGGGATAGGATTAATTTTCTTTACAGTAGCTAGTCCTGGGCTGTGCTTTGGGACTTGGGCTGGTAACAGTGTTGATAACACAGAGATGGTTTCGTAACTGCTGAGCAGTGTTCACACAGAGCCAAGGCTTTTTCTGCCCCACACACCACCCACCAGTGACCAGGCTGGGATCTCACAAGTTGCTGGGAGGTGACACAGTTGGGACAGCTGACCCCAACTGACCCAAGGGATATCCCATGCCATATGGGATCATGCTCAGCATATAGAGCCAGGGGAAGAAGGAGGAAGGAAAGGGTGACACATTTTGAATGATAGAATTTGTCTTCCCACTCAGGCTGAACACCTGCCTGACGATGGGAAGGGATGAATTAATCCCTTACCTCACTTCGCTTGTATGCATGGCTTTTGCTTATCTATTAAACTGTCTTTATCTTGGCTCATGAGTTTTCCAACTTTCGCCCTTCTGATTCTCTCCCCATCCTGCCATAAGGGAGTGAGTGAGCAGCTGCATGGGGCTCAGCTGCCAGATAGGGTTAAACCATTAAAGGGTTCAGTACTACACTGGATAACAGCCACATCTGATTTCTTTCACTGGACAATTTCAAGTAAATGTTTTAGAAGCATACTGATTTGTATAAACTTTATATTTAGTTCTCTATCATGCAACTACTCTGAGTACAATTTTAGAGGTACCGAGCTGCTGTGAAAATATCGTAGTCACTGCAGAGGGTTAGCTAGTTTGAAAGTTAGATGGGTTATTAGCTGAACACTCAATATAATAACAGGCTTCACCTTTTTTATGAGATGGTACGTAAGGCAAATCACAACAGGAATAGCTAAACCTTGCTACTTCAAAGATGCTGGCTTTAACTCCTGTGATAATCTTTATCTTTAAAATAAAAATAATCAGCAAGTTCTAGTAATAATGTAAATTATTGAATGTAACTATACAAAAAAATCCAAGGTCAAAGTGGGAGTTTGTTCTTCAAAAATCTTCTTCAAATAACTTTATTTATCAGTACAGAGGTAGCAGCTGTAAAAAAGTAAGGAAATCAGAGAAATTTTTTTTCCTGGAAAATATTTTGTATATAGGATCTAGTTACAGTTTCATAGAACCTTTGTGACTTTCCACATGACAGCTTCTTATTGCAAAGAGCTGAAACTGCAGATCAGCTGGGAAAAGTAGGTACTTTTGTACCCCTACAGTACCATCCTGAAAATTTCTGCCTTTAACTGTTAGTCCATGCTACCTAGCAGGCAATTGTTCCAAATATTCCTCACTTATTTTGGTACATGGTGTTTCCCCTCCTATTCATAAAATGCTATAGGTTCATGCAGTGTACTTGCTCTGATTTTCCAAATGTTCTTCTTTGTTTCCACATGATTATGACAATATTTACTCCATAAGCAAAATAGCAAGAAACACTGCAAAGGAGAATATGCATCAAAGTGGAAAGACATGCTAGACCTTTATAACTAGCGTGTAACTGCTCCTCTGTAGCCAGCCACCAACTGTGTGGCACTTGCTCTGCATTCAACAGAGGATCCACATTAACCAGACATGTTGCACAGAGCCTTCTGCTTTTCGAATATCCCAAAACTATGTTTCCTGTCTGAAAGGACTAGTGCTAAGTTAATTTTTTCCCTTTTCCTCTTCTGCAGTTACCTTAAATAATGTTTTCTACCAGTGGAATATATATTAAGTTTAAAAACTTACTGTTTTACACACATATAAATACATGGAGTTATCTCTCCCTCTTTCACCTCAGAATTTTCCTACTCATCAGTTTGTGTAGGAAGAGGTGGCCACTCTTGTTTCATTCTGGTCATACTAAATGAGGTATACGTTATTTGGTGCTGGTTCAGCATCACTGGGGAGACCCGTCATCTGGTCCGGGCAACTGCTGAAGCTCCCACTACAGAGAAAGGAGATTGTTAGATACCTCCTGTGAAAAATGTAGGGCATCCATGGAGACATAGGTAAAGTTCTGGGGGTAAATCACTCATCTGACAGCACCTCTTCTGTGTCCATTGGACAATGAGAAATAATTGTGTTGAACTCTGCATGGGTTGCCATGGAGTTATCCCTATGCACTGGCTTTCTAGCAGTAGAATACTTCAAAGGAAAGTACAGTTTTGAAATTATCATAACTTTTAACACAGAACAGCTAAATCCGCTTCACAGTATCGATAGTTCAGACACACATAACATCTTCACCTGTCACCAAGCAGTTTACACCATCATGATGTATGACAGTACAAGAAAATATTCATGGAATGGTTTGCAGGAAAATATGGGGTATAATCGAATTATGGTTTTATTTTTTGTGGAAAATAACTGCTTCAGTTTTGAAGTGTAGGGGTAAATTTCAGATCTTTGTTTGAAAAATAAGTTTATTTCTATTTCCCACCTTTCAAAAAGACAATAATTCAGTCTGGGCCCTCATTAAAAGTACACATTGGATAGGAGGGACTGACGTATCTACTTGCGTGGGAAGCAAATGGGATTCTGTTTGAGAGGAATGGGTTTCTGTGGGGAAGAATTGAGATTCATTGAAAGCTGACTGCCTTGTTAGTCTAATTTTACAAAGGCTCAATCCATCAATATGCATTTTTAAAAATTAGATTTATACAATCCATTTTGATTGTTTAAATTGGAGAATATGTTGAAAAGCAATCTTCTTGCTCCACAGATCCACTCTTGTATAGCTGTTCTGATGAGTAGTGAACAACATTATTTTCACTTTCCTTCACTAATCTAGAAACTAGGACCTTGACACTATACTATATAGGATAAAGGAGACAAGATAAGGAATGCCAAGATAAAGATGTTTCTTCCATGCACCACTGAATAAATTCTAATCATTTCTACCAGGTGAAGATTGCAGTTACAATTGATTTATACAGGAGACACTTATTTCTGGGTTTTTTTACAAGATAAATAATTTCAGATCCAGGTGGAAACTAATGGTGTGCAGAGTCTAGTGTTAGGATAAGGTATGAGGATAAGACTGTTTCTCTACTTGCAAACATGAAATTGAGGTAGCCTACAGATAACAGGATTTACTACACTAATTTACAATATACTTTCAGGATATAATTCCTCAAGCTGAACAGAATATAGGCTAACTTTTTCTTCATTATACTTTGCTACACGGGACTGTGTTCTCATCTTGAGGATTTTTGTCCTTCTGCCCTTCTATGAATTTATTTACAGTAAACAGACCTCTGAGGACAAAGTAAGGCAAAAAATTCTGATATCCTTTGTTTACTAGTACCTAAAAATAAGAATGTTGTTAGTCATGCAGCTGTTTAGGGACTTTATCTAGGGCTTGTGAACATATCATACAAATCAGATCTTTCCGTTGACATTTTGTTCAAGATTAGATTACATTATACATCCTCTATTACACTGCATATTATTACATTATACATCCATTATTCATCCTTCTTTTAAAAAAGAACGGCTTGAGACATTAATTTACTTAGAACCAGATTAGCACATAAGAGAATGGATCGTACAGTGAACATAAGATCATTGGGAGATCATGAGCTTTTCAACCAGGGTTAACATGTTCTGTAAAGACAATCCCTTATACACCGCAAAGTTAACACTTTCTGAAAAAAAAATCCCTCACATACTCAAAGATCACACCTATATATAAACCTATATATAAGCATAGAAATCTAATTTTAAAAGGTGTTTGGGGAGGGGTTGTGTTTGTGTGCAATTTCCTGTAACTGAGTGGTTCAAGGTGAACATCTCTAAGCTTAGTAGGAGGCAGAGTCCAACTCTCCCGTGCCAGCCACTGAAGCAATAACCTGCTCATTCACACACCCACACAGGGGCAGACCTGGCGCAAGGCCTGGACAGCTATTCCAGAAGCATGCAGTCAACAGATAGATACAAGGATCCTGGCACTGGATCCTCTAGGATGGCTGTATCCTCAGCAATGACTTCATTTATGACCTCTTAAAATGAGTAAAAGAGACAAATTAGCTTGGCAATCAAATTTTCTGATGGCAAAGAGAAAAGAGACAAGTCAAGGCAAAAAAGTTTGTTGTTCTACCTGACATTTTCCTGCACATCTCTGCAAACTTTGTATTTCTGCCGTTTCCTCTTGCAAAAGATGGAGGCCTAGACAGCAGCCCCCTGGAGCATAATTCATACAATCATAAAATAGTTTGGATTGGAAGGGACCTCTAAAGGTCACCTAGACCTACCCCCGTGCAATGAGCAGGGACATCTTCAACTAGAACATATTGCTCAAAGCCCTGTCCAACCTGACCTTGAATATTCCCAGGGATGGGGCATCTACCACCTCTCTGGACAACCTGTTAAAGTATTTCATCACAAGCATTGTAAAAAAATTCTTCCTTGTATCTAGTACAAATCTACACTCTTAGTGTAAAATCATTACCCCTTGTAAAACCATTACCCCACGTGAAGTTAAACAAGACCGAGTGCAAGGTCCTGCATTTGGGTCAGGGCAAGTGTAAAGCACCACTATGGGTTGGGCAGACAATGGACTGGGAGAATCTCACCATCCTTTGCGGAATGAGAAGCACATTACTCAGCAATGCATGCTTGGAGCCCAGAAAACCAACCATATCCTGAGCTACGTCAAAAGAAACATGACCAACAAGTCAAAGGAGGAGATTCTGCCCCTTTATGCTGCTTTCATGACACACCACCTGGAGTACTGCATCTAGCACCTGGTTCCCCAGTACAAGAAAGACATGGACCTGTTGGAGTGAGTCCAGAGGAGGCCACAAAGATGATGTGAGGACTGGAGCACCTATCCTGTGAAGACAGATGAAGAATTGGGTTTGTTCAGCCTTGAAAAGAGAAGGCTTCAGGAAGACCTGAGAACAGCCTTCCAGTACCTGAAGGAGAGGGCCTACAAGAAAGCTGGAGAGGGAGTATTTTCAAGGACATGGAGAGGTAAGATGAGGGGTAATAGTTTTTAACAGAGGGAGCATATATTTAGATTAAATATGAGGAAGAAATTATTTACTGTGAAGCTGATGAGACACTGATACAGGTTGCACAGAGAAGTGGCTGCCTCACCCCCCGCCCCGCAGTGCTCAAGGCCAGGTTTAATGGGGCTTTAAGCAATCTGGTCTAGCAGAGGGTGTCCCTGCCCATGACAGGTGGGACCAGATGGTCTTTGAGGACCCTTCCAACCCAAAGCATCCTATGGTTCTATGATTCTCTTGTAGCAGGCCCTGACAAAATGCTTATCCCTATCTTTCTTATGTCACCTTTATATACTGAAGGCTGCAATAAAGTTTCCCCAGCCTCTTCTCCAGCCCAAACAACCCCATGTTAATTTATAATTGCCCCCACCTTAGCTCTTTTTTTGTTTACACAAGAGCCTCTGCATTATCTGGGGTTATCAAACACCTAAAACACCTAACACTTCTCACAGCTATGCACTTTACACCTAAGGCAAAGGGAGGCTTGACAATGAGTCACCGTGCCCAGCCTGCTCACATGTGGGTTGTTACAATAACCCAGAAGCCAGTCTAACTCGCTTTCCATATCTGCTGTACCCAGCTGCACAAAAGAAGTACAATTTGCCTAAAAAAACAAATTCTCTACACTTTTGGTCTACTCTTCATTCAAGAATTACCTAGCCATATGTGAGAGTATAGCTGATGCCTAGACAGTACCATTCATGTTTCAAAGTGTAATGTTTAGAAGCATTAGATAGATTATCTCCCAGAACAATGGGGACATCTAGCACTGAATGTTTGGGTAGGCCTTTACTTCTTTTGGGTAAGGAATGACCACATTACAGTAAAGTGTCATGAATACCTGAACTTCTGAAACTGGCAATATTTCAGGTGGTTCTCTAATATCTGCTAATAAATGGTTTTAAACCAGGCAACCTCACAGACCCAGAGTGGATGTTTCTGTAGCTTTTTGGGCAAGTGTCCATACATGTACACAATGCTGCCATAAAGCTTTTGTGCATTTGTTTTATTTGACAAGCTACCCACATCAACACAGTATAGATTGTTTTGCTAGCATAATGACAAAGAGCATGATTTCATCTGCCTTTTGATCAGCTAACTTCCTTGCTCTTTGAAGACATATGAAACTGAAAAAGAGAACACATTGAACTACAGCTGCTACAAGCATGGTAGTAATATTTACAGCATATTTCCTTTGCACCATTGTTATTTTGTTTAGTGAGAACCTACATCAAAAGAAAGAAAACAAGAACATATTCTACTGCTCTGAAGTCAACAACCTCCCATTCCTCAAATAAGCATCTAATTGAGATATGCGTCTGGCTTACGATGTCAACTGAACGTCACTGCTCAGTGTTTTTTCCTTTTCAACTGACACCGCAAAAGCTGATGCACATTTTCAGAGCTTACTGTGTGACACCACAGTGACAGGAAAAGCCACATACAAATACAGTGCTAGATAGCCAAATACTATTTGTTATTCAAGTATCACAGTGATTCTCAACGATTGTAACACATGAATTTGCATCTTACCAAAAAATCTCAGCACTTATCTATTACTTTTACATAATTCCCGTTATGATATCCAGCATTTTCATTTGATTTAGTTTTATCTTTAGAAACTTCTCAAAGATCTCTACTTCACTGTAATTAAAAAGATTCACAGACAGTTGTCAGATAACACTGCATGTCAGTGTACAAAAAACAGTGGAAGAAAGCAGGTAAAGACTCAAAATGTTAACACCTAAGCAAACTGACAGATATTGAGGCAAAATGAGGTCTGACTGCAAATGATTTTGCAAGATAGAGTTGCATAAGATGCATCAGACCAAATCTTTGGGGTGCTTGGAAAAAAAACAATGTATTTTTTTTAAAAGGAAATTTCCCTTGTAGTCTAGCTTCCTGAAGTGCTTATGGGATGAGTGTAATACTATAAAAATACAGGAAGTGGTATTATTTCACACCATGCGGCGTGCTGCAAAAGAAACTAAGCTTCTAGTTAGGAACCTACTGTTATTTCCCACACGACTTTCTGGTATGAAGAGAAGCTGCACAGGTCTGTGGTCTGTCTCCACTAAGACTTGCATGTTTCTCACATTTCCTTTCCTAAGAAGTAATTGCTACCATAAAGAAAGTTATCATCAAAAATGAAGCTGCAATTTTACTGTCATAGCAGAACCAAACAGAAACCCATAATGAAAGTGGATTTGACTACCCCAGAACATACCAAGTGTATGAACTGTATTATACGAGGATGGAGAGTTAACAAAGTCTTTTTTTCCCCCAAATATCTTTAAGAGAGCATCCTAATGTTCAATATTCTTGCTCCATTGCTGTTAACACTGTGGTATTTTTCCTTTAATCACAAGATTATTCTTATAATATCAGCATATTAGAAGTCAATGAAATGCATTTGCATTTGCAATTGTTATAAAAGGAATTAATAATTTTAATTTACACATTAGATATGTATAAACTTAAATAATTAGCTGGTTCATCTCTGTATGAAGTCAGTGAGCATATTTTGGTACTCAGTAACTCTAGAAACAAACTCATTTAACTTACAGGGATTTAAATAATGAAATTTAGATTAAAAACTTTGGCTGCAAATCCCTTTCTCATTAAAGGAAATGTTCAAACTAAACTTCAGTGCATAAAGTTTAACACAGAGAACAAGTATCTAAAGCTTTTTATTCATAATATGTATTCAGAATCGGTAATAAACAGAATTGTGCTAATCCTATAACAAAGTCACTGGCTTTTGTACCACAGCCCCTTAGATATAATTTATAATAATATAACTTCAGTGGAATGATTGGAGATTTATTCCACTGTAACTGAGAGTTAAGGTGCAGCACTAATAAATGTATAAATCCTGAGATGGAACACTTTGGAAATGCTCTGACTGCACTTCCGCAAACCATTCTGCAAGTGCTCTGCCCCTCCACAGTGCTTTCCCTTTCCACCTGCCCCCATGCATCCCTGTCTCATTTCCCTGCTACCACTCCAAAGCCAAAGAGATTAAGACTTCGCTGGAGTGATGTAAGGACACCAGGCGCAGTATCCCCCTAAAAGTCACTGATGCTCTGGTAATAATAATTTATTCTTTTGTATTAAAAAAAAATCCTTAGCATGCTACTAATTGAAAATGGTTTTTTATTATAAGTATTGTACAAGAAAGGTGAATTAATGTTGCCTCAGAAATATTAATGATTGGCATCCTGTTACAACTGTACAAGCCTGAAGATTTCTATGAGCTATATTAACAGACAGTTGGAGGTATTTTTCCCTTAATATGCTGTAGCATGCAAATTTGAATTAAGACTTTTCTTATTCAGTTCTTTTAAATTTCTGTAGTGTATTATTGACCTTTCAGAATCCAACTTCTCAATCACAAATGAGAGTAAATTCCAACTCCCAGCTCCCTTATACAGTAGCCAAAGAGCTATCAACTTGTGCCTACATTGAATGTACATTTCCAAATGACGGATAGCACTGACGTCAATCCCAGTGCAAGGCCATGTAAACTGCACACCAATCTTTTTATTTGATCTTTCCCACTGACTTCAATACTGATTACTTTATATCACCTAAAAATAGTAAAAATTAAATCAGTATTTATTACAAACTTCCAAGGATTGTCACAGTTTTAGAACATATGCCCTTTCTTAAGTGTTAGTGTATGAAAAAGAAATAAAGCTTTCTTCTATTCTTTTTACGTAGATAAATGTAGGAGCACTTGAGGGGAAACGCTTATAGCTGTTGTATAATATGTGGATATGAAGGTCTGTTTTTATTGTAGGTCCTAACTTGGGAAAATCTGAATTTTTAAGCATCCCTTGTGTAGTGGTTTGACCCTGGCTGGAGGCCAGACACCCACCAAAGTCACTCTATCACTCCCCGTCTCAGCTGGACATGGGAGAAGATATATATTGAGAGGCTTAGGAGTCAAGGTAAGGACAGGGAGAGCTCATTCCACGATCGGCATCACGGGCAAAACAGACTCATGATCAAATAAAGGAAACTGTCTAATTTATGACACTGCACTGCACCCGCAGACACACCAGAGTCAGATAACAAGAGGTGCAACCAGATTTAAAGCACTTTTCCCCCATCCCTCACTTCTTAGCAGATTTCAGTTTAGTAATGATTTCACTCCCATCTTTCCCCCAGTTGTGGCACAGGGAGGGGCAGGGACTGGGGGAATGGGGGTTTTGGTCAGTTCTTCATGAGTTATTTTCCTTCTTAGGAGTTGGAGTTTTCCCATATGAGTCCTTTTCCACAGGGCTTCAGCTCTTCACCATCTGCCCCAGCATGGGTCACTGCTACAGGGTGCAGTTATAAATCATAGAATGTCTCTCAGTCTCTCAGGCCCAGACTGCTCCAACCTGGTCCTCCATGGAGTAAAAAGTCCCCTCCCCCCAGCAAACCTGCTCAAGTCCTGGCAGAGGCTTACTCCAACGTGGGTTACAGCACCTCCTATATGTCTCCCCCTGCTCCAGTCTGGGGCCTCTCCACGGGCTGCAGGCAGGGTCTTGGCCTTTTCCGTGGGCTCCTCCCCCCCTTCACTAGCCTTGGTGCCTGCACTGTTCCTTGCACCTTCTCACTCCCTTCTCTTGGGGCAAATAACAACTGCTTGTGGGGGTTTTTCTCCTAAATGTGATTCCCAGAGGTGTTGTGACCATCACTGATGGGCTTGGCCTTGGTCAGCAGCAGGTCCAGCCTTGAGGTGGCTGGTATTTGCTCTGTGGGGTCCTGCAGAGCCACCCTGCAGCCTCCTCCTCCACCAGAACTCAGCCATTCAAAACTACACCATCTTGTTTCTATCTTAAATCACATTTTACACACAAAATTGTATAACTGTGCAGTACAGGAAGGGTCATGTAGCTGATCTTACAGCTATATTCATCTATAGAGGTAACAATTTTATTAGGGATATTATTTATACCTGAAGTATTTGGAATCAGACATAAAATTCCTGAGATCTGCAGAATCCCTATCCCTTTGCCTTTAGATCCTAACTAAAAAAAAAAAAAAGAAAAAGAAAAAACCTACATGGAAGCATGTGTTTCATTAGCAGCATGACAAGCGCCTGGCAGCACTATGAGACCTTCCTGTCTCCTTGCATCTGCTTTCATGGACATGATTATTTCACAGAGGCTTTTTTTTCACCTAAACTGCATTTCTTACTTAATCATGTCAGATCTGTATGCAAATGTAGCCATGTAAAATGGGCGGATGCACAGGGAGTCCTTTTCCAATGAGGCAACAGGACTGCATGCCTAGTTAGAAACTCCCTTTTATGGTCAGAGGTGTGATTACCTGTGAGGTGCCGGCTTGTGAAACACACCTGGGGAAGGGCACGGACTCAGAGGGCTTCCACATGTGCTAGTAAGCCTGCTACATTGAGGGAGCTTTTTCCCCAACTGCAAAGCTGTGCCTCTGTAAAATAAGAAAGAAAAGAATTCATGAGGTAAAAGGGACAGAGCAGGAGGAAGTGCATGTAGCCATGTAGTCCAGCAATCAGTGCTTTCTCCACAGAGAGGGAAAACCTGGGTCTTGCTCCCTGCTCCCAGGCTGATGAAGGATTGTGCTACAGCATAGAAATAAATGCCAGGGCCTGGGGATCTTCCCTTTTTCCCTTCACTCTCCTAAGGAGTATGAAAGCCTGCATCAGAGCACTTAGCCCCTGTGCTTCACCAGAGCAATGGAGGTTTCTCTGGGGGGAAATTACATTTTTACACTAATTTAAACATTGACTTCTTCTACCTTCAGCAACAATAAGTGTCACAATTCTTTTCTCTTCTGTGCTGCAAGACAAACCCTCAAACCATTTACTCTAACCCTTACCCTTAACTTTTTCAGAAAAATCTATCCCACCAGCCAGCCTAGGATGCACATTCCCACTAAGAAAGACTGGGAGACTTATTTTCCATATATGATTGTGTTATAAAATAAATCTGAGTATTATTGCTTTTTGAGGGACTCCACAGAAACATTTAAAAATGTAGCTGCTGTTATTTCTAATGACTGTTGCTTCCTAACATGAAGAGTTAGCCTAAGTGCAGCTTAAAAGCTTTTGTCATCTTTTTAATAGCTTGGTTGCAGTATTAAAAACTACCCCTCTGGTATTATAGTGTGTCCAACCAGTGTGACAGGTTCCTGTGCAAGTTCACAGAACTTGTAATTCTTGTTTCTTTTCCTGGGTTTGCTCAGTTGCACTTTCCCTGCTCCCGGAGGGATACAAGGAGTTTGCAGCTCTTTGAGTCATCAATAAGTAATGGTCATGATTTCTGAAGAACTACATCTTGCCACTCATTGCGGCTGTGCTGGCATGAAGATCTGGGAGTGGAAGAATTAGTTTGACCAATGGCATGTCTTTGGGGATCCAATCTCAGAGAGTACGAAACACCAACATGGTATTTGGTTATTCTCGCTCTTCTTCATTCCGCTCCTAATTTTCAAACTCAGAGAAACTCAAAATCTCAAAACAAAATGATCCATTTTACTTTAAAACCACAGACAGATTATCATGAAGACAGAGCAAAGTTGAAGTGCAGAGCTAACATCCTAGCTGTGCATTGCCATCATGCAGGGTGGGGCGTTTTTGGTTCTGATGCCTTTTTCTAGATTAGTGTGAATCAACATCCCGGAACCTCATATGCCAGGATAAGCAAGAACACATTGTCTGTTCTAGATTCAATGTCTTAAGTCCCTATCCCAGAGTTCTTAATAGATTTGTGTAGAAAATCCATTCCATCCTGGCAGTGAGATTTTTCAGGGCCATGAAGGCAGCGCTGAGTGTTGGTAGTTGAAAGTGAAGCAGATGCCTAAACATAGGTTTTTGGACTGAGACATCCTTCTACATCATTTTGGCCACACTGCTTAAAGTGCTTCTGGACAAAGATTTGCACATAGAAGTTTAGGTTACAGTGATGATGATGATGATAATAATGTTGTTTATTATTATTTCATCATTGTTGTTGATGTTGTTAAAGACATAAGATTATTGACTTCTCCTGCTGTGCCACACAACTCTGATTAACTAGGGTAAGCAGTGGAATATATGATCACACTACTTTTCTCCATTATAATATTGAAACAGGATTCTTCCCATGTCATAGGTTGAAAACATGTTGCACTATAATGCCATGCTCAAAAATATAGCAGAATAAAGAGGTCTGAAAATGGTGGTTCCACATTTAGTGATTTGTTTTAAATACCTTTATATATATGTGACTGATGTAAATGTTTATCATCTAAAATAACTACTATGATTCATTTTTTTATGGGCCTGAAACAGAAACTACATTTGGTCAAGAAAACTGTCATTTAATTAATCCCTAAAAGGATTTAAGTCTCACATTTTTAGAAAAAAAAAAAAAGGAAAAAGTTACTTCATCTGCTTTATGGATAAGAAAAAAACATGGAAAATGTGAAGCGTAATGAGTGAGACCTAGAACCAATGTCAACCATCCTTCAACTTAATCCATTACCTTTCTGCCTAGCAAGAATAGCTAAGATTTCAAAGCATTTATTTCATGCATATAAGACTGAATGTTTGAACAAACTTCAGCAGAGGGGAAGGTGTCATCATGGTTCGGACTCTGTCACACTAGAAGGTCCAGACCAGAGAACCTTCCCACCCTCATCCAGAATAGGTGGTTTCACCGACAGAATTTCCAGCTACACATTGTGAGTGCCCTTCAGATCAGAAGGTCTGAAGTCAGTCTCCTTTTCCACCATCAGATAGGACTGTGGCAATTTTTTTGCAGTAAAACTTGTACAACTCAACTGTGTAACAGAAGGGGTGGGGGGTGGGGAATTATTTTAGGGGTCATTCAGATGCAAAATTATTACAAAATTGCAGTAAACTACTCCCAAAGCAAGAGAAAGTGGAATTCTCTTAAATCAGTTACCAGGAAGAATGGCATTTTTATGTACATGTTCTGAACTGAATCTTGAACCTAGAACAACTGTACATAAATTTAAAGGTGGGTGGTATTCCCTAATCACTCAGAAAGAAAGATGGCCCTGTTCTCAACTTCATGTTGTTAGTGGTAAGAGTTCTCATGTCCCAATATACCTTATTATCATGAGCGTTCTTATTTTTGCTATGAGTCTCAGGCCATGTACGTCAATTTCATGGCTTTGAGGCCAATATAAGTGACAGAAATTGGCAAGAAGTTTGTTAGCAACAATAATTTTTTCTTTAAAAAAAATTAACTGCTGCTCTCTTCCAAGCTGATCTCTAGTTGTTCCAAAAAATAAATTGCTGTCAATTACTTTAGTGTACAAAAGTACAGCATGTTTAGCTCCAAATAGATTGATTTTACGTATGCAAAATGCATGTCATCTACCATAATGACACCATATATATATGTACTTAAGCAGATAATTTCTTATTCAATCCCACGTGATTCTGTAATATCTTAGATTTATTATGCAGTAAAAAGTAGTCATAGACACAGAAAATAAAGCATGCCTGCTCTATTGATTCATAGTAATTGTCATTTAAATATACTCTGTATCTGAAAAAATCAGGGTGCAAATAGCCACGCATAGATCAAGCCTACAGAGCAGTAAATTTTCAGCAAAGACCAACAGCACATTGAGAACAGATAAATTAATCTGGTTTAAAACCCGAAGTCTTCTTGAATACAGCTCACTATTAGCAAACATTACTCATTTGAATGTCCTTAGAAACAGCAACATACAAGCATCCAGACTTTTACAACTGGCATTATTCTTATGTTTGAATAAATATTTCCTTTTCTAACCACAGTCCATTCATTTATTTGCTTGTGCTCTATTTCCTTTGGAATCTCTAACTGTTATGGAAAAATCCACAGCCAAGAGGGAGGCATGAGGAAAAAATGACAAAGTTTCCACACAGAGCTCAGTCACTGGTATGGCATGTTGCAAACCCGTGGCTCTCCTTAGATCCACCACTGTCAGCAATATCAGCACTATCTGCGGTATTTGTAGCATGCTGATCAGTATCTTGCCACTGAAGGAAATATTTTTAAAGGAGTAAAGTAGAGTCAAAATCAGCAATAGTATCATCTCTGTCATCAGGCCTTAAGATGTGGAGGCTTTTTCTCCCTCTTTACCTAATCAGACGTGTCTCCTTCTCTTCCAGTTTTCACTTAAAGTCTTTGCTAAGACGTTTATGAGAAAATTTGCCTTTATGAGCTAATTTGCCATTAGCTCTGGAAAGGGATTGTTTAGGATTTTCCAAAACTCCCTGGCAGAGGTGCACTAGAAAGACTTTCTTGGGAGTTCCTTGGCTAATGCAGGGTTGGGAGGTTTCTTCTCAAGGGAATTCACCTCATCCATAGTTTGCAAGTATTCACCAAATACTTGCAAAGAGTAAATGTGTTTTGAAATGGTAATAATAATGTGTCCTGTATTTGTATATATGTGTTTCTGTGGTTTATATGTTTTCTCATAAGAATAAAAAATGGCTTTCTCCAGCTTTCTCAAAACAATCCTCATCTTTTTCCCATGCATCATATCCTAAAAACAGCACAATATGCTGAACAATTACCTCACTCAGAAAAGTTCTCAAGAAGATAATAGAAATGCTTTTAATGCAATTTGACTTCCCAAAGGATATTTCTACATGGATAGATGCTTTCTGAGGCAGGCTGGCCTGGAAACAAGATGCATCAGAAGCATCTAGAAAAGATTCTCCTCCCTAGACTGAGCTCCACTATGCTGTCTCCTGCTCCTTACATATGCAATGTGCAGCATCATGTTCCAAGCAAAACTTTCTTACAATCTTTGCCATTGTTTTAGCAAACTATTGTTTTATTGTAAACTTGTAAAATGCAAGGCAATGAGACTCCTTACAATTGTCCCATGGAAGTCTTACTCTTGGTACTAGTTATTATTGTAACGCCAAAGACTGTGATTATCTTAATGCACTAAAAACAAGTAGCACTCTTAAGAAAATTTCTATTAGGATGTCCAGTGCTATCTGCATGGTGTGAGGATCAAAGCCCTTGCAGAAGGACAGATACCTAAACCTGAGTAATCTTAGACAAATGTGACAAGGGTATGCTTTTTGAAATATTTATATCTTATGGTGCTTTAGTACTTATATAGTTCACCACAAAGACAGTACAAATTTATTTTCTTGTTATGGATAGCTTATATTCTGGTGAAGGGGATGTGACAGTAGTATCTCCACTGTGATCTGAAGCACAAGAGGCTGGTCACAGAGAGAGATATTTGCTAGAGCAGAAAAACACTCCTTGTTGAATCAGGAACTCAAAGCTTTTTGAAAGTTTCTCACATATATAGTTATATATTTTTTCATATTCTTAGTGCTAAACTTGGAAGGAGTATTCCTCAAGTCCAGCTGGTAGCTGGGGAGAAGGCAGTGATGCGCCATTCTGCAGAATTGGACTTGCTCATTCTCTAGGCTCCTGTGGACATTTTTACCTAAACCCTTTGCTCTTGCAGAGCTGGGAACACTGGCTTGGCAGTTATCTTTCCTCTCCTCCCTTGGCCAGTTGCATTGTTGTGACTTTTGGAGGTTAGTAATAAAGGTCTTGCCTCGTTAAAAGGCTTCAGAAAATGTTTTGTGAATAATGGGCTGCAGAAGGCTGTGACGCACAAGAAACTTTTCCAATGCCTGCATGCAGGGCATGATGGACTCTTTCACTGCTGGGGCCATTTCCAGTCTGATATTGCCGTTCCAACTGGGACACTGTTAAACAAAGGCTTGTTCTTGTCTGAACTAAATGCTGCCTAGTATTAATGTATTATTAATTGAAATTATTTAGCTTTGCAATTCACAGCCTATTGGCTATGTAGAGAAATTCCCAGCAGCTGGAGGAGGCAGAGGTATGCTCTGGGGTCTGCAGTCCCTGGAAAATGTCTCTCTCCAGAAAATGGCATGCTTCCTCTGAAGGAAACACCAATTTTGCAGTTTCTGTATCTTTTCTCAAATACGATAAGAAGAAATTTGAGTCATCTTTTTTGCCCCTTGACCCCAAAGTTGTCTTTTTATTTACTGTTTATGACTATCTGAAATCTTAGCTATCTCGCTGTACAAAGAACAATTTATGCAGTCCTTAGAAAGACCTATTGTTCAGGAGATAGTGATGTTTCCTGCAACTGCCAGAACAACATGAAATGTTCTATCCATGGAAGTTTTATTGCTAGTAAGACAAAAGCACAACAGTCTCATCAAACAGACGGATCAAGTGCAACCCGCTTTAAATGAAAACACATAAACCAGGATATCTGGGATATTTACAAGGCTAAGCTGTAAAGGAATTTAGTAGAAAGAAATATCAAAGTTTAAAGATATAAGATGTACACAAGTCCATGAATTCCAAGATAGTCTTTAATTTCAGATGACTTCACTAGTATGTTTGTTATTGAATGTCTTAAAGCAAAAGCAAGTATCCCACTTGTCTCAGAAAAAAAATGTAATCACTGCCATAATATCTGGCAATGGCACATTGATACAATGCATCTATTTTTTCTTCTGAGTGGAGCATCGGTTAATGAGGCCTTAGGACTGGAAATCTTACAGAACTTACCAAATGCCAGTTAGTATCATCATACCCATAAAGTTGGGGAAATATTAGGGACAGGAAATTGATGCCAGAAGAGGAGTAAATTTTCATTTTGATTCCCCTACGTGGGTTGCGTTTCCCTGCACATACTCCACATTGACTCTTATTTGCCATCTGCATTGAGATGAGCAGAGAGACAAGTGATTGGAATCTGTACCCAGGGTGATTCACAGCTTCTTGCCACATGAAAAGAGAAGTACGCACAGAGGAAGAAAAATAAAGTTTTCCACCTACAACATTTCAAACCTGCTGTTAAAAATGCAAACACATGGGTTTTAACTACTTTTCTAGAAGCTTAATTCAGCACACTACAAAACAATAAGAAGAATTCTTCACATAAGAACATCAGAAATCCCTTTTTGTCAGCAGAAAGATTAATTTGGGCTTCTGAGTTATATTAACATGTTTCAGGAGTTTGGGATAACTAAAAGAGCAACTTCATACAAGTTATTGGGAAGGGGAGGAAAACCAAGGTAAAACTAGTTCTTCCCAATGTAGGGTTGTTATTTTATGGAAAATTCTGTTTCAAAGGGTTGCTCAATGCAAAGAGATTTTTTTCTCCATTCTTGAAGATTTTTGGTAGATGGCTTGAGGCAGTAACACCTTTGTCAGAAGTATATGAACAGCCAGACATCCATAAGTAAATACTGGAGAGCATGTTCGAAAGCTTCCCTTTTAAAGTCACATGCAAAGCACTTTAAAAAAGGTGTCTGTCTTAAAAAAACTGTTCTGAGGGTTCTCATAAATCAAAGTCTAGAAAAGAAATCAGGAAGAGAAAACTGCATTGAATTACAGATCTTTTCTAAAATAACATGGAAATATTTATCAATATGTATCTTTCCAAATACCCTCAAAATTATTTTTTTTTTATGTATTTGAAATATCAAACTGTCAGCAAAGGATACTTAAATTGCAAACTCCTATTTTATAACAAATTCTCTCTGGTGACCACAAAAAAAAATGTCAGGAATTAATGAATACTTTAAAAGGTTAACTGGACAGTTGAGGGTTGTCAGAGTTCATCAAGGAGTTGATATTGGGACTGGTATTTTTTAACATCTTTGTTGGAAAAATGGACATTGGGATCAAGTGCTGTATGGAAGGGATGCCATCCAGGGGGACCTTGACTGGCCTGAGAGTTGGCCCCATGCAAACCTGATGAAGTTCAACAAGGCCAAGGGCTAGGTCCTGCACATGGGTCAGCACAATCCCAAGTACAACTACTGGCTAGATGGAGAATGGATTGAGAGCATCCCTGAGGAGAAGGACTTGTGGTGTTGGTAGACAAGAAGCTCAACATGAGCCAACAATGTATGCTTACAGCCCAGAAAGCCAACTGGATCCTGGGCTGCATCAAGAAGAGCGTGACCAGAAGATTGAGGGAGGTGATTCTGTTCTCATGACACACCACCTGGAGTATTGCATCCAGCTCTGGGGTCCCCAGTATGAGAAAGACATGGACCTGTTGGATCAAGTCTACAAAAATGCTGGACAGGGACTGTTTTCAAAGACATGGAGTGATAAAGCAAGGGGTAATAGTTTTAAACTGAAGGAACATATATTTAAATTAAATATGAGGAAGAAAAACTTTACTGTGAAGCTGGTGAGGCCCTGGCACAGGTTGCCCAGAGAAGCTGTGGCTGCCCTCCCCTGGCAGTGTTCAAGGCCAGTTTGGATGGGGCTTTGGGCAACCCGGTCTGGTGGAGGGTGTCCCTACCCATGGCAGTTGGAACTAGATAGTCTTTGAGGACCCTCCCAATCCAAACCACTCTGAGAGTCTAGGTTTTAAATATGATGAATATGAGTTAGTGCTCTGATATTTTGTGTCTTAGAATCAGTGTTGAAAACTTTCTGAGATCATCTTCTATCAGCTTACTTCAGGGTTGACTTGTGATGAAAACAATATAGTAAATTCTGTTTATGGTTTTACCCTCAGCAACTGTAAAAACATTTGCCAAACTTCACAGAAATCTGCAGGAGACAGCAGCAGGGTATGTCAGCTTTCACAGCAGCTGGCAGAAGGCAGAATATTCATCTGTTGTGAAAGCCGTTTCATTGAAGTCCTACAACTTGCTTCAAACAAGTTTGATTACAATATGAAGTCACAGTGAGGTCAGACATAATCAACAGCAAACCCTGCCTGTTACTAAGTCAAGGTAAATAGCAATAAATTGTGTCTATATTAGGCTTAATTTGAGGTTTAGCTAGTTAATCTTTCTCTAACCTCACCCTACAGTCCTAAAATAGACTAACACCAACACTTTCAAAAACTATAGGGTTGTGACATACAAGCCAGAAATTTCATCTTGCTCATATTTGCATGCAAAACTTGCTCTTGTTCTTTGTTTCATGACAGCTAGTTACAACTAAAAAAAGCCAAACATAACCCCCAAAATTTAAAAAATCCTAATTCCTTTTGTTATGCCTTTTGTTATGCCTTGCAGCTATCTCTTAGTCAAATTTCACAGTTTACAAAATTACTGCAAGGCAGCATTTTAAAATGCTAGAATACAACAAAAGAACAGTATTGCATGTAATTCTTTTTCTCCCCTGGCTCTATCAGGTTACAAAAGTTTTACAAGGCCTATGCTTTCTAGACTTGATTTAATAACCCTAAATATTTCAGGGTTGTCAACACTTCACTGGTGACTTATCTTGTCCATCTTGAATATCATGAAATTCCTTCAGGGTTACTGAGGTGCCACGCCAAGAGTCTTTCTGCTACTACCCTCTTCTGCCAGGACAGCCTTTGCAGTCTGACAGTGAGCAGTTTTATCCTTTTGGGGATACACATTGCCAACACTGAAGCCATCCTAAAGGTAAGTCAAATTAAAAAAAAATCCAATAAATCAAGTAAAGATTAATATCCAAAAGCATCTGTAAAAGTTTCAAAGATTTTTTTGAAGAACATACATGAAAGTAATATATTTACTGAAAACAGATGTGCTGTATCAGCAGCTTCTGATAAGAATTGCTACTTTCATTTAAAAGGTAGTGCAATAAAATATCAGTGAAAATGTTGGGTAGTAAGATATCGCTGGTGCTGCTATTGACAGTGTCCTATTTGCATATCACTGGAAAGTTAAGCAGTCATTTCTTCAAAGACAAGAATGAAAAATTATAACAAGAGATCATTGCAGCAAGAAAGGCCTATACCTTTTCCTCAGCAGTTTGTATCTCTCTACTACTATTTATCATATTTTATATTACCAAAAAGCCTAGAGGCATCAGGTGAAATCCTTAGGCATTCATTGGCAATTCAAACAGAATCAGGGGCAGCTCCCACCTTTAGGACCTGTTGATCTAAGCAGACAACACAGACAAAGGCTAGGGAGAAAGGGGAGATTAAAATTAGCAGGTTAAGGGGAAAGTCTATCTAAACATTTTTAGGCCCTAAAAACTTACTGATAAATAACCTTATTGGATTTGTAAATTCATATCTCTGTATACCTGTCCACAAAAGCAAGATCTTAGGTGACTTGGACAAAGTTATGGAAACTCTATATAGCTGAAACAGTTGTGGCACCTTGATTTTACAGTGTCAGCCTGAATCATTTCATTGCCTTACAGTTTGTCGACATTGTTGTCCGGCAACCAATAATTGTATATTTCTATCACAGCAACATGGATAAATCTCATGTGGTCTATATCTTCAGAGGAGCTTGCATCTCCCCCTGTCACCTTTCCCATCAGGGTCACAGCACCCTGACAATTCAGAGGGGTTTTTTTGGGTTTTTTTTTACAAAAAGATTTAAGACTCTATGGGTGCTCTGATCTCAAGAAAATGTGGGTCTAGTTATGACTGCAAGAAATACTGAAAATCTAGTCTTTCACACCTAATATAACTAACTGACTTGGCAAATGAGGGCGTTTAGGAATTGAGGATGTTCACAGAGCAACTAGGAAAAAAGTTGTGGCTACTAACAAGGAGTGGTACAGAATGAAAACTAAGAATGTAATAATTCATGGGCTTTCATTTATACTTTGCTCTGGTTATAGATGTGAGAATGAAGTCATACAAGCCTAAAGCCAGAGGATGGGCAAGAAAGCTAGCACCTTGGATTTTGAAATGTTTTGAAAAAACAAAATTATATTTGAAATCTGAATTTTCCAAGGAAGGTGTTTTTTATAAGCATAAGTGAGATGATATTTTGTTTTTAAATTTTTATTTTTACATGATATTTTACACCTGCATAAGAAAAATAACAAAGCTCAGAGTGGTAATTTAAGTATGTGTTTTCCTATTCTATTTATATTTTATTGCTTTTTGGGAGATTCTCTGAGTTTAGAAGCAAGCCTGTGAAGGAAGGAAAGCTGTCCGAGCTGGTCTGCTATGCAGTTATATTTATCTCCTAACATTAACTCAAGCTCCCTCCTAACTGCATGGCAGTTATCTCCTGTAGCCTTAAGCAATGAAGCCTGATACTCTGGTTTTCAAAGGTCAAACCAAAGATTTTGTGTATTTACTTAATATGGGCCTTCCAACTCAGGCATTTAAGGAATGATGCTCTGAGGTCTTCCAGAAAACCTTTCACACTTTGGGGAGGGGTGCTAATGCAAAATAATGCCAATGAGATTTACATGCATGCTACAGGCAGAAAAACATACAGGTTCTATATAAAAAATCTAACAAGAATCAAAACACTAATGTGACAGAAGTGGAATTTAGGTACCTACAACCTGTTGCAGTCCCAGTAAAACCCCTGTTCATCTGAAACAACATAAATTGCTGCATACAGTGTATGCAGCAGTGCACCATTTTCCCTGTAGAAGATACCTGTGGAAGTGTCCCATCCCAAAAAGGGGAGTTAAGGACTGCGCAGGCCTGCACTGATTCTGCAGTGCTGAAGGCAGATGGTGACACTGGTAATACTCCTAGTCACATGCAGGCCCTGAAATGCCAGAAGTCTGCTGCTGCTCTTCTACCTGACTTTCCAGTCCAGCAGTGAACCAGGATCAGCCAAGAGTAGGTCACTACCTCTCCTTGCCTGTGCCAAAGGCAGAATGAGTGACTTCCTTTGAGCTCAGAGTTTCCCACTCAAACACAGAGAACTAGAAGCCAGACCTTGCAATTTACATGTTTTGATTAGTGTAATCTCATCTAGGATTAAGCCTTAACAGAAAAAGAGCAACATCAGACCTACCTACAACTGCCTAAGTAGGCAGCATTTGTGCCTGCACTTCCAAGAAAGCATCCAGGCAGCATCCTTCCCAGCACTGGCTAGAAGCACCATAGCTCACTAGGTAGTAGAATGAAGTACCAATGCATGGTGACAAACACCCTCTTTCTTGGGACCAGGTGTCTAACCCTCCAGACAGGGAAGTCCCAAAAAGTGTGTTTTTTATAGAGCCTCGTAACTGGAACAAAACCCATACATTCAAAAAAATCCAAATAAAGCATCCTTCATGCTCAAGATCCTGAGTAGTTGGGCCTTGAAACCAGTACTGGTTTAAATACTCCAGAGAGAAGATGAAATGTGGAATTACGCCTGAATTTACGTTTTCATTTGCAGCTTGTCAGTCATCAGTGTGTATGCATGACCTTTCAAAGGCATCTGAGGCAGATAGCAGTCTGCATAGCCTTCATGCAAATGTCTGCTTTTTCAGTCTTTCAGTGTTTACACTGAATATCAGAATGGGATGGTCTTCTAACATCTTGTTCATTGTTTCTGCAGTCTTGATCCTTGTGTCATTTGTCACCTTGCCAGTCACACAGCATTACAATGGACCAACAGAAAATAGTTTGATATGACATGCCCAAGCCACATCAATTGCTTGTAAATTCTGAAATGTGTTCTTCCCAGGATTCTCTGAGGGAACATGCTGTTACCATCACATAACAGCACACTGCAGCGGAAGAGACTATAGCCAGATTTCCGAGGGCGCAAATTCACTGCGAAGTGACATTATGCATAAGGCCACTGCAGGAGGTTTGAAGCAAGTGAAATTAGGACAGGTCAGGGATCCAAATTTAAGGACCAGTCAGCAATCTTGCATATAGATAAGACTAGAGCACACAGAACTCAAGAGCATTGCATTGCAGCCTGCATTTCTGATACTCCACGCAGAAAATCCACCACAAGCCCTGAAAGCTATTTTGCCTCATTGCCAAATAGCCCTTTTTCCAGTAAAGCTAATTAGTTTGGATCCAGCATGATGCCGACTTGGCTATACTTTCCAGTTGTTGGACTGGATCCTTTTCCTGCTGTCTTTTAAGTCTGTGCACTGGGTTGTACCACAGACTTCACATAGCCAACGAATTGCCTTTTCTCTCAGGCGAGGCCCCCACTACAACAACCTTGATGCCCCCAGAGAGGCCACTGACAGATAAATAAGGATGAGACCGTTATATGATTCATATATGAACCTTCCTACAATCTCTTTATAAAGCAAGAGGATTAAAAATAGGAACCTTGTGACTCCATGAATCCAGTTCTGCTAGACATTCCCAGTATTCTTGTTTGTAATGGGGCTAGTTGCTCTTCTTACATGCCACATCCAACCCACACTGCTGTCAGCAGATTAAAGAATTTTTTATTACCAATTAAATATTAATAATGGCCTGAGCGAGGCATGGTGTTGGTACCTATCATGCCCAATTGACATACTTCTGCCAGTGTACATACACGTCTGCAAGTGTGCATACTATTCTAGGGTGTGGGCTAACGCTGAAGATGGTGTTGCACACCCAAAGTACTTTCATTACATTTGTCATGTAACTGGAATTTCAACTACGATTGCAAAGGATGGAAGACCAAGTACTAATAAAAAAAAAAACCTAAAAAGAGCTGAGTCACCAGCAAACATCTCCATGCAGTTTTGCCTCACTCTAAACTCAAGTAAACAGAGACTATTTCCATTTAAAAAAAAAATCTGGTCTCAATTCTTCCCAATACTTTATTCTTAATTACTGCTGGACTATCAACAGAGCTTTTCTTTCAAATAAGAGATGGCCTACAAGTCTTTACTATTCATTTATGTTCAATAGGGTAGATGCCAAGCACACCCTGCAGTGAAAGGCTTCAATACCAAAGTAAAAACTGGGGAAGAACTGAAACAGTAACTCCAGATTCATGATTCAACAACATACTCACTCCCCCACACAGAGACTGTAGCCTCAATGCTTAACATTTTCTCTTGGTTAGCGCTCAGCAACCTACGGGTTTTGGGGATACTATTCTCAGGCACCTGGTTGTTTCCACACACTGTACAGGAAGTTTGAGTATGTGAGTACATCTACATTCAGAATATCACTGGGGGAGCCAGATGCTGAAAAAGTTAGCTACTTTGGCACCAAACCTGTGGGCATCTCAATTTCATATTGGATCTAACCCAACATTCTCAGATGTAATAAAAGAACTTAGCACAGTCAAAGCCAGTAGAGTTGAGCTGATTAACACTGACTATAGAACTGGTCCAAAGAGTACAATACATAACTTAGAGCTTTTGGACATCAGATGGAGTCTTTCCATTTAATTCAATAGATCTTGAATCCCAAATTCTGTGAAAAGAACATTGCCAGATGCATTTATAGCCAGTATTTTCCTCTCTATTATTTAACTCCATCATCAAAATATGAACATATTTTTATTTTTAAATACTGATTTCTTCCCTTTCCCATTTCTTTGTTTATAAATGTAGGGTTTTTTCATATCCTAAAGTTGGTGGAACAATGACTGTGTTTTTATCAGTTTTATGCAGTGAAAAATAGAGTCCATGCTTGCCAAATCAATTCTGGCATTACTGTAATGTTTCTCAAGACTCATGACTGGCACAAGGGCTCAACTAAGGCAAATTTTCACTTTCCCTACACTGCCATACCCAGAAAACAGTCAAAATCTGCTCACATTTTCAAAATGGTGAAGCAATCTAGCAGCACAGAAAAGGATTAGGGAATAAATAATAAGATAAATAAAGCACTCTGTAATGTCTGCTTTAGTGAGACATCCAAATTTGCCACTGTCAGTATAAAATGGTCACACGCCAACTCATCATGTGCTTGTCCTTATGTGGGTGCTGCTTTAAGAAGTGAAAGTCACTATTTCTGCTACAACATTTGCCTTCTGGGTGGGAAAGTCCCCAGACTGGTGCTGATGACTGCTTTCTGACCACTCGCCTTCTGGGGCACCGTGCAGTCAGACTTCTCTGTGGCTAGCTTTAAGACTTTTTTGTTCCTCCTTTAGACTTACATCAGAGGAATAGGTCACGAATGGCCTTCGGAGACACATGGGATGCCTAGCAATGTCTTTACATAAGGAGTGACTGCCATCCACTTCATCGGTTGTAACCATTATGCTCAAGAGTTTTGCCTTAGGGCTAGGTGTGCTAGATTTAAAAGACTTCACTGTCATACCTGGAGAAAACTGGCAGAGCACACCTTAAACTCATTCACTCCTTTTCTGCTTGTGTTCCTGTAAACAGCACTGTATCAAAGAGTGGTCAAATGAGCATCTTTAAAGTCAGTGCTGAACTATGCTCCTGTATATAGTGCAAGGCTCTCCAGAGGTGATTTAGCTGTGTGGTGAGTGGACGGTCAAGAAGAAGGAAGTGAAAATTGCAATTCAGGACAAAGAGAAAAAGAAGAAAGCTAAACTACTTGGGCTTAACAAAGTCAGTAGACCATGTAGTTTTACATCACTCACTGAGTCACAATGAGAAAGCAGTGGTTCCCAGAATTCTGACATCAAACTGTGCTTCACCACCATGGTTGTCCCAGCTGTGGGTTAGGTTCTTCAGTTTCTCATGATTTTTCCCTCTCCCTCTCTTGTGCCACTCTACTCTCTCTATGTACCACTGCAGTCCTTACCTCCACTCTATGTGATTCCAGCTGGCCTACACAAAGAAAGAGCCAAGGCCAGGGTCATCCTGCTTTATACATCAGATAGTACATCACTCAGGCACGTGGTTGTGCAGACTGTGGATTTATGGCAAATTGGTGCAATCTGTGGATGTACTTCATGACTCTACCATCCAGTCTGTCCCATCAGACACTCCTCATTGTATTTAAAGTAAGCAAAGGCAAGGACTGGAAGCAGCTTAGCTCACAGGATTCTGCCTGTGGGAGCCATCAAGCTGACTTTTTGCTGTTTCTGAAAATGGACTTTCCTGTCTTGCTTTCTGTTAATATATGAAACAATAACATAGATTGTCTAACTAATGGCAAAACATCTCATAGGAAACAGAAGTTCTTGTAAAAACCCTCCACTTGGAAGCACATTCTACCAAACAGCATGGACAAACCAGCCAGGATAATTATCAGTGCTGTAACAAGAAGATGTGTAATAACACATAAATATTTCTGCATATAAGAAATTATGTCATAACAATTGCTTTGGCTTTTGCACATAGTTCTGCACCTGAGATGAATCACTTTGGTGCGTAATCTAGTAACATTCTCTCTTTTTGCAGTTGTGTTATATAAATGCTCTAATGAGGTGTGGCTAAGCCAGGAACACTGTGAGGGCTGAATGTCCAGGACATCTCAGCATGTTGTGCTCAAGTGAGAACATGTGCAAGTAAAAACACCACTTTGTATTCCAGAAAAGACTTATTTACACACCAAACAATGGGACAGATAGCAAAATTTATTATCAGTGTGGTTTTAACAAAGGCTGTGGAGAGCTAGGGATGGGCAAAGACCTTTGAACGGGATCAGAAAGCATTTCTGCATTGTGCAAGTGTGTGCAGAGATCCTGAGCTATCACATACCCAAACTGGTCTGTCTACATGGCATAACAGAGTGCCAGGTTGCCAGCTCGTGTCTCGGAAGCAGGATAGCAGCATCAGTGTGATACCACACCCAAGTAATGAGCTTGGCATCACTGTGCTGACATGGCCATCCTCCTCCAGATTCCACGGCTCTATTAGCTCAGGCATGCATGCAACGTGCTGCATTGCACACTAGGGATAAGCTCCTAGTTACACAGAGCTTTGGACAAAGTGCAAAATGAAGCCTTAAAGAGACTCAAGAAAAGCAGTCCCTCAAGTATTGGAAGAACAAGATGAAGAGGATTAGAGATTACTTTGAACAAGGAAAGCCAGTGACAGAAAGGTAATAAAAGTCTTAGGATGGGGAGATAAGGCAACTCTGCAATTGGCCAGTATAAAATGCATACACACAAACACCAGCTAAGTAGTATCTGCTCTTTTGCTGTCTCACTGCACCAAGGTGAGCTTCATCTTCAAAGAAAAATTGTAAAATCATCAACAACTCAGCATATTTAAAGATATCAATTTTAAATACAACCGGTATAAGAAAACGGGTTTATTCCCTTCATTCCCTTCTTCATTGCTTTATAAAGCATTTGCAATGCTAATTCTAAAAACGTTTTATAAATGCCTCACGGAAGATCTAATTATTCACATAACACTTCAGAAGTTTAGGAAACTTGGAGCTCCTAATTATTTCCTGCCTAATGCTGGGGATCTTATTTTTATGAAACCTAAGATCTCTTACATAAACCTACTGTAAATGCTGTGGCAGAAGATAATGTGGCTGGTTGGTGTGGCTTTACAACTTGACTGAAACCATATGTGGATTATGGAGCATTCTTTACGCAAACGAATGCCAATTGTACCCAGTGGATGTTGGACTGCTTTGTCAAAAATGTCTCAGTAGTCACTGCTATCATGCAACCACTTCTGGGACAAAACTATCAGGAATACAAGTTGCTACTTCAATATGAAAGGAGAAGTAAAAATTGCCTCCCCATTGGGACTGGAAATCAAATAGCAATTTGTTGGCTGTAAAATAGTGAACACCATTACTTAAGGCAGAAATCTTATGACTTAATAGCTAGGGTTTGGTGTATTCATCTGATTTTAAAATCATCTGTTTCCATAGCATCCCAAACAGCCCAATTGCGCCTTGACAGCCAATTTTTGTCCTTATGCTTATAGGAATAAACATCCTTACAGACTTAAGCCTTACTGAAGATTAGAGAAGATACAGGGTCGAACTCTCAATTCTATTCTTCACCAGCCCCTTAGAGGAATCAGGAACATCCAGGATCTCAGCACATCTCACATTCCTTGTCTCCAATTCAGCAAATGTAGTGTCAGCACAGAAGTGATGCACCCACATGCCAAGGGTTACATTTTTTACAGAATGAAGGAGGGCTGTTCTCATTAAACTCCCTGAACCACACTCTCTACTCTCC
This sequence comes from Porphyrio hochstetteri, assembly GCA_020800305.1. Taxonomy (NCBI): domain Eukaryota; kingdom Metazoa; phylum Chordata; class Aves; order Gruiformes; family Rallidae; genus Porphyrio; species Porphyrio hochstetteri. Next base: position 76,366,140 of record CM036938.1, on the reverse strand, counting down.
ATATCCCTGCTAACTTTCATAAAGCTGAGATGAATTTGCTGTAAACAGAGATGGGAACATCTCAAGGATCACACGGTCACTGCATTTTCTCCATTAATTAAATTGAGGTCTGGGATTTGGAAATCTTTTACAAAAAAATGTTTTTAAAAGGGAAGAACAGAATTAAAAGGTCACCTTTCTGTCTTAATGCCTCCTATTTGTCACTTCTTATGTTACTTCCTCCTGACATCTATTTATAACTTCCTTCTGTGAGCTGTCATACCACAAATTTATATGACCCAGTTAACACGTATGCAACTGCTTCGAAGATTGCATTATTAAACATCTTGGTTTTCTAGGTCATGAATTCAGAACCTATTTTTATATTAGCCTTTGGCCCAGTTAGGAAAATGACAAGCCCACTTGAAGCAGAATGTGTAAACACACAGATAGCTGTAATCTGACTTCTGCATAACCTGCAGGGTTTTAAAGGGAGTTTCTGAGCTCAGCTTTGCTTCCCTAAACAGAGCTTCTCTGCCTCCATACTTAGAATACATACCTTTGGGAACATGTTGGGGGCATGACAGACGTGACCAAGGGTAGCTGTAACTAAAACAGACTCTGGTGGTCTTGTCATGTACTCAAGTCAATGTAAATGACTGATCGTTATGGGAAACCTGACCTTCACATGGAAGATATAGTAAATTTTTCCTTTCGCTGGTTCTAGAGGTTCTGACAAGGTTTCCATCATCAGACTCAGTGCCATCATCTCAGGTTTCCTTTCAGAAACTCTGTTGAAAACCTGACTTGATGTGTGTACATATTATCACAATGTGCTTTGAGGCTCTGCTGAAAATGGTGTGTCATGTGGCTGAGCCTAGCATAGCAGGAGACACTGTGTCCAGGCTAACCCTAGAATACAGAAATGATACAAAGGGCAGGGGTGTTAAGGCATCCAATTTACATCATAATGTCATCCTACGTATCAGCAGATTAAAAACCACTTCACTGCATCTGGAACAGAACAACAGAAACTCCAGCCAGATGAGTTTTTAATAGAACTTGTATCAGTTTCCATCATGAACTTCCAACACTTCCGTTGCATAAAGAGATTTTAGAGTTTAGAAACTGTTCTTTTTGTATAGATTCATCTCTTATCTGAGCATGGCAGGATTCAGCACAGCTCAAAGCGTATGTTGCTTAACAATGCTTAGGTGAGTTACTCCATGACAAACAGAAACTAAGCACAACTCATCACCAACACTCCAGGAAATGGGGTGTAAGCAGTGTCCGCTTTCTATTTTGGTGGTTCTTTCTGTGTCACAAATTGACATATAGTGCCATTATTCAGTTTATACATCAGCCCCTGTGTACCCCCGGAAGAGCAGGTAATCACAGAATCACAGAATCGTAGGGGTTGGAAGGGACCTCAAGAGATCATTGAGTCCAACTCCCCTGCCAAAGCAGGCTCCCTAGCACATATTGCACAGGGAGGCATCCAGAAAGATCCTGAATATCTCCAGAGAAGGAGAATCCACCACCTCCCTGGGCAGCCTGTCCCAGGGCTCTGTCACCCTCACTGGGTAAAAGTTCTTCCGCATGTTGGTGCGGAACTTCCTGTGCTCCAACTTGCAGCCATTGCCCCTTGTCCTGTCTCCACAGACTACTGAAAAGTGGCTGGCCATTTCCCCCTGCATCCCATACTTAAGATATTTATAAACATTAATAAGGTCCCCCCTTAGTCTTCTTTTCTCCAGGCTGAACAGCCCCAGCTCACTCAGCCTTTCCTCATAGGGGAGATGTTCCAGGCCCTTAATCATCTTCGTAGCCCTTCTCTGGACTCTCTCCAGGAGATCCCTGTCTTTTTTATACCAGGGAGCCCAGAACTGGACACAATACTCCAGGTGGGGCCTGACCAGGGCAGAGTAGAGGGGGAGGATCACCTCCTTTGACCTGCTGGCCACACTCCTCCTAATGCACCCCAGGATCCCATTGGCCCTCTTAGCCACCAGGGCACACTGCTGGCTCATAGCCAACCTGTCATCAACCAGGGCCCCCAGGTCCTTCTCCACAGAGCTCTTCTCCAGCAGGTCATCCCCCAGCCTGTACTGATACGGACAGTTATTCCTCCCCAGGTGCAAGACTTTACACTTGCTTTTATTAAACCTCATCTGGTTTCTCCCTGCCCAGCTTTCCAGCCTGTCCAGGTCTCGCTGGATGGCAGCGCAGTGTTCCTGCGTGTCAGCCACCCCTCCCAGCTTTGTATCATCAGCGTACTTGTTGGGGGTGGAACCTATTCCCTCATCAAGGTTGTCAATGAAGATGTTAAACAAGACCAGAATCAACAGCAACCCCTGGGGAACACCACTAGTCCCAGGTCTCCAGCAGATTGCTCCACTGATCGTCACCCATCGGCCAGTTCTCAACCCACCTCACTGTCCACTCATCTATCCCATACTTCCTCAGCTTTTCTATCAGGATGTCATGGGAGACAGTATCGAAAGCCTTGCTGAAGTCAAGGTAGATGACATCCACTGCTCATCCATCTACCCAGCTGGTGGTGAGATCATAGAAGGCTATGAGATTGGTGTAATGTAGAAGGCAAACTTGACAGCATTAACAACACTGTCATTTAGAAAATCATGGAACATCCTACACAGTACTGAGCTGTACTGGACACGCTGTGCTGCACAGACACATTGTCTTTCATTCAGAATCACATTTTCCCTGTCACTAATAGGGACTGTGGGCTCCTTTGTTTGTACTGATGAGAATCACTGAATTGCTGGTTGGTTTTTATTAATCTCATCTGAAGTAGCTGTCACTGTTCCTACTGAGGTACATCCTGACTGATCTCTTGTCACATTGGAACTGAATGTACTGAAAATGAAAAGAGCTTTCAAGTTTCATCTTATTAGCAGGTGCTTAAAAAACAAGCTACCTCACAGCTTTGTGAAACAGAAGAACAAACTTCTAAATATATCAATGCAATTAAAACAGCATTTAGCATCTGACATACTGACTTTTCTATATGCCTGCAAAAGACTCTTTTAATAGAGGAAGCAAAGGCCAGAATTTCACCTGAAGCACTCTGGAGTCTGATACTTAAAGTTCTTTTCCACATGTCACAAACTCATTACATTTGTGTTACACTGCAGAGACAGACCCAAACCCACACACACTCTCACCCAAGCACACAGAAAAAGCCATGGCATCTCCTCAAGGCTGCCTCATGCTTTGAAGTGCTGTTCTCAGCCTGGGACATACACAGCAGAGGACACATAGAATCACAGAATCACAAGGTTGGAAAAGACCTTTAAGATCATCAAGTCCAACCATTCACATCCTAAACTAAACCATATCCCTAAGTACCTCATCTACCTTTTTTTTGAACACATCCAGGGAAGGTGACTCGACCACCTCCCTGGGTAGCCTGTTCCAGGCCCTGACAACTCTTGCAGTGAAGAATTTTTTCCTAACATCCAACCTAAACCTGCCCTGGCACAGCTTCATGCCATTCCCCCTTGTCCTATCACCTGTCACCTGGCTGAAGAGACCATCACCTACCTCTCTATAACCTCCCTTCAGGTAGTTGTAGGTGGTGATAAGGTCTCCCCTCAACCTCCTCTTCTCTAAGCTAAACAGGCCCAGCTCCCTCAGCTGCTCCTCATAGGATTTGCCCTCCAGCACCTTCACCAGCCTGGTTGCCCTTCTCTGGACTCGCTCCAGGACCTCCATGTCCTTCTTGTGGTGAGGAGCCCAGAACTGGACACAGTACTCGAGGTTCAGCCTCACCAATGCCCAGTACAGGGGCACAATCACCTCCCCAGACCTACTGGCCACACTGTTTTTGATACAAGCCAAGATGCCATTGGCCTTCCTGGCCACCTGGGCACACTGCTGACTCATATTCAGCCTGTGGTCAACCAACACCCCCAGGTCCTTCTCTGCCTGACAGCTCTCCAGCCAGTCTCCCCCAAGCCTGTAGCGCTGCATGGGGTTGTTATGTCCCATGTGCAGCACTCTACACTTGGCCTTGTTAAACTTCATCCCATTGGTCTCATCCCATCGGTCCAATCTGTTCAGATCCCTCTGAAGAGCCTCCCTACCCTCAGGCAGATCAACACTTCCTCCTAGTTTAGTGTCATCTGCAAACTTACTGAGGGAGCATTCAATCCCTTCGTCGAGATCATTGATAAAGATGTTGAACAAGACTGGACCCAGGACTGAGCCCTGGGGGATGCCACTTGTGACCGGCCTCCAGCTGGATTTGGTTCCATTCACCACCACCCTCTGGGCTCGGCCATCCAGCCAGTTTTTAACCCAGCTGAGGGTCTACCTGTCCAGGCCAGTGGCAGCCAGTTTCTCAGTCAGAATGCTGTGAGAAACTGTGTCAAAGGCTTTACCCAAAGTCCAGGTAGATCACATCCACAGCCTTCCCCTCGTCCATTAAGCGGGTCACCTTGTCATAGAAGGTGATCAGGTTAGTTTGACAGGATCTACCTTTTGTAAACCCATGTTGACTAGGCCTGATCCCCTGGCCATCGTGCATGTGCTGCATGATAGCTCCCAAGATGACCCTCTCCATGATCTTCCCTGGGACTGAGGTCAGACTGACAGGCCTGTAGTTCCCTGGATCCTCCTTCCAACCCTTCTTGTATATGGGTGTAACATCTGCCAGCCTCCAGTCAACTGGAACTTCCCCAGTCTGCCAGGATTGCTGCTGGATGATGGAAAGGGGTTTGGCAAGCACATCTGACAGCTCCCTCAGTACCCTTGGGTGAATCCCATCTGGCCCCATTGACTTGTGGGTATCTAACTGGCCAAGTAGGTCACTAACCATTTCCTCCTGAACCATGGGAACTTTGTTATTCTTCCCCTCCCTGTCAGCCAGTTCCTGAGGATGAGTACTCAGGGAACACCCTTCTTTACTGTTCAAGACTGAGGCAAAGATGGAATTAAGAACCTCAGCCTTGTCCTCATCCCTTGTCACTAATGTCCCATCACATAGGTCTTTTCCCCAAAAGTAAGGAACAGACTAAGAGAAACTCCCAGAAAACTAAGCTTGCTACTGCTTTTCTTCACCAAGGAAAGTCATGTTTAACTAGATTTTTTTAGTCATGTTTAACTAGATTTTCCTTGTAGGAAGTCCACATGATCCTGGTCATTATCAGCAGAGTGGATTAAAAATCACAGAGTGGATTAAAAATACAGGGTCTATGATTGTTTTCAAGGAAGTTTCCCAAGTTTGGGCTTTTTTTTCAACTTACAAAGTGTCAAGCTGGATTTCCATCTACCTGTAAATAATGACTACCTGTAAAAAAGCATTTGCAAGATTATCAATTTCTTAGAAGGGAAAAATCTTAGAACTAGCAAGAAGGAAGAGACGTTTCTTTCACTACAACCTTTTCCTGTTGTCTGACTTGCTTATTTTGCAGGTTTCAATCTTGCTCTTATCTCTTCTAGCACTTCAGAAAATGTCATACCTGCCTTTGTTATTAATTTTATCTATTATGATCTGCCTTGCTTGTGCCTCCCACAAACAAAACTACTTTCAGGAAAAAATGATGATGTGGTTATTGTTCTGAGTATTTTTGTAAGTGCCATTACCATATGGTATTTGAAAGCCTAAATACTTTACAACAGTGCATTTATTTTTTTTTTAATGTGCACAGCATAATTGAACTTACATATAAATTCTTTTTTCTGGTCATACTGACCCAGTCTTAGTCCTATTTTCAGAGTATGGGTCTTTGCAAAGTCACAAAGTAGTAGCCACAGAATTGTATAAAACTTTGAAATGAAAGTATATTGAGGCAGGTGTTATTCCAATTTAAATTACAAACACATGTTTTCAAACTTTCCAGAAATGGGACACTCTCTAAAAAGGTTTATTTTTACCAAATAATCAAATATTTTTAAAATAATTTTTTCCATAATCAAATGCCCTGGCATTCTGGTTAGTCCTAATCAGTGCGGAGTACAAAATCATGCAGACTTTGGTCACAGAGAATCAGGGTGTTGGAAACAAATAGAGGTCAGGAAGGACTGGCTTATGACTCTGATGACTAAAGCACAACACCTATTAATATAAATATTCAATATCAACATAAAAACATATATTAAGATACAATCCTCAGAGTGTTTACAGTCAAAACAGACAGGAGTCCCTTCAGGCACCAACCACATACTTGTGAACCCTTGTTTTCATATGGTATTGTGTTTTGGAACATGGTAAGGTAAATATCTTGAGATCAAATAACTAACTCTGGTGGATCAAAACAAAAGGTTGGGACAGCATGACCCTTAAGTTAATCAAGCAATTTTATAATATTATAAATGTACTCATAAGACCTGATTCTGCTCTCAGATAGATTAACTCTGAAACCATATATTACAAATTCTGGGCTAATGGAATGATAACGGCTATGGGCCAGGCTTATTCTACTAAAGTAATATGCATCGATGTGTATTTTAAAAGTCTTGAATGATATGCATGTGTTTGATAACAATAAACGATCAAGCATAAGGGCAGCATAGGGAAGTAGATTTTAATGCCACATCTGCACATTACAGAGGTATGTAGAAGCTTCTTAATAGAAGCTTATTTAGCAATTTATCCATCCGTATTCCATCAGCACAGCTCCACGTCTGTTAGCTGCAGCTACAGTGTATATTAATGTGAGCATCTTTTTGACGATATATCACTTTGATCAGTCTACCAAATCAAACTTATTATAAACCAACATGGCATAAAGATTGAATATGCTTCATAGATTTTTCAAACAGAGACATCATCATTTGAGAAAGACAAAAATTAATATTATTCAAAAAATTCAGCATAAGACAAATTTAATTTTAGCCTACATGATAGAGTTAAGATATTTATGAAAAAGGTGTTTGGATATGATATGCTGATTATCCACAAGAGATGGGGGTTTGTGGGTGGAAGAATTACTTACATCTATTTGGAATATTCAAATTTAATACTTCTCTTAGCCATGATTAAATATTTGTAATAAACAGTTTCTCTTTTTCTTAATTTAAATCCCTCTTAATTTAGTAGAAAAAGATTTGTCACCCATTATAATCCATTTGGCTGATCAGTAACACTCACTGACTTTAATAGAGGCATAAATTGCAGAATAACTACCTCATATCATACAGACCAGACTAGACATCAGATACAAGAGATTTTCAGTCATGCTAAGCTACAAATACACCCACTCAGAGTCTCTATAACACTCTATTCATTTCCTGAACTGCGCAATTCTTTATGGAATATAGTTTTTAATAAAGTATTTCAATTCCATTATTCTATTGAACTTTAATATGGGTTTGGCAATACAACAATCTCAGTTAAATCACAAACGGTTGATGCAAAGCTCAACAGTATCCCTTTCGTATTGATGCTGCAAATACAACAAAGTCACTTCTAACACCAGCAGGTTTTTTCCAACATCCACATGACCAGAACATATCCTTCAGCTGAACAGCAAGAAAATATGAATCACACTGAGATAAACCTGATGGAGCTGACTCAGTATAAAAGCAACATTCTTGGAGTACTGAAAGTATTGCTTTCAAGGCTCCAAGCTAACTTAACACAAAGACTTACAGAAAACAAAGTGCACCAATCTGACTTAAACATTTTTTAAGAAGTATAAAGATTGTCAAATTTTTTTTAAAAGATATTTAATAGCCCCAGTGTCTGACAACACTGCAATGATGAACAATACTTTTTTAGATATCTTTAAATTTACACATAGCAAAATGAGTTGTCAGTCATATGACTTTAAAGTTTGTTTCTCAAAAAACCAAACAAACAAAACAAAAAAAATCACAATAAAATGCACAGAGCAGAGTACAAGCAGCAGGAGCCTGAAATATGCTTCAGTAGTATCAATGTCAGATATCAGCTTAACAAGTCCCGCTTACTGGTACAGCTGCAGGAGGCATCAAATTGCATATAAAGTGTCATCACTTATTTGGCAATTTTCTCTTTTTTTGCATGAAATACTGACTCTTAGCCCTTTCTGAAACAATAGCATATAATGTAAGTTTTAAAAATAGGCATTCTGGTTAATTCTTACAGAAATTAGTATACAGGAAAAGGGAGAACTCAGCAAAAAATAGTGTAAAGCCACATTTTCTATCTCATTCCTTCAGAACTGAAAAGCATATGGGCTGCTCATAAAAGGTTAAAATGTCTTCTTATTTACAGCAATAAAAATTAGAAAATATTTGAAAGACAAAGAAGCAGTTGAGATCACCTTTCCCCAGACTGAAATAAAAGTGAAAGCCAAGTCATGAATCCCACTCTCGATGCTTGTTAATTCCTGTAAAAAATGCCAGTGTGTTTCCAAAGCCTGGGACTGGTGCAGTTTTCTGAAACGTTTGAAAGAAAGAAGTTGTCTGATCAGGACCCTTTTATTTTTTTGACTTTAAAATACATTGTTTTTTCTAATAATTAAATAAGCAATTATTTTCAAATATTCAACCTCCTGCCATTATTAAATTAATTCTTTCCTGTCTTATTAGGACAGGGAACTATCCTTTGAGTCCCTAGCAGGAGCAGTATAACAAAATGTGAAGCAGATTTACACAAATCTCAAAAATCAAAGCAAGACTATTCATACTTGCATCGGTCCTTTAATTCATGTTCCTGCTTTTGTAATTGAACTCTTTTTTGGGTTTGATTTGTAGGCTTTGTAACTCATTGCAGACTCTCAGGATGGCATAAAGTTTTTAAGAGAAGTCTGCAAGCATGGGTGACAGCACTGACTCTGTAAGGGACTACACAGGTAATGATGTCAATGAGAGGTTAAAATTCTGCCCTTTTGTCTGCTTGTTTACTTGTCTGTGCAGAATGGACATTTCCACTTCAGAACAGAAATTATTGATTTACTTCAGCCCAGAAGAGACACCTTAGCACTGACTTGAAATGGGCTCCCAGTATGACAGCAACACTGATAAATACTGTCAAAATAAGTATCAGTTGAGCACCTGCATAGGCTGACTCAATGTAGATTGTATTTCCCCAGTTTGCTTAAGGGAAAATAAATATGGATAACATCAAAATCACTTATCCTTTGTCCATCAGACCAGTTAAAGACAGAAAAGAGACACTTTGAACCTGATTTCTGCTCCGCAACGCAGATTAGTCGCTTTGGGGACATAGGTTTACTTTCTATTGTAATGATACAGTGATGTTCTTGTTCTAGATTTAAATTCCAAACTTAACTAATAGCAAAACCAGTTTTTGTACCTGGGTATGTATGGTATAAATTCATGCATGCAAAAATAACTCACAGATAAAAGGAAATTAGTGCACAGCCTTTGCATGAGCACTTCTAGTTAGATCACCTGCCCAAGAAGTATCATGTGATGTCTAGGTCTGAGTCTCTAACAGCAGCATGGCAAATAGTCCATACAAAAAACAACGCCGTGTTGCATTATCCTTGCTAGTCAAACAGACTCTTAAAAACATTTAAGCTTAGGCTTTAATTATTTTTTTGTTTTACTGAGGGTTTGGAGTTTTTGTTTCCCCCATCAGCACTGTAGAAGTTGATTCTACCACCAGCTTAATTTCCATGTTTTGTTTTGTTACTTTTAGCCAAAGGCAATTTTTCCTGGACTTTGACAAATTCATTTTTAAATCTAAATTGCTAAGTAGAATAATAGATACATTTAGGAAAAAAACCGATGAAAACAGTAGGAGATATTATGAAGATGTTCAATAAATACAGAACATTTTATTCCGTTTGTAGGTGGCATTGTCTATGTAGACATATACAACAGCAAATCTAGATGTACCCTGCAGCACACAGAGCGCACAGCAGCAGAGCAGGCAGCCCATGGTTCTTATTCCTGATTCATATTTTTTAGATTAGGCAAGGCCTCAAGCTTTCTTCGATCAGTATGCTGTGGTTTGGGTTCTACCCCAGATGACTAACATCTTGGTGGAACTATTTTCAGTCAAGGGATTATTTGTATACTCCCTCCTGAATACTGATCCTACCACATCCACTTTGTGTCACAGTCCCAAACAAAAGGAGGGGAACTGCTGCCAGCATTTCTCCTGTGATCTTTGCGTGAGCACCCCCATCCAAATTGCTGCCCACTCACTCTTCCTGGCACTGAAAGTCTGCTGTGGGAATTGTACAGGCATTGAAACTGCACCTTCACACACAAACCAAACACGGCTTCTGTTTCCTCATGCCTTATTTCCAACATCATCTCATTTGCTTGTTATTTTTCTGGGAAGAACCCCCTTGGCTTTTCCCTGCTGCTAAAGTACTTCTGTCGTTCATTGGAATTAAGGCCTCTGTTAGTAAGGCGGCAACACGTTTGACCGACAGCCTCACTAATGCCCTGGGTACACACTATCTCAGGGGAAAGAGGAAGAGCATGCTATCTCTTTCCGTTTCAAAAATAAAAGTAATCCTTCACCGGACTCTGAACTATGATGCTATATATTTGTTTTAACATTCAACAGCAAATTATTGTAGCCACATTGCAGCCCTTGGTCTTTCCCACCTATGATGCATACAGGTCCCCGCTTACTGCGCTGCTGTGTTACAAATCTGACTTCAGGAACCTGTTTCACCTTTTGCATTGCAGAGGGAACCAATGGCCAGTTTCAGCTTTGGACTCTACTGCAGAGATTATGTGCCTAAACACCCAGCACTGCAAGCCTCAGCATTGCAACACCAAAATCCCCATTTAGATGCAGGCCTAATTTGCTATACAGCTCCTCAAGCCTAGAATAGTAGGTTGGTAACACATTCAGAAACACAAATTGCTCTATCTGATAATTCCACAAAAAAAGGTTCTCTTTGGGAGAACAGTCTGCACTTTCACACACAGGAGAAACCCCGGCATATTTTCACTGTCTGAGTCGAACACAGATTTTTCTTCAGGGCTTGAAGAAGACAAGTGGACCTAAAGAAGTTGCCTGTTCCACTTGACAGTGGTAGGAAAGGGTATGCAATGTCCATGTTTATATGGACAAGGCATCAGCGAAGTAACATGCCTAGATTTAGAGCTGGGAGTGTTTTACTTAAGGTATTAACAGCAGTGTGACCTTGATATAGACTGCTCCCATTGGATAAGGCAATTCTCTGCAGAAAATGCTGGCTCTTACAGATTTCATCTTTATTTATCTACCTCTTTCTATTTGATATATGCAAAGCCTCAGAGCCTAACCAAGGGTTACAGCCAAGAAGGAAAGCGGACTAAATTTCCCCATCTAACTGTAGACGCTGATGCAAAGCACATAAATTGTCACTCTCCACCCTCTGCACAGGTGAAAGAGTCAGCTAAGGGCACCTGCATGGGATCATTCAGGTCCCAAGTGGACTGAATTACCTTTTGGAGGTGCTTATTCGTGTCCAATTAGACTTGTTAGACATGAAGGCAAAACTAAGTAAGCTCCTAGCTTAGATGCCTCGTATGCTATATCAGGAGAAGCTGACACACCCAGCTCTAACATGGAAATACAGAATGTTATGCATTGGTTTTAAATTGGCACCATGACACCTCCTTCCTCTCTGCAGCTCCGCACACAAGAGCATGATTGTGATTTACCACACTGCAACAGCTTCCAAGCCCACATCCAGATTGCTTTAATTAAAAGCAATCATGTTAGATAAGGACAGGTAAAGACACATCAGATAAAAGAAATCAGACAGAATGAATAATCTTAAATATGCCTCAGGTTAAAATTACTCTTAAAATTGCTAAGTAGGCTAAATATTGTGGATTTCAAGTTAATTGTGCCTGTACTATGATGACAAAGTTTTAGTTCATAGCTTGTTGTCTGAGAAAAGCACCTTTCTTTTTTGTCTGTCTGGTACCCCAAGTGCTTGGAGACATTTGGCCTTGGTGAGCTCCTTTGCTAGCTACATGAAATTGCATTTAACTGAACATTACTTATGTGTTTCACACTGGCTAGATTTCAAAAGCAATTGTAAGGGTTTAGGAACATTTCTTCTAAGCAAACTAATGCTGTTGCATGAATAACTGATTGTTCTCTTTTTCCTCCCCCAAAAGTTGTTTGCTTAGTATAAACAAGCTTTTTTTGAGGGACTTCCATGAAGAAAGTTAATTTGGCAAGGCTCTGTAGTGACTGTGTTGGAAAGATACACTGACCTCCCTCGTATGAGCTATGCAAGCTAAATCTGCCAGGATAAAGAAGTTCTGTATCTACACAGAGGGAATTCAGGCAGTCTGTGCATAGTGCATTTCTCACATTAAGGACCAGGACCAGCAATGGACAAATGTGAAGGCAGTGACCTAAGGCAGCTTTCTGCAGGGGGTGTCAGAGCAGCCACAAATTCACAGTGCACTGGAAAGGCACGATTAATGGTCCTCATGCCACCACCAACTCAGAATTGAGATTTGATAAAAAACAGAGTGTCATTTGCAGAAAAAAAATGGTTTCCTTTCTCTCTCAGGTGCACCTGCAGCTGCAGAAGTAGAAAAAACAAAGCTGATTTCACTCACACTCACTCCCTGTCTTGGTTTTATTTCCTCCCTGATAAGAGAGGTAGAAGCCTGGACATTGCTTGCCATCCTTTGTGTGGCAAAGTTCAGTCGTGTCCACATGGCTGAGATGTCTCAAGGCAACTTGGACTAGAAGAAGCCCATTTGTGTAAACATGCAGGGAGAAATTAAGAGTTAAGATTAAAATCAGAGTCCAGAGCTAGACCTAACAAATAGAAGGGAAGAGTCCCTATGGCAAAAGATGACTAAGAGTCAGAAGAGGTACCTGTGAGGGAGAGGACTGCCTACCCAGAAGGAACTCAACAGTGGGGTTTCAGAGGTGTGACCAGGGAAAGAGCTGATTGCAGAAATTCCTAGGCTAAGGCAGAAGGAGGGATTATCAGATGTGCAGATACAATGTCCTGATCTGAGATCTGGAGACAAAAATACGTGGAAGTCCTTTGGGAGGGTGTTCAGTGGACATCTACTCCTATGGACTTGTGATTCTCCACATTTTGAGAATTTATCATGCTCAGTGCTTCAGTTGCATAGTATTAGTCTAAATGCTATTATCATCTACATCCATGCAGGTGCACTCATCTTAGAACTTTGGTAGCCTGCCTGACTAAGTACAATTATGATACAGCTCCTGAATTTCAGAAATAATACAAAGAACTGTACTCAGCAGACAATTAAAATTTGAATATATGCAGAAGCAAGCTGTTCCCAGACCTGCAATTAAATAGCTAACTGGATTAGAAGACTTTCTGTGAACAAGTTCTTCTACTGAATCATGTTGGCTTTCATCAACATGTCATAACATACAGAGTTTCAGAAAACAGCATTGCCTGGGAAAATCTAGCCAAAGCTTACTGGCTTTCATACAAGAAAAGGGTCAGCTTTTCTAGAGGAGGTTGCATGCAGAGAGAACTATTTTATGACTATGGAATGAAACACACACAGATAGATATTACATAGGCAAATGGATCTCCATTGTACTGACCAAACTTCAAGATTACATGCCTGTGAACTAAAAAACATAATTTTATTACAGTTAACCATAGTTATTCTTCATCTCCTCTTTATTTGCTTGTAATAATTTAGCTCCTAAGTAGTGTAACAAAAGGGCTGTCTTCCCATCTGTGGGTCATACTCATCTCACCAAATATTAGCCATATGAAAGGTACCCTTCCAGGATCAATTCCTGTCTGGGTTAACAGCTGAGAGACTTCCCAAGAACACGTCCTACCTACCCTTGATATCTAACTTACAAAGGTATAAATTGCCCTCTTCCACCACAAACTATGGTGATAACCTAAACAACCACTTTTGGACTAGATGACTAACTTGCTGGTGACCAAGATGAATCCTGGTCTCTTTATGCAACTGGTAGAACAAGAGGCCATAGTTTTGATATGATCATTATTAAAACAAGAAGACTGCTATGTAGAAATCCAAAAGAGTAGAAGAAACATAAAAAAGATATTGTTTGATTTATGATATGCTATTTTAAAAAGTCTTTCACATTTTATAAACTGTCTCTAGTCTTTCTCTACAATCTATCAAGGAACTATTCTCTCATGCAACACTTTTTTGAACACTTTGCATTGTCCTCCTGTCTGTTTTTCCATCATCTCTCTATTTTTAGGCCAACGCTCTCTTTCTCTGCAGTTGATATCAACTTGAGAAAAATTCTTATGTACAATTTTGAAATCTCAGAATAGTTTACGTTCTCTAACATTCCAATATTTTTTTTTCTCATTTGACAAAAGCTCTGAATTCTCCTCTTGCTCCAATACTTTTAAGATAATTTCTAGCGAAGTGAGTATTCCATACCCATATAAATATTGCCAAGCATTTCAAAGACATTTTGGATGCAAACTGGACTGTTTTGAAATTTGTTTTTACAACTGTATTTTATTATAGTTCATTACTGTTCATATAACTCAATGGTAACACAAATGGTGATGAAAGAATCTAGAATTTTTGTCTTACAAAGACAGCTTTGTAAGACACTGTCTTTTCAGCAGAACAAGTTCACTTTGTGTCACATTCCTATGACTAACCTGTTAATAATTAATTTAACACAGTGGATGCTCTTCTTGCTGTCAATAATTAAAGCTGTAATCAAACAACTTCTCTTGCTATCTCTGGTTTGTGTTCAACTTCAAGCTGAAAATATCCTCTTCTTAGTGTCAGTTTATTACCTATTTCACTGCACAGAAAATACAAATTAGTATATCAATTTGTCAGAAAGATAAATGGAAAGATTTCTTGATGCTTTTTACTTATTCCATGTAGTTTGTTTGTTTGTTTGTTTAAACACTATATAACCAGTTTATAGTTAGAATTTCTGTTGCAGTGGTTAGTACTCAGTTAAACGTAAATGTTTTATTTCAGGCTAAAGTCTTAAGGAGCATATTTGCCCAGGAGTGTGCCGTGATTTATGTTCCTTGGTGTGAGATAAAGACACGAGGAAAAGACAAATATTCTTCCTCAGTGAGAGTCCTAACAACTGAATTCCTTAGCATCATGGTAAATTTAAAGAGCAAAGTATTAATCTTTACAGTTTATCTACTGCTTCTAGGCAAGAACCCAAACAGGTAATAGCCTGCAAGGTGAAAGGTGTAGTAAAATCATTTGAAGAAATACAGTAGAATTGAAGGATTATTTAATTATTTTTTTTTTAATGGACAGATATTTTGAGTCAAGAAAATTTGGAAATATTGGCTTTCTCCTTCATGAAAAGGGATTAAATACTTGCTTCTCAGAAAATGCCTAAATTGATAGATTAGGCACATATCAACCACACAGTGTCCTTACATCCATCCAAAAGGTTTCACGGGAGTCTAAAATATTTGGGCAAGGATAAAACCCCACTATTCAGCAAAGATGATTATCACAGCTGAGATAATGTGGTTTCAGGGAGGGACTTTCCAATCTTACTGTAGACCACTTACTTTAATGTGGAGAGTTGGGGTTTTATTTTTCTGCATTTTGGCCTCATGAAAACATTTTAATTATGAAACTATTTGTTTAATGAATTAGCCCTCTGACACTCCTTATCAATAGGAGAAGTCAACACACTAATGGAAAATAAATTACAAATCAAGGGAGTAATATTAAAAAGATCACACCAAATCTAATTAAAAGCTCATTTGCACTCCAGTTTCTGATTATATAAAATACAGACTTAGAAGTTGGGGTGTGATTGGTTTATTGCTGTTGCTTTTTTAATGAACAGTTCCTTTAGAGCCTGTATGTCAGCAGAATAAACGTATCCAAATTCACCAGCGTCATTGGTTACGGCTACAAAGAATGAGAAATTCCTTTTCATAATCAGGATCAAAAGCAGAAGAGTGAAATATAGTGTCCAGTTTTTATCTGTTGGGTAGTCTGGGACATGCTTGAAAATATTTAATTACTTTTAGTGAAATTACAATTTTATAAGTAAAAAATTATAGGTTCATGCAAATAAGCATCAATATCTCACAATTAATTCACTCAGCCGACATTACAAGTATGAAAAGAACAACATGCAAAAACTATTACTAAAAAATATCAAACCACATAACTTTATTTTAAATATACAACTACAAGGGCAAGCAACTTCTAGGTCATCAACATAATGTTATTTTCTGAGCAGCCTACTAAAAACTTCAGCAATCATGAAGTATGCAAAATTACTGTTGCACCAACATTAACTATCATCAGCTCTGGTTCCATTTTAATCTTTATCTATGGAAACACATATTTTCCACACATTAACATACTGTTTTTAGATTTTTTCCTGATTTTCCTGGTTTTCTCATATGAGGACATCTTATGAACTGAAGGCACTGCTATTCAAGATGTACTTTCTATACAAACCCATCTTATCTGTGTGAGTTAGACAGGATCAGTAAATTTTCTCCTAATTTCCTTGCCGTTCAGGAAGGAAAGATGCATAATTCAGTGGAAGCAGTTTTCATTTGACTTTTCAGCAGACACAGCTGAGATTTAATTAATTAATTAATATTTCCTAAGTAACTGTAGATATTGGGAAAGGTCTGATTTTGTCATCTTAGTAAGTAATAAAATAGGTCACATGTTCCCTGAGTTCTAAGTGCAAGTTTTGTATTATTATTTAAACCCAGGTTGACTTTAAGTTTCAGCTACTAACAAAAGCACACAAACCTGTGGATAGTGTGATAGCTGATAAAGGAACGAAAAGGAAACATTCCACGTCTTTAAATATTAAGAAGCCTTGCTATTCTGCTCTCTAAATAAATTCAACCCACCTCAGAGCAAAGCAACAACATCTGGCAAGTAAGTAATGTTGACAGGGTTTAGTCATAAAGACAGAACATGGTTCCCCACTTCCTTGTTTCTCAGCTCTGACTTACCATTTTCCCTACAGCTGAAATACATCAACGAGCTGAAATGCTGGGCCAGATCCTCAATTCTGCTGAGATTTCTTAAGTAGCTGCTTGGCAAATGCAATGGAAGAGAAGAAAGAGGTGGTGGCGGAAGCATGGATTAGGGGAAAACTGGCAGAGTGAAGGCCAGGGACAGGATCAGACTGTGGAGTCTGCAAGAGTCAGCTGAAGTCCAGCAGCCCCACAGCTGTGGTAACAAAGGCTGCCCTATCTCTTTTCATCAAGGTCTGTGGCAAGTGCCCATGGTACAGTGGTAATGCATATGAAAACCCCAACATATTTCTTATTCACACTGGAAGTCAGGGCCTACATCCATGTGCAGGAAAATAAACAAAGCTCATTCAAATGGGATCCTCCTTTTGTACAATAGCTACAAACCCACCAAACTTTTTTTTTCCCCTTCAAGAAGACCTTGTGAACCTGCATGAGGGCAGAGTTGAAAGAGTTCTGAGAATTCCAAGGAAGTAAAACTGCCTGTTATCCTCCCACCATCCAGTTCTTCACTGGAAGCTCTCCAGTTGTCATGAATCAAACAATAAACAGAGAAAAAAGAAACATCTGCAATTACTAAAAACTAAGACAAGACAAATAACATACTTCACAATCTAGCAAAGCAGAATACTCTGAGAAAAGTCAGTATGTTCCCCTAAGTGCAAATCACCAATTTTCAATATTAGTACACTGCTGCTCTGCAAAAGGCTTAGTTCATTGTGCTTCAGCTGTGCATAACAAATCTGAAAGTTTTATCATGCCATATTCACACTAACACTGAGATCAGAGGAAGAACTTGACACCATAAAAAACGTGATGCTTCCTTGACTTTGGTCACAAGTTACTTCCAGTAAGTATTGCCAAATGGTGACAGTTCAAAGCTCATGCTGATCATCACCAGATAAAGAGATAACAGTTTTCCTCCCTTTTTTCTACTCTCAAATTTTGAAAGCTAAAACTGTTCTTTTATGAAATGAGAGCTGACATTCTAAACCCACATGATTCAAGACCAAGACCATGAATCTTGGTATCTTAAAACAATCCATGCAAACTACACAACATACAAGATGTTATTACAATTATTATTATGATTCTTCTGTTTCAGCTAAAAGGCTTTGCAGAGAACACATAACTGCTCTGTAAGAAATTCAAGATGTCTAATGTGTTTATGATAGTGAACAGTGAGACTGATAACATAAATGTATAGCTTGGCTTACCTCCTTTGTATCTGTGTACTGACACAGATTTATACAAAGTACCATAAAAAAGGAGTGGGAGAGCAGCACATAACACTTAGCTAACCAACCTCTTAGCAAGCACTGCAAAGAAATTCTCAGACACCAGCTCTCTTCCAAACTCTAACTCAATGGCAGATTTGGAAACTTGAAGATATAGATTGTTGAGAACTAAATTTACTTAATAACTTATTACTGTTGTGTTTGATTTTCAGATACCTAATACTTAACCCTTCCTAAGTGCATCCTAACTCAGAAAAATAACTATGTCAGGTTGCCTCAGCCATCAGAGAGCTGAGCATACCTCTTCTGCTTGAATGCTGCTGAATGGACTCAAACTAGAAAGCCCATGGAGCAGAAAGCCACCTAGTCAGTAAAAGAATGCAAGAACCCACCTATGTGGGAAGACAATGTGCAGAGAAGGAACACTTGGAGCTGAAGAACAGTCTGCGGTGTCCCAGCTTGTGAAGACTGGAGGGTTGTTCTGGTTTTGGGGCCAAGGTAGAGGTAATGTTCTCCACAGTAGCTAACACAGGGCTGGGCTTGGGATTTGTGCTGGAAAACAACATTGGTACCACAGACATGGTTTTGTTACCGCCGAGCAGTGCTCACACAGGGCCAAGGCCTTTTATTCTCCTCACACCACCCACCAGTGAGTAGGCTAGGGGAGGGGCACAAGGAATTGGGAGGGAACACAGAGGGACAGCTGACCCCAACTGACCGAAGGGATATTCCATACTATATGATATCATGACCAGCAATTAAACTAGGGAGTAGGCTGCAGGGGGCAGAGAGGGGACACTGCTCATGGACTGGATATGGGCATCAGTCAGTTGCTGGTGAACAATTGTCTTCATTTACATCATTTGTCTTTCTTAGGTTTTATTGCTCAATGTTATTTTCCTTTTCCAGACATACTTGGTTTTTGGTTTGGTTTTTTTTTTTTTTTATCTCAAGCCATAAGTTTTCTCATATTTTACACTTCCAAGTGTCCCTCCCATCCCACCTGAGCTGCTGGGATGCGTGCAGTTTAGTTGCTAGCTGGGGTTAAATCAGGACAAGATTCCCTTTTCCTGTGTATTTGTGTGGGTTTGGGTGCAGGTGATTGTTTTCTGTGGATTACCTATCTGCATTTGCACAGACATAGCTTCTACCTAAGGTGCTGAGCACCCCCAAAGCCAGGTATTACGGAACATCACAGGTCAGTATTTGGTTTACTCTTCTGATAACAATAAACTACACCATTAGTAATGAATACACAAATTATCCAAGTGTTTTTCTGTTTATACTTAATGCTTTCTGGCTTAGAGAGAACAAGAAAAATGTGTCAGAACTGTGTGTAACAAGAATCAAAGGAGACACTTTGATATACGGTGTTAAGATTCTTTCTCAGTATCTGTGAAGAGTTTGGAGCAGGGTCATATTTTAGGCAGGCATTATTCCAAGGAATAATTACCCATTCCTATTACTCAGGAATTATTACCCATTATTCCAACAGCACATAACTATCACATTCAGAGCAGCTGTTCCTGGAATGGCCTTTATTGCATGAATGTCAAGGAGCTGCGAAACTTCTTTCTACTTCCAGATGCTTTGAATCATCAGCAAGCCTTTCATCCTCTAGCCTTACTTCAAAACTTGTAGTGTGCAGTGTCTTCTGAAACAAACTTTTCTAGTGAGTCTATTTAATGGACACAATAATGACACTTCTCTTTCTCTCTTCTTTTGCATCTAAACTGAATGCATTCTCCCGGCCCCAACTTTTCCACAAATACATGCATTTTTCATATTGCATACTACTTTTTAAAGGAAACTTGCCAGGAAGAGAAAAAAGAAAGCTGGTAGCAAACTCTTGTTCAAATATTGGCAAAAGGTCTGTGAAACAAATCTTTAACTGGAAAGGAAAAGTACACGTCATTTTAAATTAAAGGCCTTACATTGTGCCTCCTGTTCCATTAAGTCACTCCAACTTTACAGGATATCAGCTCCTACAGCAGGGCTTCAAGATTAAGCTGGCATTGAAAAGCTGTCATGGCAAATGAAATTAAATCTGAGAGAGAAGTGCCCCAAGATCCTGAATGATGTAATCATTTCTGCCCACCTTTTATAATACATTTCGAATTGATCTGAGTCATCAATGATGTCTTTTCTTTGTCAGATGGCATAATTTGTACTAAGAAACAGCCTGAAAAAGGAAAAGGGAAAGTCATACATTTCCCAGAGGGCCTTATTATCTGATATTCTTTGGACAGGCAGAGTAAGCTCCTCCTAGCTTGATACCCTTCCCTGCTGTGAGGAGAATCTCAACTAGCGTAAACTCTATGCACTCTCTGCCGAAATTCCTGTCCAATGGCAGCACGCAATTTGTCTGTCTTGCATTCTGCAGGAACAAGTGTTTTCACTGCCTTGTCAGGTAGCCAAGGATACACAAGTTCTTTTCCTCTTTCACAAGGAGGACCTGATACGTATTTTCTTTTCCTGAGGAATTTTGTGTGCACTAAGTTCATAAAATCTGATTTTAAGCAGCAACCATTTTTACCTGCAAGTCTTTGAAGATGAGCTGTAAAAACTTCAGTGCTTGTGCTTGTGCTTTGTCATGTGCTCTGCCATATGCAATGGTCTGCTATGACCACTACCAAAGTAACTGGGCATATTTGCTCCCAGTTATGTTCAGTCCAAGAGAGTTAAGCAGTTGCTTAGTGACCTGTTTGGAGTGCTAGAATAAAGGCATATCAATAGTCTTATATTTATTTTTAAATTACATTAATTAATATACGTAACAAAACTAGAGTCATGCTTATTTTTCTATTTGGAACTTGGACACGTGCTTTTCAGAGATTAAGTGAATGCAGATAAACAGGAATGATGTACAACCACTATGACGTGTGTTAAAACAGCACCCAGAAGCACTGTAGAGGTTAAAGCATTTTTGCTTCTAAATATGCTCCTGAGACTACATCAAAAGATAGAGCAAAGAGATGGGAAGCTACAAAAAGCCAAACTTACACAAGTTACTGGAAGTACAAGTGGAGCTACATCTCCCAAATACCACCCTGGTGCGTTAAGTAGGAAAGAATACCACTTTCCATTTAACACTCACTATATTTAATTTGCCTTTCTGTGAACAAATAGTAAATGACATGTAAACAACATATTGGTCACAGGAAATTATAAACTACATTTGTATATTATGTGTACATAAAGTACACAGAGAACATTAAACATCATCATTTAGTATTTGCCATTTAGCTCAGTACGTCCAAGGTAGAGAGGAAGCAGTGTACAGCAAAGCCAGGTAAGCGTGAACTCTGCGGAAGGCAAATTGCTCTCTAAACAGGGAATCCCTCTGCATTTCTCTCACTCACTATTACATTTCTTTCAAGTCAGCTTTTGAGTTTATTGGTCACCTGCAGTAGTGATTTTGAACTAGGTTCTGAACAGGCAGTTGGATTCAGAGCTATGAAGTAATGTCGTATCAGAATCATGCAAACTGTACGGCAATTTCTGGATTCATGAAATATTTACATTTTCTATGGCATTTTCCATGCATTCAAAATAATATCAACAAAAGAAATATAAAATGAGAAAAAAATTTCTGGCTTTCTTATTTTTTTAAAACTTTTTCTCGACAAGAAAAAATACCGCACTGTGGTTCCACCTAAGCCCTTTCCTGGTAAGGATTGGTCACGCCTGATGTTTCTGATTAACAACATTCTTTCCTTGAGAAATTTTTTTTTTTTTTTAAATCATAAAAGTCTTAAATCAACAGATACAACATGGATTTGATTTTGTTCTGTCATGCTACAAAGATTGGCAAATGACTGTAATAACAGAGTCAAAGGCTGTAGTGATGAAAGTTTTCTTTCAACTACCAGCACTGCAAGGATACCTACATGTGAGACATTTTCTTTGTCAGAGTTACAGAATTCTTGACATGAAGATCATTAACTCTATTTGCAAAATGCTTCCAAATTGTATTTTAAAGCTATCATTTACATGACTGTAGTTCAAAAAAAAAAAAAAAAGCAAACATAGGAGTTGAAGAAGGAAACAACAATGGACAGGCTAACTGACTAACTTCCAGAACTAGGCAGTATCACATAACTTTCTGGAAAAGATCTACAATAATGAGAGTTGCATTATAAAAGACTCAGAAATCATAGAAAAAACAGGCATACACTTTGATGAGAACAAGACAAATTCGCATTAACCATAAGCAACAGGGATAAATAGTGTCTCTCGACCATGTAAACTCAGAATGGAGAAATTTTGTAAGAGCTTTACCTACTAGAAACTATGATTTCCACAGCACCTTTAAATTAATATTGTTGCAAAGTATAGAATCACTTTATACCAGTCCTTTCTTTGTTTTAAATTGTGTTCTTACGATTCAAGATTTTTATTTTCTGTTTAACACCAATTTCAAGACTCAATATTCATTCCAAAATACACTTTTTTTTAATTCAAAACTGTATTGTGCCGTAATGTAAAAGAGCTCTATTTTCCACTCAAAAAAAAAAAAGTACAAAAAGTTTTATAAAATACTTTCAAGGACAAGTTGTTTGGGTTTTTTTTTACATTTCAGAATTCTCAACTAAAACAAGGATCAGAAGTTTTACTTTACAAAAATCAGTAATTTCTCTATACGCAGCTAATTTATATAAAACAAGTAATTAATTAAAAAAAACCCGCCTTCCTTCATAGACAATCCCATGTGAAAGGTAGTCAGTTGATCCCAAAGTTAATTGGTAGAATGCTTATTTTAGCTGGGTGACTTAGCAGTTGGAGGAATCTGAGTGTCTTGTGATGCTCAGCTCCCGGCTAAATAATGTTTTTAGATCATTAAACTTAGTAGATTAGCTATGGGTTTTGCTGGTTCTGTTTTTACTAAAGGAGGATACTCTGGAGCAAGTTACTGATGGCTTTAAAGTGTAATATTCTTTTCTGTGCTCCTCTACACCAGAAGACAATCCTTCAGAGGTTTCAGTAAATGCATGTTCTTCTTGTGATTTCAACATAAGTTAGATAGGCTTTATTATTCAAAAGAACCAAAAGTGTTAATGCCACTAAGTGCATTTCTTAATTTTATGAGTGGCATATAATCAATAGGAAAAGTAGCTGAAGAGTGTTTAAGTAACTCCAGAAGTTGCTTTTAAACTCTCTAGAGCTGTACATTCTGTAATATTCAGCTCAAAGCCATTTATAAATTTTGCCTTCAAGCATCTGTGATTACAAGCAACCTTCAGTTACTTGAGTGAAGCCATAGTCCTATGGACACATATTAGGATTTACAGGATCAGGGCCCAATGTTGCAATTAGTTATCCTCTCTGTAACCCCAAATATAAAATAAATACTCTTGTGCAATATTTAGGATAGCCCAAATAAAATCACGTATTTTGTTTTGGGATTTTTTGTCTGATTTCAGTGGGAAAAAAGTTGGGCCATAAAAGTTAAAACATAAAGATTAAAGAAATAGCATTAAAGAAAGCTGGGGTAAACACTACTATGTTTTGATACAGTTATCAACATCCAGATAACTGAAATACCCTCAGAACACTTGAGAAAACATCTAAAATGTCTCATTTTGGAGTTGCTATGCAAGGAGAGCTGCTACCAAAATATACCAATAGTTACTGTCACATTTGTTAGAAAATGACATTTTTTTCTAGGGGCTTTGTTTATGTGTCCATTTTGTACAATCTGTGCCTTATTTCTGTGTACAAAATTAAAGAGTTACATACTTATTCATGGGATACCAGAGTCTGAGCCTGTTAAGAATAGTTATTGTACAATGTTTATTGACGTTAGTTATTAATTTATGAAATAATCTGTTCTGCAGCTCTAAACATATTCTGCAGAAGTATTATTGCATTGAGGTATGGAAAAAAATCATTGGAAGTTACATAGTTCGTTTGATCTTTTGTGCATACAACAGTAGATTTTACACAAACAGATGCTTATGGACCTACTTCATATCAGAAGAGGAGGTTTACATATGGAGGACCACTAATGTCTATGAGTTCTTGCTATCCAGAACTGTGAAATATACTTCAGTGGTTACAATTAGTGTGGCAATTATGAACTAGAGCTGCATGCTTGCAATGCTTGAATTAATAATCTTCAAAGTAATTTAACTACCAGGTTGGCCAAATAATTGGGGGAAGTTAAGTGAGATAGTTTGGGGGAGTCACACAGAAATTGTCTCTGTGAAACAACGAAGAAAATTAAAAGAAATTGGCAGAGGATATTTACCTCTATGTGCAGTACCTGAATGAGATGCTCTTACTTAAAGTCATGTGAACACTTTTAAAATTAACAGGTAATTCTGAAACTATGAAGATTCATAATGAATATCACTGAAGTGATATTTTAACAATGTAAAAGCAGAGTTTATATGCGTATAAATATACCATGGTTTAAATGATAACGAAACAAACTTCTAGTGAAATACCAATACAAACCACAGGGGAAAATGAAGAACACGTTGGGAACAGTATATTACTCTTTCAGGTTTTGTTAAGATCTTGTTCTTTCATATACAAAATCCCCAAAACATATTTCTGAAGCAACATTTCTAAGAAACAAAGAGGCCTAGACTCTTCACTGGATCCCTTTATTCTCCAGTTGACAAGGTCTTAACATGGTCATAAAGCATATTACTGGGGTCAAGTACTCAAAAAGAGCTCTAGTATGAGAAAATTTATAGACTTATCTGTGGCATTGGGCATGTTTCTTCTCTCACTTAGAACCTTGCATTTCAATGAGAGCACATTTTAAATTTTTTGACATAAACAATTTTGCTGGTACAGGGTCCAGGCAGTTCACAAGCAGGGCTAAAGAACCAGGAGATACAACACTCATTACCTTCTGACTCCTGCACTTGAGGAAAGAAGCACCTGATTCTTGACTCCCTTAACCTCAAATTTAAATACATTCAAAACACTTACACTGTTCCTGGAGTGTGTAAAACCCAGTGCCTGGATGTTAATAATGAGTGCTTCATATGACTTCTTAAATGGCAATAAACTGCAGTTAAAAAAAAAAACCAACAAAAAACCACTTCAAATTTCTTGCTAAATGTATGATGTTTTTATCACTACAAAATATTTTTCCTCAAAATCCTGATGTTTCTCCCAGACACAGCTTGGTCATTAGACTCAGCTGCTGCACCAGAAATGAAAATGAGCTGGAAGCCCAATGACCCCAACCATCACATTTCTGTCTTTGAAAGCCTTTCCTGGGCAGTGCTGTGGAGTACAAGACACAGCTGACTGTCTTCAGCTCTTGACAAGCACAAGCTCCTGTTATTGCCTTATTGTTTTTACTGAAAAATGTTACCGGGTGGAAAAAAATAGTTGTGGTGGCAAGAAACTATGTCAGCTGGTAACTTCCAAGTCTGTGGATCACATACAAGCTTTTAATTGCTACAACATTGCCCTAATAAATTTGCCTTGAAAATATTCAAGTAAATTAGCTTTGTCAATACGATATATGAAAAGACCTCATTGCCCTTGCCCAAGAGCTCCAAGTACTTGGTATAGGAAAAGGTCATGCATTAATTCCAATTATTAATATTTTAATATGAGTAATGTATTACTACAGAAAACCAGCCCAGTACTGGAAGATTTTAATCGCTTTTCTAAACAGTACTTCTGTACATGATGCTTTCTGACCTGTATACATGACACACACATTGTTACAGAAAACATCGAATATTATTTGTTCTCTGCTATTATGTGAACTTATCCAAATGACACTGAAAACCCTGGGAAAACTTAGCTGGACTTCATAAAAGCATCAATTTACAACATTATCCTCCATACTTCACAGTATGGAACAGCAGTAATGGGCAGAACACATTTAACACTGTGCATTCAACCCAGGATATTTTATTTTTTAAAAATGTATACAAGTACTCCTATTTATCTATACATTGGAGAGCTGAACACCTCTTTTAAATATTAGAGTATTTATATGTTTCAATAATTTTACAAAGGTACTTCCAAAAAAATCCTTATAAGAACATTTGTGGCCAAGATGTTTGCAGGCTGTTACCAATCACAGTATTCTGGTGATATCTGCACAGATATCCCAAAACATTTTCAAAGGGCCCAGATTAAGAAAGCAGGAAAACAATTAGCATCCAAAGTCACAATCCCTTTTGGAAAGTCTCTAAATGCATAAAGAACTAATTGTCCACGAAGTATAAAATATATGAAACAATAAAGCCTGAAGGATTTAAACGGATATTAAGTTTAACATACTCTTCGCTTTCCAGCCTTTAACCAACTTTCACTCCATGAAAAAACCACCCAACCTTCTGGACATTTGACTTTTTTAATAATCTACGACATAAATCCAAAGAAAGTGCATCCCTTTTATCTCTGTGGTTATAGAGGCAGAAGGCTCCAGCAGGCCAGTACGACAAGGCTTCTCTTTGCAGAAGCCAATCTGACTCCTTCCACCAGACCACGTTCTTTCATCCACACACTGATCATATTCTTTGTTACAGACTTCAACATTTAATCAGGTATGGACACAGGACTTTCTGGAAATAGGAATTCCCTGGACTACATCTCCTGGATACAGATACCTCTATACCAAGAAGGCACATTTTAAAAGATTAAGAAGAAAAACTGCAAGACTACTAAATGGACAAACACTACTTTTGCATCTACTATCAAAAAATTAATGAGAATCCATAACAGTAAAAATTTTCACAAAACATCCACTTATTCCCCATTATTGCTTCCTGGATTCTTTCTTTATATTTGACTTGCCAAATAGTGTATTGTTTCCCAGTTGTGGTTTGCCAGGAAAATAAGCATAATAAGAAGAAACAGACTAAACAGCTTAGATGATGGAGTGATCTGAAAAGATGTACTTTTGTCTACCAGGAATTCTTTTTGTCTCAGATTCACCAAGTTATGACTTCTTCCCGGATATTCAATTTTAAAAAAAAAAGTCTCTGAATTGAAACAAGAGCGCATTTGAAGAGTTCCATATGCTTTTCCTGCAGAGCTCATTTTGATTATGTATTTGCCAAACAAGAATTTGACTAGACGAACTTTGTGTCATAAGTCATGAGAAAACCACGTCTTGGTATATGATTATGTATTTAAAATCATAAGTCACTTTAGAAACATACTTTCACCATTCAAGATCATAGAATCATAGAATCATTAAGGTTGGAAAACACCTCCAAGATCATCCAGTCCAACTGTCTCCCTACCACCCACATCACTTACTAAATCATGTTCTAAGTACCTCATCCAAGCTTTCCTTGAACACCTCAAGAGACAATGACTCCACCAGCTCCCTGGGAAACCCGTTCCAATGCCCAACCACTCCTTCTGAGAAGAAATTTCTGCTAATTTCTAAACCTTCCTTGGTGCAACTTGCAACCATTCCCTCTTGCTCTATCACTAGCTATCTGCAAGAAGTGACTGACCCCCAGCTCACCACAACCTCTTTTCAGGTAGTTGTTGAGAGCAATAAGGTCTCACCTGAGCCTCCTCTTCTCCAGACTAAACAGTCCCAGTTCCCTCAGCCACTCCTCCTAAGACTTGCATTCCAGACCCTTCACCAGCTTCACTGACCTTCTCTGGACACATTCCAGGGCCTCGATGTCTTTCTTGTAGTGAGGGGCCCAAAACTGAACACAGTATTCAAGGGGCAGCTTCACTAGGCCTGAGTACAGGGGTAAGATCTTTTCCCTGGTCCGGCTGGCTATGCTATTCCTGATGCAAGCCAGGATGCTGTTGGCCTTCTTGGCCTCTTGACCAGCTGGACACACTGCTGGCTCATGTTCAGGTGAGTGTCAGCCAACACCCCCAGATCCTTTTCCTCTGTGCAGCTTTCCAGTGACCCTGCCCCAAGCCTGTACCTTTGCCTAGGGTTGTTATGACCAAAATGCAGGACCCTGCATTTCGCCAACTTGAACTTCATCCCTTTGGCCTCTCTGCCCATCAATTCAACCTGTCCAGGTCCCTCTAGAGAGCCTTCCTACCCTTCAGCAGATTGACATTTCCCCCCAACTTGGTGCTGTCTGCAGAGTTACTGAGGGTGAACTCAATTCCCTCATCCAAATCATGAGTAAAGATACTGAAGAGGATGGGCCCCTGTGGAACACCACTTGTGACCAGTCGCCAGTTGGATTTAACTCCATTATGAAGGTGCAATTTGCAATTTTACTCTCTTAATTAAAAATTGGTCTTACTAATAGTTTGATAATGGCATTATCCATCACAAATTATCTCAGATCATTCTATTTTCCAGATATCCCTTTAACTTTATATAAATACAAATAATCAATACAGTAGTAAAGCTTATGCCATCTTTGAGTCAGGAAAGCCTGGAAAAGATAGCTGAACAAAAAAGCTTCTAGTAGCTTAAACAGTCATAACTGGTTTTTTCTGTACTTTATATCTATTGTTATATTTGTAGTTTTTATATATTTTAAATTATTGCAAATAAAATTAGTATGTTCAAGTAGAAATTCTGGACTATTTACCAGGTTTACTACCATTTTTTGGATCAACAACTTTGTATCTGCACTGCCCAACATGAAGTACAATAACCACTCAAATCTAGTATGTGGCTTTGGGTAGTTGATTAAATCATCATGACCTGTGAAGCTACCTGCTGATTCTTGAAAAAAAGCAGGATGTTAGTATCCAGATTTAAATAATTTATTTTTAGTAACGAATTTTCACTCTGAATTGATGTTGAATTAGCAGTTAAGATGAACTTAATAAAGCAAAAACTAATAATACATACAGGCTTCAAGCATCTTAGGAGAATGTCCCCATTGCTAGGACTGTTATTCAAGATAACTATTCAGAAAATTATGTCTGCATGAGAAGTTGAGCCAGTATTTGTGTTACAATGCCAAGGGTATCTGGTAATTTATGATCAAGTAAACACACAAAAGAGATCTTCATGATAATAGTCCCAGCGCTGTCCCCAACCACCCTGTCTACATGAACTGGAGATAACAGCACCTTGAGATCACAAAATAAAACATTTTCATTGTGTTTTTCCTGTTCCTGGTTACATTCCATATAAAGTGAGCATGATTCTGAAAAAAAAATCTGTGTAAGAAATGTATTTTAAAACTTCTCTATCTCATGTAACTCTTGAGAGATTGAAAAGGGAAATCCAAAATCTGAGACACTTCAGAGAACTTGAGAACTGAAGCATACTGGTGTGGTGAGCACAGAGCCCTGCTCCCATTCCATATAGGATCGATACAGCTCCAAATTCTCACCAACTCTGGAAATTAAACACCTGGGTTTTTTTAAGCTTCAAACCTGGAGCTAATACTATAATGAGATTTAGTATGATCTCTAAGAAAGGGGGAGAAGAAAAAGAGACAGAAACAGCTGGGTGCCTTTTTAACTACTGTGATTGCCTTCAGTGACCCGCATGAGGACACACAGTCAAAAAGATCATTGTTAACATTTCCAAGTACTCAGATCTTAACACTTAAATCTAGATTTTCTGATGGAAAACATGGAGAAAAAAGTAAAAATTAAAAAGCACATAGTTTAAAAACTTGCTCAGCTTTGTCTACAGGGTACACTGCTAAATTGCACAATGTTCTCAGAATCATTTGTGATGCCTTCGTATGACAGGACAGCTGTTAATTTACTTGTGAACCCTTGAATACCTGTCCTGCAGGCCAATACTGTTAGAAACCTATATATTTGCTATTTACTTTTATGCATTCAGTAGATGTTACAGGCTTCCCCAACTTTTTGACAGAAGAAGAGAACAAATCCAACTTAAATTACATAGAGTGAAATCATGAAAGTCTCACTGTAAATCAAATAGCAAACCCATAAATTGTCCTGTTAACACATTTATTTAGGGGACAAGTTCTAGACATACAGGATTTAGCCAACTAAGCCATCTGGTTGTCACAAAAGTTTCCTAAATCCCAAACAGAGTTTTCAGACTCTGAGCTCCAACCCTGGATTCTCTACCTGAATAGTCCCATAGAAGATTGGTGCTACACCTACACAGAACTGCCCAAGTTCAGACAAATACTAGTATAAAATCAATCTAGAAAAAACAGATTTAAAATAAACAAGGCCTGTGATGCCTTGCAAAGTAAGTAACTGAGCCCACAGAATTGCTTGCCAAAGGATGTTTAGAATGCCGAAAGTTTAAATGGAATTATAAGTCACCAGACAGATTTATTGAAATATGTGTAGCTCATGAAGTTCCAGAGCTGAAACTGTTTGGTGGACAATGGAATGGTAAGAAAAAGTATCAACTCTATCCATCCTGTTCTTACACTTTTCTCTCCTATACTCAACTTGTGGGCACTACTGGGACTCGGCATGCACTAAGTACCTGCTTCACCACTAAAACTTGTCTGTCTTGTTCTAAGAAACATTTACTGGAAACTTGGGGAGGGGTGTCCATAAACATGGTAAGTACACCTGGAAGTAAAGTCCTCCTTTATCATGGACTAAAGCACTCTTCTCATGCATAGTGAAACCAGACTCAACTTCCTTCTGTGCCTAAGAGGAACCAATCTTCCCCACCAATATAAATACTTTCAGCATTATGATGGTTTTCACATATGTAGCCCCTTTAAAATTTTCTGCCTTATAAGATTGAATATTCATTGGTCCAGTAAGATTTAGTTCCATTCCCTGTGGCAATGAGTATATTATATGTCTTTAATGAAGCAGGCAACTGAGACACTAGGATTTACAGGATCTCTTATTTTCCCTCTTTCATTAGTCATTAAAATCTTGCTATGCACCATCACTACAGCTGTGGATTCCCCTAGAGAGCGAGATGCTGCAATGTCCAGCATTGCAACATCTGAGTCTGCTAGCTCTGAGAGACTACTGTGCCTGAGCACCACCAACAACTCTACCAAGGAACGATATCCATATACTGCCTCCCATTGCTCCAGGGCCATCTGGGCTCTCCAAGCTCAGCCTTGACATACTACAGCTTGCTGTTGTCAAACCATGAGCCTGTATGGCTGAGAAAATCAGTGTGTGCCACTGTGGCAAACAGAAGGTCCCAGGCCTGCGTTTTTCTTGTTTAGCATAAGGAAAGAGTGAGGTCTGCAGAGTTTAGACTACAAACATGTGCATGTGCTCCCTAGCCCACTGTGTTCCTTGGCTTTCAGAAAAAAAGAAAGGCTGAATAAAGCTAATCAGCTTCCAAACTCAGACCCCTCACCAGCACAGTGATTTCAGTGCACAGGATGGCATCCAGTTTGGAAAATCATCACTCTTACATAAAGAAAAAATAATGCTTGTGGTGGTGTAGCATACAAGGACTGAATAATGCTGCAGACTCCTGTACCTGAACTGAGAGAACGTGTTTTTTTAACTTACTCCAAAACTAAATACTATCAAGATTTCCCATGAATCAGAAGCTTTCTAAGCCTTGAAATGAAAAACTCAATATATAGGACTGTCTCATATAAGATTATCCTTAGGGATAAGCCTTGTTTATGTGTTTTGTCCAAGAACAGATTATAGTGAATCACTAGCTGAATATGAGTCAACAACGTAATGCTCTTGCAAAAAACCAGACAAACACCAAACTCAGATGTTTATCCACAAGTATTGCTTTCTGCTTTACTGATCACCAGTCAGGCCTTTGATGGAATAGTGCATTCAGTCCTCAGAACAGCCCTTCAAAAAAACCTGTGGTCTAGCTGCAGAGGACCCACAAGAAAGGAATTAACATTATCAGAGCTGTAGAAACAGTAAGTATGAGAAAGGACAGAGTTAGGAATGTTTAACCTGTAGCATACCATACTGCAGGTAAGAACTATCTTTAGATACATACCAATTTCCTGCAAAAGGAAAGGTCACAGTATGTTTCCATGGTCACAGTAGATAAAACAAGAAACAATTTGTTGGAAGAAAGATTCAAGTTAAATGCTGGGAAAGTCTAACTCTGGAGACAAGTATCACAGTAAGTTGCAGAAGGACATACTGAATTTCTTGCTGCTGGCAAATGGCACGCACATTTCTGTCTGGAACACCTCTGTCATTGAGGTCTTTATCAATTTATTTTCCATGACTCCATGCAGAATCTGTAAGAACTCTTGGGCATAGGGCTCAAAAGCCAAGTTATTTTTCTCCCTTTGTAGCCAAGTCACCCATGATCAAATGGGTAACCACACAAAACAAGAAACCCTTTTGGTCACTGAATCTTCATTTTTTTTGGTGGGTTGTAAAGCAGTCCTAAGTGAGATGGTAGGTTAATATACCTTACTGAGGGGTCTTTAACTCTTTCTCAGCAGAAGGTCTTCTAGACTGTTAGGAATTGCTTTAACAGTTGTTTCTAAAAGTCATCCTAAAACACCAGTGTGAAGCTAGGCTACAGCATTCTTTCCTGAAGACCAGCATGCTGCCTTCTATCTCCCTCCTCCAATAGCCACTTAATAACTGGTGTGCAGCAGAGATCACCTCTATCATGGACAGAACAGAAATCAGTTACTTCCTCTTCCCACAAAGGGAAAATGTGATACTTGGTGGAAAAGAGATCCCTTTTACTCCAGTACCTCAGGGTATGGTTTTCTGTTGCCTTACATGCACCAAAGTTTGAGTCTTAAGACTTATAACCTGGAGTTAGGAGGTCCCCAGGATTAAGTGGAGAAGGAAGCATTCTGCAGAACATCCCCTTGAGCTTTCATACAGGAAAAGGGGTAGATTTAATGCTGCTCTATGTGTGAAATGAGCAGCTTTTTTGCTCCAGTGCATGGCTTTCACCCACAGAACCCTCATGCTAACCACTGATGCTCTAAAGACCTCTGGGATGAAAGGAAGGAGGCTGCACGCGCTGCAGCTGGCCTGGTTCATTCCCCAGGCAAAAACAAGGAGGTGAAAGGAGATAATTATGTCTTCCTACCCACACTGAGCATCTTTTAAGAGCTGGCACTTTCTAGACCTTACAAGTCTCTCAGCCCTAATCTGTGTCATGCTTAATCAAAGACAAGAAAAATAACGTTTGCAGATGTTTTTATTTGATCAACAATCTTGTGTTTTATTAGCTGTGAGGTTGGTCTCACGTTTCCTCAGATGTGTCATGTTAATTCCTGCCATACTAGATGTACAAATCATACTGTGTTGCTGGATCAGGCACAAAGCAAAGCGGCTGCCCTAATTATGTGTAATATCTACATGGTCTTCCAGACATTTAACAGACTGAGAGTTTCAGCAGTAGCGTTACACTGCCAAAACCATGGGGAAAACACATTCCAGGATGCTTTGTTTTTTTCTTTGAATCAGTGACATTTTCAGGGATAATAAAGGAAGCTGGAGTCCTCTTGAGTTTTAGCTTTATTTACCAGACTTCATTGGATGTTACAGCTTTCAAAACTGAAGTTATATGGATCAACCGAACAAAAAGCTGCGAACTTGTTGCAGAGAACTTGGCTCCTGCTTAGATGGCACTCCATGACAAGACCATGCAAGTGATCTTGCTGTACTACAGTGTACAGCTACATTACCATACAGTGCGGCGAGTTGTCTGTGCCATAGGAAACCTAGCTGTTGGGCCCTCTCTCAGACAATTCAGCTAGTTGTGCACTCCCAAAAGGACTTGGATCTCCAGTGGTAACTAGTCATGAGTAACAGGGCACCTACTGCAACCAAGAATTCCCATCCTGCATCTTCCTGTGCTTCACATCATATTCCTGGGAGCAAAGCCATTTTATTTTTCCTCTATCCTGCTTCTTGGGCCTTGCTCAGATTTCGACAGCCATAAAAAGGTTATTTGCACAGTAGACCTAATTAGCAATAATGAGTGTGGTTGTTTAGCCCTGGCTGGATGCCAGACACCCACCAAAGTCACTCTATCACTCCCCTTCTCAGATGGACAGGGAAGAAAATATATATTGAAATGCTTAGGAGTCAAGGTAAGGACAGGGAGAGATCATTCTGCAATCAACGTCATGAGCAAAACAGGCTCAACACAGAATAAAGGAAAGAAAACTCTCTAATTTATGACACTGCACTGCACCCCCAGTTACACCAGAGTTGGTTGATGAGAAGTGCCACCAGATCTTAAATCATGTCCCCCACCCCTCCCTTCTTAGCAGACTTCACTTTAGTCATGATTTCGCTCCCTTCTATCCCCGCCCCCATTTTTGCGTGGGGAGGGGCAGGGACTGGGGGATGGGGGTTTCTCTTAGTTCCTCACAAACTGATTTCCTTCTTTTAACTGAGGGGGAGGGCGCATTCCTCACACCCTTCCCCTGCTCCAGCGTGGGGTCCACCCACAGAGACAGTCATCCATGAACTTCTCCAACATGGGTCCTTTCCCTCGGGGCTTCAGCTCTTCCCCAGCTGCCCCAGCATGGGTCACTGCTATGGGGTGCAGTCATAAATCATAGAATGTCTCTCAGTCTCTCAGGCCCAGACTCCTCCAGCCTGGTCCCCCATGGAGTCATAATCCCTGATCCCCTAGCAAACCTTTTCCAGCATGGGTCTTTTATCTCTGTATCTCCACGGGCCTCAAGTGCTGGCAGATGCTTGCTCCAACGCAGGTCACAGCATCTCCTGTATGTCTCCCCCTGCTCCAGCGTGGGGCCTCTCCATGGGCTGCAAGTGGGGGCTCGTCCTTCTCCATGGGCTGTGGGGGGACCCCCGCTCCACCATGGGTTTCTCCAGGGGCTGCAGGGACATATTTCTTGCTAGCACCTGGGGCACCTTCTCCCCCCCTTCCCTGGCCTTGGTGTCTGCACAGTTTCTTACATCTTCTCACTCCCTCCTCTGGGGGCAAAAAGCAGCTCCTTGTGGGTTTTTTCTCCCAAATGTGACTCCTAGAGGTGCTGTGACCGTTCCTTGATGGGCTCGGCCTTGGTCAGCAACAACTCCAGCCTTGAGCCAGCTGGTGTTTGCTCTGTGGGGCCTGCAGAGAGCTTCTGGCTGCTTCTTGCAGAAGCCGCCCTGCAGCCCACTCCTCCACCAGAACCCAGCCATGCAAAACTACAACAGTTGGGCATAAATCAGTGCATCCCATATTTAAAGATACTAGAACTGGTTGTAAAGGCAGACAAAAATCCAATCCCAATGGTATGTGTTTACAAAGCCTGTGGGCATATCCCTCAGCCCTACACAGTCCAATTTACTAAGTGGGGAGACCAACACTGTCCTTTTCAAGAGACTAAATCAAATGAATCAGCAGGTGAGGTCATTATGAGATAACAAAGTACATCTTGCAGCTGCAACTAGCAAAGAAGCAATGACTACAACACTGCAGGAGTACCTTCTTCTATACAAAGCGGAATATCTTGATCTGATACCTTAGCTCCAACAGGATCAATAGCAAAAGTCAAAATAAAAATAAATTAAAAGTAAAAAAAAATATTCCAAATGCATTATGAGAGCTACTGCTCCACACTTGTAGCATAGCTCTAGCTAGAAATGAGTTTTATGAGGTCACTCTTCTTTATGGTGGATTTGATAGAGTGGCAAAGATGTTACGACTTCTGAACAGGGACCAAATGGAATCTCTACAGGCTGTGCGAGTCCACAGAGAAGTCTGAGCCACAGGCAGCACTTCACTTATGCCAGATTTTCTGCCCTTCCTGCTCTGAAGTAAATCCCAGCTGTGATTAAAGAGACTAGCCAAAGACCACACAAATTTAGCACACAATGTGCCTGATGCACTGTAGGAGATGTGTGTTTAAAGCCACCTGGTTCCAGATCAGCAGCAGTGTCTTAGCAGCGCTTCCCTTCTAAATCTCAACCCTCCTAGCCTTATGGAGAACAGAGCTGGCATGACAGGGAAAATCTTTTTTTAACACAGCTTGAAAACTTTAGGGCTTTATATTTCATTATCAGAAGAAAAAAAAAAAAAGCAACATGTACATGTGCCCTCAGTGTGTGTATGCTACAAGCATAAGGGTGCATAAGTGTATGAGGGTGTAGAAAGACAAAAATATAGTATTGGAAAAATGTACATCTCTTGGCCACAATTAATTGGAAAGTTTTTGCATTTTAATTAAGGAAGGGGGGGGGAGGAAATTAAAATTAAAATAATTAATAGGAAAATAAATAGTGCTTCTCAAAAGTTTTCTGAAGAATCTGTCTAATTTTAATCCCATTCCCTTGACTGACTCACAGACTTGAAGTCAAGCATGTGCTGAATAGGGATTTAAATCACTGCAATGTCAAAATCCTGATTGACGTCATTTGTGAGAGTTCCTTTACTTACATTGTCCAGAACTTGATATATTGCATTGATTCATTGTTCTTTGGCTGACTGTGTGACCCAGAGTTTGGCTGGGAAAATCATTACTGCTTCAAATATTTTCTTCTTCAAAATCTTTCCTAACAGGGATAGATTCTCTATTTCTTGTCTTTTTTAGCTTATATGTAGCTCAAACTGCTTTCTTTTCTGTGTTGCTGTTGAGGGAGATTTAGCTAGCCTGTAATTCTGTTTAGTGTAAGCTAATAATTACTTTTCTGGTAAGTCTCCATCACTGATAGGACTAGGTCAAATGCCAGAATCCATTGCTAATGGAACAATTTTTAAATAGCTCAGAGTGGAATTCAGGTGTTAAACAAGAGCTTGGTCATACAGTCAACATATATGCTCATAAATTAAACAGATCCGGTGAACAATCCCAGGAAAGATTCACTTGCCTATACTGTTACTGTCTGGTCTATCTCATGTAAGCTGGTGCCAGAGAACAGTCCTAGCACTTTAGTGTACTTATTTACATTTGTGCAACCACAAACTTACTATATCAACCACGTACTCATACTAGAATCCAGTACAGTTTTTAGGCTTAAAAGCAAGGACTAAACTTGTAAGTAAAGTTTGCATAAACTTGGATAGTATAAAGATTAAGTAGTACGAAGATACATTATCTGCAGTTTTGTCTGCTGATAGGACAGACCATAATGGGTATAAATGAATTACTTATGATTAGGTGTGCAAGATCTACCTAGTCAGGAATTACTGAGTAGCAAATAAGATTAAGTGTTTCTTTGAATCTCTCTAGCAGACAGAAGAATAACTAAATGCTCTTTTACCACAAGGTAATGGTCAAGGAGCTATGCAGTGTTCAGAACTATTTCAGAGTGCCACTGGAGACTATGAAATAATTTCAACAGTTATTGAAAAAATACCATGATTGAATTTTCAGCTCATAAAGCAAGCAGATGCAGATAGAAACAACCCACTACAAGAGATCATATGAAAATATTATTCAATATTTATTCCAGTTCTGCTTTTCTTGTATTGGGAAAATTAAGGAAACATTGAGTAGATAGTAGTGGACAAATGGAACGGGCAGTACAAAAATGCATGGCAGTCAGAATTAAGTTCTGTCACCTCTTGTCCCTACTGAAGCTCAGGAGCTACATGTGAGGATATTCTAGTACTTCACCCATTGCTAAAGCAGAGTCCTAAAATGCTCTTTAGTGGATTTTCCATCAGCTCCATCTAAGGAACAGTTGCAATGATCTATAAAGGATATTCTTGTCTTCCATTTGCTTATCTAGGGTAAAAAAAGAAAAGAAAAAGAAAAAGGAAAAAGTCATGAACACACAAAGACTAGAAGTTATCCAAGTGTCTGTTACATTTCATGCTTTGTTCTGCCAGGACAAAATTGTGATGTGCCCAAGGAGTTTTCCAGCCAAGCAAAACCATAATACATGCATTACCACTTGTACAAGAGAACTGGTTCAGTACTCATGTCTCTGAGGTCAGTGGATGATACAGCAGAGTAATACCCCTGGCGCTTTATGCAACAGTGTCTCAGCTAACTCAGGAATGATTCCAGCCAAAACCACATGTTCTACATTCTCAGCCAATGAAACATGGTAAGTGAGGCTGTAACACAGCAAAACTGCCATGCTGAAATAAAGAAAGACATTGCCTAGGACCTAGGATATAGAAATGAGAGCTCTTGACTTTTAAACCTGGTGTCTGACAATAGAGTATTAAAATACTTTTTTTTCCCCTTTTGAATTACTACAGGGATCTGAAAAATAAGAATCCACAAAGCATAACATTTAATCTCATGGGCCTGGGAAACATGCATTAATTTAAGAATGGCTACTTAAATCTATTTTATCCAAATGCCATTATAACGTGACTTAAATATTAACTGAACTGCTAGAAAACAGATTTGTGAAGGAATTACTTAATAATTTTTGAGGAGTAATTCTTATGAGTTGATACCAAGAACCTAGAAGATGACAGTCAGGACATAAAGATGGAAACTTCAGCCAAGGAACTTCTCTAAAGTTGATTTATTTTTGGAAATATAGTGGAAAAAGCTGAGATGATGCAAAATAAAATTCAAGCCTAAATAACACAGTAGCAAGATTAATTTCTAAGGAGATTTCAGGCTGGAAAGAAAAGTTCAAGATCATGGTAAATGTTCTCTAGGTGTAGTAAGTTAATTTACTCACAAAATAAAGACTGCCATAAAAATCCTGTACAGTGACACTGAAGAATGCCTTCATTGTGTGAGGTTGAACAGCTTCTTAAATTCCCAATATCCTTTTCAATCTATTTCAGGAACTGATTGAGGAATTTAAACAATTATCCTTGTTGGCATCTCCAGTAATATTTCACTCTTATGGTTTTGAAACTCTTCACAAGTGCTTACATAAACAGCTAAGCATGCACATATTTGGATGGAGGGAAATGAAATTCTACCTTTCTTTCAGGAATTTTGTGGGAATAACATAAAGCAACTTCTACAGGACTGGGATTCAAGCAATAAATGTACGAGAGCACTATTTTCAGTCAATTCGTATCACCAGCATTTACTTTACCTTGTTGAATCCCAGTTTACATGGCAGCTTCCTGCCCTCACACTGCCCCTGCAGCCCATAACATAAAGAGATGTTTGCTTAATGCCAGCAGGCTGTAGTGTACAAGAGACGTGCGTGTGAAGTTTCTTACAGGGTTTATTGAAAGAGACAAACCCGGCAATCAAAAGACACAGACCATCTCTACACTATAACAATAACTGTATATGTGACTTCATCCTGAAAGCCATGAGGCAAGAGGATTTAAAATAAACTGCCTGCTATTTAACATGTGCTGACAAGTTTTATGTGTTATTAAAACATTTAACACAATCGCAAATGACTACTCATAATTAAGGACTGTTTTAGGTTCTCAACTATTAAAGTGGAACTTTGCTGGTTAACTATAACATTTATTAAACTAATTTTACGGTTGAAAAAGTTAGAAATCCCCGCTCCCCAATTGTTACTTATATTATGCTAATAGTGAGTCATGCTGTCTAAAGCTATGAAAAAGTAAACACCACTTAATAGGAACTTTTCTTCAGGAGTGTTATAGTTAATCCAAAGCACACAGAGGTCAGCAGCAGCGTTTCTGTGGCATTCAATTAAATTGTTTTTAAGTGCTTTTGTACTTATGCAGATCTTTATGTAGATTAAAATTACACATTGTTCTTTTTGTGCAGTTCTACAAGTTTCATTCTCATAGGCAAGCACTTATTTAATATGGTCCTTGCTTGCTTTCCACAGAAACACTTTGGCTGCCCTCCTTTGTAAACCCTAAAGAATTTGGATTCCTTGTGCACTAGACATAAAAGGATTTCCTTCCTATACTCCTCCAAGAACAGTTTTATTAGCTATTCCTTGTATTTACTGTGTAGGCCTAGTTGGCCTGTTAGGTTTTTAAATTAATTATGGGTTACTGTTTCTCACTCGCTGTGCCCTCTGCCCCAAAGGGAATGAATCTCTGTTAAGATTCTATTCTAGCACATACCTTCTCCTTTTTGAGCTTCTCATAATTGAAGTGTCTTTGGCTACCACAGTGCAGAATGATAAACAGATACAATGTCAAGTGATTTAAACTTCCCATAATTCTCCCTGTTATTGATTTCTGCCAAATATTTGTGTTTCCGTTTGAAACAAATTTTCAGCTGAAAAAAATGCAAATTAATGGTTCAAAAATGAGCTCCTTGTATCTTTAAATTAAATGTGTCAGAGCAAAAACAGAGATAAAAACTTAATTACATTTAAAATTATGAAAATATTATTTATCCTATTTCTTTGCAAAGTGTGTTAATTATTGATTTAACTAAATTAGTTTACTAATAGTTGAATAAAACAAAGTATTTTCCTATCACATACTGAACAAATTTGAGATGAGCTTTGCTAGGCTCTAAGCATTTTGACTGTATACCAAAAAATACATATATTTTATAGAGAAAATGTTTATTTCACTTGGCATTACATCAATAACCACTAATACATACTCTGTCTAATTCCTAAGGTGTTCATAATACAAAAAGTCACTTGATAAAGCTAGCAACAACTTACTATTAAATCTAGCTAGCAGAAAAAAAGAAGAAGGAACATGTTATATACATAAACTTCTCCATAATCTCATATAAAAATTCCTCTTTTTCTTCCACTTACTGAGTTATATTGACTCAATCATTCCATATTTTAAAACCACACTTCAGTATTTTTAGTACCATCGGTTGAACATTTTTAACTTTAACTCCTGGAATTCTAGAGTATTCAAATCCAGCACATGAGTTCCATACATAAATAGCTCTGATTAGTCCTAGTATCTCTTACTGGGATATCACAAGAAACAAGTTAAAGTTTCAGTCGTCCAGGTGAGCATGCACTTAGGTTCCATCTGGAATAAGGGTTAAGCTTTAGGATCAAACACATAGGCGGTGAACCTACCTTAAAAGTGCATGAACAATGTGGGAAGGGACACCAGCTTGTGTTACGGTTTTTTAACCATTCGAACTTATTTACCACGTGAGAATTCCTCTTGGTAAGATACTTGCATTCCTCTTTCACCCGGAGAGATCAACTTGTCTCTTTGTGATACATATGAGCTTCCCAGTAGAAGACTCCTATCTCTTCCACAGAGACACTGGGATTACTTGGAGAAATGCCAAAGGTTATGAATTTATCAGAAAGGGAGAAAGACGTTTGGGAGAGTTCCTCTGCAGAGAAACAGGGACATTTATGTAGTGTGTCCCCAGACAGTAAATATAATTCCCCATCTTGCACAGAATTATGACCCCAGATTTGGAATTAGATCTGTCTGGTAACAAGATCTAAATCTGAAACTTAAACATATGGTTGATATAAGCATGGTCTTCTAAGGCTTCCCTTAATCTGAAGGTTACAGCAGAAATATTTGGTTTATTTCCATACTCAGACGTAAAAAGAGGCCTCAGTCATTCTGTTTATCCTGCTTGATGTTAGTGTATCAATCATAGGGGAAGGAATAGAAAGAATCATAGGGGGATTTTTTTAATACCAAGGTGCTAGTGACCTTCAGATGCCAATCCCCAGTCTACAGTGTGTGCAATTTTCATGGGTTTTTCCTAATAAGGGGATAGAGAGCACACTGCATCTCCACTGCAGCACCATTGGGAAGATACTGAATGGCACAGACAATCACAGAGTTGGGAAAAGACCTACTTGGAGTTTGTTGCAATATCCCCAGGTTAATTGGGATTATTGCTTGCTCACATAGAAGAATTGTAAAGGCAGAAAAATTTGGAATATAACACTGAATCTGAAACTAAAAGTGCTATGTCCTTCACACACAAAAAATTCTCTATTGGTTTAAGGAACAGTACCTGCCTGTTCAAATATAGCAAGGTTTCTGGTATTAAAGGCTTTTTGTAGGAAGTTTTTACTTTGTTTTGAGCAATGTATCATCAATGTCAACTACATTCATTACAATTAACATTTTGTTAGCACTGTGGCAAATTAGCTCTCATTTTAGAACTGAGTGTTCTTAACAGTTATTTCATTTCAGATTGTTTGTTCCTCACGTGCATCCTAACTTGGTTCCACAAACTTATCCAAATGTTAAGTATTAAGCACAAGTATTCCTTGGTGCTGGGCACAGAACTTTCATTTTTTCATAGGGGAAATCACACGTGCTCATTGTACTGCTCGAGCATTACAGGATGTAAGTATGAAAATACTCAATTAAGTTATACCTAGTTCTGTGTAAGTTTGCCATTTCAAGGGAGGAGGTTATCTTGCACAAAGGATTTAACCATTTAACTGCTTATTGTGAGTTCTAGCCTTCAGAAACAAAATTTCAGGTAGTCAAGAAAGGAACAGAAAGAAAATATGAAAGAAAACAATTTACAGGTCAATGGCTTTCAAATGAGGGAGATAGATAATGTTTATATGGATTTCACATGAAAATCTCAGAAGAAAATGACATCTTGGGAATTTGTACCAGAGACTCTTCAATTCCCCACCTCTCACTGATGTCATGGTAAAAAACATTCAGAGTAACCACATGGGAAATTTCTTATTGGCACCTACAGACAGGGATGACATGTCACCCGTCCTTCTACAACAGTCGTATTCAAGAATTGTATTAAACTTTCACAGAAAATGCCTTCTACAAAGACAAATGGAAAAAAGATGGCTTCCACATCTCTTGTCAATCTCTGATTCAGACAGTCTAATTTGCACAAGGTTTGTTTACTTGATAAAGAAAATTTAACTTCTCTGAATTAATTACCAATCCTTCACAAAGGCTGACAGAGGATCTGGGACCTCTGTTTTTACACAAGTTTTGATAGATAATTGATCCAGGACTTGATCCAGGAACTGATCCATTCTTTGTTAAGAGAAACATCCCCCGTGATCTGTATACCTGTGTCCATTGCAAACATATTCTTTAAACCTTTCCTACTCCCATGCTGCTTTCACCCAAGCACTGTGCATTCTTACCTTTTTTTACAGGATTGCTTACCTTTTCCCCTCCACTTCTTTTCCCTTTACTTTCCTATCTGTTCGGCAGAATGCCCTGTGTTCTATCATCATTTCAGTTGCGGATAAGACCTCATTGTTTTCACTCAGACACAGAACTGCTTTCCGAAAACAGTTTTGCAGTCTCTTCCAGGCTAGTTTAGTATTAAAATTGCCCTTACTCACTGTCTTCATGTGGTTTTTTCTCCTATAGACATGACTATTGCTGGGTCTCAGGAGAGTGCAGTTGTGCCGCAGCACCTTTGTCAGCTTGCGTCACTAGAACACCATAGTCTGGAACCGGTTTTCCATCTTGCGGTTCATCCATTTTATTCCCTCTGCATTCTCAGCAAGGAGATTTTTTTTTTCCCTTTCTTAACTGTAGGGCTTAAGGGATCACAATATTACAGTTGTTTGTGGCTTGGCTTTCTCCCTCCCTTTCTCTCATCTTACAATGCTGCTCTCCCACCAGTTCAAACTTCTAAGGTAGTTAGTTCTCCCAAGTTACGAAGCCAAGAAAAAAAAAATATTTGCTTTCTACGACTTTCTGTTCTCTTTTAAAGCTATTGTAAGTCAAGTGCCATTGTTGCATCTGGCAGTTAAAGTCATGCAACTATATACCTTTGATATCTGTAAGCACAAAAAAATTGAAAGGATCATGGAAGGAATAACCGCTGGAATCAGTACAGGCTGGGGGATGACCTGCTGGAGAAGAGCTCAGTGGAGAAGGACCTGGGGGTCCTGGTAGATGACAGGTTGGCTATGAGCCAGCAGTGTGCCCTGGTGGCTAAGAGAGCCAATGGGATCCTGGGGTGCATTAGGAGGAGTGTGGCCAGCAGGTCTAAGGAGGTGATCCTCCCCCTCTACTCTGCCCTGGTCAGGCCTCTCCTGGAGAATTGTGTCCAGTTCTGGGCTCCCTGGTATAAAAAAGACAGGGATCTCCTGGAGAGAGTCCAGAGAAGGGCTACGAAGATGATTAAGGGCCTGGAACATCTCCCCTATGAGGAAAGGCTGAGTGAGCTGGGACTGTTCAGCCTAGAGAAAAGAAGACTGAGGGGGGACCTAATTAATGTTTATAAATATCTTAAGTATGGGATGCAGGGGGAATTGGCCAACCCCTTTTCAGTAGTCTGTGGGGACAGGACAAGGGGCAATGGCTGCAAATTGGAGCACAGGAAGTTCAGCACCAACATGCGGAAGAACTTTTACCCAGTGAGGGTGACAGAGCACTGGGACAGGCTGCCCAGGGAGGTGGTGGAGTCTCCTTCTCTGGAGATATTCAAGACTCGTCTGGACGCCTCCCTGTGCAATATGAGCTAGGGAGCTGCTTTGGCAGGGGGGTTGGACCCGATGATCTCTCGAGGTCCCTTCCAACCCCTGTGATTCTGTGATTCTGCCTTGATCCAGTTTATGCAGTAAGACCTAATGTGTTAACTTTGTGTCAGTGACGTTTGTTCCACTCACTGAAGTCAAGTTTATCTCCTATTCTGGGACTGAATTTGGACTTTTGTCAACTGCATCATCTATGTAGGGCACTCCCCAGGTAACGTGGTAGTAGGAAGATAAATTTAAGTTCTCAGGTTTTTAAAAATGTATTAATCTGTACATCATACCATTTCTATTACATATGGATGCATTTTTAGATTTTGGTATTTTCACAAGACCTTATTTAAAGACATTTTCTACCAACTACTAATCTAGAAGCAATCCCTGTGCCAGGAAACTCCTTACCAGCTATACTG
This sequence comes from Porphyrio hochstetteri, assembly GCA_020800305.1. Classification (NCBI taxonomy): domain Eukaryota; kingdom Metazoa; phylum Chordata; class Aves; order Gruiformes; family Rallidae; genus Porphyrio; species Porphyrio hochstetteri. Next base: position 76,321,545 of record CM036938.1, on the reverse strand, counting down.
GTTTTAGTATAAATCATGTTTAGTATAAATCACATTAGTTCATAAACCATGACAGAATATGTTCCATAAAGATAACAAAGATAGTACAAGTTTCATGCATGCCTGCTCCTTAGTGAAGAGTTAATTTTAAAATACAGTGATAGCCCTTTCCTAAAACACTAACCATAATGCTTCTGGAAAGTCTAGTTTTGACTTGCTAAAATGAAGAGATACCTAGCTTCACACAGCTCCTGGAGATAATACTGCCTAGAACTAATACAGCCTCAGCTGTTTTGGCAGCAGTTCAGCCCGATTAGAAATACTCATGGGAGAACAGCATTAGGTGAACATCAGGTCCATGGAAAGCAAATGCAAACACTAACTGTAATACACAGCAGATGTCAGAGAGTTTTCAATGTAATGATAAATTACTAACTCTGGAATTGCTTTTATACAGCTTGAAAGCCTAAGTATTGCCAACCTATTACTGTAAATGGCCAGGAGTTCTTCTAGTAGCCTGATGTTACTTTATTTTCCTCAATGATTGACAAAGACTACTGTGCTAGCACAGCAACACTACTTTATGGTGAAGGATATGCTCAGTTCATTACTCTGTTCTAAATACTAAATACTCTATATTTTATGGTGGATTATAATCTTGTTTTAGGAAGACATGTTCTCTACATTTATCTGAAGTATAGTGTCTGCTTAGTTGCACTGTTAAGAATTTAAAATAAGGACTTTAGAATGCCACCCACAAAGTGGACCCTTGACTAGGCTTCATCCTTGGAAACACATACATTCATGGAGTTTATTTATGGCAATAAATCTCTTTCAATGAGTACTATTTCTCCTTTGGCTCTAACAACTCTTGGATCATATCTTTAAAGATAATCAATTACAAAAAAAAGGGAGTCTGTGATCTTGAATAATCACAAGAATAAGGACTGCAGCAGGGGTACCACAACAGGTCCAGCTGTTCAGCCAGTAAGGAAGACTCTGTTCCTTCACAGGGAAGGAAAACACATGCACACCTCCTTGATGAATTGTAGGACATTGTTGTCATTTCTTCCAGGGCACAGTGACTGCTACACCACAAGTAAGTATGAAAACAGTGATTGTGTCATCACCAAAACTTCTAGGTTTTGGCTCGTAATGGTTACACTCTGAAATGCTCTTAAAATCACTTCATTCCATTTTCACTCTGATGCATCAAATGATGCCTAGAAAAGGGTTGATTTTATTTTCAGCCCAAAGATTATTTCTTGAATTCAGATGAACCATGAGTTACAATAAATTGAGGAACAAAAGATAAGAACACAGCTACCCATTATAAAAATATATGCATAAAGGAATGGCATTTTTCCTATTATAAGTCATTATCCTTGTTTGTAAATCAAGTTGTCATGGTTAGAGTAAGATATTCTCTCCTACAGGACAGGAAATATTTCAAGAGACCAAAATACTAAGCTGCATATGGTCTTTTCAAAATATTTTATCAGATGCACAAAAACTGTGAAGAAGTTTCAGAACTATTTCTGTTGGGGCATTGCTGGTTTTAAAAGGCAGGACAAACCCAGCATTTTCTGTCACTATTTTGACTTCCCATACTTGCAATATATGCTGGTATCAAAATGGGCATAAAATATCTTTCTTCCCAGTAACACAAAATCTCTTATACCTTTTAAATACATGTTTTCCACCACCACTCAACTTATTTAAGAAATGGCAGTTTGATATTGCCAGTAGTAACTCAAAGATTATGTCATTGGATTTAAAGTTTCTCAACCATTTGTCAAAATTTGGAACTGAAATGGATAATGGGACTGTTAATCATCACTCAGTAAGCCACATCGTACCACATGCTCTCACTGTTTCTCAGACTGTACTACACAAGCCCTTTATACTGGCATAATCTGGTACTTCTCCAAAAATAAACTGAACTGGTCCTTCCATCACCTATTCCTTTCAAGCTGCGTGCCACCTATTCAACTTCACTATAGCACCAGGGTTCGCACATCAGCACAAACACAGATTGGAGAGTTGATTCACATGAATCACAGAATCACAGAATCACAGAATCGTAGGGGTTGGAAGGGACCTCGAGAGATCATTGGGTCCAACCCCCCTGCCAAAGCAGGCTCCCTAGCTCATATTGCTCAGATAGGCGTCCAGGCGGGTCTTGAATATCTCCAGTGAAGGAGACTCCACCACCTCCCTGGGCAGCCTATTCCAGTGCTCAGTCACCCTCACTGTGAAAAAGTTCTTCCGCATGTTGGTGCGGAACTTCCTATGCTCCAACTTGCAGCCATTGCCCCTTGTCCTATCCCCACAGACCCCTGAAAAGGGGCTGGCCGATTCCCCCTGCATCCCCTGCTTCAGATAATTATAAACTTTGATTAGGTCCCCCCTTAGTCTTCTCTTCTCAAGGCTGAACAGTCCCAGCTTACTCAGCCTTTCCTCATAGGGGAGATGCTCTAGGCCCTTAATCATCCTCGTAGCCCTTCTTTGGACTCTTTCCAGGAGATCCCTGTCCTTTTTATACCAAGGAGCCCAGAACTGGACACAATACTCCAGGTGGGGCCTGACCAGGGCAGAGTAGAGAGGGAGGATCACCTCCTTTGACCTGCTGGCTACACTCCTCCTGATGCATCCCAGGATCCCATTGGCTCTCTTGGCCACCGAGGCACACTGCTGGCTCATGGCCAACCTGTCATCTACCAGGACCCCCAGGTCCTTCTCCACTGAGCTCTTCTCCAGCAGGTCATCCCCCAGCCTGTACTGATACAAACAGTTGTTCCTTCCCAGGTGCAAGACTTTACACTTGCTTTTGTTGAACTTCATCTGGTTTCTCACTGCCCAGCTCTCCAGCCTGTCCAGGTCTCTCTGGATGGCAGCGCAGTGCTCCTGCGTGTCAGCCACTCCTCCCAGCTTTGTATCATCAGCGTACTTGCTGAGGGTGGATGTTATTCCCTCATCAAGATCGTCAATGAAGATATTAAACAGGACTGGACCCAACACTGAGCCCTGGGGAACACCGCTGGTAACAGGCCTCCAGTCAGATTCTACTCCACGAATCACAACCCTCTGGGTTCGGTCCGACAGCCAATTCTCAACCCACCTCACTGTCCACTCATCTATCCCATGCTTTCTCAGCTTTGCTATCAGGATGTCATGGGAGACAGTATCAAAGGCCTTGCTGAAGTCAAGGTAGATGACATCCACTGCTCTCCCTCCATCTACCCAGCCTGTCATGAGATCGTAGAAGGCTATGAGGTTGGTCGAGCACGATTTCCCCTTAGTGAATCCATGCTGACTACTCCTCATGACCTTCTTCTCTTCCAATTGCTTGGAGATGGCATCCAGAACAAGCTGTTCCATTACCTTTCCAGGGGCAGAGGTGAGGCTGACTGGCCTATAGTTACTAGGTTCCTCCTTCTTGCCCTTTTTAAAGACTGGAGTGACATTGGCTATCCTCCAGTCTTCAGGCACTTCTCCTGTCCTCCAAGACCTGTCGAAGATGATAGAGAGCGGCTCAGCAATCACCTCCGCCAGCTCCCTCAGCACACGTGGATGTAACCCATCTGGGCCCATGGATTTGTGTGCATTAATCCCTTTGAGCCGCTCCTGGACCTCCCCTACTTGAACCAGAGGGAAATTCTTCATTTCCCAATCAGTCCTACTCTCATCCAGTGTCTGTGGGTCCCGGGGGGCCTTTGAAGTGAAGACCGAAGCAAAGGCGGCATTCAATATCTCCACTTTCTCAGCATCCCCCGTAACCAGGACACCCTCCTTATTCAGTAAGGGACCTACATTATCCCTGGACATCCTCTTACTGTTCACGTATCTAAAAAACCCCTTTTTATTATCCTTTATGTCCCTTGCCAGCTTAATTTCCAAGAGGGCTTTAGCCTTCCTAGTTGCATCCCTACAGGCCCTGACCACATTCCTGTATTCTTCCCAGGTGCTCAGACCCTTTTTCCACGATTCATAGATCTTCTGCTTCTCTTTGAGTTTGCTCAATAGCTCCCTGTTCATCCATGCAGGTCTTCTGCCTCTCTTTCCCCATTTCCTCCTCAAAGGGATGCATCTTTCCTGTGCTTGGAAGAAGTGCTGTTTGAATGCTAGCCAGCTCTCGCAGGCTCCCATTCCTTCAAACAGCGTAGCCCACGGGATAGCCCCCATTAAGTGGCGGAGGAGATCAAAGTTAGCTCTAACAAAATTCAGGGTAGCTATCCTACTTTTTGGCTTGCTTCTTCCACCCAGGATCATGAACTGAACCATTTCATGGTCGCTTTGCCCTAAGCTGCCCCCGACCTTCACTTCCCTAACAAGTCCATCCTTGTTAGTGAAAACAAGGTCCAGCAGCCGCCCTCCCCTTGTGGGCTCCTGCACCATCTGTAGCAGGAAATTGTCTTCAACACACTGCAGAAATTGTCTGGACTGCATACGACTGGCCGTATTGCTTGCCCAGCAAATATCTGGGTAGTTGAAGTCCCCCATAAGGATCAGTGCCCGGGAACTTGAGGCTACTTCTAACTGTTTATGGAATGCGTTATCTACCTGCTCCTCTTGATCAGGGGGCCTATAGCACACTCCCACAACAATGTCCCCCATACCGGTTTGCCCCTTGATTTTAACCCACAAGCACTCGACAGAAGGTTCATCCTTCCCCAGGTGGAGCTCAACACATTCTAGGTGCTCTCTCACATAAAGAGCAACTCCTCCACCTCGCTTCCCTAGCCTGTCTTTCCTAAAAAGCACATAGCCATCCATAACAGTGTGCCAGTCATCCAGGTTGTCCCACCACGTCTCTGTGATTGCGATGAGATCATGGCCCTGCGACCGCACAAAGATCTCTAATTCTTCTTGTTTGTTCCCCATGCTACGTGCATTTGTGTAAAGACAGTTCAGTGGTGAAGCAGATGTAGGTATCCTCAACGGCCCACAGCGAGATTTCTGACAGGGGACTGGCAAAAGTGGCTCCATGGAGGAGTACTCAGGGCAGTCCACAGAATTTTCCCTACTCTCACGTGGAAAAACGTCCCCAAGTCCACGACTGTGCTGTTGGTATTTACCTCTTCCCACCGTCAACTCCCGTTGTGTCTCCCGAAGCCTAACCCTGGCAGCCGCCTTAATATCCCCTTCCCCCTTCCTAACTAGTTTAAAGCACGATCGATGAGCCCTGCTATCTCCTGGGCGAGGATCCGCTTTCCTTTATAGGACAGGTGAGCCCCATTAGCAGTACTCATGCCAGGAGCAGAGTACACCATCCCTTGGTTAAAGAATCCAAAGTTCTTGCGCCGGCACCAGCCTTTTAACCACACATTCAACTCGTGGGTTATCCTGTCCTGCTCTGAGCCCCTCCTCCCACAAGTGGGGATAGAGCAGAATATTATTTGGGCTCCCCCCCCCCCCCTCAACAGAGCGCCCCAGGTCCCGGAATTCCCTTTTGACAGCTTGCAGGCTACACTTTGTGATTGCGTCCCTGCCTGCTTGAACTATCAGTAAGGGATAATAGTCAGTGGATCTTACCAGGCCTGGTAGCCTTCTGGTAATATCCCTGACCCGGGCTCCAGGGAGGCAACACACCTCCCTGCGTGTAGGGTCTGGCCTACATATAGGCCCTTCTGTCCCTCTGAGAAGGGAATCTCCTACTACGACTACCTTCCTCTCTTGCCTAACAGAGGCAGTCTCAAGGCGTGCAGATGACCGCCTCACTCTAGGCCTCCGCTTTCTCTGAGGCAGAGGGGCTCCATTCATCTCCTCAGGTACCTCCTCCTCAACTGTCAGGGCCCCAAACCTGTTGCTCAGGGACACCTGAGGGGGTGGGGTAGGTAGGCAGGGGGAGTGCCTACGACGCCGAGTTGGGACTGTCTTCCAGGCCTCCTCAGGGTTTGGGTCACTCCCATTAACCTGGCACGGGCAGTGAGGGGGGACCGTCTTCAGGTGTGAGGTGTCATCCCGACTGTCTTCCTTTTGGGACGCCAGGGAGCTACTCCACCAGTCAATCTCTCGCTCGCAGTCCCTGACCACCCGCAGTCTTTCAACCTCTTCCTTTAGTTGTACCACCAAAGCAAGCAGGTCATCGACCTGCTCACACCTCAGACAGGCTAGGTGTTTGCCTCTTATCCCAGGCAACTGCAGGCTCTGGCATTCCCTGCAGCCTGAGACCTGGACCGCAGCATCCCTAGGCAGGCCCTCCATCGGGGTTGCCCGAGATTTGCAGGGGGAACCTCTGCGCCTGGTGGAGACCATGGTTAGCTGAGCACACAGCAGACAGGGAACCCTCAGCTCGCCCTTTTGTACTCTGCGAGCCGGTCCTCTGAGTATACCCCCTCAGCAAACTAGGAGGGGAGGCTTGCTCGGCCTGCTTGCTCTGCCTGCGCGAACTGCCTTGCTAACTGCCGCGCCACTCCCTTCTGACGCGCCACGCCCTGTTTGCCCATCCTGTTCGCCGCGCTCCGGGTCGCCGCGCTCCCAGAGGCCTCTCTTGTATGGAGAGGGATACTTCCTGTCGCCCTTAGCTCCGCCCCTGATGAGTCACCGCTCCGGGCAGTGCAGGGGACGAACAATGGCTGTTAATGGCTGCTGATGGCCACTGATGGGTGCACCTCTGCCTCTCTCCTTTCGATCTTAGGTGCTTTTCGTTAGTTGCCCTCGCGGATCTATGTCCGGGGGTTGTTGCTCGCAGAAAGGGGGTCCCTCGACGGAGTCTCCAGCTTCAGAGCCCTGCTCCTCAGCAGCTGAACATGAAAAGTCACCTATAATTTTTACTCAGCAGGGATGAACACAGGAAAATGGACAGAGGATGGGACTTCTTTAAGTAGCACCACTGGCTTATGCCAGACCAAAATGTTCACGAATTTAGCATATCTGTTCTCTATTCTGAGAAATATTTTTGAACTTGGTACTAGTTAAACTACAGCTGTGAATTTTACTTGCTCTAAAAAGACCCCTTCTGTATGACAGCAGAGCAGCACTGGAGCAGGCAACTAAAGCACTTGAGGTATCTCCATCCCTGAAGGTTTTTTGGATTTGGCCAGACTAAGCCATGGTTGACTTAATGTCAATGCCAGTCTTCTTGGAGCACTGTTTGACTGAAAGCCTTCAGAGGTCCATCTGCATTTCCATGACTTGTGATCTGAGGTACTGAAATAAAGCTGGTAAGTACTCAGTTAATCAAAACAAATACACTGTCTCATTCCCCATGTAGACTGACAGTCTTAGCTTTTACCTCTGAAATCCACTCAACCTTGTCAACCAGGTTTTCAAAGCACTCATTACAGCAAAAGGGAAAGTAATTTATGAAGGTATAAAACAAAAATAATTATATTATTTCAAATCATATTGCCTTTTCCTAATACCTGAAGGGCTGGAGGGCAGAAAATTGGCATTCTACCTGGCATTGCACTGTCACCAACTTCCTTTTCCCTGGTTATCAGTTAGCTTCCTCCTTGTGGAAGCCCAGTCCTATAAGTGTTCTTGGGAAAAAGGACACTGAACATCTCACTGCAAGAAGCCTGGCAGAATATAACTTCCATAGTGAAATGATGATCCAGCTGCATAATGAACATGTGCTACATAGATATGCAGTATGCAGTCTAATTCCATAAGGATCTCAGACCATGTGCTGGGAAGTACAGGGAATATGTGAAGAAAACAAAAAGAAAAGGCTGCAGTTAGAACACGATGCATAAAGACAGACCTGCTATAAGATACTATTTAGCTTATTATATGTTGTGGTTCTGACCAAACAGAGAGCTAAGAAGCAGCTACTCTCACAGGGTGTAGGGGGAAATTGGGAGAGCGGGAAGGGAGGGAAAAGAAAACCAAAAAACCCCAAACCTCACAGGTTAGGATAAGGCTATCTTGCTGGGATAGCAGAGATATAGATAGAACCATAATAGGACTTCATAGCAGAATATATGAAAGTGGTGATGACACAATGAAGAAAAGGAAGCCATCCAGAGGGATCCTGACAGGCTGGAGAGATGGGCCTGGGTGAACCTAGTGAGGTTCAACACTGCAAAGTGTAAGGTGTTGCACTTGGGCCGGAAGAATCCCAGACATAGATAAGACTGGGAGAAGAGCTTCTTGAGAGTAGTCCTGCTGAGAAAGGCTTGGGGATTCTGGTGGATGAGAAACTTAACATGAGCCAGCAGTGTGCTCCTGCAGCTCGCAAGGCCAATGGTATCCTGGGCTCCATTAGAAGAGGGGTGGCCAGCAGGGACAGGGAGGTGATTGTCCCTCTCTACTCTGCCCTCGTGAGGCCCCATCTGGAGTACTGTGTCCAGATCTGGGGCCCCCAATACAAGAAGGATGTGGAACTGTTGGAGAGGGTTCAGAGGAGGGCCACAAAGATGATTAGAGCACCTGCCCTATGAAGAGAGGCTGAGGGAGCTGGGCTTGTTCAGCCTGGAGAAGAGAAGGCTGCAGGGAGACCTCATTGCAGCCTTCCAGTACCTGGGAGGGAGCAGAGAAACAGGAGAAACAGGAGGGGAATCAACTATTTAAAAAGGCAGGACAAGGGGGAATGGATTAAAGCTGAAGGAAGGAAGGTTTAGATTAGATATTAGGGGGAAGTTTTTTACAGAGAGAGTGGTGTGGTGCTGGAACAGGCTGCCCAGAGAGGTGGTGGATGCCCTGTCCCTGGAAGTGTTCAAGGCCAGGTTGGATGGGGCTCTGGGCAACCTTGTGTAGATCCAGGCCTGAGGTTAGTGGCCCTGCCTGTGGCAGTGGGTTTGGAGCTCTGTGATCCTTGGGGTCCCTTCCAACCCATACCATTCTATGATTCTGTGATTCTTACCGAACTGCACAATTCAGGCCATACAGCTCAGAGCCATCCAGAAAACGGACTGTCCCCAAACCATATGTCCTGGAGCTGAGTGCTCCTCCCGTCACCAGGTCCCTTTAAGCTGAGAATGACATAATTGCAATGGAATACCCTCTTTGGCCAGTTTGGGTCACCTGTCCTGGCTGTGTCCCCTCCCAGCTTCCTGGGTGCCCCCCACCTCATTAGCAGGGCAGCATGAAAAGCTGAAAAGCCCCTGACTGTTTGGGAACAGCTAAAACATCAGTGTGTTGTCAGAACTGCTCTCATCCCAACTCCCAAACACCATACACGGCATTCCACTCTATCCTAGCCGAAATCAGAACATTACAGTTTCAGATGATGCCACTCTAGTGGATCTCCTTTCACTCTGTAATTGAAGAAGTATTAGATTACATCTAATTTAAGATGCAAGTGAGGATTATGGCTGTGAGACAGGAAAGTGACAGTCACTGAGATGTTCTGGGTGTCCAGGAGATGTACACAAGTTTCTTTTCCAGGTTGTACAGAGTCCTACAGAAGTGTCTATAAACTATTTAACTCTTTGGCCAAGGCACAACGTTTACCCAGGTGGCAAGGCTATAATGAATTACCCATTAAAGCCAATGAAATTATGTTCACTAATCTGTGCATTTGCTCAATAAATATTAAATTATACATCTCTCTAGATACCACTTAACACTCTGTGGCTGCGCAGGTCATGAATAGAAATTCACCTTAAATTTTTTAGCTTCCAGATACACTGGTTTTTCTGTCATAATAAACTAGTACCTGGATATATCCAAAGTAAAATTTATTAATGGCATGAGCAGAAAAAATACGAAGTATATGTTGCAACTGTAGATTAATATGCTTAAAAGCTTCAAAACAGTTATTTTCTTATCAATATCCACTGCTGGAAAAAAAAAAGAGCTGCCACATTCCAGGAGCTGATACTATTTTTTATCTTTAAGCTTAGAATGCTTATATCACCATTTAAAGAATAAATCATACAAGCCAGTTGATTAAAATGATACCAACTCCCAGTAGCTCCAAGTTAGTAAATGTATCATTACTCTCATTTTGGCTAAATGTATTTACATTGCTATATGTTTGCAGCAGCAACAAAGACAACAGAACCAGTTGTTGCTTTCACAAAACTCCGTAGAGTTCCTGATGAGACAATAGTCCTCATTATTATTTTCCTGGTATTTTAAGAAGTACAGTAAAATCTGTTCATGAAAAAGTCAGACCTGCCCAACTAAAAGATTGCAGTAGAAATTGCAATAGATAAAAATGTCTTGTTGGTATCACAGAGACATGGTGGGATGGCTCCTATGGCTGAAGTGTTGGAATGGAAGGATACAGACTCTTAAGGAAGGACAGGCAGGGGACATGACCAATATGTCAGTGACCAGCTGGAGTGCATGGAGCTCCATCTGGGGATGGGTAAGGAGCTGACAGAGAACTTATGGGTCAGCATTAAAGAGAGAGCAGTGACAGGGGACACTATAGTGGGGGGTCTGCTCCAGGCTACCCAACCAGGGACACCAAGTAGATGAGTCCCTCTATAGACAGATAGGAGCAGCCTCACGTTCACAATCCCTGGTCCTCACAGGGGACCACTCCAGTATCTAATAGAGGGACAACATAGCAGTGCACAAGAAATCCAAGAAGTTCCTGGAGTGCATTGATGGTAGCTACCTCTTCAAAGTGACAGATGAGCCAATGATGAGAGGTGCCATGCTGGACCTTATTGTCACCAACAAGTAGGGGTTGGTAGGGAATATGAAACTCAATGCCGGCCTTGGCTGTAGCAACCATGAAATAGTGCAGTTCAAGATCCTCAGGGCAGCAAGAACTGCAAGATCACTACTGTGGACTTCAGGAGAGCATACTTTGGCCTCTTCATGGATCTGCTTGGCAAAGAACCATGGGGAAAAGCTCTGGAGGGAAGAGGGACCCAAGAAAGCTGGTTTATATTCAGAGATCACCTCCTCCAAGCTCAGGAGTGATGCATCCCAACAAAGAGGAAGTCACACAAAAACACCAAGAGGCCTGCATGGATGAACAAGGAGATCCTGGGCAAACTCAAACACAAAAAGGAAACCTGCAGAGAGTGGAAGCAAGGGCATGTAGCCTGGAAGGGATACAGAGAAACTGTCCGAGCAGCAAGGAGTCAAGTTAGGAAAGTGAAAGCCCTGATAGAATTAAATCTGACTGGGAACATCAAGGGCAACAAGTTTTTACAGGTATTTCAGTGATAAAAGAAAGATTAGGGAACAAGTGATCCTGCTCCAGAATGAAACAGGAGACCTAGATGCCCAGAATACAGAGAAGGCTGAGATACTCAATGACTTTTTTCGCCTCTTCACCAGCATGGGCTCTGGTCACACTGCCCAGGATACAGAAGGCAAAGGTAGGGACTCCGAGAATGAACTGCCCACAGCAGCAGAAGATCAGGTTTCAGACCATCTAAGGAACCTGAAGTTGCACAAGCCTATGGGACCTGATGAGATGTATCCACACGTCCTGAGAGACCTATACATCTCAAATATGATGTGGCCAGTAATGTTCCCACTGACTGGAAAAGGGCAAACATAGCCCCATTTCTAAAAAGGGAACAAAGGAAGACCTTTGTCTTCCAAAGTTCAGTCTCACCTCTGTGCCAGGCAAGATCATGAAGCAGATCCTCCTGGAAACTCTGCTTATGCATATGGAAAATAAGGAGGTGATTTGTGACAGCCAACATAGCTCCACTAAGGGCAAGTCATGCCTGACAAATTTGGTGGCCTTCTATGATGTGGTTACAGCATTGGTTGATAAGGGAGGAGTAACTCATATCATCCACCTGGACTTGTGCAAAGGATTTTGTACTGTATGGTACAATATCTTTGTCTCTAATTTGGAGACACGTGGGTTTGATGGATGGAGTAGAAAAGGAATTGTCTGGACAGTTGTACTCAAAGAGTTGTGGTCAATGGCTCAATGTCCATGTCAACCACTGATGCGTGCTGGGGTCGGTACTGAGACCAGCACTGTTTAACAGATTTGTCAGCTACATGGACAGTGGGATTGAGCACACCTCAGCAAGTTTGCCAATTAAACCAAGCTGTGTGGTGTAGTCCACATGTCAGAGGGAAGATATGCCATTCAGAGGGACCTGGACAGGCTGGAGACATGGGACATGCAAACAGCATGGAGTTCAGCAAGGCCAAATGCAAGGTGCTGCACCACGGTCAGTGCAATTCCAAGCTCAACTACAGGCTGGATACAGCTCTGAGAAGAAAGGATTGGGGGTGTGGCTGCTGTAAAGCTCAAAATAAGCCAGTAATGTGCATTGTATCAAAAGAAGCATGATGAGTGGGACAAGGAAGGTGATTCTGTCCCTTTACTCTGCTTTTTTTATACCCCACCTGGAACATTGAGTCCAGCTTTGCAGATCCTAGTACAAGACCTTGAGCTGTTGGAATGAGTCCAGAGGAGGACCACAGAGATGACAAAATGGCTGGAGCATCTATCCTGTGAGGACAAGTGGAGAGAGTTGGGCTTGTTCAACCTTGAGAAGAGAAGGCTCCCTTGCAGTACCTAAAGGGCACCTACAAGAAGCTGGGGAGTGACTGTTTACAGGGACATGGAGGGATAGGACAAGGGGCAATGGCTTTAAGATGAATTAGTAGATTTAGGGTAAACATTAGGAAGGAAAACTCTTTACTGTTATGGTGGTGAGGCCCTGGCACAGGCTGCCCAGAGATGCTGTGGCTGCCCCCTCCCTGGCAGTATTCAAGAATAGGTTAGATGTGGCTTTGGGCAACCTGGTCTAGTGGAGGGTGTCCCTGCCCATGGCAGGGGATTGGAACTAGATGGTTTTCAAGGTCACTTCCAATCCAAACCACTCTGTGATTCTGTGAAGTAACAGATGCTTGCAAACACTGAAATATGAATGCAGAATCACAGAATGTTAGGGGTTGGAAGGGACCTTGAAAAGTCCACCAGGACCCCCAGGTCCCTTTCCCTCATGCTGCTCTCCCACAGGTCAATCCTCAACCCATATAGGTACATGATGTTGTCATTCCCCAGATCCAAGACCCTACACTTACCCTTGTTATATTTCATTAAACTTCTCCCCGCCCAACTCTCCAGCCTGTCCAGATCTCACTGGATGACAACACAACCTGCTGGTTTGTCAGCCACTCCTCCCAGTTTTGTGTCATCAGCAAACTTGCTGACAGTGCATGGGTGGTCCCTTGAGCAGTGCAATCAACATACCCCATTTCCTTCAGATCTGTGTTTTCGTTTAGTATACATTCTACTGCAGTCCTCCCTACCCTCCATAGGTTAATAACCATATATGCCTATAAGACTGAGCTCTGTTAAAGCCTGGTCCATCAGCAATGAAACAATATGTTGATTACACATGAAGGTGAACGAATTAGGTTTCTGCAGTGACACTACTGAGGAATTGCAGATGGTAATACATCAATATAGGAGCAACCATAATTAGAATGGCCTGTTGTGGGTCACTACAAAAAATTTCTGACCAAAAATACTAGAACAAAACTTTTTTTAAATGTGAAAAGTCATTAAAATTATTTTTAAACCTGCACACCTTTTCTAACCTTGTTAAATATTGCTTGGCACTATTAATGGGAGTACTTCCTCCTCATCGTTCTCCCAGCCTACATACACAATTCCCAAATACCACTGTAAGACTTTTTATGGTCAGGTTAATACCTCTGCAAAGTCTGATGACAAAAACCAGGAGATCCATGAATTTATGGTACAGGAAGTGTCTTGATTGCTAGAGCTTTTAACAAATGCATGTTCCAGATATATTTTGTCTTTGGCCTTTCCTCAAATACTCCAAAGAAAAACTCAGATAGCTCTCTTTGACTTTTCAAGGATTTTACACAAAATACATTCCATAGAGACAGGACATTCCTCTGTTAAAGTCACAGGGAGGTCTTCTGCTGACTCCACTGGAACACCACCAAACTGCATTTTTAAAAATGAGACTATGTATTTGAAAAAAAAAAAATCTAGCTTGCCTAACTTATCATCAGTCCTAAATAATGATCTGATTTTAAATGATCCTGCTTGTCCTGAATTCATCCCTAAAGAACAGTGGTATTATAAATCTCTGGGAAAACAGATGCCAAAATAAAGAGCTTCTGCATTGATCATCTGTGGGAGTCAATGTATGTAGGTTGCTAAATGGATATTTCTAATCTTTCAGCACAGGCTGATCCAGGGATTAAAAGCAGGGTTGGAAGAAAAGTACAAAAAGTATGTTTATACAGAGAAAGTAGTGCAGACAGAACTGAAGTACCTCCACAGGAGCGAACTCCAGTACCGGAAGCAGCAAACTGCCCTAACACAGTGCTCTTCAAGGCAATGTTCCAATTCATACCAAGCTGGTAGTCATGGTCATTGCTCCCCATTGAGACCATAGTCTGACAAGTCTAGTTGTGGAAAGCTAGCTGTAGGAAAGGAGAAAAGAGGGAGACCATCAGACTCCATATGTCAGAATCATTTCCTGAAAAATAAGTGTTGAATTCCGTGGGTCACATCTTCAGCAGCTCTAAACTGGCACAGAGCCACTGAAATCTCAGAGCTATGCAAAGTGCTAGCAGCTGGGACATGGTCACAGAATAAATCCAGTGCTGAGCAGTTTGTTCTGAATGTGCTTCCCTGCACATTAAGCACTAGACTCTCCTTTCTTAATCACAGCAATTGCCTGAGTACCTGCCAAGTTGTGTTGTATCAGTATGTTCCTTAGGCAGAGATGTCCCCTTTCAGAAAACATTGTCCTAAGGGTAAGAAACAAATAAAGACAAACAAAATTCACAGATGTTCAGCCCAGTGAAAAGTGGGAGAATTTTATCTTTAAAAAGGCATCTATGCATTTTTAGTAGGAGCTCATAGGTGATAAAAAACAATTCTACAGTTAAAAAGACTATCAGGATATGTTTAGAAATGGGAGTGGAGACTTATGCCCAGAAAACCAAGGTTGATGAAACTACCAGGTAAAATAATTCGCTGATTCTCTGACAGCCACATCACCTGACAGTACAAGAAGCAAAGCAGATGGCAAATGGGCTTATAAAGAGCATATCATAATGAACAAATATTTACTGTGTAGCACATGCAAAGAGCATCTAACCTATATTATCCATGCTGTAATAGGAATACCTTTGGTTTAATATGGTTCTTAGACTTTTCATATCCAAGTGGTGTGAGCAGAGACACGTGCCAAGTTTATGCATACTCTACAAACCCATCTAAGAGAGGGCTGAACCACAGGACAATCTTCCTAAAAATACCTACATATTTTTTAAAAAATAAATAAAAATTATCATATAGTCCTAATAAAAATCATCTGATGGTACTACCAAAACACTTAAAGATATTTAGACTGCATTTAAAAGACTTATTATAGCTTATGTACAGAAATTATCTATCTTGAAAATAGACAGGGCACTAACTGGGATAAGGAACTGCATTGTGCTGGCTGGCCATTTGAGATTTATATCATTTTCCAGACACCCATTGCACTGCACGCTCAGCTCCACACTACCACAGTTATGTGGTTCTCACCATCAGTGCTACTTAATTCAGGATGGGCACATTGGTGTGAATTGCTGTCATACCTAAGGCTTCAACATGGTGAAACTTTAGAGCCTAAACTCATTAACCTCTGGCCATCCAAAAATCCTTGTCAAGATGTGAATTGCAGCAAATTTTTAATTCTGTAAGTAAACATTTAAGAAAAAAGTTATACAAGTCTTCAGAAGAAACTTTCATACAGACTGAGCAGCTGAAAAACACTGACATAGTACAGACAGAACCTGAGAGAAAAGCATGCAGAACAATACCTTAAGAAGCCAAAGGTGGGACATTCAATCTTCCATACCAAAATGAGTCATTCAAGAAAATGCAACAGCAAAATCTGCAGATGACACAACAGAGTTGACAATAATCCAGATTAAGCGCTGCTAGAAGCACCAGACAATTTTTACAAAGTAGGGGACTGGGGAGCAACAATTAAAATTCAGGACTGTGCAAAGATGGCCAAATCGTAACAATTTTTGGTTCTCGGTTAGCGTTGTTCACTGATGATCACTTCGTTAAGAATGCTGGTCAGGGTGTAGTAATGCCCCAGAAGGCAAACAAAAAGCAAAGATGTTCAAAGAAATGCTCTAGAGTCCTTGCAGAAAGTCACACTGCACTCTCCCCTGCAAGACACTGTTCAGTTCTTTTTACCTTCTTTCAAATATTTTTTTTAAATAAATAAGAGCTGTAGGAGAGAATGAGAAAGTTCAGCAAAGCCTCATTCTTTTAGTTTCATCGTTACTGTGTGGGTCAGATGATGGCTTTCACTGGGCAAGGGCTGGTATTCACCTGCACAGCTCAGAATACCTTTGCACACCTAAATAATGCGGACAGTGGCTCGTCATTCCAGATCACAGTAGATTGTTTCCTTTAATTGTTTAGCTTTTTCCTGTGAGCCCCACTCCTCTGACTCTACAAACTTTACCTCTTTGCCGTGTCACTCCTCCTTCATCAATACACAATGCACTCCACAGACAGCATGGTGTTCATAAATGCAGACCACCCACTTGAATTATAAGATGGCTCTAGCTTGCTTAATTTAAACAAACACAGTGAATTTCCAAGGGTTCTGCAAATTCTGACATTTACTTGAAATCACAAATCCAAAAATACTCACAAAATATTCCACTTCCTTCCAATCTGTACCACACAAAAAACGCTTCCTGTACTGCAATTTGTCCACTCCTCTTAAATGGTAAATCGATCCATAAAGTAAAAGCTGTTTTTCGCTTATTTCCTGCATTGCTATAAAAAAACGTAGCAGGTGTTTCTACACCTGTTGTCAAGCTGTTCATGAAAATGCTGAAAAAAACTTAGGCAGATAATTTCACAAGCAAAGGCATGGGTGCAAGGTTTTTCTTCTCTACCATCGTCACCTCCCAAAGAAGACAAAAGAATTTTCCCACTGAGAACATACAAGCAGGACAGGCTCTTCTTTTTCATAATCTCATCCTTGAAAGTTTTTAAAAGCCCAACATAGTTAGCAAAGTCCTCTCACAGAACCTTTAACACTGTGCAGAATAATACTGCAGTAATTTTCTACAGTGAAAACCTCAGTGGGAAGGTTTAACAAAATCACAATAGAAAATGACAAATAAAAATAAACAAAGCCAGGCTGGCTGAGGCTACTCATGCCACCCCTACACAATAACCACGCTTTTCATTCCTCATCAGCAAAGTCCCAGGAGACAAATCAAGTTTCAAAGATGTCAGCTGATGACAGGTCTCCAGGAACATCAATACTGGAAGCGTCAGTGGAAAAAACAGCAGACATTCCTGCTCTTTGACACTCACAATGGTTTTGCTTCTTGATGCTTGAAACTGCCTTCCTGAGATAAGCTTTATGTGACTACCTCTTTTGGCTCTGTTCAGCACTGGATGAGTGTCACCCGTGTCCAGTCAGAGGAACTGCATTTTACAGGAGCTGTATATGGGAACGGCACAGCATGGAACAATCAGAAACCCAGACAGCAGGATCTGGGAAAAAAACAGGTTGAGAATGTTTACCCAAAGGAGAATAGTGAAGTTGAAATCGAAATGCAAATTACAGATAATCCATTAATGCAAAAAAGAGGGGATACACTGTCCTCCATGTCTTTGATGAACAGGCAAAGGAGCCACTGCTTGAAGTTTCTGGAGCAGTGATAAGGTTTCAGTAACAGGAAAGCCTGCAAACTTTCAGGCAAAATTTCTAACAGTAAGGTTAAATCAGGAGGATGACCCACTGCTAAGCAAACCTTGCCCTCTTTGCTGTGACTGACCCTCTGATACTAAACTGCAAGAACTCAAGGCCACTTTTCACAGTTGAAGAATTTGAGAAAGATGTGACAATTAGAGACGTGGATTCATTCAGCAGCAGTCTGAGAAGCCAGAGGTTCACGTGGCAATCAACAGAGCATAGAATGCACCTTACATAAATAAATAAATAAATAAATAATTGTTCTTGCTTCATTCAAGTTCCTTTCAAAACGTCAGTAGAGAAGCAGTATACTAAATACATGATCTGCAAAGTATTGTCATAAAACAAAATTGGCTAATACACAAAAATAAAATATCAAAAATAAGTAGTCAGTTTTCTTTATTGAAAAAGTAGGTTGATCAGTATAAGATCAAGCTGTTTGTTTCTTTTCAATTTAAACTGAAATAAAACTGGCACAAAGGCTGAGCAGTAAGGAAGGAAAACTGCAGGTGTTTCTAAGTTATTTATGGTGGTCAAGTTCAGACAAGACTGTGAGAAGTTTACATGAGAAACCAAAGTAATCACCAAAATGGCAAATGAAACTTGATGCTAGTACATACAAAATAACCCACATTGGACAGAAGAAAAAAGGAAAAGCATCCTTTCATCATCCTAAATTAACTGTGTGAACTTGGGAAAATAGTCTGGTATCACTGTAGAAAACTCATTAAAGACCTCAGCTCAATGCTGAGCTGTGGTAAAAAAGCAGACATGATGTTTTGAAGGATAAGAAATAGGATGGTGAATAATACAGAAAGTATTGTAATGCCATGATATAAATCAGCGGTGGAGTCTCATCTGGAATGCGAATATGCTTCTGGTTACCCAGTCTCTAAAAGGGTACTGCAGAGCTAGGCAGGATTCAGAGAAAAACAATGCAAATTATCAAAGGGCTGGAAAGTTCTTATACAAAAATCAGTAAGGATGAAAGAAAAAAAAATACTCAGCTTCTGAGAGGGACAGACCATCAATGACAAATGTGCGCTATGAGCAAGTATGGAGAAAGCAAATAAAAAGTTTTCCTTCTCCCTGCCTCATGACACAAGAACAAGGACACAAATTGACATGAAAACATTACAAATGAAAAAAAAAAAGAGGAAGTAATTCACACCTAGCACATAATTAATCTGTATAAAGCATAAATGTGATTAAAGCCAGGTAGCTACAGTCATTTTCTTCATTTTGAAGCAATGTCAAATAGCAGAAAGAGAACAGAGTGCTAACATTTGGATTAACAGTAAACCAATTAGGGATAAAGAGTAAACCAGACCTAGAAGGCAGATTACCCTCTGTTTTACGAGCAATTTCTTGTACTTCCTCAGCTACCCAGCAATGGCCAGATTTAACTGCAACTTGCTCAACTAAACCAACCACAACAATGATCTTATTTGAGCACCTCCCATGAGTCTGTGAGATGAAGGACTATGTTCACTGTTCATCAGCAATGGAGATGCTAAAACGGTAGCTGTTAGGAAATGGAACACCACCACAAGAAGGAAACAGTGAAAAGCAGTTTATAAGAGATTATCAAAACCCATTAATCTAAGTTTAATTTAAGAATGACATGATTACTAAACTAAAACAGCTGATCGTGGAAGGAATAAGGATGCCCTGAACACAACTACAAACATGGGGAAAAAAGTAGTTTTTCTAATGCAAAGATGTGAATATGCAACTGGCAGGGGTCAAGCTTAGGTAAGAAAGCTTGTTCTAGGCCTCTCACCATATTAACTAACATATCTAAAGGTGAAAACAGTAAATTATGCTTTGTTTAAGGTCAACTATTTCAGTGCTGGCATGGGCCTCAGGAAAGGCATATTTGCAAGTTTTAAAACTGTGTTAATGTACTAGAAACAAGTGGGAGAAACAACTGAGTGCAGAAAGTGACTCCCAGAGTGTCTAGTTTGAGGCTGTACAAAGACAATTGTAACAATATCTTGTATTTCAAAGTGTGAAGCTGGGAAACTAGAGGAGATTTAATGACAACTTTTAGGTCCCACTGATATTCAAATAAACTGCTAATTGCTAATCCTCTCCAGTACCTGAAGAGGCCTACAGGAAAGATGGAGAGGGACTGCTTACAAGGACATGGAGTGATCAGAGAATGACAGACTGGTTTGGGTTGGAAGGGATCTCAAATACCATCTAGTTCCGACCTTGCTGCCATGGGTAGGGACACCCTCCACTAGACCATGCTGCCCAAAGCCCCATCCAACCTGGCCTTAAGCAGTTCCAAGGATGGTGTTTCCACATCTTCCCGGAGCAACCTGTTCCATAGTAAAGAATTTCTTCCTAACATCTAATCTACACCTGCCCTCTTTCAGCTTGAAGCCATTGCCCCTTGTCCCATCACTGTACTCCTGGATGAACAGTCCCTCTTCAGCTTTCCTGTAGGACCCCTTTAAGTATCAGTAAGCTGTAATTAGGTCTCCCCAAACCCTTCTCTTCTCCAGACTCAACAAGCCTAACTCTCTCAGCCTGTCTTCATAGGAGAGATGCTCCAACCACCTGATCATCTTCATGGCCCTCCTCTGGACTTACTCCAACAGTTCCATGTCTTACCTGTACTGGACACCCCAGAACTGGATGCAGTACTCCAGGTGGGGTGTCATAAGACCAGAGCAGAGGGGCAGAATCACCTCCTTCAACCTGCTGGCCAGGCTGTTCTTGATGCAGCCCAGGGCACAGCTGGCCTTCTAAGCTGCTAGAGCGCAGTGCCAGCTCCTGTTGAGCTTGTCATAGATCAGCACCCCTAAATCCTCCTCTTCGGGGCTTTCCTCAATCCATTCTCCACCCAGCCTGTAGTTGTGCTTGGGATTGCACCTACCTACATGCAGGACCTTGCACTTGGACATCTTGAACTTCATGCAGTTTGCATAGGCCTATCTCTCCAGCCTGTCAAGGTCCCTCTGGATGGCATCCCTTCTTTCCAGCATGTCAACCTCACCACAAAGCTTGGTGTCATCGAAGGGTACACTCAACCCCACTGTCCATGTCACTGACAAAGATGTTGAACAGTGGCAGTCCCAGGAACACCACTTGTCACGAATCTTCACATGGACACTGAGTCACTGAGCACAACTCTTTGAGTGTGATCATCCAGCCAGTTCTTCATCCATCAAGTGGCCCTTCCTTCAAATCCAT
This sequence comes from Porphyrio hochstetteri, assembly GCA_020800305.1. Lineage (NCBI taxonomy): Eukaryota > Metazoa > Chordata > Aves > Gruiformes > Rallidae > Porphyrio > Porphyrio hochstetteri. The sequence goes on along the minus strand of CM036938.1, from coordinate 76,300,759 downwards.
GTCTCTCCAGCTTAGAGACAAGAATGTCATGTGACAAGGGGTAATGGTTTTAAGGGGAGAGTAGATTTAGATATTTAGAAAAAATTCTTCTTTGTAAAGGCATTGAGGCCCTGGCACAGGCTGCCCAGAGATGCTGTGGCTGGTCTGGTAAAGGATGTCCCTGTCTATGGCAGGAGGGTGAGGTCTCTTCCAACCCAAACTATTCTGTGAGTCGGTAATTGTGTATGAAGCTTTGCAAATCTCCTCTTGATAGAACCAAGATTCCTTGGTTATATTCATGTGCGTTTGCTTCTTTACACATGTGCATATATATATATATATATATGCAAAGTAAATATATACATATATACGAAAAATAAATATATATCTATATTGGCAAAGTACATGTGGCCAGGACACTGAGGGCAACTAGCAATGAACTGAGGTTCATTGCCTTGAACTCAAGTGCTTTAAACTGCAGAAAAAGGGAGGCACAACCTAGAAATGTATGTTGGGCAGCACCAGCTCCCAAATCCTGCCCAGGAATTGCATGGGAACTGGGCAGCTGGCCTGGGCCAAGGCACAGTGGTAGTTGTTCTGGCAACACAGCAGCAGAGACCAAGTCCTTGTGCTGGGCAGATGCCCTAGTACTGGTTACTAGGGCAAAGCATCTCCTGGCCCCCTGCCCCTGATTTCCAGCATCTGGCCTGGGTTTTTCTTAACTTTTTGTTGTATATTTTCTTTACAACAGAGGGAAAATCAAATAATATATATTATTATTAATAATAATAATCAAAATCTCAAGTGAATATATATTTTTCTCTATTGCAGAAACACCTTTTTTTCCTCCCTCTGATGCATGTAGTTGATAGAAAATGAAATGCACATGATATTCAGGTTACATGAGAACCAGTGCTTGGCAACAACATAAAAACCATATATGGACAAGGCAGACTGCCACCTTCTACTGCGTAAGGACTTATGACAACATCATACTGCGGGATTTGCATGACTAAAATTAGGCATAACATATTCTCCATGAAAGAAGGGCAAGGCAGTCTATAAGCAGTAGCCAGAGGCAGCTTCAGACATGTCAATTCAGCTGGGTAAAGAATGTGCCAGTCTCACTGCTGGAATAGTTTCCACATTTAATATACAGAACAAGTCATTAAAAATGAGGGGGAGTAACATGAAAGGGTGATGCATACTGCACTCAGGATGCTACCACAGCATGCCATATATGCCAGATAATAATGTGCATTAGAAAATCCATTTACACTTTCACTGCTGACAAGTACAGCTACTGCAAATTAGCCTTTCCACCTCAACCTCAACTTCTGTTTCAAGGTAAATTCCTGGCCCTAATGAATCAATGGGTAATTTGCCATAAAAGTTAGTAAGAACAACATTTACTTGTTCAGGATTCTGCATCTGTGTACATTTCCCTAATTCAAATATAAGGTACTTACTATATATTTTAATACACACCACTTGTTTCACCCCTCCACATTACCACCTCAAATTTTTTGTATTATTTGCTATAACAAAGACTGGAAAATATTTAACCACCCAGATTATAATCAGACTGAAAAAAAGCTCGGGAGCTGTTTAAGAGGCAGAGCTCCTGCCTGTGACATCATCTCATTTTGAGTTCCAATCGTCCTTTGAGCTTTCTGCGAGTGGATCCCCCATAAAGTGAACAAGGTGAGGCATGAGCAGCACCAGTCAACTCAGTTACTGGAGGTCTGTGTGGCCTGACATCAAAGATTTGCTCAGTGCAATGACAACCACACTCAGATGGTTCAGAGCCTAATCCTGCTCCATGAACACCAATGCAGACCTTAGCACTGGCTACTTCTGTAACAAGATTTGTCCCTAGATTACAGGTGACGTCCCACTGCCTTCTTGAAAAGAAAACAGCAAGTACTGTTAATTCATAAGTCATAACATTGGCAGCCTAAATGATTCAAACAGATTCTTTCCAAAAATATATGAAAGAGGAGAAGTGGAGAAGAGGAGGCTGAGGGGAGACTTATCACTGCCTACAAACACCTGAAGGGAGGCTGTAGAGAGGTGGCTGTTGGTCTCTTTGCCTGAGTGACAGGTGACAGGACGAGGGGGAATGGGCTCAAGCTGTACCAGGGCAGGTTCAGGTTAGACACCAGGAAAAAGTTCTTCACCGAAAGGGTTGTTGGGCATTGGAACAGGCTGCCCAGGGAGGGGGTTGAGTCACTGACTCTGGATGTATTGAAAAGATGGGTAGATGAGGTGCTTAGGGATACGGATTAGTAGAGGACAGGTACAGTTGGATTCGGTGATGTCAAAGGTCTTTTCCAACCTAATGATTCTGTGCTAATAATATCCCATGCCAGAGGGACGGTATAGTTTGCTCTTCCATACACAGATTGTATATATTCATATTTAAGACTGATTAATATTGATACTCAGGAGCTACACACCAAGTATTCCAATACAACAAAACTTTGATCCATTAGACAATAAATTAGGTCTACACTCAGCCAGGAAAAAGCAAAAACGATCATTCAGAAACCTATTTCAGTTTTGATGCCCTTTGAATGAATATTGTTATACATGCACATATACACGTATATATATAGTGTTATAGCTATATCTATACAAGGAATATTGTGATACACATGTAAAGGATCTGTGTGAACATACTGTACAAACTCTGACACACAAACTCCTGCCATGAGCAGGCAAGCACAACATCAAGCTGCACAGAATAAATTTTACCTGATAAAATATTCCCCTCAGTGTGGGACAGTTTAATTTTGCCAGAAATTAGTGCAAAAATATCCACTCTGAACAAACTCCAACCCATTTGGCTATTGCAAAAGCCCATCCATTCAACACTTCCTGAGACTGAATAGTCCCATTGATGACAATAGTAATATCCACACATCATACTGTACTGTTCATTATAGGGATTTCTATGACTCAGTTTGGTCTGCACTTTTTATTACACATAACCATAAATCTTACTCATAGAAATACAACTGCATGAGCTTTAATTTCCTAAACAGGAAAAAAAAATGCTTATTTTATTGCAGTTAGTATGTAAAAGGCCACAGGAAATCTACCCACTCCAAGATGACTCTACACATTTTCAGACTGCAAAGAGATATTTTTAATTAATTTCCTGTGAAAGATCCTGTTATTTTGGGAACAGTAAGTGCTGATATTCAAAAGCAATCCATTCTGTGTGAAAAGTCCATGGTTCTTTAACAATCCATAGGTCTTTGTTGACCAGAGGGGATCAGAGGGAAGATCCAAGGCTCTAGGACACTTCCTAAAATGTAGAATTATAGAAATTCAAGGCCGGGTTGGATGGGGCCCTGGGCAACCTTGTCTAGATCCAGGACTGGAGGTTGGTGACCCTGCCTGTGGCAGGGGTGTTGGAACTCTATGATCCTTGGGGTCCCTTCCAACCCATGCCATTCTATGATTTTACGATTGTGTTACCTAAAGTTTCAGTGTACGAATGAAAGTGGGCAAGGGATGGAGGGGATATTCATAGAATCATAGAATGCTTTGGGTGGGAAGGGACCTCAAAGATCATCTAGTTCCAACCACCCTGCCATGGGCAGACATATTCAGACATATTTCTGGGGCTTTAACCTAGCAGAACCTGGAAGTGCCCACTTTAATATAATCACAGAATCACAGAATCACAGAATCATAGGGGTTGGAAGGGACCTCGAGAGATCATTGGATCCAACCCCCCTGCCAAAGCAGGCTCCCTAGCTCATATTGCACAGATAGGCATCCAGACGAGTCTTGAATATCTCCAGAGGAGACTCCACCACCTCCCTGGGCAGCCTGTCCCAGGGCTCAGTCACCCTCACTGTGAAAAAGTTCTTCCACATGTTGGTGCGGAACTTCCTGTGCTCCAATTTGCAGCCATTGCCCCTTGTCCTGTCTCCACAGACTACTGAAAAGGGGTTGGCCAATTCCCCCTGCATCCCATACTTAAGATATTTATTAACATTAATTAGGTCCCCCCCCTCAGTCTTCTTTTCTCCAGGCTGAACAGCCCCAGCTCACTCAGCCTTTCCTCATGTGGGAGATGTTCCAGGCCCTTAATCATCTTCGTAGCCCTTCTCTGGACTCTCTCAAGGAGGTCCCTGTCCTTTTTATACCAGGGAGCCCAGAACTGGACACAATACTCCAGGTGGGGCCTGACCAGGGCAGAGTAGAGGGGGAGGATCACCTCCTTCGACCTGCTGGCCACACTCTTCCTGATGCATCCCAGGATCCCATTGGCCCTCTTAGCCACCAGGGCACACTGCTGGCTCATAGCCAACCTGTCATCAACCAGGACCCCCAGGTCCTTCTCCACAGAGCTCTTCTCCAGCAGGTCATCCCCCAGCCTGTACTGATACAGATGGTTATTCCTCCCCAGGTGCAAGACTTCACACTTGCTTTTATTAAACCTCATCTGGTTTCTCCCTGCCCAGCTTTCCAGCCTGTCCAGGTCTCGCTGGATGGCAGCGCAGTGTTCCTGCATGTCAGCCACCCCTCCCAGCTTTGTATCATCGGCACTTGCTGAGGGTGGATGCTATTCCCTCATCAAGGTCATCGATGAAGATATTAAACAGGATTGGACCCAACACCGAGCCCTGGGGAACACCGCTAGTCACAGGCCTCCATTCAGATTCTGCTCCACTGATCACGACCCTCTGAGCCTGGTCCGACAGCCAGTTCTCAACCCACCTCACTGTCCACTCATCTATCCCATGATCTCTCAGCTTTTCTATCAGGATGTCATGGGAGACAGTATCGAAAGCCTTGCTGAAGTCAAGGTAGATGACATCCACTGCTCTCCCTCCATCCACCCAGCCGGTGATGAGATCATAGAAGGCTATGAGATTGGTCGAGCACGATCTCCCCTTGGTGAATCCATGCTGACTACTCCTCATGACCTTCTTCTCTTCCAGTTGCTTGGTAATGGCATCCAGAACAAGCTGTTCCATAACCTTTCCAGGGACAGAAGTGAGGCTGACCGGCCTGTAATTGTTAGGGTCCTCCTTCTTGCCCTTTTTGAAGACTGGAGTGATATTGGCTATTCTCCAATCCTCAGGTACTTCTCCTGTTCTCCAAGAGCTGTCAAAGATGATAGCAAGCGGCTCCGCAATCACTTCCGCCAGCTCCCTCAGCACACGTGGATGTATCCCATCCGGGCCCATGGATTTGTTTGCATTAATCCCTTTGAGCCGCTCCTGGACCACCCCTACCTCAACTAGAGGGAAGCTCTTCATTCCACAAACACTCCTACTTTCATCCAGGATCTGCGGGTCCCGAGAGGACTTTGGAGTGAAGACTGAGGCAAAGAAGGCATTCAGTATTTCCACCTTCTCATCATCACCCGATACCAGGACACCCGCCTCATTCATCAAGGGACCTACATTATCCCTGATCATCCTCTTAGTATTCACGTATCTGAAAAAACTCTTTTTATTATCCTTTATATCCCTTGCCAGTTTCATCTCCAAGCAGGCTTTAGCCTTTCTAGTCGCGTCCCTACAGGCCCTGACAACATCCCTATATTCCTCCCAAGTGCACAGACCCTGTTTCCATAGTTCATAAACCCTCTGCTTCCCTTTCAGTTTACACTCAGATGGTTGAAGAATGTACAGAATTTTACAGGGAATTATTTTACATGTTTTTTTCTACTATACTTTCCTTATGCTCTCACTTCTGGTGACTGCTGGAATGAGGATACTAGCCTGGACAGACAAACCCTTGACCTCATCCAGTACAGCCATTTAAAGGCCTAACGCTCCATCTGAGGCCAAGTTACTTCACATCTTGTGGCACATTTGCACAGCTCTGAAGAGCAGAACCAACATTGACTTTCAGGCTTTTCCCCACAGAGCTTCCCTCAGCCACCCTGTAGGTGTAGTCAGCTGCATGCTTACATCAGCACAGTGTTTCCCACTTTCTTCACTGGTTTATCTTGGCCACCTAGCTATCTAATCCTGCCCTTCAAAACTTCCAGTATGACACCAAAAGATCAAATCCATACATGACAAAAATCTAATAAGCAACTCATGTGGCTTCAAGGATGCAAACGCCATCTGTGCTTGTTGCATCAAAGCCTACAAATGCAGACTGTCATTTGTTTTGTTCAAAATAAATATTTGTTCCATTTTTCTTTTACAGCAAACAGCAAACTTGACTGAGTCAAGTGCCAAGTTGTATACCTGATGCTTGTACTGGCCTTATTCGGCAATCTTCTTTCTGTAATTCTCCAAAATGAAACATCAATGAAACAAAGCTAATAAAAAGCAGCTGTACAAGTAAGTGGAACCATTAAAATACATTCATACTATTTAAGTGAAACTAACTCCTCTATTGCATTAATCTCTTTTTGTATGGGGATCCTCAGCCCAAGCCACTAAAAGAGAAAAATAAAATTAAAAAACTCAGATGTCAAGTGAAACAATAATCTGGTAATATCACTTTGTTCCAAAATAGTACATTAAAAAAACCCAAACCCCAAAAAAACTAGCTGTCCAATTCTGCACCTCTGAAATTGCTAATAAAGTTACAGCCACAAATGTTATTTACCCACTACAGCAGATCAGTAATAACACCCTAAACATAACTGAGCCTATCACAGGCAATCAAGGAAATGAACCATTATTTAAGATAGAGGTGAATGCCAGTTGTTTGGGTTTTTTTCCTAAAACAACAAAAAAATGCTTCTATGAAGCATTTTCCATATCTATCATGTGCTAGAATGACATATAAACAAGAGAAGAACATATCAAGAATGTTGCCATGCAGTTTAAAGACGATGAAATACATCTCTGGAATGTTCAGGTCCAGAGCCAGACTAAACTGTTATCTTTATGTTCCACTTAAGCCTTTGTGCTGATCCGTAGTAAAATTCATTCTGAAGAAGAATCTTAAGATGGTTTTCTTCTAAGTGGGAATCCTCTTCCAAGAGGATGCTATGTTGAAATACTGGTCCCGCTACACTTAACAGCTGTAGCTGCTGTTGACTTCAGTAAAACCAGGCTTCCAAACAATTTTTGGTAAAGGTATTTCTACCTGTCACCTGAAATAAAAAGACAGCACAAACAATGGCTGCTAACACACTGCAGGTAAACAAGAAGGTAAAAATTTGAAAAACTAAGACTTTGAGAATGTAGTTGAAGCTTCACAGATGTAATGCAGGCAGAAAATAACCCCTTAGCTACTAATGTTCTTGCATCTTGAGATGAAAATGTCAGTTGCTGGAACAACTATCTTATTTTTCAGTGACCACACTTAGAAATGTTGTGAGGCACAAAATGATAATAGACTCTGGGATTTAATGAACTTACCTTCTTAAAAGGCACAGAATAAAGTGTTTTCTGCTATCAGAGAGACAGCTAAGAAAATTCCTTCTTTCTTCCACAGAACACACATATTGGTCCTATTTGAATCAACACCATTGCATATGCAGGGAGCAATTCAGCGTAAATGGCAATGGTAACCTGCCCCAAAAATTTATACCAGCTGATATTGAACAAGAGGAACAAGAATTGTTTATTTGTAGTTAAGGTGCTGAACACGTGATTTTTGCAGGGCCCAGCCATATGTTTGGATAAGAAAGATTTGAATCAGTATTACCACATGCAGGACAGACATTATGAATGTTTCGTTTGATATTGAGATAATTTAGTGAGATGTGTTTAATAACAGAGGACACTGGAAACAAAAACTAAGAACAAATTGTCCCTCTGTACCTTGGCATAGTCTTCACAGTATTGTATTACTACAATTAGCTTAACCTCACAGACTCATTTTCCATTATTTCATTTTATTACCCAGTGCTTCAATGAAGTTTCTTTGTTCTTTATTACGGTGAAAATTGGAAGCTCACTAGTAGCTGTCTTCAGGTCAAAAGCATGCTTCTTTAAGACTGTTTTTTCTTTCCTTTCATTTCTCCACAATGAGCAGTTGAAAACGAGAGCCAAAGCACACACAAAGGTTTTACCTCCATGGTAAAAAAACATCTTGGCCAGAAGATACATCCATACAAAAAGCCTCTCAGCCCATTCTCCTTCAATTCCTTGGAACAGACTTGCAAGCTAAAGCTGAAACTCAGTCCCAGCCACTGATTAATGAGTAATATCTTTATAGTGTTTACAGCATAAAAAAGCCACAATTTCTTGTAAAAGAGTACCATATAATGCTTTTTTATTCACAGTGACTGAGGCACTGTCAGCTTCCTACAAGGATCAAGAAAGTATTTTTTCCATTGAAAAAAAAAAAGACCGATGTTTGCAAACTGCTTTTGTAAAAACACACTGAAGAAAACAAACCCACAAATTTCCCTTCTATTTTCATCATCTATCTTGCAGCCTTCCAAAAGCTGCTCATGAAACGTTAAAAGACAAAATACTCAGCTGGGAAATTAAACTAATTTCAGGGGGAAAACAATAAGAAACACAGAGACTAAAGGAAAAAGGGGAGTTACACATACCTGAACTAACTTAGTGCATCATTTGCCCTATTACGTACAAAGACAGTAACACTTACTGAAGGCACAGGATTCAACATCAATACTTTCAAGTCACAGACTATGGGCTCACTATGAAGTTTGACACAAGTTTTCTAGCTGTTCATTTCATGGTGTTATCCACATGGGTAGCAGTCTGCAGAATCCAATCTTTCTCCACAGCTTCACTGGAAGGAAACCAACAAACAAAAAATTGTATACATCAAAAACTACACAAAATAACCTGGTACATATATTTTTGCAATTCCTATGATACACCTTTTGAGATTTGATATTCTAGGTAATGTAAGACACCTCAAAAGTTAAACTCTTCCCTTCAAAAAACAAACAAACCAACCCACAAACAAAAAGACTTCTTCTACTTAATACTACCTAATAATACCATTTTTCTAGGAAAAAAAAAATCTTTGTAAACAGACTAAATTTTTCATATTTCAGGTGAAAGAGCAGAATTTGGTTTTTTTAAGCCTGAGGATACATAAATATCATAGAAAGAAGAAAACTTTATTTTTGAATTTTCTATTTCCATAATTTCTGTATTATTTATCATTTTTGTAAGACTTCCCAGACTATTAATAAAGGTTAAAAAACCAACATCAGACCTTCGAGATTTCCTATAAGTGGTCATTGTGCCTTAGTGCAAACCAAGTTGTATACTGGACACAGTTCATTGCATGAATATATCCAGTAAACAGCTATGTGGCTAACTGCTGCAAGACCCACTGTTCACATGGTTATAGCTACATTCTATGCTACTTTCATGCCACTCCAACATGTATCTCACATTTTGAAATCTATCTCCACCAGCCAGTCTAGGAACACAAAAACCAAATTACTTCTGTGTCCCTGAGCTTACAGAGTGTGTCTTCCTGGATTTGCACCATGCTAACTCCTGGTGCTACCAAACAGACTCACGGCATGGTCCCTAGTCTCCTCGCTCTTTGCAGAGAGACAAAGATCAAGGAATCCCCAAGAAATGTAAAAGCACAGTCTATTTCAGTAAATCAGTATGATGGTGGCTGAGAAAATACAGAACACATGCTACATAATACCTTGTTAATGCCAGGGACATACTGGTATCTTTGCCAGAGGACAAAGTACTAAATTTAGGCCTTCAGGCATACTAGATAACCCTGAGACCACAGTGCATCAAGTCTGAGGCTGGCACAAGGTTCTTGAAATCTTTTATAGGCAGACTGCAGTCCCTACCACTTAGTGAGGGACTTCCTCTCTGTCCATTCTCCAGAAGTTTCTAGTGGCCAGCAAACATTCAAGGTATTGGTATTACCTCTCAAAGCACGTATCTGAAACCTATTTTTATTCCTGGGTCTCAGAATTGCTATTTTAGGTAGATGTGCTCTTTCCCAATTGCATTAGTCCCAACTCATGTGCTCAAAAACATGTAGCCCCTGAAAGAGCTGGCACACTTATATGGCAACACCCATTGTGAGCCTCCAATGTCCCTTCTTTTTGTCTCTCTTGCTGACATACGCTCAATATTATGCAGTTAAAATGACTATCCCACCTTAGTCAATTTGTTTGCTTTCACTTCCCTTCCAGGATGTTGGCCATTGCCCTGATTACAGACAAGTGGCATACTTGATTTGATAACTGTACTGGATTTTAAAAGAAAGACTTTACCAAAAAAAAACAATTACTGAGTGTTTAGAACTGTATTTTCTTCAGTTCTGTTGGGAGTGCCTGTCTCACAATTTTAATGTCAGAAATTATCTCGCAGCACACACAAAATGTTAGCGATCCATCTTTCTCATCTGTTCATCTTGTTCAGGAAGGTTTAACTTTGTAAAAAAAAAAAAAAAACAAGCAGGATTTTTTTTCAAACAAAAGCTACCATAAGCAACATATACATAGAAAATGTCTACATTACCAAGTAGTATGGCAATAGTAGCAGATCTGTATTTGCAAATCTGGAAATGGAAAAACAAAAAGAAAGCACTATCTATTTTTTTCTGATTTATGGCATCCAGGCCATCAGAGATACCAGAGACCTGAGCAAACCCAAGAGCAGTCAATGTTCACAGTAGCCTCAGAAAAGTGAAGATAATTTGAACCAGATACAAAAGGGAAAAGCACAAGAGCATGAGAGAAGGCAAGAGAAGGCATTACTCAGAATCAAAAGGATAGAGAAGCTTGCAGAAGACCTATAATTACCAAGGAAATAGTGACATGGGTAGCCCTCTGACTCAATAGAGAAAGAGGGAAATGCTGGACTTAAAAGGGAAACATTCTTGGAAAGCAAAACTGAGGCTACCTAACAGAGTAGTAATTTCAAAATCTGTCTTTCATTGCATCATTGGAAAGCCATACTGAAAAAAAGCAATGAATTTCCTCTCAGATACTTCTACAGTCTGTCATCCTCAGCTAAATACCACACAAAGTAGATTATCACTGTCATCGATCCCTACAGTACAGATCAACAAGTACAGATCAGAAAAGATCTGCAAAGATCTGCATAGAGTCATTACTTGGGTGGAAATCTCCATACTGGTAGTTTTTTTTTGTGATCTAATCTCTATGAAGACAAAGGTCTGCCTTTCAACAAACTACAGCTGAAATGCTTAAGTTATCAGTGAAAATCAACTAGACAGAAGTTTCTGAAATGCAGATTTCAGCAGGACATCAAGTAAATTCTTTGTTAAACTTCTCTTAAATGGCAAGTTATTTTTAGCAAAAAGAAAGCATCCAGCCATCATGGTAAAGGCTTAGGAAGAAGTTGAATATCAAATAGGAAGAGTAACTTGAAAACCAAAGAACAAGGCTGACAGTATGCACTCCAACTGAGAAGACAAATCCTACTAGAGTTTAAAAACTAGGGGCAGTATCTTTCAGTTTGCTTTTTAAATACAGTTCATTAAGGCTTAAGACTCGCCAAAAAATCAGACACTTTAATAGCCCTCCAATCCTAAAGATATAATGTCTACGAGTAATCTGCTGAGTCTATTACATCTAGTGAAAATAGAGCTGGTCTGCTGTTCATTTCCCTAAATTGTTAATCTGCTGTCAGTCTAAATCTCTTGTGCAATATTTGAGCCTTCCAGTTACTGTAACAGCAATTTTAGCCTTCAGAAGGTTTCCCCTTCCTCTTAAAGATTGAAATTTGTTTTGCAATTCAGTTCATTTTATTTATAAATATTTAATTTTCATTTGCCTCCTCAGAATTTGTTCTGAGTGGATAGTAACATGAATTTATTATGAAGCGTATCTATCTTTCTGTACCTCATTAGTGCTCAAGAGTTCTGTTGCCTCTACCAACCACTCTGCTAAACAAAGTTCTAGAGGCTGAATTCAAGCACATGGAGGAAATTAAGTGTATATTTAGAATGCAGTTCTTCTTTTATGCCTCTCTACAATCTTCTCCAAAACCACATGCCCTGCTCTAGATCAGAAATGGCATTAAGACTGACGATCTGAAGACAGGGCACGTGATCCAGTTTTAACTCCCCGGTAGCCGATACAAATTGCATCAACGTTTCCAGGAATAACTCAAAGTGGCAGTTTCAGGGGCAATAAACACACACACAACATAAGAAAAAGGGTGGGGGGAAATGTCAGTCTTCAAAATGAAACAAGAAGCTCTGAGTCAGGGTTTTTAGTTGTTGTCCAACATTACTTTATACTAGCTGTTACCCAGTATTACTTTATATTAGGTTTACTCACTATTCACATCTCCCTGAGACATGAACACAACTGAACAGACCAGAGAGTTCAAATAGAATTTGAGGCTGCTTGAAAAAAAACCTAAACCTGAATTGAAGAATAAAATGAAGATCACAGCAGAAGCTTTAAGATTAACATAACATACATCTTGTCAGTGAAGGAAAAACCGGCAAAGCGAATACAGAACTTTGAGCCCATCAGCACAACTCATCATAACAATGGCTGATGAAGATTTCAACATACCTTCACTTCAGCCACGGTTTGAAAATATTCTGCTAACATAAATACCCTGAAAACACCACCCAGGAACAGCACAGCACGACTTCAATACGTTTGGACTTCAATGTATCACTACAGTTTCACAGAAACAGGTCACAATTAACGGAATTTTATTTGTCATTTCAATATGCTTATGATGCAACTTTCTTGGCTGGCTATCAAAACCCCTCTGACCTCTTCTCTGGTAGTGGGAAATTAGAGAGAAATTACTAATTGGGCAATTCCAAACATATCTGCATACTCTTTTCCCCTAAGACCAGCATTACAACTACTTTATTCTGTACCAGTGAAGTTCACAAAGGGAATCAGATTTTCTTATTAATACTAAATAATTTGGGAGCTGAATAGTAAAAAACCAAAGAAGCAGTTAACTCAGTTTTGAATTATGATATCTGAAATCATTGTCATGCTAAACACCTTGAGTACAGTAACTGAGTATGTCGGTCTGAATGAAAACCATACATTATACTTACTATTGTTACCTTAATGCAGCAAGGAGGAAAACAATTAAATAGTACTGCAAACATTTAACAAAAGTATTAAAATAATAAGTGCTCCTTACTCTGTACAGATAAAAGGGCTAGATAATTTATCTTGGGGCTGAACGAAAATGTATTATGTTCTTAAATCAGTAGGAAAGCATATAGTCAAAACCACCTCTACTGGCGCTCTTGAAATGTCATGATGATAGATTTTATTTAAAATGGACTGATATTAATATCTGTGTGTACTGCAGATAAAACAACTAGCATTCTGAAAAGTTCATGCTGGTCTACTAAAATAGATACTGCAGTTCTCTGTATCACTAAAATCCCCATTAATCTGCCACGCTGTGATATTTCATATATTTAAACATGTTTCTGGTTACTAATATAATGGACTTTAGAATGGGTTTCATAGTTTAGAAAAGATTAGGTATTGCTGTAACACATTCTCTTCTTATTCCCAGACAAAACACAGCTTCGAACCACCAGTAAGGTCCTACAGGAACAGACACACTTTTTCAAAATACTGTTCACTACAGATTCCTCTGGCATGTAAGTTCCTTGAATATGAACTTTCCAAAAACTGATGCCTACAACATCAGCATTTGTATTAACAATTTCTAGATAACAGACATTTACAGAAGCCATATATTTTACTACAGAAATTTCAGGGTTTATGTGGGGTTTTCTTAGCTACTGGGAGGGTTGTACCAAACACAGAGTTAGCAAAGCCTTGTGCCAGTGAAAGCAAGCTACCATAACCAGCCTAGACTTCTTGACATTTTCTGGATTCTGGGAAGAGGGGTGGCAGGGGGGGGTTGCAGGGAGAAAAGGATTAAAAAAGGAAAGCAAAAAAGAAAAGGAAAAAAAAGTGTAAAAAAGTGTTTCACAGTAAAGCGCTAACTTTAACACCCACCGCAGTTTTTACGATTGAAGTCATCAGTATATGTTTAGTACAACTACAATCAGATCATAGCTCAAAACCACAATTAAGTTATGATTACAATTCCTTCTGAACCCTTCTGAAAATAAAAATCTATTATTTTCTTGATGGTGATAATTATTATTAAAGAAATAGAATGAAGTCCTATAATCTGCATAGTTCTCAGACTTTGAAAAAATTTAGATCACTGATAAAAATGTGACTGGTACATATAATTTCTACTATTTAAATCTTTGTACATTTGTATAAAATACTGCTTGAGCCATTAATATCTCAATAGGTGACTACTAATGACTATCTAATAAAATAATGAACAAAAACTAGGTTAACAATTCAGATAAAATAGATTAGGGAAAAAACACCCAAACAACTAATTCCTGTAGGAAGCAAAAAGTGAGCAGAAAGAACATTGATACTATCATTGTTGTGCATTAGTCAAGTTGGTTAATACAGTATGGGAAAGCACTCCAAAAGGAAAGCAATGACTGCTGAAACACAACCTACTGAAACTACCAGTAAAATAATCGACTTTGAAAAGATATATGACATTGTGTATTTGAAGGAGCAAGTTTAGACACAGAATCTAGCAAAAAGGAATGGAGGGATTCTTGCAAGAATTAAGTGGCAACGTATATAGAAATGGGAAGCCCTGAAAACAGGGAGGAGACACAAAGGAGGTTTGAGAGGCACACAAAAAGGAACAAAGCAGCGATAGCAGCACAAGAGATTGCAAGGGGGTTTTAAAATACCTGACATTCTCAGCATTGCCATGTATGGTTAGAGCTATGTAAGTAAACTGTATGTAGGATTTAGACACCTGATTTGGTACTAGTTCCAAAATTAGATACTCAGCAGCATCACTCCTGCTTCACCCTGAATATCAGCATACTCAGCTGCTATTGCTCAAGATAGCTGAGATCTCCAGTACCATCTTAATTTTCATCAGTTTCACTTCTGTTCATATCTATGGATAGTTCCACATTCCTCTGCTTCCCTCAGCTGTGACACCCTATTCAAGGACATCCTCAGAAAACCAGGCTAAAGACAGACTGTAAGACTAATAACAATTAGTCTTAGTGTTCCCTGGAGCTAGAGCTTAAAACCTATGCCTCTTCACTCTGAGATGTGTGAGCTAATCTGTAACCTGATCTTCTTTTGCACTTCAAATTAATATTTAATTATTCCATGCAAAGCAAAACACCTTCAAAAGGAGAGACTGCAACCATCCCACCTCAGAGTATTCTATAGCCAGGATACTTTCCTGGAAGATAGGAGACGATGATTAGAGCTCCCTCAGGCAGAGGAAGGAACCAAACACAGGTCTGATGCCTTCTAACTGCTGAGCTAGTGCATAGCACACGTTGGGAGTGGCAGACAAGGTTCAGAACAGTACCAGTTTTGAACAAAAAAGGCTATATGGCTAATTTTGGCACAGGGCACTCCATCTGAAGTTCTGTTCAAGATCTCTCCCAGACAGCTTGTTGGGATTTGCTATATAACTCTCCTTTTCAGAAGGGCTGCCGGAGCAGCTAACCTTCATGGTGTTAATTCACTAACAGCGAGCACCTACGCACTGCAAAGCTCAGAGATGCACTAACTTGTGCTTTTCTTTGTGAGTGTGGTGCCCAGTGAGCTAGAGAAAAGATCAAGCAGCAAGGTGTCGCTGCCAGAGTGGGGAAGTACGTTTATGGTTTGGGTGGCAGCACGGTTCTGAGTGGATGCTAGGCAATGGAGTTTAAAAGTGAGCAGCACGGAATGCCAGCACTTCAACAGAAAGTCACATGAAAATGTAGTGAAGAAAACCTTTTGGATATACAAACAGTGAATTTCAGAGGAGAAGAGGTGCCCCTGCAAAACAAGCCTCCTCCAACTCTACCCCTCCACATGCCCCTGTTGTGTTCCTCTCTTCCACCATATCCAGTCTTATCACCAAACCTCCCACAAGTTTTATGTCACACCAGCTGTCTTCTTGAAAACTACCATCTTTCTACAGCCTAACAGATAATATACATTCTCTCATCACATTAATAGAATTAACATGGTTAATCATTAAAATAAAGCATTCTATGTGTATCTCTCCCTAAACAGATATAAAATTATTTCAGATTATTTATAAAACCTAATTAGGTATACTTGGTTAGATTCTTGGCTGTGATATGAATCAGTACATTTCCAAGAATCTATCTGATTTACATCACATGAGTATCTTGCTTGTCTAATTAATATGCATCAGGGCATTATGCAGGAATGTTTTCCACATGGCATACATGTCCATAAACTTAGAGATACATCACACACATTCCTTCCAGATCTGAGATGTCAGAGACAGTGTCCTAAAACACTGCTACACTTGCACCTGTTCAGGTAGGTGTGGTGGTGGAAACATTACTGCACTGAGTTCATTGCAGATGTACATGTGGGAAGAAATTGCAAACAAGGTGGCATAAACCTTTAAGATTTCCATAGGCTATTACCATCCAACAAGAAACAGTGCTCCTTGGCATTGTTTTAATTTTTCTTTCTTGTCAGCATGTCTAAAGGGGTCTGACACAGCACAGAAATACCTGGTACAAAACTTAGTACATCCTGAGTTACCATTTTTCTGAGAACTGCTCAATCATACCCAGGATTAGACAACAGATCCTGTATATGAAAGTCAGTTTAGCTAAAAAAGCATGGGAAGTACACAGACACTTCATTTACCGTACTAAGCCAAACTGAGGTGAAGTCCTTCACACAGCATGATGGTAGCTTCAATCTTCAATCCTTCTTCCTCCTCAGATTAGTTAAGGACCGCAGTCATTCCACTTCTTAACATATCCTCAAGTTCTAAAATAATTCTTGCAGCTGAAACCAAACAAAAAAACACAACAAAACCACCTGTGAAGCACTGTAAAGTACTTAATCTTTTTTGTGCTGTAACTAGGAAGAACCATGTAGAGCTCCCTGAAAGTGTTCAGACTTCGGCAACGAACAACCTTTCTAAAATTCATACTGGGCTCAGCAGCACCACGCAAGATATCACAAGCCTGTGTGATCACAGGTAATTACTCATACTCGGTGCGATTTGAGCTTTCATCACAATACCAAAACTGTTACAGCTGCATACAGTAGCTGTAGCAACTGAATGTTTAGTCAGGAATACTTAACATTATCTAAACGTCTCATCTGAAACGTGCACACATGTAAACTTCAGCTACAATTTATTGATATACGTACTGAAATTATATAAAAAAAAAGAGCAGCAACAATGCCAAAGTACAAAAAGGAAGGTTTATCTTTTGAAAAGTTATGATTCCTGTTGACATGTGGAAGTTCAGGCTGTTGCAATCAAAAGGCGTGTTTGCTAGTCTAACATTTATAATTACACAAACATTCCCCCACCCTTGATGTCAAACACACTGAATGCCTTTCTGACAGTGAGAGGCTTTCCAGCTGCTGAAGAAAACAGCATTGGGAATTCAATTTTTATATTATTTAAAACTATTATCTATCCACATTTCTAAAGAAAACGGCCTTCACTTTTGTTCAAGTCTGCAACTCTACCACAGCCAGATGCCATAATAATGGATAGGATATATAAACAGCAGAGGTACATATGAGGATTCACTTATAAACGGCTCAAAAACATTACTAAGCAAACACATACCTTTAATAAATGGTGAACCGTTTATTATATGCAGTGGTTGGGAGTTTACTTATGCCTATTTAAAGCATATTAATTGATAGCACATACATTCCTCACCCCTGACAAACTTACAGTCTCAATTCATCAGACGTTAGCCCTTTGCAAATTGGTAACAGTGAAACAGTATGAAGTTCAAACTAAATATATTAAATCAATTATAAATGGGTCTGTCTTCTCCAGACCAAGCTACTTCCACTTGAGAAGGCAACAGAGTCAACTGAGATCACAAGGGATGGCCAAGTAGCAATTCTGGCACTAACCCTTTGTCTGACTTTGGAAAAGCTGTCCCAGGTTCCTCCACCTTCATTTGTCTGTTCACTGTTTAGACAACAGTGATCTTGGATTGGTACTCAAGCCCGGAATCATCCCATGTTAGTGAGATACCTAAACAAAGTTCCTGCCTTAAGAGATAAATTGCCTAGGCTTCTTGTATAATCACCAGAGAGCATGACATAAATCTACTGATCCACATAAAAGCTTTTTTGTATTCCTTTGACGATGTAGAATATGGGTTTAAAAATGGAATCAAAGTAATTGGTTCTACGTGTATTTCTCCAAAACAAAAAATTGAGGTACAGCATTCATCCCTGATATAGTCTGTTTTTTCCTAATGAATAGAAAACAATAATGTGTCATTTCTGAAAGCACATTCAGAACTAGAAAGGGGGTGGGGGTAGGAAGAGGGGGGCTGTAACAGAGAGATACAGCTAGATCTGACATACAGACCTACCTGATTTAAACATAAATAAACAATTTTTAAAAAAAGAGTCCCCTACAGCACAGGGAAAAATCTGAGTGACAATAATGCTATGGAAGCATTTTTTTGTTTGCCTGTTTTTTTCCAGAGCAAATGATGCAGATTAAAATACGCAGCACAGTACTGCTTATATTAGGCTTATGACTAAGATGAATAAAAAAATATTAGTTGCCGTTATTTACGATTCAGTTAGGTGGTTTATCAGTGGCTGAGTTAAAAACTTCACGTGTCACCAGCAAGATCTGCAGAGGCCCACAACAGCCTCAAGTACAGGCCCAGTACATCCTGCCCTTTCTTTCCACTATCCCCGAACAAAACTATTTTTTGTAGAAATCAGGTAAAACTTTAGTATCCATGAGAAGCTGAAACACTGCTTTGAACAGAAATAAATTCTGGGTAACAGGGTTTCACTGAACTATGGCAACATAATTGCTGCAGATCCACACATCTCTTCTGTTACCCTGTCAGATTTGGTGGCTACCAGACTTCCTCTGCTCTCAGATCAGAAGAGTCGTGCTGCACTACAAGACCAACAGCCATCAAAGGTTACTGGCAGGGCTGCTCCCTGGTGACTGATCTAAAATCAGAACTAGAAAGAGCATCCTTCTAGTCATCCCATGCTATCAGTACAGCAGACAGCAGATGCAGGCAGGTACTATCACAACAATCGACAAACATTTATTTTCCTTAGCAGCAGCTGCTGTAGCAGTGAGTACAATAGCAGAAAGAAGGCTGGTAGATATACTACCCCCAGCAGATCCACTCCCAGCTTTGTACCAGGCTGTCAGTGGTGTGTGTCTCACCATATAGCTAAGATACCCTTGCCTTAAGTGTAAAGAGCTAAAATCATACACAATTGCATCAGTCCAGATCTCAGAGCTTTTAAGCAACTACAAACAAGCTGAGTGTTCTTCAACTAGTGGTTTTATGCAGTTGGTATTAAAGACGTTTCATGTTGCATCTACTTTACTATTTGACAAATTAAAGTAAAGCAGCTCTTAGGCAGCAGGCTGATAATACAACTGTTGCCAGCATAAGTAAACTGTAGTAATTCTTAATGGGCAAACGAAGCGCTTGGTAGAAGGACAGAAGTGGGAGTACTGTCGAATTTGGCCACCTTTTCCAGTTCCAGCCTAAGAACATACCGCAGCCTAACAGCATGTTCCAGCATTTGTTAATCTGATGAGGTCAGTCTTGTTGCAGTTAATTTTTATTGTCCTATCTCAAATGAAAGGAAATGGGAATCATTAAGTTACCTTTCCTGATCATTCCTTCAGCACACCTAGCTTCCTAGAGGATAAACTACCCTCTGCTGGAATAACAGAGAATTTACAGGCAAGGAAACATTTCCTTAGAAACTTCTTGCAAGCCGTTTGAAAAGCACTGCTCTGAAAATACAGCTTTTTGTTTGCAGCAGGCTTACTAAAGCTGGGGTATATTCCAGTGATTTTGCAGCCAGGGACCTCTTAGTGAAAGGTAACTGACTCGCCTAAATACATGAATCATTCCCACAAAATTAGCCTTTTTTTCAATTAAATAGAATTTTTTCTCAGACCCAAGTTTTGGATTTACACATTGTATCCAGCAGCTTCATGTTTTTTTCTACTATTTTTCTTGGTCCTGGAATCTTACAGAATTGAAAGCCTAAGGTGATATAATTCACTCTGTGCAAGATTTGATTACATACAGTAATTACAAACTGTACAAGAGCTTTCTGAATAATTGCTGTGGCAAACATTTGTAAAAAGGAAACATCCTTCCCAAAAAACCCAGCCTCTGCATGTATCAGGAGAGCTCTTCCACTGGGCAAAGAAAGAGCCATTGCACGGCACTACTAGTTGTTAATCCAACCTGACAGCTGGAGACGCTTTCAAGTCCAGCCCCATAGTGGGCAGGATGGTACAAGAAGAAACTTCTATTAAACTTTCAGCTGATCGTAACTCACATTGAGCCTGGGATCACATGCCCAAGGCAGCCTTCATGCTGCAGAGGTAGAGCATGCAGCCTTAGCAAATACTGCAAAGTGTTCTTTGCCCTTTCCAAAGACGGTCCTGGTACCTTCACAGAACAAAACAAATTTCACTTCAAAATTACTGACCCTATTCTTGGAGGGCTTCACCAGGACAGAAACAGAACACAATCTGTACAGAGACAGCATATTTTACAGAGAAAATTCAGTTTATTTTACAAGGTGTTGGGGAAAAAAAAAAAAAAAAACACAAACCAACCACAAAGCCAAGTATGACAACAAAGAAAGGAATGCTACAAAACTGTATCATGGGTTAAGTCACTTCCATGACTGTTAATCTGGCTGCAAAAATCACAGGTCTGCTGATTTCATCACAGGTGCCTTTGGTACGCTGCTTTTAACACTTGATAAAAGTTTCAGCGTTGAAAAGGAAACACACAGCTTCAGTTCTTTCTTCAAAGCTACAGAATACAGCTGTTTATCACAGTCCCAGGTCCTGTGATCACACCTACAGGAAAAAAAATAAAAACACAAAACAAACACCCACCACAGAATAAAGCCTAACATTTTGTTGAAGTCTCTGGCACACAGGTACCGTCACGGAGTCACAGTCAGGATCCTTGGAAAGGGTCTTGGGATCTCTGACAGAACACAGGCAGGACAGCTAACCTGGAATAGAGCCTCCCAGAGAGTGGCTTCCTGTGCAATGCTGGCCTGTTTCTGCTTCTGCTGCTGCCACCAATTACCCTACCTCATCACAACAAAATCAACCACCACAGACATCCAACTGCAGAAAGCAGAAACAAGACGAAAACCTTCCAATTGCCAATATTTACAAAGTATAGCCTACAGTTCCCTGTAAAACCAAGCAGGTGAGCAGTCTGACAAGGTCTCAGTTCAGTTGAGGGAAAGTGCCTCAGTTTGCGTCCAAGAAGAATTCACTTCATAGCACTTTTTTCTGAGTAGGGTCTGACTTAGCTACATACTTGTAACTCATCAGGCAAGACCTGAAACAGGCAAAAATTATTTTTAGGGCTCTAAAATAAGAAAATATGTTGACAGCTGTTTATTAGGGCTCTTCTATGAACTTCCCTTTTTATGCTGTTGGCCTCTGAAAGGCAAGTGAGAACTGCCAAGCTTAAAAAAAAAAAAATTAGAAAAAAACCCCAAGTATAAGCAACAATAACAGAAGAAGCTAATTTTATCTATAGTGCTCCAAAGAAATGGATTGGGGGAAAAAAAGTATTTTTACTGTTAATGCAGACCTCATAACTGCTAAAATAGAACTACGTACCACTGCAGTGACAAATGTTCTTGCAGAGGAAAAAGTCATTCAGTGTTCTATAAAGATTAACGGCATCTTTTAAACAGGAAAAAAAATCCAAACTTCAGTAGCATGATTGACTAATACGGAACACATGACTGTGGAGTAAATTATATAGCTGTGGGTTTTGGCATGATAGCATCCTACTGGAGTGCAGAGGTGCCTCACATGCCAGTACACCATCAGATCCCCTGGCAGTGTGCAGCTCTCTCCTGGACAGTCATGACACGAGAAGAGGCGGGGAAGTGGGAGGGGGGGTCGGGTGGATTGCTCTCACTCCCCAAAGAATTCCCCCACCCAGGGAAATCTCCCACCCATCAAGATGCTTTATCAGGTACAACGGAAATGTGCCAGTACTAGTAATATTGCTAGTCATACTAGTAATAACCAGAACTCTCAAAATATATTTAATAGTTACTATCTCTGATGATTATAAATGAAAATATGTGGGTAGGAAAGTATTACATGCTTTAAAATATACTTTTTTTAATCTACTTACCATGCTGTTTCTAGTCAAATTACATTACAGAATTCCCTACTTTGTTGTAAACATTTTTTTTAACTTCTTCTATACTCTTCTAATGATTAGCTAAAGAAAGACTGTTATGTAACATTTGGTTCGGTCTCTTTCCATTGTCTATTAATAATGATTTTATTTTGGCATAGAGTTTAGTCTAGTGGCTGTTTTTTTCCTGAAATCTTTGTGTCAAAAGCATGATGGCTGAACAAAAATTAAGCAGAAAAGCAACATGGAATGTTAACTATTAAGTCAAGAATGTTACTAAACTTCTGATATTTCATGGGAGTTTAACATGCAAAACTTTTTTCAGACTTGTAGTATGTTAAGAGCAGTCTGAAGTTTCCAAAACTGGCTGCACTGAACACACAGTGTCTCTGGAAGTGGAGCTCACAGAAGCACATCCAGGCAAGGTATTGGAACTATCAGCTAGGTAAAGCAGCTTGCGAGGGATATCACATGGCAGCTGAGAAACACAGGGTAAGTATGACCCTCTTACCACACCATGAAAGAAGAAAAAAAAAAAAAAAAAAAAAGAAGCATTTTAATTTAAATCTTTCACCAAGCTAGAAATATGACAAGTTAGTTACACAGACCAACTAATCAAGCTATAGTAGTTGACTCATTAGTAGTAACAACATTAAAATCAGAAATTGTTTACTCAGAGGCAAGTAAAAGTTTATCCTAATCATTTTCAGTGCCCATGTTTCCTAGTCTAGTATTTTTTAAATCAACTGGGTTGTTTTTTGCCCATTATTATCACTCCAAAGCCTTAATTTTTTCTTCATGGTACTTTGACTTCTCACCTAAGCAGTTTCCACTGAAACAGAAGTTCTTTGGTGGTTACTGGATGCTATGTAGTGTGACACTGTGCTATGACAGCATGACTAGTAATGTTGCAAGTGAAATTTCAGTCTACTTTAAGAGTCCTCTTTGCTCTGAAGACTAAGGCTTTTGGGTGATTACACCTTTTCATCTTGACTAGATCTAGTCCTAGATATCCGAACCATATCAGGGAAACTTCCACAAGTTAGTGAATTTTTCTAATAATTTTAAAAGATTTTCCACAAGTGGTAGATAGAGTACACTCACATGCAACCTGTCTCACAGTTCTGTGACTATTTCTACCACATTCTCTGAAGAACTAAGACTATTTCACAAAACCGTTCTTACTATCCTGACACTCAAAACTATCCTTTTTCTGTTTCTTCATTGATTTTCCTGGATTTCCTGCATTTTTAATTAGTTTCTTTAGATGTCTCTGTTGTAAGAAAGACCTTACAGAACAAAAACTCACTCCTTCCCATGCATACATAGCCACAGAAGGTACTAAGCACCCTCTATTACAGATTGAGGCTTCTGAGGACAACACAGTCTGTTAAGGGGCAGTCAGAGTATCTCATACAACTGGATCTGCATGTAAGAAAAAAAAAAAGTCTTCAAAAGGCAGCAACAAAGAAACAAGGATCATCTTTTCTGCCCTTAGTCATTAAAACCCTTTGCACCACTGCAGGGAAGCAAGGTTAATTCTTCTCCCATACCAGCAATGACTGCTGCACCTGCGTTATCTTAATCCCACATTATGGCCTCTAATACCAGAGCACCATATTCGCCCTGTAGGAAAGAAGAACTATTGAGTAAGCATGTGCAATTACACCACCTGAATTCAGAGCGTGCTCGGTACCTGGGTCAGCTGTTTTGCCACAGCCAGAAAAAACGTTTAAAAGAAAAAAACCCCAACAAAACACAACCCACCTTTGTTTTGTGCTGTGCTTTCCTCTGAAAGCATTTTGAAGTGCTTATAATTTGCTTCTGACAATTAGGCAAACCTAATTGAGCAACCTCTACTCCCACATGTAGTTTTATGCTTGTGATGGAATGATTTTCCAATTTTGTAATTTTCCAATTTGTGAGCTGTCAATACTAGCAAAAAAAAAAAACCCTATTTTCTCTGAGCAGACCACCACCACTATCATTTATTATTGTAAGACTGATTTTCTAGAAGTTTTAGTTTTCAAAGCAGTTAGAGAACACTAAGAAGCTGATCAAATAACAAACTGGTTTTTTCTTCACGTCTGCTCATACAGCATTTAAAACCGAAACTGTTGTCCTTCCCACAGCATATACTTGTTCTCCTCTGTATGTCTTGTTCTGTCAGTACTTATGCTGTCCGTGTATCCAGATGTTATTGTAACTTTACCAAATGTTACTAAGTCCATCAGCATCACTTTCAGACTTTAAAAAAAGGGAAGGGGAAGACAGCAAGACTGATAAAACAAAAAGCTTTCATATTACATTTTGCCTTTATGCCAGAGAAGAGACGTGTGTAAGGGTATAAATATCATGCTCCAGGGCACAGGTTTTGTGTCCTTTGTAGTAACTGGTGTCACCTAATGCACAAGAAAGGGCGTTAGACTAGCTGGATCTAGGTGTCCAACCCGGCATAATGGTGTGGAACTTCGTCCCCAACCCAAGAGCACTGGCACAGGTCCCTTTCCCCTCCAGCAGAAACACCCATGAGCCTGCCTGTTGGGGCAGCAGGTTTCTGTAGGCATTTCTGTACGAGGGACTCCAGCACTGCTCGGGTGAAAGCCACTACACAAGCGCCACATGAAAGCGACTGCTGTCCC
The DNA here is from genome assembly GCA_020800305.1 of Porphyrio hochstetteri. Classification (NCBI taxonomy): domain Eukaryota; kingdom Metazoa; phylum Chordata; class Aves; order Gruiformes; family Rallidae; genus Porphyrio; species Porphyrio hochstetteri. The sequence goes on along the minus strand of CM036938.1, from coordinate 76,275,974 downwards.
CCCATCAGCCCAGGTGTGAACGCTGAACTATGAACGTGAGGCTCTGCTGGCAAGTGGAACCCTATTTCCAGTTCATTCGTGATACACTCTCAGTCAAGATAAAACAAGCTCTCGAAACAAACACATAAACACTTCCCTCGAACGCACACACACCCTTCCTGTGTTTAGTAACCTCCCTAGCAGAGGCCAGGCACAGGCCGCCCATCGGGAGGTCTCTCGGCAGCGGGAGACGCTGGTCTGGTCACGCTCTCCTGAAGCAGAAGTGCCCGCTGCCAGCTGTCGTGCTCGCTGCGGTATCACCCCGCTGCACCTGCCTTATCTTCGTGATAAACGGCCCGGCCGCGGTGTCTCCCAGCTGCTGCTCGTGAATCAGCAGCCGGTGGAAAGGCTGCGGGGCTACAGCCCTTTCCTGCCCCGGGGGACTGGAGCAAGAGCAGGGAGCGCGGCGCTGGAGCGTGGCGGGCCAGGCCCGTGCCTCGGCAAGCGCGGCTGCCGCGGGGCGCCCGTCCAGCCCCGCTGCCCGGCAGGGGAAACGTGCGAGGGGACCTCGCTCCCACCTGTTACGACCGAGGGACCGGTCGAGGGGACACAGGGGGCTTCCGAACCGCAGGGCCCCAACGGGCAGGTGCCCCCGGCCGGTGCCCGCCACCCGCACGCACAGCGCCACACCCTCCCCCGCCGCGGTCACTAAGGGCCGCCTCCTCCCGCCGGCGCCCTGCCTCGCCCGCAGGCAGCCCCGGGCGGAGGTGTCCGCGCCCAACCCCGCGCAACCTGCCCTCGCCGACGCGGCCAATGGGGCGAGAGGGCGGGGAGGAGCGGCGGGAGCTGCCCTCGCCGCCCCCGCCCTCCGCGGCGAAACTCGGCGGGAGCGCCGGGGGGAGTTAGACGGCGTCCGGGACCCGCACCGCACCGCACCGCACCGCCGCGCCGACCGGCGGGAGGGAATGAGCGGCGGCCACCGCGCTCCGGCACTTCCCGCGCCGCCCCCGTGGGCACCTGGAGCCGCCGCCCGCCCGGCCAGGGCCGCCCCAGCGCCGTGCTGAGCCTTCCCCGGTGTCGGTGCGGGAGACGGTGAGGAGGCTCGGCTAGGCTCGGCTCGGCTCCGTTCGGCTCCGCTCCGTGCTCGGGCCGCCCCGATCCCCCTCCGGGCTGGGCGGCGGAGCGCTGCGGTGTGCGCGGGGAAGCGGCGGCAGGAAGAGCCAGCCCCCGCTCCGCCGGCTGCAGTCGGTCGCTGCCGGACGGCGCCCAACTTCGGCTCCTTCTTAGGACTTTTTTTTTACTTCTTTTTAACGAAAAAACAGCACTTTTTTTCTTTTTTATAAAACTTCTCCCTCTTCTTAGTTTTTATTTTCACGCTAGGCTATACCCTCCCCTTCCTTACCCTGCCCTTCCTTTTTGGACCTGCTCTTGCCTTCGCTTGACTCCCCGGCAGCAGCGCGGGCATCATGTCCTTCAACTCCACCATCATGCCACCTGCGAACGGCTCGGCCAATGACACTGCCGGTGGAGCCGAGGGCGGGAAGCCCCCCACCATCCCCACCGTCATGTTCATCTTCGGCATGGTGGGCAACCTTATAGCCATCGTAGTACTCTGCAAATCCAGGAAGGAGCAGAAGGAGACTACTTTCTACACTCTGGTCTGTGGGCTGGCGGTCACCGATCTCTTGGGGACCTGCCTGGTGAGTCCGGTCACTATTGCCACTTACCTGCAGAACCGCTGGCCGGGAGGACCAGCACTGTGTGAGTACAGCTCCTTCATTCTCCTCTTCTTTGGACTGTCTGGCCTCAGCATTATCTGTGCCATGTCTATAGAGAGGTACCTGGCCATCAACCATGCCTATTTCTACAACCATTATGTAGACAAGAAGCTGGCAGGGCTCACGCTCTTTGCCATCTATGCCTCCAATGTGCTGTTTTGCGCCCTCCCCAGCATGGGGCTCGGCAAATCTACCTTGCAGTACCCTTACACTTGGTGTTTCATAGACTGGCAAACGAAGGAGGCCACTCATGCAGCATATTCCTACATGTACGCCGGCTTCAGCTCCTTCCTAATCATGGTCACTGTGATCTGCAACATCCTGGTGTGCGTGGCCCTCATTCGCATGCACCGCCAGTTCATGCGACGCACATCCTTGGGGACAGACACCACCTCCAGCCGTTTATCTGACTTTCGCAGACGCCGGAGCTTCCGTCGGATGGCTGGAGCAGAGATCCAGATGGTTATTCTGCTCATTGCCACTTCCCTGGTGGTGGTCATCTGCTCCATTCCTCTGGTGGTGAGTAACGTTATGCAGCCCTTCTTCTTTTCCATCACTCACACTGCTGAGTCTTTCCTCCTCCTAGTCTGTGCTTATAGGGCAGACTCCTACTTAGCTGGTGCTGAAAAACTGTTAGAGTGACTTAAAGGCTGTCAGCATACATGTATGGTGAGGGAAACTTGTGCTGATTTATATTTACAAGAAAAGAAGCATGCTTATCCCAAGTCCTAGGCTCTTTTGGGTAAAATACAGCGCCAAAAATTCTCAATAATTTTTCTACTGTTCAGATGGAATCCACACAGCAAGAAATTTTACTGAAAGCTAAAGGCACTTTAAAGTTCACTTCCAAAATTAATTCATGATGAGTGAGGTTTGGGTCTGGCATGCATTTTTGGATGTTTGCTGTATTTTAAAAATGTGCATGCTGTTGCTGAAGGGTACAGCGGTCCTTGATGAGTGGAAGGAGGACAGAGCTCTGCTTGGCAACGCGCAAGGTGCTTCACACACAAAACCTGAGCTGAGCTTCCCCTCCTGAGGGAATCACCCACCAGCTCTGGGGCAGATCTCACACAGGCATCCCTCCAGCACCTCCCTGCTGTGGGAGAAGTAGGTGGAACCACACATCAGTGTAATGCTGAGTTAAATGGGAGTTGGGAGGAATTTGGCCCACGTAAACCTGGAGATCGTACCAAAATGTCAAACAACATTACCACTAGCCATTTGCTAATTTTCTGATACAATTAGCATCAGTAAATTGAACATGCAGGATCCACTTATGTTCCTCCACCTTTATCTCCAAGGAAAACAAAAAAAACAACTAGCTGTAGGTTCAGTTCTTGCTTACCACCCACTGTAATAAAGCTTGGTGAACTTCTCGCCTCCTTTGGCTCGGAGACGTTAAACAAATAACTGGCTTGCCTTATTCTCCACCTTCCAAAACAGCACAGGGAGCCAAGCAGTGGCTGTCACGCAGAAAGTGTTTTTGGAAGGATTGTTTTAAGAGGGTTTATAGTCAGTAGGGTGATCCCTCTGTCATAGAGGGGCTACAAGGTGCGTGAAATACAGCTGGCCAGCTGCAGACACAAAACTAGTAGCGTATATACCACCGTCAGGGAATTTAGAGACGTACATGTGCGCGGGACTGGAGAGGTCAGTGAGTCTGGCCCCCAGCTTTATAGGAGCTGTAATCGCAGGGGTCGGGCCAGTTTTGCCACATTACTGACATAAACAGGAGCCAGTGGAGTGTGGCTGTGCTGGAGCACCAGCGCCCCGGCTGTCACCCACAGCCGTCTCTGTCCTTCGGCACGGTCACTCTGTGCTGCGCCGCGGCCAAAGCGCGCGGTGCCGTGGCGTGGGTTGCTCGACATCCCAGGGAAGCGGAGAGGTGCTGTCCGAGTGGCACACAGAGTGTCTCCAGCAGGTGCACGTGTCTCAGGTGGAGGAGGGGTGCACAACCTGCCCTGCGGTCCAGCCCCAGAAACTGCAGGGGTAAGCCAGCTTGCTGCACCAGATCACGGAGGCACCAAAACCGTGGGCTAACAGTGCTTAGATCTATTAATTTTATATTCTGATAGCTACTTCTCAAAAGAACAGTATTGTGTTTTCAAGAGAGATGTGGGTAAAGGCAGAGAACAGCTTTTGGGAATTGAATACCCTGTCATAATGTGATACAGGGTTATCAGCTGATGGAGTTCAGCGCTTTTGGAAAAATATAACAAGCCTTTTGGAGCCAGGCAGTCTTCTACAGAATATTAAGAAAAAAAAAAGGGAAAAATCAAGAGGGAGGCGTTACCAGAAAAGGAACTGGATTGCTGACGGTTAAAATTAATGAACCTTGGTGGGGCAAAATGTTTATTATTTAAACAGTAGCTAATGGAAAAACTTGTATATAACAGTAGGTATGCGAAGTTGTAGGTGATGAAGTTGTGTAGCTCTCTGATTGATTTCACTACTTACTTCTAAAGTCACAATGTTACTTTGGGAGTGTTTGCATAAGTTAGCTTTTCCCTGCTAAAGCAACACATCTCTACCTAAAGAGAGGTAGGAGGCTGTCATTTCACTGGGGTGACTAAGGAAAAAAAGGAAACTTTGTTTTAAAAAAGAAAAAAACACAACCACATATATACACATCATCACAGTGTCCAGTATGGTTAAAGTTCTTCATTGTTAAGTAGTTGTTATATGTCATCTGCCTGCCCGCTCCCCCCTCCCACAGCAGTAAGGTATAGCCCTATATGCTTCTTTGTGCCGTGAGGTACTGCTGCGTGTGCCGCAGTACGCAGCCTTCTGGTTGCATATGGACCAAGGTTAAGAACTGAGATGAGAACTAAGATTGCTGACACCTTTACTCTATGAATGTCTAGAAGGAGCCACTAGCAGAGATAGGTAAAGTGCACATTTTCATGACTCTGAGGGGGTGTAGGGAGCTGTCACTGAGCGAGAGGCTCCTCTATAACGGGACAGCCTGGCAGTCATCAGGAACATGCAAGTGGCAGAGTGGCAGTGGCGTGATTCAGATACACAAAGCAGGCTCAGAGGGTGCTTTGTGACTGGAGTTTTCTGGTGAGCTGACTTCCTACTGATGATTTCAGCTGAACAAACCATCACTTAAGTCAAAGTAAAGCAACTTCCAACGTTTTAGAATTAACACTTGTACAACATAATAAAACAGCAGACAGAGGCAATCCAGCAGGCTTTATTAGGGTTTGGGAAAAAAAAATCAATTCTTAAAATATTAAATAGCCCTGAATTAATAAGCAAAGGCTTGCCATGATTTAAAAAGTGGTTAAAGAACAGCAAGCTGAGTCACAGAGAACAGCAGGTTTTAATAATGAGATGCTCTAGCACTTAGTTTGCAAGTAGGGTTGCTTAGTGTCTTAATGATTTATTCATAAAATCAACAAATTTTTACAGTGACAACAAGTGCTATAACAAAATTAAAGAGTATTGTGCAAAATGCTGAGAAGAAGAATGCGGAGAAGGCTGATCAAGTTTTTCAAAGGAAGAAAAGCTCAATGAAAAACGTTATTGAGAGGAACATTTGGATGTAACCTGATCTGTTGCCAGTGTGCAGGAAGTGATGTGAAAGGCATGAAGAAGAATCTGACAATAATTTAAAGATTAAATAAGAAAAATATATAAATTGAGCACTGACTCTTTTCTGCAGCCTGCACTGGTTAACTCATGGTTTAAAATATTGTGAATTTTTAAAAAACAGAATTGCATAGAGTTAGAAGTAGGGACTAAGTTACGCTAGGAGGGATTTTGTCAAGAGTAGAATAGCAGTTATTATCTGGCCTTTAAAAAACAAACAGATTCTTTCAGGAGTGAACAGGCAGACGCTGCTGGGAAGTCTGTAATTCACTCCAGAAGTCTGCCAGACACCTTCAGGATTTTTTAACGGCGTGATATTTTTCTGATCCTGAACACTGAATATTTGTTGTTCAATTACAGCAAATTTTGTTTCAGGTTGTACATCTGGTTGATTGCATGAAATAATCAGGAGTTTCTAACTTAATGTTTAATTGATCTAAGAGTTTTTATTTCCTTTTGGCTTGGTTGTTTTCAACTTTTCTAACATCAGGGACCATACACAGCCAACACCAAGGTGGCAGGCAGGATTTCTGAGCAGAGGAGTAGACACCAAGCAGACACTAAGCACGTGAAAAGCAAAGGCTTGTAAAGCTGAAAAACTTGTTCCTGCTTAATGCCATACGGTTTTCAGCTTTATCCTGTTAGTAAGGGGGAGCGGGGGAGGGCTGAGGGCAGGTAGAAGCTACGAAGAGAATTATCAGTCTGACTAACTATGAAACTCACTTTATTGTACTTCATGGGAATTGAAATCATGATTTCCATCTGTAGTTAGTAATAAGGAAAATCACCGAACAGCACACAGGACTCTGATCCTACAAGTACCTATCACTTGAGCATAAACTCAGCAGACTTTCGTTCTGTGTGCTGCTTAACACAGTTGCAAACAAGCTGCCAGTACTTTTAAGGTGCGTTGCCTGAACTCTACAGCTACAAAACTAGCACGCGAAACTCATCCTTTTGAGGTCTGAATTGTTCTAGTTTCCTTCTCTCTTTAATTAGGGTTTCAAATCGCACAAAATCAAGCGTCAGATTAGCTAATGTAGTAGTGGATTCCACTTAGTTGGCACTGATTTAGAAGATGTGAGACAATATTCTTTATCATGCTACCTCCTGCAGTAGAAGACGTGTAGCCAAAACATGCTGCTCTTGTAGGCGATACGTCAGTAAATGCTGTTTCACCAGCATGTAAAAGAAATTATAAAATTTACATTCCGACACATTAATTTTTAGCTTGTTGTGATTAACTTGTAATCCCAGCCAAAGGTCTGAATTGATAAATGCGTGGGGCATTCCGGGGCGCCTTTCTGGAAAGGAGAGATGGTTTTGTACAGTGAAATTTTTCACTGAATAGATCCATTTTACGAATCTTTAACCTGTACAAGCCACATGTCTGTTAAAAGGAATTAAAGCATGCAGGGATAATAACATAAAGCAAGGTGCACTGTGCAGTCAGCGATTATCTTTTTCAGCCACAGTGTCAGCCCTTAAAAAGACATTTTTGTCTTTCCATAAAGTCTGCCAGGTAGGCACAGAAAGGCAAAATAGGTACTGCAATTCCACATGCTGCTTATTGAAGGAACAATCCCACTATTAAATCACTGACGTGTAACTACAGCGCCAAGTTGGGGGGAAAAAAAATTAAATCAAGAAATCCCAACAAAAAGTCGTGTCTCCGAAGCTGAACCGTGCATTTCTTTAGCAGTCCTCAAAGTGTGCCTTCTGGTTCTGTGATCTGGGTGAGTTTATCAGCAAACACCCCTCCCTGTCACACCTTTAATCTTCCTGGTAATGACTGCATTTAGCCCTGTGAGCTGCTGGAAGGCCTCCACTCCCACAGCGCTGTCCTTTGGACTCCTGGCTCTCGGGGCACGCAGCCGGCCAACGATCGCCCGCACTCAGGCAGAGCCACACTCACGCACTTCCAGGGTGCGCTCCCCGTCATAAGGAAAAGTCACTGCAGAAACACAACGGGAGCGTTTCTGGAAGGAAGTGTCGTCATGCCACAGGTTAAATCCCCTGGGGAGGTCTGACCTTCGTGCGCTGGCAGAGCCGGCCTTTGCACAGCCGCACGTCTGACCTCTGATGGGTTCGCAGGGGCCGGAGAAGGCATCTCACGGGAACGGCCAGGCCGGCAGCCGAGAGCGGGTGTCGCCGATGCCAGGCGACGTCGCGCCGCCGTATTCTTTCAACGGGAACCCCGTCTGCCGCGCTCCGGCGGGCAACGGGCCGCTTCCCTTCCCGAGCCGGAGCATCCAGCCGCGGAACTCGTCCCCGCCCGCCCGGCGTCGCGGGCGGCTGCCCCTGGCCGTTGGCTGTCCCGCTCCGGGACTGGACGCGCGGTGACGCTGAGGCGGCAGGCTGTGACGTGGGACAGCCGTGCCACCTAGCGGTGGGAAGGTGTCCTCCCTCCGGCCAGGTGAGGCAGAGGCCGGCCCCCTTCCCCGAGCTGCTCCCCGGTACCCCCGCGCACCCGCAGCGCGTCGCGACAGACCTCAGTTAGGGGCGTTGGTAAGGGGCCACTGGGTGCCGGCCGCTGCGGGGCTGGAGCTCTCTCGAAGCCCCGCAGTGACGGGTGTCGCTGGGGGGCCACTATAAAACAAATATTGAACATAAACAGATTAAGGCAGGTAAAACTTAATAAAAGAAAAAAAAACCACCAAGAAGAAACAGTGCCATGACGTGCAGTGGCCACAGGAGACTCCTTTGGGTACCTGAATCGTGTGTTTGGCTCAACAGGAAAACAAGGTCAATAAATCAGTTGTCGAAAGGGCACCTGCAGTGCTAGGAGTCGTTAGGAAAGTAACCGAGACTACAGCTCGGCTCGTTATATTGCTGTACAAAGTCAGGGTTTTCCCATACCTGTAACTCCGTGGGCAGGTTTGGTTACCCATAAACCCAGAGAAAGTGAGTACAGCAATTCGGCAGCCGGGTCAAGAGCGACGGTGTGCGTCGGGCCCCCAGAGAGGGACTCTGCGGTACTGCGAGCACACGTCACCCGTCGCTTCAGAACACACGGCCTCTGGATTCGGAGGAGCCAATCACCACCACACTGCCTGGCTGCATGGGGATTTCTTCAAAAGGAATTGTGAGATTTTTCACTGGACGTGGATGGCCTCACGTGCAGAGCGTGTAGGGACTTACGAGGGTTCTTGTAGTTTGGCTTGTTTATTGAAATGCCTGTCTGCGTCCTTGTCTGTAGCGTCCTGGCTAGGGACTGATAATGAAGGGATTTGTTTTGATTTACAGTAAGGAACCTGAAGAAAACAGCATCTTCCCTCAACAATTACGTCCAGTGTCTTTCCTAGACTTTCCTGTAACTTGACACGGCGTAGGCCTTGTTAAAATGGAGAACAGCTGTTTGGCGCCAGTCAACATAAGCTCAGTATGATGCCATCCTCCGCAGTGACACGGAAAAGATAACAATTGGCATCAAAGCTTTGGACTGTGCCTTACCTCACCATGGCATTTACATAAGTTGATCCTAAACCAGGAGAGGGACAAGGTTACTGAGGTTTTTTATTTGATTCAAAAGAAGAACAGATTTCTGTGCAGAAGACAGGATCCTTTAGTCTTAAATTTGTGTAGGATAAAATAAAATCTTTAATTAGTCATTTCATGCAGCAGTTTCAACATCTTAAATTCTTAGCCACTTTATCTGTAGTTTTATGCGTTTGTAAGTAGAACCAAAATGCTGGCTTACATAAGGGAGCAGACCACTCCAGGCCAGTGCTGCAATCAGCTCATCATCTTGACCTATTAAAAATCTCCTATCATTTGGGGGACTTTTTTTTACTTTTATTTTTTTAACATTTCTCTTTTTAAAGCCATGCTGCAGCAAGCAAACAGTTGAGAGTATGCAACAATTCCAGTAAGGATGGGTACCAGCAAATGCATTTCTAAACTTGGGAATCAACAGCTCTGGCCTTGTTTCCAGAGTCTAGTGTATTTGGATTATAATCTGCATTTCATTTTGTTTCTAAGGTATTAGACCTCTGCTAGAGGAACTGATTGTTTAGGTCTCCAGAGTCAGGTATCTCTTTGCAGCTTGTGCAGACTTGGTATACCAAGGAAGCAGGATACAAGGCTTGTTTGCTCCTGAGCTCTCACAGGAAAAGGAATTTTTATAAACACCGGACAGAAGTTGGACATTCAAGGACTAATTATGAGGGGAAGGAGAGCGAATCATTCCTTCTTTACATGTAACAAAGGCCAATTTACAGCGGATTCATCTCTCTGATTGTTTTACTATTTCCAAAAACAACCTAATGGCTGTCAATCTGAGAAGCCTGGCTGTGACAGCCCCTTCTCTTGTCGCAGCTTGCAGTACCAAATCTAGGTCTCTGCTTTGAAGTGTACTTATATTTCCTGATGTCACTGTATAATCGTGCCTTTTGCCTCCCCGATCTCCTTGGGTAGGTCCGTGTCTTCGTGAACCAGCTGTACCAGCCGGATTCGGTGAAGGATGTGAGTCAGAACCCTGACCTGCAAGCCATCCGCATTGCCTCGGTGAACCCCATCTTGGACCCATGGGTCTACATCCTTCTCCGCAAGACAGTGCTCAGCAAAGCCATCGAGAAGATCAAGTGCCTCTTCTGCCGCATCGGAGGGGCTCGGAGGCAGCACTCGGGGAGCAATTTCAACTGCGTGGATGGCCACAGGACCTCCTCTGCCATGTCAAGCCAGTCACCCTCCTTCATCTCCCGCGAGCTGAGGGAGATCAGCAGCACCTCACAAACACTGCTCTATCCTCCGGAGCTAAGCGAGAGCAGCATCGGGGGCCGTGTGCTGCTCCCAGGCCCTGGTGCCAGCGTGGCTCAGTCCGACACCACGTCAGTAAGGACACTTCGCAGCTCAGAGACCTCGGACTCCTCACAGGGACAGGACTCTGAGAGTGTCTTCCTGGTGAACGAAACCGGATCTGGTGGCGGGGCCAGCTCTGCTTCGAAGGGTGGCCCTCTCCAGGTCACCTTTCCCACAGAGACACTGAACTTATCAGAAAAGTGCATATAGATAGCCGTGAAAGGCATCAACCCTGGGGATACTTCCTGGTACATTGGAAAAACTGGTGCAATAGATAGGTGTTCTGCCTGTTCAAGGGGAGAGGAGTTCAGCTGTGCTCCAAAGGGCTATTTTTTTCCTTGCCATGTGATGGGTATGTTTCTTTTAGACTACTGAGGACTGTGTGGAACAGACACTGCATCAGCAATGGTACAAGGCAGGTCTAACAGGATCAGAAACATGAACTGCCTTGTCTTGTTCTGGGACACAGGAGAGCTACTGGGCCTCTGGAAATAGAAAGACCCATCATTTTTTTTTCTTTTTTTTTCTTTTTTTTTTTTCTTTTTCTTTCCCTTTCCAAATCTGGTAGAACTGTGTTTTCTCTCCCCATGGTTGCTCAGCTATCAAGAGCTTAAGCTTCTGGTACTAGAGCTGACTGTGTGGCAGCTGCTAGGAACCAGACCCAGCTACTCTGAGAGCTGCCTGGGGAAGATTTTAAAGTGTCTCACTAAAGTGTGAAAATGTGAATTTTTACCGTTGTGTATATATCAGGACTGAAAATATTTAAAAGTCTATTCTTCTCTGTGAGAAGGGTTTTTATTAATACAAGGTATATAGAAACGATTGCCAGCCTTCTCTTCCCCCAGTATTTCCTGCTGATAAGACATTCTTGGTTATCCACAGCTGATGAGAGAATTCTCTAGCTGGGAATACACAAGCACTTTCTGAGTGAAATGGGAATATGTGCGCTATTAAGAGAGAAAAAGAAAACACATCTTTTCAGTTAAGAATATTCTTTTTCAGTGTATGTACATACTAAAAAGCCAGACTTTATGTGCTGAGAACGTTTCTCTGTATAACACATCTGCGCCTCTCTGAGTACTTTGGCCCACATTCTGCACACACCTAGGCACACACTTAACATTGCCCATCAGAGTAGTCCCTCTGCTGCCCGGGAGACTCCTTACATGTAAAGTTAAGGACATATAGAAGTGCTTACAGTATCAGGGCCAAAAACTTTCAACCCCTGGTTAATAGTCTTAATATTCACTTTAGTTAAAGCATCACTGATGTAATAAAGGTATTTTTTCATAACATTTATCATTTTACTTTAAATAGTAAATAGAATTTTATGACTGTGTAATCTGATACTCCATCCAATAAATGTACAAAACCATGGAAGCAGAATCTTCATTTAAAAGTATAGGTTATAATGAAACATATCCTTGTCTTGCAGCCCTTGAAAATCATTTGTTCCTAGAGTTTTAATGGCAAACACATCACCAAAAACAGCTGTTAACCACTGACAAAAAGGACTTTTGTGTTTTATGTTGTAAGGGTTAGATCTTGTTCCAGAAACACTGTTTATCAAAATAATTGTGTACAGATGTTTGGAGGATGTTTTGTCAAATACTAAGCATGTTATGCTGCTTAAAGTGTTTTCATGTGAAATGCTTTATTGTAATCTTTGAGCCTTATGTTGTTATGTTTAAGCAGTTGTACTGACCAAAGTAATTTTGGAGATCACAATTAAATGGAAATGTTCTGCTTATCTCACGAGTTTCTGTGAGTGTGCCATTCAGTGCTAACTCCTCACCTTAACAAGCCTTCTACTTGTAACTCAGCTGCTGTCAAAACGCACTTTGCTCTCCAGGTTCCCAAAACACCTCTGAGTGATCACCATCAGCAAGAGGCAGCCTCCTTCAGGAATGTGCCCAGGAGCACTGACACAGTGCCATGAAAACAAACAAAAATTTTAAAATCTATACACAATTAAACCTCAGGCCTGCTCCATTATTTTAACAGGAGCACCTGAGCTTTGATACATGTGGAAAGTGAGGTTAAATCTCTACACAAAGAGAAGCCACGTTTCCACCAGTTCAGCTCAAACAGTATTACTCACGTTCCTACTCCAGCTGAGTATCTGCCTGAATTCTTTGCAATTAAACCACTTAACTGTGGTCTCTTGCTTACTAATGACTAAGAAATAGAAATAACTCATCGTACTTCCCAAGACAGGAAGTAGTACCTAGCAGAGTGGGAAGGTGCTACCTGCAGATACCCCACCTGCACCAACCCTGGACCACACCTCACAGCTGGCCTGAAGCAGCACACCCAGGTACTGCATGCAATGGCAGAATTAAGTATAGCAAGCATTTAAATATGCAAGTGCTTACCATTATTAATTTTATTATTAATATTACTTTGTTATTGTTTGTCATTGTTACTGATGACAAATACATGTGGCCTGGGAGAGCTTTAAAGAAGGGCAGACCCTCTTAAGTAGCTGACCTTCCAGCATCCCTCAGCAAACCTCAGCCTGAGGTGTTCCTCCTGCCCACCACGCTGGGCTCTGTCAGTAGTGGACTGGCTCACAGCACACACTAACTCCCTCAGTAACGAGCTTGGCCATTCTCAACCAGACCACAGATTACCATGTCTCCTGAGCAATACCAGAGCTGTCTGCCACAGCTCTGGCAGTGCACAAAGACGTAACGGGAGCATCTCTGCTGCCTGCTGCACACACAGGCTGGCATTGGGAAGTACTTCACCAGCTGGAAGGACCAGGCAAGTGTGCCCATGTTAAGGCTGACAGACCATTACGCCTCCTCACCTGCCCAGCAGTCCCATTCAACTTTGACACACTCCTCCATGCTGACATTACTGAATTACCTTCCTCAGCCTCACCAACCATAGCAAGTCTTGTAGAATTAAGCCATAAATTTGTAGAGATTAGTTTGGAAGTTAAAAGGCCGCTTTCTTCCTAGGTATTAGGAGTTGTTGCTACACATTCAAAAGGGCTTCCCTTCGCCCACAGAATAATTCCCTTCCAGTCTCAGTCCTGAGATCCATATACCCCCAAAACAGCCTGTCATCTCTACCTACCTTCCCCAGCCCTCTGTGGTCACAGAAAATAGAGTAATTTGCCATTAAAAAAAATCCTCATACCAGAATTTTATCTCCATGACTCCAGCCTGCCAGTCCTGTGACTGGCAGTCCCATCCTCACTTCCAGCAGCCTGTCCTGCCCACACGCCCCAAACCATAGTTTCACAGAACCCTTTCCATCTAGATGTACTGCTAAACCTCACACCCACACAGCACACCCCAATAGCTCACTCCTAACTCAAAGTCCCTGCCCTGTGGCAGAGCTTGGAGGAGCAACCCACCACTGGCAAGACTAGAGTGGGTTCTATGAAAATTTGTAGATAAATTTGATTCTCTGAACAGTAACAGATGGGCATTATGACTGGGCCCAGGTTTAAGGCTGTAGGACATACTGACAGAGGGCTTGGGCTGTACCACAGGCTGTGGGATCCTGTTTTACACGATGCTTAAACATCTCTGCAACACCAGTGCTGCCTAACCCAAATTGGTGCTATACCCACAATGCCAAAGCCAATCACAGAAAGGTTTGGTTTGGAAAGGACCGTAAAGCTCATCTAGCCCCAACCCCCCTGCCATGGGCAGGAACACCCGTCACCAAACCAGGTTGCCCAAAGCCCCATCCAGCCTGGCCTTGAACACTGCCAGGGAGGGGGCAGCCACAGCTTCTCTGGGCAGCCTGTGCCAGGGCCTCACCGCCCTCACAGGTAAGACATTTTTCCCTACATCTAATCTAAATCTACCTTATTTTAGTTTAAACCCATTACCCCTTCTTCTGACACTACATGACCTTGTAAACACTCCCTCTTGGTCTGTCTTCACAGGATAGGTGCTCCAGCCTTCTCATCATCTTTGTGGCCTCCTCTGGACTCACTCCAACAGCTCCATGTCTTTCTTGTACTGCGGACCCCAGAGCTGGATGCAGTACTCCAGGTGGGGTCTCACCAGAGCAGAGTAGAGGGGCAGAATCACCTCCCTTGACCTGCTGTCACACTTCTTTTGATGGATGCGGTTGGCTTTCTGGGCTGCAAGTACACATTGCAGGCTCATGTTGGATGCTATAAAAATACTCAGGTACCAATAAACACAGAGAAAGATTCTGGGCTGCAAGTGCACACTGCTGAGTAATACTGAATTTTTGTCCATCAACACCCCCAAGTCCTTCTCCTCAGGACTCTCAATCTGTTCTCCACCCATACTGTAGTTGTGCCTGGCACTCCCTGACCCATGTGCAGGACCTTGCACTTGGCACATGAAACTCATGCAGGCCCACCCCTCCAGCCTGTCAAGGCCCTCTGGATGGCATTCCTTCCCCCCAGCCTGTCAACCACACCACACAGTTTGGTGTCATAGGCAAACTGTCCATGTTGCTGACAAAGATATTAAGCAGCATTGGTGTCAACACCGAACCCTGAAGAATGCCACGTGTCACTGATCTCCACTTGGACATTGAGCCATTGGCCACAACTCTCTGAGTAAGACCATCCAGCCAATTCCATCCATTCAATCAATGTCTCCCCAGTCTCAACACAAAGATGTCATGTGGGACAGTGTCAAACACTTTGCATCAATCCAGTGTAATCCACTGTGTTCAAATGGCACCAGCCATCATCCTAAACCTTCTACAAAGTTTTTAGTTCTGCTCCTAGACACAAGTGCAACTGCATTATACTTCAAGGCAGATTGACTATTGGAGCTACTACTTGCCACCAGACTATTCCACTCCTAGGTTTTGTTATAGATCTGCAAGCTTTACTGGATCTGGAAACCAACTGACATCTACATCACCTGCTTTCTGAACCAAAACAGTCAACTCACTCCCCACCTCTAATGTTTTAACTTGATCATTTACCCTCTATAAGCCTTAGAGCTCCTAGAGTTGTGGTTCTTAGAAAATCAGCCCTCAAAACCAGGCCAGCACATTCTGTCAGGATCCAGCAACCATTCATGGTCATAAGCTCCTCCTGCTTCTAAACCAGCCCTCTCTGGAGATACCACGGGCCAAGGACTCCAGTCCACCTGAGAACAAGACGTTAACATAATACCAACCTACAACAAACACATGGTGTCTGTAACCTGCCAATAAACCAAGCACACATGCTTCTGTTTCCCTAACTATGCTTATTATAATTTTATAGCTATTACATGACCTCCCTTTGGCTTTAAGCTCTGGGTGGGGGGGGGTGCACCTACTTTATGACCAGGTAAGTTTCCAATGGTACTATCGTCACCTTGATCTCCAACACCAACAGACATTCAGACAACTTTCCGGAACTAGAAGAATCGAGGAAACTGTTACATTTGCTTTTTCCCCCTCCATAACTACTTTAAAAATCCAATTTCTGATGATATTATCAAATTAAGAGACACTGTTATCCGATCTATAAGTTTTTTTACCCTCTAGCACTGCCAGACTCACTGTCTCTCAGTATAATTTATGTTTAAGATTTTTAAAGATACTTATCTCTGTCTATAACAGTGGAATTCATCTGCCCTGTTTCTGCCAGTCAGTTACCTTCAGCTTTCTTTGTAGTCAATGGAAATAATTAGGCACTTGGGAGGCTGATTCAACTCATTCTAAGATATTTATCTAACACAAGGCACATGAATGGCCCTCTGAGGCTGTGTATTTATTCCACTGCTTATAAAGGGATTCAAGGGGGAAGAAGTTATATTTAAATGTTCTTTTATAGATTTTAAATTGAGAAAAGTTAATCAACTTAACCTACCATTGTTGAGATTATTTCTTTAACAATAGTTGCAACACTTCAGCACTTTAATATAGGATTCAAATGGAAGGCAAACAAATGGAATCTACTGCAGCCACTGCTGCTAGTGATGATAAAGACCAACAGAAAGTAAATTCCTGATGGCAAAAAATGGGAGTGTGCTTTGCAGGTATTATTGATAACAAAGGCTTTCTCATTTGGGCACCCCCTGAGAGGCTTAAAAGCACTGAGCACTACTCTGTATCAAACATTTTTCCTGAAATATCTTTGTTTTTTTTCTTTTACTACAAGCAGAGACAGAAGCAGCTAACTGATTAACATTCTAAAATGGTCAGTGGTAACCCTGATTCTTGTTACAACCAAGAGAAAAAACAGGCATCACTAAGCAGCAAAGAAGTCGTCTTTTATTCAAACAGATCAAAAAATCCCATACATGCAAAACAAGGCATGCTGTACAAAAACAACATTGGTATCATCAATCTTTGAACTTCTTCCCAGTTTAACAGTGTCATATGAACTTACCTGCTCTACAGTGCCCTACAAAACACTATGACCCTGACGATACCTAGAATTCATAACCTACTCTAATCAGAGGAAAACACATTTAGTACGGGGGATGGAAACAGCCCCCCCTTGAAGCTAGCATGGGGTGTAGACACACACCTCTCCATTAGGTTGGCCCAGCAGTGCTGAAGTCAGTAGGAATTTTGTGAATCAGTTTGGTGGAAACAGATTCTGTGATAACACAGAGCTCTGAAAGGAGGGAGGCAGTCCTTCCTGTGTGAGTAAATACATAGAACCGAGGTAAATGTAAGCACAAGGAAAGAATACATGTGTTAGATTATAGCCAAGACCCTTCAAAATGAACACACACCTTGCAGGTTCTCACACATTTCCTTTGCTAGCCAGAGAATGTCTCGTTTTTTGAAGAAATCTGTCCAAATCCTTTTCCTATTAACTCTTCCCATGGCTGAGTGGATTGTATTATTTAAGTTGTGAGGAAAAATAAGATTAAGAAATTCTTAACTGTGACAATTTAAATCATCTATCAAAGGGTATCTTAATCAAATACTTATTCAGTAAGCATTTAAGATCTGTTTCTGAACTGAATGAACAAATAAAAATGTAGCATGATTATGGTTTAGATTTTTTAATATATTTTTAGTCCCTGTAATTACTGAATGCTCAGGAGACATCAGAAAGTGTGAATTTTTCCTTCTACTGTTTAAATAAAAGGTTATTAATTACTAGGAAAATGAAGACATTAACTTGTAAAATTATGAAATACATAAAGATCAAAGCAGTTGTTAGAATGTAGTTATGCATTTTAACATTACATTTGTTCATCAGATTTTTTTAATCAACTCTTGGCTTTCTTCTGCAAAACCATGGAATAACTCAGGTCACTGCTTTTTCAATTTACATAAGAAAAATAACTTCAATTCTTTAAACCTCTGTAGGCTTTCCCACTGTTTAAATGAAAACATAGCAAGCTGAATACAATAAATAACACTAGTTCTTAGAACAGCATGGCAACCCATAAGGTTGACCTATCGGGCTCTGATGAAAAGGGTTTCATCAGGAGTTGTAGGACAATTCTCCTTCTCAGTAACAGTCTCTACTGTGCCAGAAGCAGACACAATCACTACCGTTTTAGCTGCTGAAAGAGCTTTCTCCTTCTCTGCAATGGCAGCACAGACTGCCACAATTTCATCACTTTCAAAGTCATAG
Source organism: Porphyrio hochstetteri (assembly GCA_020800305.1). Classification (NCBI taxonomy): domain Eukaryota; kingdom Metazoa; phylum Chordata; class Aves; order Gruiformes; family Rallidae; genus Porphyrio; species Porphyrio hochstetteri. Next base: position 76,258,280 of record CM036938.1, on the reverse strand, counting down.
TCTGGGATTGATTCCTGTGCAAGCTCTTTTTCTTTTGCCAGTGCTGGCACTGCATCAGTCTTTGTTGCCTTCTGTTGTTCATGTAGTTTTCTTGCCCAGGAAAGGTCTTCTTTCCACACTTCAGGGTTCATTGGAAAGATGTGTAAGGATACTTGGAAACTTCGGATTGCCTGTAAACAGAATACGTAAGAAACAAGGATTGGAGACTTTAAAGCATTCATAATTCATCACAGAAATTAAAAAAAAAAAAAAACAATTCAAGCAAAGAAAAAAGTGGAACAAGTCTCCCTCAGCTAAGTTCAACAGCAGCGTTACCCCCAAACCACTGTGCATACAAATGTCTGAAATTACCAAGAAGTTATGAACAACCTGGCAACAACGGAACAAATAACAGCTCACGTGTCAAAAACAGTATTATAACTAAAAAGGTAAAAGCAAAAATAATTTCTCTTTTGGTGGTTCCCTGTCTCACTTTCCTCCTGTCATCAGATATAAGATAAAGCAAAAGCAGGCAGGCATGGTTTAAAGTAATACTGAAAAGGGATGACTGGCATTTAAAGTATCACTAATGTTGCTGCTTTTACATGAGCACACAGTCATTTCACATACAGACCTAATACTCCAGCAATCCTACACCCCACATAATAAGCAGTTTCTCGAACAGATCTGTGGTTGCAAACACACAAACTCCCAACTTGGAGAGCTGCTCTAAGAAAGAGCTCCTATAATCGTACAAATCATGTTATATTGATGCAACTAAGTATAGTTGATACTGTTTCTCCTGTCTTTCAGTTCAACTCAGAAAAGTCCCACAAACAAAAATACTCAACATCGAAGTTCACAGAATCACAGAATTTCAAGGTTGGAAAAGGCTTTTAAGATCATCAAGTCCAACCATTCCTGTCCTCTGCTAAACCATATCCCTAAGTACCTGATCTACCCTTTTTTAAACATATCCAGGGAAGGTGACTCAACCCCCTCCCTGGACAGCCTGTTCCAGGCCCTCACAACTCTTGCAGTGAAGAATTTTTTCCTAACATCCAGTCTGAACCCGCCCTGCTACAGCTTTGTGCCATTTCCCCTTCTCCTGTTGCCTGTCACCTGGTTGAAGAGACCATCACCTACCTCTCTGCAACCTCCCTTCAGGTAGTTGTAGGTGGTGATAAGGTCTCCCCTCAGCCTCCTCTTTTCCAGGCTAAACAGCCCCAGCTCCCTCAGACGCTCCTCATAGGATTTGCCCTCCAGCCCCTTCACCAGCCTGGTTGCCCTTCTCTGGACGTGCTCGAGGACCTCAGTGTCCTTCTTATGGTAAGAAGCCCAGAACTGGACACAGTACTTGAGGTGTGGCCTCACCAATGCCCAGTACAGGGGCACAATCACCTCCCTAGACCTACTGGCCACACTGTTTTTGATACAAGCCAAGATGCCATTGGCCTTCCTGGCCACCCGGGCACACTGCTGACTCATATTCAGTCTGCAGTCAACCAACACCCCCAGGTCCTTCTCTACCTGACAGCTCTCCAGCCAGTCTCCCCCAAGCCTGTAGCGCTGCATGGGGTTGTTATGTCCCATGTGCAGCACTCTACACTTGGCCTTGTTAAACTTCATCCCACTGGTCTCAGCCCATTGGTCCAGTCTGTTCAGATCCCTCTGAAGAGCCTCCCTACCCTCAGGCAGATCAACACTTCCTCCTAGTTTAGTGTCATCTGCAAACTTAGTGAGGGAGCATTCAATCCCTTCGTCGAGATCATTGATAAAGATGTTGAACAAGACTGGACCCAGGACTGAGCCCTGGGGGATGCCACTCGTGACCGGCCTCCAGCTGGATTTGGTTCCATTTACCACCACCCTCTGGGCTCGGCCATCCAGCCAGTTTTTAACCCAGCTGAGGGTCCACCTGTCCAGGCCAGTGGCAGCCAGTTTCTCAGTCAGAATGCTGTTAGAAACCATGTCAAAGGCTTTACTGAAGTCCAAGTAGACTATGAGTTGATAAATATTTTTTTAAAAATGTGACTATCTAATCCAGTAAATGTGATATTCAGCAAAAAGAAGAGCTTGATGCAATACTGGAAAAATGCTGACCAAGAATTACAACTGTACTGTACGTATACCTACAATAACAGTGAAAAGGTCATGACTGACCTTACCCACTTATAATGATGTGTACTTCACAGTGCTGGCTGCATGGTCAGTAATGGAAATGGCCACCTGAGTGACCAAACTCTCGTGTGACGAGGTATCCTTTCCATAGGGTGGGAAAACAGTGATGATATGGATTTGGACTGTATCTGGGAAGGATTCAGCATTTAAACACTTTAAAGACAGAGGAGCAACTACTGAATTACATATTCTGATGTAATTTATAAATGCTTAAAGCATGCAAATTAATTGGAAAAATCACAACCTTTCATATGCATTGACAGAAACTGCCAATTCACCATTCTGCTGGCACAGATTAATATATGAATTCTGTATGACGTGAATGCAGCTGACAAGAGACACAAATCAGATTTAAGAAATTCTGATTATGCTGTCAGTATTAATGGTGTTGTAATAGGCAGCCTTTCAGTTCCAGGAAAAAAAAATACTTTATTATTGGTCCACAGCCAGCTCTGAAGTGCAGGAGCACACTGAACTTTAAACAGAAGAAGAACTGCAGTTTATTTCTTGCAAAACATGTAATTTTATCAACTTTGCTCCCTAATTAAAACCTGCCTATATAGTTATGTTCATATGAAATAAAGAACATTAAACAAAGTAATCAAATGTGAAGTAACATTTGATAAGTTTAGAAGCTGCCTTGATGATTCATACAACAGAGCATAACACAATCATCTTAGTAAATTGATTACAAAATAGATTTAATTTTTTAATTTAATTATTATTATAGATTTTTATAAATATATAATAATAATGAAGTAAATTTCAAGTGTGGCAAAAAAAGCAGAGAAATAAATTTTAAAGAAGCAATACAACACTGAGAAATAGAGAATTGTCAGCCACATAAAACTTCATGGTGCCACCAAAACTGCTTCCACATCCATTCATTTTTATACATTCAGAAGAAAATAAATAACAGTGCTACCTGTAATTCTCCAACGGATGGATATGTAAATCTCCTTCCTCTGTCTAGCATTATGGTGGCACTAGATAAACTTGGTACTTCTAGCTTCATTTTAAACAGCAGCTGTGGTCTTCGAGACCCTGCACGTAAGGACTAAGGGCTTTTAAATCTGTATGTACTCACAGAGATGCTCTTGCTTCTGTAGGGAAGACTACTACAAAATCTACTGCAAAACATTCTCACTTGCCAAATTACAACATCTGAAAAACTTCTATTTTTAAATTATTTTAAATTTAATCTCACAATAGGGTATTCTGTAGCAAGGAATCTTTCATTTGTCCCGTGAGCAGAATCTCTTCTGATAATTTTCAGTCTTTAAAGGTGAAGGGGGCAGTTTTGATCAGACTACACTTTTTTGAAGCATGTTTCTATAACACATGGACCTTGTAACTGTCACTATATAGAAAACCCTAAACCGGTAAAGGAGCATTTTAAGAGGTTAAGCAGTTCACACCTGCCCCCAGGGTTTGTATTATGTCTCTGTTACATGTGACAGAAACTGTTGGACCTCTTTTAAGGATGTTCATCAGTGAAGACATGTACCCCTGTACTCAGCCCTGGTGCGGCCACACTTTGAGTACTGTGTAGAGTTTTGAGTGCCACAGTATAGGAAGGACATGGAGGTGCTGGAGAGGGTGCAGAGAAGGGCAGCCAGGCTGATTAGGGGTCTGGGGAACAGGTCTTATGAGGAGAGCCTGAGGGAGCTGGGGCTTTTCAGCCTGGAGAAAAGGAGGCTGAAGGGAGACCTTACGGCTCTCTACAGCTACCTGAAAGGGGGTGGTAGTGAGGCTGCTGCTGGCCTCTGCTCCCTAATAACTAGTGACAGGACAAGAGGGAATGGGTTCAACTTGCCCCATAGGAGATCCAGATTGGGTATTAAGAAAAATTTCTTCACTGGAAGAGTGGTGAAGCATTGGAGCAGCCTGGCCAGGGAGGCAATGGAACCGCTGTCCCTGGGGTTGTTCAAAAACAACAGGCAGATGTTGTGCTTCAGGAGATGGCTTAGAGGTTATGGTGGTGTAGGGCTGACGGTTGGACTTGAAGTTCGTCTTGGTGGTCTTTTCCAACCATGATGACTCTAGATGATTCTAGGAATATTTTCAGTAGTTACTGGTACTTGAATTTTTTTACTACATCTGATATAATACTTGGGGATGGTACCAGTGGATGAGAAACTCAACATATGCCAGCAATGTGTGCTTACAGACCAGAAAGCCAACTCTATCCTGGGCTGCACAAAAAGTATGACCAGAAGATAGAAGGAGGTGATTCTGCCCCTCTACTCTGCTCTGCTGACACCCCACCTGGTGTACCGTGTCCAGCTCTGAGGTCCCCAGTACAGGAATGACATGGACCTGTTGGATCAAGTCCAGAGGAGGGCCACAAAAATCATCAAAGGGCTGGAGCACCCCTCCTACGAAGACAAGTTGAGAGAGTTGGGCTGGTTCAGCTTGAAGAAAAGAAGGCTGCAGGGAGACCTTACTGCACCCTGCCAGTACCTAAAGGGGCCTGCAGGAAAGCTGGGGAGGGACTGTTTACAAGGGCATTGAGCAATAGAACGAGGTGAAATGGCTTTAAATCGAATGAGTGTAGATTTAAATTAGGTATTAGGAAGAAATTTTTTGTTATGAGGGTGGTGAAACACCAGAACAGGTTGCCCAGAGAAGCTGTGGCTGCCCCAAGGAAACATTCAAGACCAGGCTGGATGGGGCCCTGAGCAATCTGGTCTAGTTGAAGATGTCCCTGGCTAATTGCAAGGGAGGGTTGGGACTAGGTGACTCTTAAAGGTCCTTTCCAACTCGAACCATTTACAATACTGTGATAATATTTTATTATAATTTGTCTTAATTCTTTCACAAAAATATCAACTTTTTATAGTAAACATAATTAAATTTTACTGTTATTTAAAGTGTCCTGATTACATTTCTTAAATTAAAAAACTCAATTATTTCAGATATTTTTACTCTAATTTAATAGTTTGTATGATATAATCCAAATGGTAGGTGTTACCTATTTTAAATTGAAACAGGCTGAACTTGTCTGTGCAACTTTTGTGTTCAGTTTCTGTTTCAGTTTCTATCTGGAAATTTATTTTCAGCAAAAATAATTCTTCTGTCTTCAAAAAATGAAGTGAACACTTAAAATTTTGTGGTTCTTATGTTTATGCAAACACTTCATTCAAAGGTTCTGCTGTTCTCATGTTTTGGAGAAAGCGCTTGAAACATAGTAAGCAATTTTCCAGATAGAAAAGACTAAATATACCTATTGGAATTTGGTCAAGTTACAAGACTAGCTTAATCCTCCTGTGCTGGAAGTTCTTTAATGCAGAGAATTTATACAGTGTGGATGAAGATGCATCACCCCTGGAGTGACTCAGGAGATGTCCTCCCTCGGGGCAGTGCCAGATGGCTGGTACACAAGGTCAGAGGACATATGCCTGAGCCTGCAGGTAGGAGAAGGGAACAGGAACATAATGGCCTGAAGCAATTGACAGAAAAAGATCTCCTCAGCTTCTCTGGACCCAGGCACACATCTAGAGTCTCCTTCTCTGGAGATATTCAAGACCCATCTGGACACCTCCCTGTGCAACCTGTCCTAGGGAGCTGCTTTGGCAGGGGGGTTGGACCCCATGATCTCTCGAGGTCCCATCCAACCCCTATGATTCTGTGAGTCTGTGATCTCTCTACCAACTAGAGTTTCAGAAAATTTCCTATCAGCCCCTGTCCACTTCAAAATTCTCTTCAAGGTGCCTCTTCCTCACTTCCACAGCTTCCTTCTTCCTCTTCCTTTAAAGAAGTTTTTATCACCCTCTTGTACTTTCTCTTGCTTTGATGATGTTCTATTTCCCAGGTCTCCTTCTGCACCAGCTCACTGCTTCCCAGCCCTCTTTCCTCACATCACCTACTGCCTGTCTGCCTTTACACCTCAGTGACCAGCCCTGTAAGACATTTCAGCATGCTCTGCAGAATTAATTGCTTCAGGCTGCTTCCACCATACAGATCTGTACACTGTGCTCTGCTACATGCATGGACATAATGATCAAAGGAACAAAAAAAAAATATATCCCATCCTACAAATCATCATCTTTAGCCCAAGAAAATAGAGCCTGCAGTTATAAGAGTGCTCTTAACTTGCAAATCAGGAAAATCCAGGAGGATGGAAAACATTTACCTCTTACCAAATTATACTGCTAAATTTATTACAAAGAATCTTAAAATACTGGTAAAACAACTTTCTCGCCAGTCACAGTTTCTCACTTACTCTGGATCTGTTCTAGCTAATACTTTTCATCTAAATGTTGAGAAGACACACTTCATCATCATAGCTCAAAAGTTCTGAGCATCTGACAGGAGTAACAGAAGGACCCAGTTCAGTCAGCAGGGAACGCTCACAAGAACCGAGTACCCCTGCAAGAAATACAGCAGAAAGGTCATTTGAACTTCAGGAGACTTGCTTGCCCTTCTGTTTACTTGACTGAAAAGAAGAACCACTTTTGAGCAGAAGATATTTTTGTGCATTTACAAAAAAATCATTAGGGGAGTTATCAAAATGTATTTATGACTTTCAACAGTGGCTGTTTAAAAAAAAAATGACACTTTAGTAGCTGGAGCCTGCTGGACTAGCAGAGGATGTCTGGGAAAGCCCATATTACTGGGTATTATCTATAGCTGTGTAGGACTGTTTAAAGCTGTTGAAAATAATTTGACAGAATCCTACTGTAAATGACAAAAGTAATTCTAATTTTTTCTAATGTAGTACTTCCCTAATATGTACTTTCCTATGCACGAGCATCTGTACGTGGCTGCTGTGTAGTTCAAGATGGAACAGGCAGGATAGCAAAATACCCTGTCACATGTTTTAGTCTCAAAAGAACTGTCTTTCACCAAATCCTGATAAGGAAAGCAGTATCATTTGAATCGTGACACAAAAATTGTAAATGGAATAACAAGAAATTCTAGGACCAAGTCATAAAACACATAGCAGTTTTTAAAACTGCATTGTCCCTTTTTCTGTTCATTTATGAACAGAAGAAGAATCAACTATATTAATATAATGATAAGGTTAAATATTCCATTGCTATAGAATAATGCACAGATTTTGTCATGCCTAGGAGGACGATTGTCACAGCAGTGTAATGAAATACTTTATTCTCTTACAAATTTATATTAAAAAAAAAATCTGAGTTATTTATCCCCTCAAGTTAACAGAAATAGAACCTGAAACACAGACCTAACTGTTTTTCAATAGAAAGCCAACCTGTTTCCTTTTGATTATCAAAATATTTACATTTGTACACATTTACATTAATAACATTTTGGAAAATTATCTCAAATTCATAATTAGTTCTGTTAATTAGCTGGATTCCAATAAAATGCAGTAATATCTCTATCTGCTAGTACATATTCCCATCTTTACATGAAAGACCTAGAAACTATTTCTTTCAAGAGAAATAAAGTGGCTGATGTGAGGACTCCTATTGCCAAGGTTTCTACTTCACAGCATCAAACAAAAAGGTTCATATTTACACATCTGCATGGTCACCTCTGTAATCCTAAATATCCCAGATTTAACATGGAGGCCCAGCCACAATGATAAGATTAAGCCACACAATCACAGAACTGCTCAGGCTGGCTGAGGTTACCTGGGCCAACAAGCAGAGGTTGGCTGCCCATGAGCATGTCCAGATGGCTTATGAATTTCTCCAAAGAGGGAGACTCAGTTGCTTCCAGTTGGCCACTTCTTAATGTCGCTTTTGCTTTGTTTCGTTGAGTGCAGGGCTCACCCAGACTCACGGGAAAAACTGTTCCAATGAAAGGTGTGTATGAAACTTACTGCCTTAGTTCTCATCACCAACACAGAAGAAATACTGCAAGCCTGACCACATTTCTACAGTTCCCACATTCACATTGCAAACTTTACACTAGGGTGCTCTCAGAAATTAATCTGTGGAATTCAAGGAATTTCTGCCTTTAGAGAAATAAAGTTAAATGTGGGCAGGCAGAACTTCCTTTTTCTTAAAGTATTTATTTAAGTATTACTGTTGAATTACCCTATTTAGTAAATTCAGAAAAAAGAGCAAATAGCTTTTTAAAAAACTAAATAGAAAAGGGCTAATTTTTCTCACTCTGTCACAAGTTTGATCAAACCAAATCTTCCTCTGTTTGCAAAAACATTAATATATTATGCAGCTCACAACATAAACCAGACTTTTTTTGACGATGTATTTTAGACCTGGGAAACTTGAAATTGAAATACAGTAAACTGTTTTTTCCTAAGAAGAAGTAGTACATCATCCATTATGAAGTAATAAACGTATTTTCAACAGACCGTTTGGCAGGATGTGGGTAGCGAAGACAGACATTGGTGGGGGAGAAATGAAAGAGAGAGAGGAAGCTGCTCTTGAGAGGGGTAGTAATTCCAAAATCTCAAAACATTACTACAAAGCCCTGACTATTTATGTTTTTTGTAAAAAAATATAATGCAGTGACAAATTTAGAAAATCACAGTAATGGAAAGCTAATGGGAAAAGGATAATTATGACTTAGATCACTTGGTCAAGAAACCTCCACAGGTTCAATGATTATGACATCACTTAAGCTTTTTTTGGGTGGGCAATTGGCTGATGGGTCAGGCTCAGAGGGTGATAGTAAATGGGGTTACATCTCGTTGGTAGCCAGTCACTAGTGGGGTTCCCCAGAGCTCCAGTTTAGGCCCAGTTCTTTTTAAGATTTTCATAAATGACCTGGACTCAGGACTAGAGGGTGTCTGAAGTAAGTCTGCAGCTGACACCAAATTGGGGGGTGCTGTTGACTCAAGGGTGGAGAAGCCTTACAAAGAGACCTGGACAGATTAGAGAGCTGTGCAATCACCAACAGCCCAAAGTTTAACAAGGGCAGGTGCCAGATTCTGCACCTGGGAAGGGGCAACTCTGGCTGCACATCCAGCCTGGTGGATGAGACACTGGAGGCCAGCCATGCTGAGAGGGATCACAGAATCACAGAATCACAGAATTGTAGGGGTTGGAAGGGACCTCGAGAGATCATCGGGTCCAACCCCCCTGCCAAAGCAGCTCCCTAGCTCATATTGCTCAGATAGGCATCCAGGCGGGTCTTGAATATCTCCAGTGAAGGAGACTCCACCACCTCCCTGGGCAGCCTATTCCAGTGCTCAGTCACCCTCACTGTGAAAAAGTTCTTCCGCATGTTGGTGCGGAACTTCCTATGCTCCAACTTGCAGCCATTGCCCCTTGTCCTATCCCCACAGACCACTGAAAAGGGGCTGGCTGATTCCCCCTGCATCCCCTGCTTCAGATAATTATAAACTTTGATTAGGTCCCCCCTTAGTCTTCTCTTCTCAAGGCTGAACAGTCCCAGCTTACTCAGCCTTTCCTCATAGGGGAGATGCTCTAGGCCCTTAATCATCCTCGTAGCCCTTCTTTGGACTCTTTCCAGGAGATCCCTGTCCTTTTTATACCAAGGAGCCCAGAACTGGACACAATACTCCAGGTGGGGCCTGACCAGGGCAGAGTAGAGAGGGAGGATCACCTCCTTTGACCTGCTGGCTACACTCCTCCTGATGCATCCCAGGATCCCATTGGCTCTCTTGGCCACCGAGGCACACTGCTGGCTCATGGCCAACCTGTCATCTACCAGGACCCCCAGGTCCTTCTCCACTGAGCTCTTCTCCAGCAGGTCATCCCCCAGCCTGTACTGATACAAACAGTTGTTCCTTCCCAGGTGCAAGACTTTACACTTGCTTTTGTTGAACTTCATCTGGTTTCTCACTGCCCAGCTCTCCAGCCTGTCCAGGTCTCTCTGGATGGCAGCGCAGTGCTCCTGCGTGTCAGCCACTCCTCCCAGCTTTGTATCATCAGCGTACTTGCTGAGGGTGGATGTTATTCCCTCATCAAGATCGTCAATGAAGATATTAAACAGGACTGGACCCAACACTGAGCCCTGGGGAACACCGCTGGTAACAGGCCTCCAGTCAGATTCTACTCCACGAATCACAACCCTCTGGGTTCGGTCCGACAGCCAATTCTCAACCCACCTCACTGTCCACTCATCTATCCCATGCTTTCTCAGCTTTGCTATCAGGATGTCATGGGAGACAGTATCAAAGGCCTTGCTGAAGTCAAGGTAGATGACATCCACTGCTCTCCCTCCATCTACCCAGCCTGTCATGAGATCGTAGAAGGCTATGAGGTTGGTCGAGCACGATTTCCCCTTAGTGAATCCATGCTGACTACTCCTCATGACCTTCTTCTCTTCCAATTGCTTGGAGATGGCATCCAGAACAAGCTGTTCCATTACCTTTCCAGGGGCAGAGGTGAGGCTGACTGGCCTATAGTTACTAGGTTCCTCCTTCTTGCCCTTTTTAAAGACTGGAGTGACATTGGCTATCCTCCAGTCTTCAGGCACTTCTCCTGTCCTCCAAGACCTGTCGAAGATGATAGAGAGCGGCTCAGCAATCACCTCCGCCAGCTCCCTCAGCACACGTGGATGTAACCCATCTGGGCCCATGGATTTGTGTGCATTAATCCCTTTGAGCTGCTCCTGGACCTCCCCTACTTGAACCAGAGGGAAATTCTTCATTTCCCAATCAGTCCTACTCTCATCCAGTGTCTGTGGGTCCCGGGGGGCCTTTGAAGTGAAGACCGAAGCAAAGGCGGCATTCAATATCTCCACTTTCTCAGCATCCCCCGTAACCAGGACACCCTCCTTATTCAGCAAGGGACCTACATTATCCCTGGACATCCTCTTACTGTTCACGTGTCTAAAAAACCCCTTTTTATTATCCTTTATGTCCCTTGCCAGCTTAATTTCCAAGAGGGCTTTAGCCTTCCTAGTTGCATCCCTACAGGCCCTGACCACATTCCTGTATTCTTCCCAGGTGCTCAGACCCTTTTTCCACGATTCATAGATCTTCTGCTTCTCTTTGAGTTTGCTCAATAGCTCCCTGTTCATCCATGCAGGTCTTCTGCCTCTCTTTCCCCATTTCCTCCTCAAAGGGATGCATCGTTCCTGTGCTTGGAAGAAGTGCTGTTTGAATGCTAGCCAGCTCTCGCAGGCTCCCATTCCTTCAAACAGCGTAGCCCACGGGATAGCCCCCATTAAGTGGCGGAGGAGATCAAAGTTAGCTCTACCAAAATTCAGGGTAGCTATCCTACTTTTTGGCTTGCTTCTTCCACCCAGGATCATGAACTGAACCATTTCATGGTCGTTTTGCCCTAAGCTGCCCCCGACCTTCACTTCCCTAACAAATCCATCCTTGTTAGTGAAAACAAGGTCCAGCAGCCGCCCTCCCCTTGTGGGCTCCTGCACCATCTGTAGCAGGAAATTGTCTTCAACACACTGCAGAAATTGTCTGGACTGCATACGACTGGCCGTATTGCTTGCCCAGCAAATATCTGGGTAGTTGAAGTCCCCCATAAGGATCAGTGCCCGGGAACTTGAGGCTACTTCTAACTGTTTATGGAATGCGTTATCTACCTGCTCCTCTTGATCAGGGGGCCTATAGCACACTCCCACAACAATGTCCCCCATACCGGTTTGCCCCTTGATTTTAACCCACAAGCACTCGACAGAAGGTTCATCCTTCCCCAGGTGGAGCTCAACACATTCTAGGTGCTCTCTCACATAAAGAGCAACTCCTCCACCTCGCTTCCCTAGCCTGTCTTTCCTAAAAAGCACATAGCCATCCATGACAGTGTGCCAGTCGTCCAGGTTGTCCCACCACGTCTCTGTGATTGCGGTGAGATCATGGCCCTGCGACCGCACAAAGATCTCTAGTTCTTCTTGTTTGTTCCCCATGCTACGTGCATTTGTGTAAAGACAGTTCAGTGGTGAAGCAGATGTAGGTATCCTCAACGGCCCACAGCGAGATTTCTGACAGGGGACTGGCAAAAGTGGCTCCACGGAGGAGTACTCAGGGCAGTCCACAGAATTTTCCCTACTCTCACGTGGAAAAACGTCCCCAAGTCCACGACTGTGCTGTTGGTATTTACCTCTTCCCACCGTCAACTCCCGTTGTGTCTCCCGAAGCCTAACCCTGGCAGCCGCCTTAATATCCCCTTCCCCCTTCCTAACTAGTTTAAAGCACGATCGATGAGCCCTGCTATCTCCTGGGCGAGGATCCGCTTTCCTTTATAGGACAGGTGAGCCCCATTAGCAGTACTCATGCCAGGAGCAGAGTACACCATCCCTTGGTTAAAGAATCCAAAGTTCTTGCGCCGGCACCAGCCTTTTAACCACACATTCAACTCGTGGGTTATCCTGTCCTGCTCTGAGCCCCTCCTCCCACAAGTGGGGATAGAGCAGAATATTATTTGGGCTCCCCCCCCCCCCTCAACAGAGCGCCCCAGGTCCCGGAATTCCCTTTTGACAGCTTGCAGGCTACACTTTGTGATTGCGTCCCTGCCTGCTTGAACTATCAGTAAGGGATAATAGTCAGTGGATCTTACCAGGCCTGGTAGCCTTCTGGTAATATCCCTGACCCGGGCTCCAGGGAGGCAACACACCTCCCTGCGTGTAGGGTCTGGCCTACATATAGGCCCTTCTGTCCCTCTGAGAAGGGAATCTCCTACTACGACTACCTTCCTCTCTTGCCTAACAGAGGCAGTCTCAAGGCGTGCAGATGACCGCCTCACTCTAGGCCTCCGCTTTCTCTGAGGCAGAGGGGCTCCATTCATCTCCTCAGGTACCTCCTCCTCAACTGTCAGGGCCCCAAACCTGTTGCTCAGGGACACCTGAGGGGGTGGGGTAGGTAGGCAGGGGGATCTGGGGGTCTTGGTTGACAGCAAGTTACCCATGAGCCAGCAGTGTGCCCAGGCAGCCAGGAGGGACAACCCTATCCTGGGGTGCATCAAGCACGGCGTGGCCAGTTGGTCCAGGGAGGGGACTGTCCAGCTCTACACTGCACTGGTGCAGCCTCACCTTGAGTCCTGTGTGTGCAGTTTTAGGTGCTATGGTATAAGAGGAACATAAAAATATTGGGGAGTGTCTAGAGGAGGGCAGTGAGGATGGGGAAGGGTCTGGAGGGGAAGTCTTATGAGGAGAGGCTGAAGTCCCTTTGTTTGTTCAGTCTGGAGAACAGGAGGCTGAGGGGAGACCTCATCACAGTCAATGGCTTCCTGATGAGGGGGAGTGAAGGGGCAGGCACCGATCTCCTCTCTTTGGTGACCAGTGATAGAACCCGACGGAATGGCATGAAGCTGTGACAGGAGAGGTTTAGGTTGGATGTTAGGAAGAGGTTCTTTACTGAGAAGGTGGTCGGGCGCTGGCACAGGCTCCCAAGGGAAGTGGTCACAGCACTGAGCTTGGCTGAGTTCAAGAAGCACCTGGACAGTGCACTCAGTCCCATGCTCTGACTTGTCTGACTCTGTGTGAAGCCAGGAGTTGGACTTCATGATCCTTATGGGTCCCTTCCAACCCAGGATATTCATTGATTCTATGATTTAGGACTGCTCCAGTCTTACTCTTGTAAGATTTTTTAAGAATTGCCTGGTTCAAAAATAAATTGTGAACATTATCTGCATTTCAAAATAACTCCCTGAGTTCCTCTTTGTAGGTGAGAATATATTAAGCAGAAGGCAGCTCAAAATGCCTGAAGTCAGAAAGGCAAAAAGGTATTAAGAGCCAGTACTAAGGCACTGGGACACCAACAGGTCTTTTGCCACCTCTGGGCTCCTTAATCAGAGACAAAAACATTCAGAGGGCAGACTACCAGGTGATAACTCCTCCTCCCCCTCTCCACAGGCGGTAAAGGTCAATACAATTACAAAGGCACCTATAGAAGCGTTTTGTTCCAGAAGAACCATGTGCTGTGATGCAAATCACTGATCGTTCCCATTTAAAATGCTTTGGTTTGCATCATGAATAGTGTTGAGCTACAAAAATTAGATTCCTTTCTGATTAAGCTGGACAATGTGCTCCAAGAGAGCACCTGAAGGGCTACTCTGAAGTAAAAAAAAGATTAATAATGTGTGAGTACCGGGCCCCCAACACTATTAACTCAAGTTAACCACTTCTACTGGCGTGATGTGACGTGCCAATGTAGACAAAGCTTATGGGATCTGGTGAGCAGACCTGGTGTTATAACTAATATGGGCAAATCAATATCTATAATTCACATCACAGTCACTGTAGCATTTTTTTAAGGAATAAGCATCATCAGTTACCTAAGATTCCTGCAGGAAATAAAACTTTGAATGCATTTAAAACCCTCATAATTTACAGCAACAATTTCAAATGCTTAGAAAGAAAAAAAAAATTTACAAATTCTAACTCCAGGCAGGACAGACCATATACTCTTACCTTTGCTATCACAGAAACCATGGAATGTCATCAGTTATGTGATGCAGATATACATGGATTTATATTAAATATTTAATATTAGGATATTACAACAACATAAGTTAGCACACGAGACAGCTGCAACACAACTTTTGTCTTGTTATTCTCATCATTTGGGGTTTGATATTTTTGTGGTTTATTTAATACTGCTCCTTACTACATGATCTGCATGATCTGTAGCATCCCTCAAAAAATCATAATTCTTTTTTTTTCTTGAAAATGTTTTATCCAAACATTGTTACTTTGCAAAAACACTCTAACAATAGATGTATGTCTATCAAACCAGCACACAGGTGCTTTTATCAGAAATAAAATAAAAATGGTAAATTTTTTCTAACTGGGAGTTCATGAAGAATTATTTTTCTAATGGGCTTTTATGAACGTGTCTGAATTTAAAAGTTCACTATGTTTCCACACTAACTAGCAGCAAACTATTACACTATACATGTTACATTATCTAAAGGTGTGTAGCCTACAGGCAGAGTGTGATCTGACATGGCAGTCTCCCTTTGCATCACATCAAATGGCCAAGACAGCACCGTGCCATACAGCTCCAGCTAGAGGAAAGATGCACTCCAGCTACAGCAGAGCATCTCAGCCTTGTTAGCCAGCATTCAGGGTCAAGGGGACAGAGGAAAGCATGGATGAGCGAGCACACATGATTTGCTGTACTTGAAGCAAAAAAGTAGGAGCCAGGGAAAACAAGATATTAGAATTTATTAGCAAGGCACATATAAAACTGAGCCTGAATACTGACTGTGACTTCATAGTACCTTCATCTTTAAACTGTGGTGAGCTGTGCTGTAGCAGTACTGTACCCAGAATGCAGTATGTGCAGTTATGTCACCACAGTCATTCTGTTGCATAAAGCTGCCCCATAAACATGTTATATAACACAAATGGCTTCCATAAGCCCAGCAACAAAACCACACAGGAAGCATTTGTGCAGAAAAACAAAGTGGAGGCAATACTGGAGACAACAACCACCTTCTTCTTGCCTACTTCCAGATTACGTAAGGATATTCAGCTACCTTAGGTAGCTCCATACTTTCATTCACACACAATTCAGAAGATGCAGCTTACAGCTTCAGTGTATTAATGTTGTCTGTTTTCCTACCAGTGCTATCTCTCCTAATCCAAGCTGGGCACGTCCCAGAGTCTGCCAGGCATCCCAAGAACGTGGGTTTCGCTGGACAGCCATCTCTGCTGCATGCACTGCTGGGAACATTTCATGTAACGACATCAAGACCTATGAGAGAAGAAGAAAAATAAAAGGAACAAGAATAAGCAAAAGTGGAAAGAGAATTAAATTTTCTGGGAATACCCAGGCAACTACCATTGTTTTAATAACCAGGGAAGGTTCATCTCACCTACCTTTCTATCATAGACTGGTTTGGGTTGGAAGGGACCTCAAAGATCACCTAGTCCCAATCCCCCTGCCACGGGCAGGGACACCCTCCACCAGACCAGTTTGCCCAAAGCTTCATCCAGCCAGGCCTTGAACACTGCCAGGGAGGGGGCAGCCACGGCTTCTCTGGGCAGCCTGTGCCAGGGCATCACCACCCTCATAGGGAAGAAATTTTTCCATACATCTCATCTAAATTTACCCTATTTCAGTTTAAACCCACTACCCTGTGTCCTGTCACTACATGACTTTGTAAACAGTCCCTCTCCAGCTTTCCTGTCCGCCCCTTTAGGTATGGGAATGCTGCAATAAGGTCACCCCAAAACCTGCTCTTTTCCAGGCTGAATAAGCCCAACTCCCTCAGTCTGTCTTCACAGAAGATGTGCTCCAGCCCTCTGATCATCTTTCTGGCCTCCTCTGGACTCACTCCATGCCCTTCCTACATTAGGGGCCCCAGAGCTGGACACAGTACACTACATGGGTTCCTGTCTCTGGGGACCCCGACATAAAAAGGACAAGGACCTGTTGGACCTTCTTGTTTGTTTTTTTTCCCCTTGTTTAAACATCAGTTGTATAATCCCAGACAGTTACCCAGACTCATTCCATAGCCCACGGAGAGAAACAGACTTGCTAGATGATTCACCTGATCTGTTTAAGCAATTTTATGAGAAGGAGATGAACTGCTTCTGAAGGTGTCTCTTCCCCTCCCTTCCTCCCTAAAACCCCCATAACTCTGTAAAAGCATAACAGAGTACTCTGAAGGACAAACACAGTGAGAATTAAACACAATATATAAAAAAGTTTTATTGAAAAACTCCTGGGTTCTGTTTTTTAATAGCAGACTGGAATCTACCCAACACAGTTTCAGTGCACATGATACAATTATAGCAACCATCCCTGTAATTCAGTGTGGAAACAGCCCTTAACAATGACAGCTGCATTTAGAAAGTAAGCATTCTGCAATAGCAAAGCCTAACTTAGACATGAAGTCACCTACACCGTTTAAAAAAAAACCCCAAAAGTGGTTTCCGGATGTGGAAATCTCTCTTACTCAGTAGTACAGGTTAGTGTCAGCCTGTTACCATAGTTTTCTACTCCTTGTATTGAATCTGCATAACTAAGCCTGTAAATCATAGTTAACAATATATAATACGGCTCAAATCTTGCCTTATTTTTCCAAGACCACCATGAGATTGGCACATTACCTGAGGACCTGCATCACTCTGAGATCATGACTTCAGACACCCACATGCTGTGGTGATAGATACCAGTGTAAGAAACAAATGACAACTGCATTCCTGCAGAATGATGAGAATCTCAACCACAAGAGCAAGACTCATGTGTGGGCAACCACTTTCATCCCAACTGACCCGTGAGCACGATGAATAATATTAGAACGTATTAGAACTTCTGCTGAAGTGTAAAAAGCATTTATTTAACCTGACTGTTCTATGAATATGTTAAATAGAAAAATACGACTCGACTATGGAGTACAGGAAGATTCAAATGCAATAATCTTGAGTATTCCATTAATATAAAGTACCTGTACAGCACTGGCATGAGGACAGAAGGGGATGGGGGAGTTTTCTGCAGTAAAGTAATCCTGTACTAGAGAAACAGGGGAAGCATAGCTTCAGACAAACCCTTTGGATCCCTACTCCTGCTGTTCATAAGGCTAATTTTTTCTAAAGACTAGTCCTATGGCTTCTCCTTATTTCTATTTAATAGGCTGTACACTGGAATTTATAAGTACCTAAAAGTCTTTTAAAAACAACCCACAGGTGTATGTAATTTTTCCTTTTATCATCAACTGTGCTTTGTAAACAGTTTGTGATTAATATTATGTATTTTTCCAAAACTCTCAGCTCAGCTGCATTTTTGTGTGTAGCTTCTCTTACCTGCAGCAGATCTGTGAACTGAATCAAACTGTTACTAGTGGGATAGGTGTACATCCTACTAAGATTGATTCTGCATCCATGAGCTAGCTTTCACATTAATCCTGTAATGTGTTTATTCTCCTAAGTGAAAACAAATCCAAGTATACACTCACACAAACATTTTTATGCACGCAGAGTGTTCAGTATTTCCTACCAGTACTTCCTGCTGCAGGAGAGTACCAAAACATATACAGAAGTATATAGGAAATATTTTGTAGATTTTAAAGGAATGGTACTGATTTATTTACTGAATGTGACCTCACTAAAAAAAGACCAATTGCACTTTAACCTATTTTATGGCAGTTGTGTGTGCTAATTTAAACAGCTGCTGTAAAGATGCTGGTGATAATTCCTGTGCTCCTAGTAACTATGGCATTAAGTTTCTCGAGGAACTTACAACAAAATACCAATTTGAATTTGCATGCATTTTGTCCAGCACGGGTGTTTTTTTCAGTTATTAACAGAATGACTCAGCTATACTTGTCAGTCATTATGAAAGAATAAGCTTACAACGGACACTACCTTCCTACACTTCTGTTTTCATATGAAGAGATTATCAAAATTAACACATGGTGGCAGACCTGAATGTGTGCAGCCTTGTTGAGGGTTACTCTACCTGTGATATTATTATCAGTTCAGTAAAATACCTCTGTATGCTAGATACCACTGCTACTTGAAACTGAACCAGCAAACACTCAAGTTATTCTACATTGGGAAAGTCATGCTGAAAAAGGAAAAAAAAACCCAACACTGTTCCCATCAATGTTCCTCCTGCAAGTCCATGACAAAAGGTGCTTAGTCCTTTCACTGGGGCTGGCCACATGGCCAAGACAAAGCCAGACAGGACCAGATGTGCTGTAGCCCCCTTTGTTGTGCAATGTGCTAGACACATACTCGGCATACAGGCATGTCAAGCACCAAATCTACGTGCACGTACACCAACCCCACATAACACAGAGTCTAGTGTGGTCTCCATTTTAAGTACCTAAGGGATTATTGTCACTCCTTAGGCTGCCTCCAAAAAGAGGGAAGCGGTCTTCACCAAAACATGCATTTCTTATCCTGAACCAGCTGAACATACCAGTCTAACAAAATCCCACAACCATACTTCTAATTCCATAGACCGCATTTCACGATCTTCATACAAATTGGTATTTATAATGAATGATGTAATAATCTTGAGTTCTGTATGACAATAGAAAGTGTGAGGCTTATTTTCAAGGATGTAGCTACTCCTAAATACTACCTTGCATAACTCATTGCTAATTTAAACATACCTAGAATTAAATCCTTGCCTCCTTCATAAATGACCTAACTGCCACTTAACTGTAGTGCTGTCATTACCATGACAGAATCATTCTTAATTTTCTCTTCCTTCACATAAATTTACGTTTTTGCTGTGTTTAAAAGCAAGGTTATTTTGCTACATGAAAAACTCTTTTAATCGTCTTGCTTATGTTCTTCCTACACATGCTTATGTTATTCCTACACATCACACATAATGGACTAAATTCCTTTTGATTTTGTAGAAAATAAGACTTTGTAATGTCTTGTTCAAAGTCTTGCCCCCACCTTCTACTGTAAACAATTTTCTTCCCTAGTTTTAACAATTTGTATTGTTTGTTTCCTTTTATTTACCCCCTTTTTAATAGATTAATCTTATTTTATTTACTCCAACATGGCATCAACATAATGGTGTATTTTTCTGCCTCTTACAAATATGCCCTCAGGTCCTCTTGAATTTCAGACCATATGCTTGAAATACTTGAGCTGATCAGAAAATTAATAATCTTTTCTGTCAGATGTGTGATCAAAACATGAATCTGGAAACCAGTAGCAGTACTTACACCAAATTTGACCAGAATGCTTGCTGTTCCTCTTACCTTTGCTCAATTTTATCTTGTCCTAATTTCTTTTCTTTATAAATTTATCTACACTTGACACATTTAACTTCACTAATTTTTTGGAAATGCTTAATTCTGTAGAAAACAGAAAAAGTAGAACACACACACAAAGGCTCCCTCCAAAATAAGCACATTCTTTGAGTAAAAGAGCAAAGTGAACTCCTCTGTGTGGGTAGTGTTTGTTTTGGGAAGCTCTACTGTACTTAATACAACAAACTCTTGACCCACTTTTAATCCCCTACTGACTGCTTCAGTAAAATTGACTCCAAACTGCAAGCTATCACCAGTATCAATCAAGTCCTACATACAACCACATTACTTCATCTGTAATTTCATGCAATCTCTGTCGATACAAATTACATTCACACCAATTTCAATGCATTTATGGTGGGTGTTTCTGGACAGCAGAGAATCATCAGCCTCTGCTACTGACTTCCAGGAAAGCATTCAGATTACCAGCAGAACCAGGAACAAGTAACCGTTATTCTACAAAGATTGCAAGCCATTAAAATAGACAAGATGGAATATTACTTTTGTAAACAGAAGTTTACTTTTTAGAGAAATTAATTCAGCTGCATTAAGATATTCTTCAATGATCAAATAGCACAATGCTTCACAGAGGAACTATGTATGACTGAAAAATCCATTTAAATCCCTCTTCCTCCATGTTTCATCATCAACTTAAGAGTCTTTAGATAGCCATGCATTCAGAAAAAAGCACAAATACAACTTTGTCTTTTGACAGCACGAAGATATTAAGCCTGTCAAAATTTTGCTGGGGAAAACCTTCATAAGAGATGATCCTAGCAGGAAAACAGGTTTTTAATCTGCTCTTTAATCTGAAGCAAGCTATGACAGGAGAGGGCTATTTTTCCAGAATCACCTATGGTAAAGATGAGAATACGAGTGTTTGCTTATGAACACCCTTTTAAGAGCTGACACACTAAGATTCTATTCCCCTTCCTGTTGCTCTCTAAATAATTTCTCAGATAACTTTTCTTTTGCAAAATTTATTAGCAGGAAGGCACTCAAGTTTCACAGTTAAGTAATCCCACTGCACATTTGATTTAGTTTTCAATTATATTGATAATACTTCTTTAGAATACATTCTTAAAACTAATCAAACAATTACAAAAAATCTTACAAAGCAGAAAAAACAACTCAAGACTCTCAGGCACATATATATTAAAAATTACTAGAAGGAAATGTCTTATAGTGATGTTCAGTAGGTAAATTTTCAGAACTTAACTATTCCAATATCAGCTTCCTATTATCACATGCATTAAAACAAGGAACATCCATGCTACTACAATGGCTTAAGTTTGATAGGTCTAGCTTCAAAAAAATAGATGAATTAGAAGAACTCGGGGAGGAAAAAAAACCCAATTAAACTTAGCAACTGCCATCGGGAACTGACCAAGTATTAAAAATCCAGGCAGCAGAATGACCCATTCTCTCCTACCCACAATATTTTGGAAGTGTTATGAATCTGAGTAAGTCCTGGTTTTAGATGAGCTCACTGGGTTGGAAGGTGAATCACTGCTCGTAGATACATTCCAAGTTCAGTGAAACTGACCCAATTCCTTCTTCCATCCAAAAACCCATTTTAAAACACTGATGAATAAAATTCTTCCCACCCACAAGCACTTTACATTTATCCACATTGTGAAGCAATCACCACTACACCACACAGCAATGCTTTTTGCTACAGTTTCCCAGAGTGTACACCAATGTTCTGAGGTGAACTCTTCTCACTACCTGCCAGATAAAAAACCCAAACAAAACAACAAATTCCAAACCCATCATTTAACAATAATCAGCAATTATTAGTTGATTTGTTATAATGTAAACTTGGGATTAAGAGTCTTGACTGTGTCTTGAGAACCTAAAGCAGGAAGAAGCATGGATGGAAGATGGTATTATTTCTCCACTGAGTTGAAGATTAAGAAAATCATTAGAAGAACAGAAATGGAATGGTTTGAATATGAGTATGATAACCTAGCCTGTTAAAAAAGTATAGACATATCTGAAATGCTGGTCCTGTTCAATGAATGCAAACTGAGGATGAAGGTTTTACACAAACTGGATCCTCAGACAGCTGATGACAAATAGAGAATAAAACAATCAGAGAATGGTTTGAGTTGAAAGAGACCTTAAACATCCTCCAGTACCAACCCCCCAGCCATGGACAGGGACACCCTCCACCAGACTAGGTTGCCCAAAGCCCCATCCAGCCTGGCCTTGAACACTGCCAGGGAGGGGGCAGACACAGCTTCTCTGGGCAGCCTGTGCCAGGGCCTCATCGCCCTCACAGGGAAGAATTTCTTCCTCATATCT
Organism: Porphyrio hochstetteri; assembly: GCA_020800305.1. NCBI lineage: Eukaryota > Metazoa > Chordata > Aves > Gruiformes > Rallidae > Porphyrio > Porphyrio hochstetteri. The sequence goes on along the minus strand of CM036938.1, from coordinate 76,236,219 downwards.
GATCTAAATCTCCCCTTTTTTAGTTTAAACCCATTACCCCTTGTTCTGTCACTCCATGCCCCTGTAAACAGTCCCTTTCTAGCTTTCCTGTCAGCCCCTTTAGGTACTGGCAGGGTGCAGTAAGGTCTCACTGGAGCCTTCTCTTCTCCAGGCTGAACAAGCCCAACTCTCTCAGCCTGTCCTCATAGGAAAGGTGTTCCAGACCTCTGGTCAGCTTTGGGGCCCTCCTCTGGACTTGCTCCAACGTCCAAAATTTTCTTTAAAAGGAGATAAACCCGACTGTTTGTTTACGCTTCTATTTACTTGTTTTTTTAAATATCTATTAAAACATTCACGTGTACTTCGGGGATCCTATCAGAGTTGCACCATGTGTTTGACAATGTTATCTGAAATCTGAGGTCTAAGTATCACTGGGTGAGCAACACAATTCAGGTAAACTCTTATGAGTGGTTTAGAGTAGTAGAATGCCTGATGCCCAAGAGACTTGGGACTTATTACACATACTGTAGTAAGTCCTTTAACATCTTTCTTCGCCCAAGAAGTAGTACCACACGGTCCAGTATACAAATGTCCAGACCCAAATTCAAAGAATGTGTCAGAGTCCTTTCCTACAGCTTTGTAATTCAAAGCAGCAATAAAATAATCCAGTCAATGTTTAAGAAACTTAGCTCACAAATTTCAAACTGACTACATTAGTATAGGTAATCTTCATATGTTCTTTTCAATACAGTTTGATACTAACTATCTAATAACTAGAATCAACACTAGGCTGTTGTGAGGTTTTTTTAAGTGTTTTTTTTTTAACAAAAATAGAGAAATTAACTGCTTGCATAAACATTTACTTGCCAGTCACTGTGCTTGCAACAGGGGAGCAGTGTAAACTGCTGATGGAATATCCAGTGTACACAATGAAAGATCTTGCATGCAAAGAGAAGCTCAAGTGCACCCCTAACCTCTCCACACACCATAATTAATCTGTTTTTAAATGGATCAAAGTAGTTGACAGCAATGGAAAAATATCTCATCAACTTTTATGGGCTTTTGAAGCAGTTGAGCAATTCCACAATTCCCATATGTTTTTCTGGAAACACACTTACTGCAAGTGTCACTGACAACTGGGAACTTTAAACACTATTTCCACTGCTCAGTAATACTGAGAAGACATTTGCCCCACATCTGTTAAAATACAGATCTTTAAGAACTTTCCATAAATATTTACAGATTCCTACCGTGTCATTAGCATATTTATGAGGTGCACATTAAACAACAGGGTATTTAAAATGTTAACTTTGCTGCTGAGAAAGCAAATACTAACAGTGTAGGAAGCTGCTATACAACCCCGCATAAGGCCATCCTAATAAATGCAGGATGATACACAGAAATTCAAGCCTGTGCAAAACAATCCATCCAATGTTAATTCTCCAAAGAAATTACTTCATGAGGAGACTCTTCTTCACTGAAAGAACATTTGTATAGACCATAAGGAATATTTGCATATTTCAAGCTCATTCTTAACGTGAATCACCTCCTCTAGAATGTGACTTATGTACCAAGGCAGGCAGATTTTCATAGGCCCAGTGCTGGTCCAGCACCCCTTACTGAAGCTGGTGTACAGTTCTTCTGGAGCTACCAAAGCATTCTCATTTAGTTATACAGCAATAGCTGCAGTACTTGGTATGCTCAATTGGAATAACTAGTCAGCTCCAAGATAGTTTAATTTAAATATTAATACAATATTTTTAATTAGTTACATAGCAAAATAATTTTAGCAAAAACAGATTTTTACAATTGACATTAGTGTCTTCAAAAGTAGAAAGATACTGAATTACACACTAACAGGCATCCAGTAGGCGTTAAGTCATACCACAAAAAAAATCTGTAATAATTATTTGTGTGTATTAAAGAGATGTCACCAATTTCAAGATCAGAGCTTTTGTTAAAAAGATTCAATAAATAATTTTATAAATACATAGTATTTTGAATATAAACCTTTGTTGTGTTCTCATTCACAGCATAACAAAAGTTACGCAATATCAGAAGCTGAAACCAAAGACAAACAGAGCAACTGCCCAGCACTCCTCTCCCCCTCAGGAAAGGAAGCAGAGGCACAGTGAAAGCAGAGGCCCAAGTTCCTTTATTATTTCAGCTTTCACTACTCTCCAGTGGTTTTGTTACACAGACAAGACGAATCAGAGTCACACTGATGGATTTTCAGCTCCTCCAGGTCAGAAGGAAGCCATGTACCTCATTCCTTCAACTCACCTTTGCTGTTCAGCTGAAATAAAGAGCCTGGGTGCCAAGGAAGCAATGTGCCCTCAGCATGAGGTACTGCAGCTGGTGTGCTGACTGAAGGATGTTTTAGTAAGTATGCATTTGCATAAGTCACTGCATCATAGTTTGGATTCTGATAAGCTATCTAGTTTCCTGTTGTCATTTCCACAGTAAAAATATTTGCATAATTTCAATTAAATAGAGTACTTTTGAAGAGACAGCTTAATTCCTGCATTTGTGTAAGACCATAAGAAAGAACTGTTACAGGAGAGGTATTCACTAATTTGTCCCACTGAATGTAACTATCCTTTTCAACACCTTTCTAAGTCAACAACAACAAAATCAACTTCCAAAACAAAGGCTTCAAAACACCCTGTGTTAAAAAGCCAGCATCAGAGCACATGAACTGTTTCCTTTTAATCCAGTACAAATCATCCTAGATGGTCTCTTTTATGCAAAACAGAGTTAAATCTTTACACTAAAAAAAACCCTTCTAGGACCAATACTATTTTCACATCTTAGCAGAAAAACCCACAAATGAACAGCTACATACATTAGTAATCTTTACAGCAAACTGGAAAGCTGAGTTAAGAAGAATTAATTTTTTCTATCTCTTCTAATAGAGCATAATTAAGATTTGGAACTCCTTGGCACATAACTCTGCAGATGCTAGAAGTTTTACAAGACAGCAGAAAGCCATGAGACATATCTGTTGAAGAAAAATCTTTGAAACACAGTGAAGTCCCCAGAGCCAAAGCTTGCTGAAGGGTGCGAAAAGTACCAGAGTAGAAGTACTGCTACATGCTTGCACTATCCCTGTCACTCTTCCAGCCATCTATTGTTTGAAGCTGTCAGGATATTTGGCTAGACTGATCCTTTGTTTATATTAGCACTGCTGTAAAGGCATACAATAGAAGTAAATATTAATTGATTTTTACACGCGGAAGATATTTTGTTACCACAGAACTCTGACAGTGTACGAGTCAAGCACTTAAATCATACAGGTGATCCATAAAAATCCGTATGCTTTATAAATAATATACAGATCTAAGTATGCCCAAATTAAGAGAAAGAGCCACTGCAGGACTTCACAAGCTTTAAACAATATGTATGAAGATATTTTAAGTAAGGGTTTTGTTTTTCCCCACTAACCTAATCTTTTATAACAGGGCGACCTGCATACTGAATGAGGAAAGGGATGTGGATGCTGCCCACCTTGATTTTAGCAAGGCCTTTGATACAGTTTTCCACGGCATTCTCCTAGAGAGGCTGGCTGCTCATGGCTTGGATCTGCATACACTTTGCTGGATAATAAACTGGTTGGATGGCCAGGTCCAAAGAGTTGTGCTAAACAGAGTTAAATCATAGAGGTGCTGGAGAGGGTGCAGAGAAGGGCAGCCAGGCTGATTAGGGGTCTGGGAAACAGGTCTTATGAGGAGAGCCTGAGGGAGCTGGGGCTCTTCAGCCTGGAGAAGAGGAGGCTGAGGGGAGACCTTATGGCTCTCTACAGCTACCTGAAAGGGGGTTGTAGTGAGGCTGCTGCTGGCCTCTGCTCCCTAATAACTAATGACAGGACAAGAGGGAATGGGTTCAACTTGCCCCAGAGGAGATTCAGATTGGGTATTAGGAAAAATTTCTTCACTGGAAGAGTGGTGAAGCATTGGAACAGCCTGGCCAGGGAGGTGATGGAACTGCTGTCCCTGGGGTTGTTCAAAAACAACAGGTAGATGTTATGCTTCAGGAGATGGCTTAGAGGTTATGGTGGTTGTAGGGCTGATGGTTGAACTTGAAGATCTTGATAGTCTTTTCCAACCATGATGACTGGATGATTCTATACCTCCTCTTTTAGAAGTAAGGAAGAACTAAATGACCACAAATTCAGCCTACTGAGAAAGTGGGGAGAAAAATTCCCACTCTTCAGCATCACGTAGCACACAGAATGAGAGAACTGCACTAGAAAAAATTAAAGTAAATTTAAAGTAATAGTCATCTTATGACCAACATCATTCAAATTAACAAATCCAGTCAGATATCAGCCCTTCGTATACACCCCTCCCCAAGCTCTTCTCCAGAGTCCTGGTTCCCTTATGCACATATATGTTGATAAAACAATCCAAAAGTACACTTCTCCCAAACTAATTCACAAAGAAAAACTTTAAAAACAATTAAGTATTTATCAAGCTAAATACAAAACTGAGTAAGATGTAAACATTCAGCAGCTGAATAAAATAAAAGTATCCTTCATTACTTTATTGAAATAAGCTTATGATTATTCAATTTACTCTCCTGCAGAATCAAACTTTCTTCACAGACAATATGACTGTGAGGAGATGTGATAGAACCCAGGGAAAAACAGAACAGTCACCACACCTTGGAAAACAGACAGCTTTGCTCTTTGGGGTTTGTTTTGGCATGGGGTTTTTGGTTTGGGTTGTTTGGGTCAGGTGGGGGGGAGGGGGGTGTTGTCTTGGTTTTTATACAAGAAAAGAATAACTACAGCAATGAAGATGTTAAAACGAAACATTACAGAAGCTTCCTAAAAGTTACATATCACATTCACTGAAATACCATGATTCTTCTCTACCTTTCTTCTAAATCTAAACAATGTATTCTTCAGCCACATTTTGAGTAGCTACATTCCTAAAAATAGTTTTTCCCATTCTAATCTGTTTAGCTGGATGTTCTCATCCTCAATCTACATTAAAATCACTTTTGCAGAAAAGCATTTTTATTTAATACAGAATATGTATTTTCATACCTATTAGTATCCTAACAAAAATGTGTTGTTTAATGTGACGACTGGGGTAACAGCATTATTTTGTGTTAATTCATGTTCCCTGTTGTGTGGGGAAAAACAAAAACTAGACAACATTGCACAGTATCTGTTCACAAGCACAATGTTTTCTTTTTTAATTTCTAAACCAATAAAATATTGTCATGCTTTACCTGTGATTTCATCTCATAAAGCGTAGCATCTTCTGGAGTTAACTGAATTGCTTCATCCCACTTGTGAATAGCCTCTCGATACCTGTAGTTAAAACAATATTACAGTCTCACTATATTTAAAGACATGGGGTATTTCTAATCATATCCTGACATTGTCCTAAATGAAGTGCTATGGCATCTCACTAGCATTAACCACTTGCCTGTAAGACATGCTGAACGGTTTTCAGGAGCTGGCTAACTATCTGATCAAATAAATGCTGAGTACTACTGTACAACTGCCCTTAAGTGAAGCTACAAAACAACATTGGAAACCTATGGCAAAGCAATGACTTAAAACTAGACATCTTGAAGTGAGCCAAATTCCACTCATTGTCAAAATCATCCTTAGTCAGGCACAAAGAAATATAATCTGAAGCCAACATGCCTTGTTACAGTCATAATTTAAAATTTCTTCTCAGTCTCAAAAGGCTGGAACATTGGAGTGTCCCTCCTGCTTTTCTGTACTGTGAGATATAAAGACATCTGAGTATCTTTGGTACATAAATATGGGAAGGAAGTTGAAAGTAAATAGCGGTACTGAAATCACTCCACTTTGGGAAAGCAGACAGTAGACTGGTAATATGTTGCCCTTCCCTTGAAAGCAGAACAAAACAGAAGAGTTGACCAAAGACAATACAAAGTAGGCAAAACAAAAAGGCAAAACTTGGACAAAAGCATACTAGGGTTTTGGCCCATACTGAAGAACTGTAACAGTACAGTAAGATTCTGTCACACAGGTTCAGTCCTTCAGCTCTAGAGGTGGCCTCAGACTAACATGAAGAAGTCCGCGGGACACCACGAGTTCTCAGAATCTGCTTCAACATCCACCTTTGTTATCTAAATGTGTAGGAACTACAACATTTATATACATTTCACTGCAAATGTATGAAAAGCTACTCAACAGATACATTTTAAACGTATTATAAGTCAAATTTTAACATCGCATACGTAAAACTACAGTAATTTTCATGCACACTTCACATGGAAACAGTTATCTTCCCCTACTCCCCAGTTTTGCTGCCATTTCCCTTCCCCTTCCCCATTTCTCAGTCCTCTGGCTTGCATTATGTCTCCAAGTTTTCAAAAGCAGTCACACAAAAACTTCAGGAAGTCCTAAATAAAAGAATAAATTTGAAAAACAATGCAACTGAAATCAAATTCTCACTCCTGTGATTCAGGCATTACTAGTTTCTAAACAACATTGGCAGGTATGAGGACTAAGGAAAGGATCTTTCAATAAATTTTCACATTTTTCCAAAGGTAAGCAACCAGCTGTGCATTTGCCACCTCAGTTCATTCCCTGTGGGCAAGTGTTCACATTTAGGGGAAACATCACCAGATTTTCTACATATGTCAGTAGAAGCCTTAGGATATCATTTTGTTAGCAAGAACTACTTTTTGAGTTGAAGAGTATAGTTTTCTTCACAACCGATCACATGCACAGCATAAAAACCTACATGAGTAAGGGAAGTCCCCAGCTCAGTGGTGTAGCAGGGCACAATATTGTGAGCTTAGAGTTTAGCAAAAGGTGATTTTGGAAAACAGAGCAAATACATAAATGATATCAGTGGCCAGAAAGGAAGGAACCACACCTGCATTCTGCAAATAAAAAAAGCAGATTAAATCTGCATTTCAGGAATCTTAATTTCTACTTCTATGGAATAAAAACTCAGAGAAAGAACATGCTGCCTCTGAAGGGAATGCTAAATATAAGCACAGATTCCTCCAAATCCTGTTAGGCTTTGCTGCCAGCTTATCAACTGTCTGCCAACAGAAGGAAGATGGTAAGGAAAGGATGTTGTCCATTCACAGAAATGCTGAGCTACTTGTGTTCTGTGTTTGAATAGTAAATTGCTCAACTCTGCCTGTGAGCCTCAGGAAATCCCCATCCAGGAGAAGTGGCAATAGAATCCTGGAACTGCTTCCCAGGGCTAAGAGGACAATGGAAGAAGGCTGGAGAAGGAAGACTTTTCTACAGGTACATGCTGAACTGCCTGCTCAAAAAGACGGATTGCTGAATATCGGACACCCATATGGCTGTGAAATATTGATCGTTTTAGTGCATATATTTCCTTAAGAAAGTCTGATAAAACATGACCATAATTTTAAATTCTCAGGAAAAAAGATTTTCCGTTATTCCCAGAAAAACTAAGGACACTGTTCCGATTAAAAGAATCTGAGCAATCCTTGTTCTAGTAATGCAAATTTAGGAAAAATATCCATTCTATGAAGACAGCCCATTAATCCAAGAATTTTCTACCTTATTGTTTCGAAGGAAAAGATTACATACTCTATTAAATATCAAGTGCCTTACTAAAAAAAAGTTTTCTGGGGATAAAAGATACAACTGTAAAGTCAATGTTCCAGTAAGTGTTTTATGAAAACCATAAACCTTGGCTGAAACAAGAAGTGAGCTAACACAGGGGTAGTGTGGTAAAAAAAATAATTAAAAATAGATCATGTTACTGTCTCTCATTATATTTCTCAGCTGAACTGTATGGGACCTTTACTGTTATAAGGAGGGAGTACTAGTTTTGAAAATGAAAATTTCAATATAAATACGAAATTTCGGTTTAATTAACACAAATTTAATGAGCATTCCATCTGTTATTCCCATTTTAATTTTTACCAGGTAAATAAGCTTACAGAGGTGAGTGACTACATTAGCTGAGCTGCAAGAACTGCTGTACCGTGGCTGGCAACGGTGAAGTAACAAATTCCACCTCGATGCTGTTTCACTGATGTCTACATCAGCTTCTTCCCAAATGCCCCATATGGAAAGAGAGCACACATGGTCAGAACACTTGCTATTGCATATCTGATGTACAGTAACATGCATTTGAATCTTATGTCCCTTCAGAAAAATGTGAAGCCTAGCATTTTGAAAATGAATTTGTCTCAAAAATTACATCTTAGAAACAAGAATGAGAATCAAAAACCACAGGTCCACCCACTGGTGATGCTATAAACCTTCTTCAAAAACCTCCAATATTTATCCAAGTGGAGATTAACACCCCATGCACCAGTTGGATGGGGGTCTACTGACTGGAAAGCAGGTTTGCAGATAAAAGACCTGGGGGTGCTGGGGGACAAGAAGTTGAGAACAAGCCAACAACCTGCCCTTGCTGCAAAGAAGCAAAGAAGCCTAACAGCATCCTGGGCTGCCTTCATGCCACCAGCAGACAGGGTGGTGATCTACTTCATCTCTGCTGAGACCACAGCAGGAGTGCTTGGTCCAGTTCTGTTCTGCCCAGCATGACAGAGACATGGACATACTGGAGTGGGTCTAGCAATGGGCTACAAAGTGGGCTGAGGGATTAGAGCACGTGTCATGTAAGGAGAAGCTGAGAGAGATGGGACTATGCAGCCTGGAGAAGGGACAGGTCAAGGGGGATCTTACTGAAGTGTAAAAATACCCAATTTGGAAGGGGGGCAGGGAGTTAACATTATGGAACCAGACTCTCCTTAGTCATGCCCAGTGACAGGACAAGAAGCAATATGCACAAACTGAAGCACAGGAAATTCTGTTTAAACATATCTCTGTCACTGGAGATATCCAAAACCCAACTAGTCAAAGTCCTGAGCTTGTTGAAAAAAGGCTGAATTGGGGTTCCTTGGGATTATATGATACTGAAACATCAGCCCTCAGGGATACATGATTTAAGATTATATATGATTATCTCATGAAAATAAATTTTAAGAAAAATACAATCTTAAAATTAATAGACCCATTAATTTTTAGATGCCTGGGATTACTATAAAAACTTATCTAATGTAGCAGTAAAGAAGTCAACAAATATTAGTAATGGGATATTAGTAATGCACATATCTTGATTTTATAAAATATCAAATTAATATGTGCAGCAAAAGTAAAACCCTAATCTGTATATGCATTGTACCTAAGTACCAAAACTTCAGTAATGACACATTTTTAAGAAAATACTATGATATTTTGAAGCATTAGGTTACTATTTATATGAGTAGAGAAATACAGTATACTTAGTCCTTCAGTAAAATAGTACGCCTCACTACAAAAAAAAAAAAACACACACACAATTATAACCAGAACTTAATTATAATTTTCCCTTCTTTATCACAATGCCATAAAAGTGAATAAATTATTGAGAACTTGATACATCTGGGATGGCTTCAGTGTAGAAAACTTGATGAATTCTACTAATTTTTATTTAACAGCAAATGAAATCCCATAGCTCCCCAAAAGCACTAAAACTGCTCTCTCTTCAGACATGCTACTGACCATCTGTGAGCTATACAGACTTGGCATGTTTTACTACAGCTTGCTAAACTTCTGCAATAAACATCTCATGCTTACACTTCACTTTTTTAACACCACTTCTGGGAAAACAGGATCTCTTGAACTCTTAAACAAAATCATTACATATTTTTAATGGGAATATGAATTTATTTAAATTGGAGGCTTCTGGGTTAAAAAAAAAAAAACACAAAGGAGAGAAAAACAACCCACAAAGAACAAAACAACCCAACCAACCAAGAAAACCCCAACCCTGTTCAAGTTACACTAGAGATCAAGTTTTGAATCATACATATGTATACAACACTAAAAAACATCACTAGATCACATGGGATCTGGAGTCCTGTAGCTGACAGGCTTGCCACAGTTGATGCTTCAAGAGCAGATTAAGACAGGGCGCAGTCAGCATGACACTGAAAATACCTGAAGACATACTGAAGAAATTGCAGGGAATCAAATTCAGGCATGAGGAGACAGGCCTGCAGGAGAGAGGCAAAGCACAGGACTACAGTGTCAGGAGAAGGGATAAAGCAGTGTAACTCCTGGGAATCCTTAGAGACTTGGAGGGGCATACCTACAATCAGATGTTACAGGAGTAGAAGGAAAAACATGGTTAGACAGAGCAAGGAAGGCAAGAGGAAAAAAAAAGAGAATACAGCTATTTGTCAAATATATTATAGAGGATGAACGTGAATGGTCTGTAGCCATCAGAAACCCCAGCTAGAACACTTTTAATCTAGTGTAGGGTCGAATTCAGACTTTGGTGGAAGCTAGAGAAAGGGAACCCTGGTCAGTAATTATGCAGAGTACATGGCAAGAGAAATGAAAAGCAAAGCAGAAGTTGATGACAGGAATAGAATTCTCTTTGCAAGTAGGGAGATGAAGCAGGCAGGGGTGGACTGTGGGAGAACAGTTTCAAAGAACAGGCAAAGGAAGAAGCTAAAAATAAAGGAAAATTAATGTAACTTTTTTTTTTTGTTTGGTTTGATTTTTTGTTGTGTTCTTTTTTGTTTCACAACTTCAGAGTCCCCTAACCCAGATAGGCTCTAACAGTAAAGTACTTCCTCTGCAGGGGGTGGGGAGGGGGGGTTATAGCACTTTAAAGAGACATCTAGAGAAGAACAGTGTGCAGGGGAACAGCAGTAGGAAATTGGTTGCTTAACTGTGCACAGAAAATTCTTGTCCATACTTTGTGCCATACAGCATATGTTTAAGTAACCTTCACAAAGTTGGTAGGTCTTTTAACACATGAAGTACAATAGTAAATGTTCTTTTGAAGCCTTAGTAACACTACAAATCTTTTTTTAATTGCAGACAATTCTGACACTATTTATGAATCATCATTACTGCAGCTCAAAGGCACAGCTGCTTTATGGTAAAGAGTGTGTCATACGTTACTTCTGATGATGCGGAAGAAAGCTAAAACTTACTGCTTTACTATCTACTAAAACTCCCCCTGGAACATTTTAATTTAATAGGCTGATTTAGGTACGGCCACACTAATCACCACAGGTAAAGAGGTGCATGACCTCAATGGCACTTGACCATATCCATGCTCTTGCCCCATAAAAAAGGGGAGATAAACACATGTGCTGTAACTGCCCTTTGAGAAACTACATTGAAACAACCGTGAAGCAAAACAGCATGCACATAGCTAGTGGACATCATTTCAGAGCTAAGTATTCATCACAGTTACCATTCTTGCACATAGACCCCCCCCAATATCAGGCTGTTAATGCCTGGACACTACTACTGCATACAGTGAAAATAAGTCCAATTTACACAACTAAGTCTTTTCCTACACTGCAACTACAAAGTTCTGTTCCAAGTAAATCAGTTGCATATACCACAAAATTAAACAGCTACCAAAACATTTTAGATAGACTTACCTACTTAAGAACTTCACCAGGAGAACTGATGGGAAATACCATTTCATCACATGCCAAAAGCAATTACCACCTGTCACTGAACTAAGCACAAGATCATAGAATAATAGAACAGTTTCAGTTGGAAGAGATCTCGAAGTCCACTTAGTCCCAACCCCCTGACATGAGCAGGGACACCCTCCACTAGACAGGTTGTCCAGAGGCCCATCCAACCTGGCCTTGAACACTGTTGGGGATGGGGGAAGCCTTTTTATCACTGACTCTATTAGGCAAATTCAGTTTTGAAATTATCTTTATTGAAGAAACAGTACAAAATCCAGTACTGGAGACAGATTTCTTGTAACATACTCGGAAGCAAAAGCCACAAAATCAGATTCTGGCACTGCCTCTGACAGAGATTTCCTTTCTCATGCGGGAGTAACATTTAATTTCCTCACATGCAACATGAAAAAGGAACCTCATAAAAAAATCACTCACTAGTACTTCAGAATTATTTTATTGTGACCCAGGAATAGAATATTCTGCAGTAAATAATGTTACAGAGGAGTTAATGGAACAGTACTAGATAACAATGGGGAGTGAACGGTGATAACACTTTACAGTCTGCCATAAGATGTCTTTCACAAATATTTTTTTTATTGAACTGTGAGCTGAGGGTCCTGCTGCCTTTGACTTATTTTATACCCTTCTTTACAATCTGGTAATAAGTGATTTATGGTCCACCCCACACAGATACTGCAGTTATCTGTATGGAGACAAGAAAATTTGCCATACAAATGCAACACATCCGGCTGATAATCAATTCTCTTCCTGCTAACTGAAGACAACTTTAGTGTCTGTCCCTTGTATTCTGGTGCTATCAGTGGGTGTGATTTCAAAGCTCTGTCCTCAAGAAGGGCTTCAGAACATATGTATGTTCATATGCCCATGTTTATTCTTCAAACATGAAATAATTACTTTAACTCTAATACAGGATTATACACTTGACTGACACACACTGGTTTAAGCATGACCAGAGCATGTATTTTTCTTTTTTTTTAAAAAAAACCCCACCTTTATATTCAGGAAAACCCCAAACAGCTTGCATACCACTAAGCAAAACCTTTATTAAACATGCCAATCACATGCAAAATTTTAGAAACGGTCTCCTTATGTAACAAAGAGGAATTTATTTACATGCAATAAGATCGCATCATGAAGATGGTTAGAAGCTCAAAGATATCACAAAGATCTCTTTATCTTTTCAAATGACACTACAAAAATGCCCCAATCAAAATAACTAATTTTATTTTACACAGTCAAGCTAATTTTAATTAATTGTTGTAGTATTGAGAACTTTGTAGTGTAATTTGTAACTGAGAATGGTTAACAGAACAAGTTGTCTGTACAAGCTGTTAACTCAGACAGCAGGACATTATTCAGAATGGAGGAACAGAATTGGAAGAAGTTATTATGCTTCCTCTAATTAAGTGGTGGTTTTGCTGGTTTAGTTTTGTCATGAAAACAAGAAGACTGCATGCCATCTCTGACTGCATACCTGATTACCTATAGAAATATTAACTAATAAACTGCAGTGAGAAATATTTAGATTTTTACCATGTAAAAGTTAAAAACTCCATTATGGATGCATGCTTGACCTTAAGGAGGAGTGTTGTGATTTTGTGTGGCTAGGTTCTTCTGCAAGAAGCAGCCAGAAACTCTCTGCAGGCCCCACAGAGTAAACACCAGCTGGCTCAAGGCCGGACCTGCCGCTGACCTGAGCCCATCAGTGATGGTCACTGCACCTCTGGGAATCACATTTAGGAGAAAAAGAACCACAAGCAGCCACTTTTTGCCCCAGAGAAGGGAGTGAGCAGGTGTAAGAAACTGCACAGGCACCAAGGCCAGGGAAGGAGGGGAGGCACCCCAGGTGCTGAGGCGAAAGATGCCCCTGCAGCCCCTGGAGAAACCCATGGTGAAGCTGGTGTCCCCCTGCAGCCCATGGAAGATAAGGAGGAGCAGAGACCCCACCTCCAGCCCGTGGACAGGCCCTACGCTGGAGCAGGGAGAGACATGTAGAAGATGCTGTCACCCACATTGAAGCAAGCCCCTGGCAGGGCCTGCAGCCAGAAGAGGGAGCGAGACAGACAGACACCCTCACCTGAGTAGGTCTGATGAAGAGGGAAAGGCAGGGGGGGTTGGGGGGGGGGGGGGGCGGGGGGGGCAGGCTTGGGGACTGTGACCCCATGGGGGACCAGGCTGGAGCAATTTGGACCTGATAGGCTGAGAGACATTCTATGATTTATGGCTGCACCCCGTATCACTGACCCACGCTGGGGCTGCTGGGGAAGAGCTGAAGCCCCGAAGGAAAGGGCTCATGCTGGCGAAGTTCGTGGAGGAATGTCTGTCGTGGGTGGGACCCCATGCTGGTGCAGGGGAAGGGTGTGAGGAAACCGCCCCCGCCCTCCATTCCAGCTAAGAAGGAAAACAACTCATGAAGAACTGAGCGAAACCCACATACCCCACCTCAACACACCCCCACACCCCGCCAATGCCAGGGGCGGGGGATGGTGGGGGTGGAGCAAAATCATGACTGAAGTGAAGTCTGCTAAGAAGGGAGGAGTGGGGGGAGCTGCTTTAAGATCAGGTCACACTTCTCATTGCCCCACTCTGGTGTTACTGGGTGTGCAGTGCAGTAAATTAGTTTCTTTTCCTTTATTTTGTGTTGAGTCTGTTTTGCCCATGACACTAATTGTGGAATGATCTCTCCCTGTCCTTATCTCAACTCCTGAGCCTCTCAATATATATTTTCTCCCCTGTCCAGGTGAAAAGGGGGTGATAGAGAAACTCTGGTGGGTGTCTGGCCACCCACCACAAGGAGTCAAAAGAATAAGCTATTTCTACCTATATTAACACAAAACTATCAAGTAGTTACAAAGCAGAACATAAAAAGGTCTGCAACAGATCTTCATTCATCACTGTGCACATTTGAAACCTTTTACCTGTACTTCTCCAGTATCTATACTAAAAATAATTTTCAATTATGACTACACAGATATAGCACACCTGTTTGTCTTAAACACAGACTAGGAGAATCATTTTTTTATTTAAAAAGACAGTGCTGTGAACAGAGCTGTTGATACGGAAGAAATAATGGTTATATTCACATATACTGTAAGCCATACTAGTGCTTAAGAACAGAAATTGTCAAGACCTTCCACACCACTGAGGAATATTCTCACGCAAGTAAACATTTAGTATGTCATAGAACTATGGTGAGCATTTAAGAACATTATAAAGAAAAATACAGATTTTATATTATAAATACAAATTATATTTTAAAAATGTAAATGCTTTCATGTTCAACATTAGCATCACATAAGACAACTAGTTAGAACAAAAACACCTCAGGAACCCTTTACAGAGTCTAGAAGCTGCTTCACAACCATCTATAAATCCCAGCCTTGCAAGTAAACATATCATAATTAAAATCAGGTATAGACTGTCATTTTATGGGAGAGAGCTCTGTAGGAAGCCAAAATAAACACTGACAAATAGGAGCAGAACTGAGGTTTACACATGCAAATTGAAATCAAGAACAGAAATACAAGTTTTATTACTCCTGAATCTGCCATTTCATTACTTAAGCAGTAAGAACAGACCATCATAATCTTAAAAACTTCAGAAGAGAAGTAACTATAATTTCGGTAAAATCAATTCACTGCTTTAGATTCCTAACCAGGAGCTGCAAATTAATATAAAGTTTCTCTATGAGGGCAGTGAGGCCCTGGCACAGGCTGCCCAGGGAAGCTGTGACTGCCCCCTCCCTGGCAGTGTTCAAGGCCAGGTTGGATGGGGCTTTGGGCAAGCTGGTCTGGTGCAGGGTATCCCTGCTCATGGCAGGGGGGTTGGAACTAGATGAGCTTTAATGTTGCTTCCAACCCAAACCAGTCTGTGACTCTGTGGTTCTGTGATTCTATGAAGTATCAGATTTTACACTAGTTTTATATATTTTCCGTATTAACAGACAAGTAATGTATCTGTATTGCTGAAATTAAGTTTTAAATACAAAGCTTTAGTTCCTCAAAACAGTTTCAACAGTAGTTCCTCTGAAAGCAGCACGAAAGATGTAGAAGGAAAACTGCTGTGCTGCATTTGAAGTAATTTTGGGATCATATTCCAGTCTTGAGAATTATTTGTTCAGACAGCCTTTAAAAACACAGTAGTAGAGCTAGAAGGATGGGTATCATCTGGTTTTTTTCTTAGTTGAGCAGGCACTTAATCCTTTTAACCTTTTAATTCTTTCTCCACAGATTGCTGACAGCTCTGTCTCTCTTACCTCATGTCATGATCCTACTGGTTCTCAGAAACCAGTCACAGAACTACAGCAAGAAGTCAAAAGCTGTCAACAGCACCAAAAAAAGCACACACACAAAAAAAAAGTTTCTTGGATTTAGATACCAGTCTTTATCTTCTCCAAAATGACTTACTGTCAAGATACGATGCTGAAGGGCAGGGTATTAACAGGGCAAAACATTTTGCGAGAGATGACACACAAAAGGCAACAGGCTGCTCACATTCTGTTCTGAGCAATTCCATTTCATCTAGTTGACATGCTCTTCTTATCTCTACTAAATAATGTAATTCCCCTTCATTTTCTTTCCCTCCATTACTTCTGGCCTCTTTACAATGTTTACTGATGTCAACATCACAGAGTAATAATGACCGAAGTTATACAGAAAAAACAGAAAGAAAGATATAAAGACAGAGGAAACATAATTCTCTATGGCATTTGGAGACATAAAGGGCAATTTTAATTTATTTTCATAAAATTACCAATAAGTTAAGTAGACAGACATCCTATAAACCTCCCAACATAGAACTATTAGAAGCTATTGATGTAAAATGACTGTAAACACCAATACGTATACTAGTCAGCAGAAACTATCAAGTCTCGTGCAGTAAGTGGAATACAGATGTGTAACAAACAATACAATCTGCCTATAAGAACATAATAAACATATGCACAGATTGTATAGACACTGGATGTCACCATCCAGATCTAAAGGAATGTATCAGACACTTCTGCATCCCAAGATGACTAACATGCGAATCACATACACGGAAGTGGCAAGGAGAGTGGGAACTCTCACTACCAGCACTGCAGAGACATGCAGTCATGGGTCTCAGCGTCACTAGGCAAAAATGTTCTCTAAAGGGACACATGAGGCAAGCTTGTGCTCAAATTCCCACGACAGAGCTAGTCATGTACAATGCTGCTATGTTTCTACTGATAAGCAACCTTTACAAGAACCAATAGATTCAGACTGATGATTTTTGTTGGCAGGATGATCTTGCATAAATGTAATAGCGCCTATCAAAAGACAGTAACAGCAAGAACTGTTTGAACTATCTCCTTTTCCCAGAGCACAGCATGACATGCAAAAGAAAACATTAAAGATTCAACAGAAGATTAATATTTTAGGTGGTTTTATCTACATTAATTACTGAATAGGAATACCTTGGCAACTTAGTCGACAACATCTTATGCCTCTGAATCTTAACTTCTAAAATTAATTCTTCCTCGTATTTTATGACTCAAAGCCTATGCTTTACCTAACAAGGAACATCTAGAAAGAGCATTTTGAGTTCTGGAAGGACTCCCTTTCCATTAAACTACTCATAGATTTACAACACTTTCAGAAAAGTAAACAGGACAGCCAACACTGTCTTTTTGCAATAGCACACACAGCTGTAATGCATCTGTGAACTGGAAGATCTCTTCTCCTGGAGAAAGAAAAAGAGAAGCAATCAGAGCTTGATAGCTCCAGCATTGCATTAGGAGAAAGGTTCCATGTCTTTTAATTAGAAAAATATGCCCTTTAACATATATTCCTTACTACCTTCTCTCTTTAAACACTGATGAGATAAACATAATTAAGTTTTACCAGCAAAAGCCTTATCTCTCTACAAATCCTTTTCCCAGATGATAGTGGTAGCTACTATCCACAAGCTTAATACATTTGCTTTACTCTCAGAAATGCAGTTACCTTGGTGGTTTTTCCCAGCTTTACCCAAGATTTAAAATTTCACTCTCTCGCTCTCAATTTATTACCAGAATATGATGACCAAAACTAAGTAAGCTGGACATCCTTACAATCAGTTAAAATATATTCCAAAGTTATAAATTACCCCAAAAAAACCCAAAACCAGGCAGGATAAAGTTTTGTCCCATACTTCTGCAATGCTCCATGTAATAGCTGTTTATAATAGTAATTTACCTAAAACTTCCTTAGGTTTTTTGACAATAATTTATTCTGTAAGCTAACTCAGAAATTTTAGTATTTATTATTCTTATTTTAGTATTCATTTAGTATTTAGTGTTAACAACACTCCTTGCTTGGAATTCCTGTCTCTTTCTGAAACCTTTCCTTCTTTCTGAAACCTTTAAATTTTATTCTACCCACAATACAGAAGCATTGGAATTCTGCCACATTTCTAAAAAGCAAATACAGAAGTTGTAAAGTCACTGTGAGTTTTCAAAAGTAATTTTGCACTCTCCTCATCTCAGTCTACTTTCTTGTCCCTGCTTTGCACCAGCAAAAAAGCTCTTGCTTCTTAGACCAAGTCAACAAGTCTGATCCAGTTAGGGCCTGTCCAAATACTAGTTTCCTTTAAAACACCAACCAGTGTAATTCACCATTTGGCTGCACAAACACAGAGAAAAGAGCTTTATTTTGGCAGCAGTGACACCACTATTGTAATGGCTTTACACGGTAGCTAAATTTTATCATCTCAAGTATATGTTTGGGTTTTGGAGAAGCTCACAGTCCCTACAAGACAAATGTGACAGTCATGACTGAATGCATTACTAAAAAGTGGCACGCTGAGCAAATAGCTTCCTACTACCTTCATACTGAAAACTCTATGAATAGCTTTTTCAATTTGACAATGGGAGAAAGATTGCCTAGCAAGAGCAAAACAAAATTTTCTATATTGGAAAAACTTTATTTCAATCTCAATGTGACCTTACCCCCCTGAAACACTTTAGGCAAATGTTTTCTTTATTAAGTTCCTTTTTTATGTCCTTTTTGAAATCTCTATAAGTATTATTTAAATTTGAATCAGAAACGCTCTTTGCAGACTGAGAGTTTAAATACTTACCTGAACTACAATTCTATTCTAGAACATGCAATACTTCGAATAATATATCCAGGAAAGTAAGTTACATGTAAGTAACACCAGGGAATGACTTTCTGACAAACAGAAGCATTTTATCAACAGACTGAAGACAATTAAAAACATCTCTGTCAACATCCAAATCCACCGAGGGTGAATTTATCATCACCACAAGAGCCAATTGTCAGGAAAAGGCAGGTTTGTATTAAAGCTTCCAGACAAATAGAGCTTCCAACAAAGAAACCTTGAGAGCAGAACTCATTTCATTAAGTTTATGCTACTTAACATATTCAAAGTGTGTCTTCCATTTTTAACAGAAAAACAGGATTGTGGAGCCAGCTGAATACCAGCCATTATTCACTGCCAACATCTATTCAGAGAACCTCAAAAAAAACCCCAACTTACAGCTATGAACTGCATTTTGTCATAGCTGTCATTTGTTAATTTTTTCAGGGGACAAAAGGCTTAAGCCATGGTCTACTACAGTAGGTTTCTATTCCCAGCTGATTTGCCATTTGTTGAACAAGTAAGGCCATGTGGAAACATACCCAACACACACTAAGAATGGCAGCCTGGAAAAATTAGCAGTTTGAACTGGCTTCAAAACAAAACCTCACTTCTTCATGAAACCCAAATTTCAATGACTGTTGTTCAGAAAGAAAGAAAGAGAGAAGGGGTGCATTACCTCTGTCACTGTATGGGATTAGTGCACTGCAAATTAGCGCCACCCCTTACACACCAAGTAAGAGCAATTCGTTCAAGGTATAGTGGTAAATTGAGAGAAGAATTCGACTCACTCTGAAGGAGATGAACACTTTGAAGTGTAAAACCTGAAATGTCCAGCCAGCAAGTGAAGATACACAGCCAGCCATTTCAACTTACAAGTACAATGCAGAAACATTAACACAAGTGCAACAACTATACAACAATGCCACATAAATTACAGAACTTGTTTCCACTTCCCTTGCTGTTTGGCCACTTACTCTAACACCCATTTTCCTGCCTATTTTGGCAAAAACATATGTGAACCAGATCAGAGGCAGCAACTAGGAAGAGATTATTTTCCACCTAGGCTTCTCCTCCAGTCCAGTGAGAAATTGGTAATCTGAGTTGTCTACTCCTGAAGGTAAAACAAAAAAATGGAATCACTGCGAAGGGGTGGAAATGAGAGGGCAAGAGAGTTGGGTCGCATTGGCCCTGACTGAAATCAGCTCACCTGACACAGAACTGTGACCTTTGACTAGATACTTGACCTGTCAACAACCAAAGTTAGGTAGCATGTATACCACCCCTTGCTTTCAATTATCTCTGCCCTGATATAATTTAACAATTGTCTACAAAATTACTAAATAGTTGACTGCTGTGTAAAAAAATGAACAGGACAAAAAGCAGTAGAGAAAGTCAAGATCCACAATAGATTCAATTTATTAGTAATTTGATAACTACATGTTAGCATACAGGATCCTTACAGGTAATTTTTCTGGTGATAATACATAATATTGTGATGTCAGCTTTTCAACAATTAGTACTCCTATTACATCAAAGATTTCCATAGAGAAGAAAAGAGAATATAGTGCTCTTGACTTTTACCACTATTTGAACTAACCTTTCAAAAGACCTGACCAAACAAGGGAGACCAAGTGGATGAGTCCCTCTATATACAGATAGGAGCAGCCTCACATTCACAATCCCTGGTCCTCATAGGGGGCTTCAACCAACCGAGCATCTGTTGGAGGGACAACAGAACAGGGCACAAGCAGTCCAGGAAGTTCCCAGACTGCGCCGATCATAACTCCCTCCTCCAAGGGACAGGGGAGAAAATGAGAGGTGCTGTGCTGGGCCTTATTCTCACCAACATGGAGACTCTGGTAGGGAACGTGAAGCTCAATGGCAGCCTTGGCTGTAGTGACCATAAAAGGGTGCAGTTCAAGATCCTCAGGGCACCAAGGAGGACCACTGCAAGCTCACTATGTTGGACTTCAGGAGAGCACACTTTGGCCTCTTTGTGGATCTGCTTGGTAGGTAACCACAGTATAAAGGCCTGGAGGGAAGAGGGGCCCAAGAAAGCTGGTTTATATTCAGAGATCACCTCCTTCAATCCCAACAAAGAAGAAGTCACACAAAAACACCAAGAGGCCTGCATGGATGAACAAGGAGATACTGGGCAAACTCAAACACAAAAAGGAAACCTACAGAGAGTGGAAGCAAGGGCATGTAGCCTGGAAGGGATACAGAGAAACTGTCCAAGCAGCAAGGAGTCAAGTTCGGAAAGTGAAAGCCCTGATAGAATTAAATCTGACTGGGAACATCAAGGGCAACATGTTGGCCCCCTCCGGAATGAAATGGGAGACCTGTTTACCCAGAATATGGAGAAGGCTGAGTTACTCAGTAACTTTTTGGCCTCACTCTTCGCCAGCAAGGGCTCTGGTCACATCTAAGGAACCTGAAGGTACAGAAGTCCATGGGACTTGATAAGATACAAGTCTGAGAGATCTGGCAGACAATGGAGCTAAGCCACTCTCTATTATACTTGAGAAGTCATGGCAGTCCAGTCAAGTTCCCGCTGACTGGAAAGGGGAAATGTAACACCCATTTCTAAAAAAAGGGAAAAAAATCTAAGACCTGGGGACCTATAGGCTGGGCAGTCTCACCTCTGTGCCCAGCAAGATCATAGGTCTTTTCCAACCTTGTGATTCTGTGATAGATAAGATCCTCCTGGAAACTGCGCTCAGGCACATGAAAAATAAGGAGCTGGTCTGTGACAGCCAACATGGCTTTACCAATGGCAAGTCATGCCTAAAGAGTTTGGTGGCCTTCTATGATTGGTTTACAGAATTGGTGGATAAGGGATGAGTAACTGACGGACTTGCACAAAGCATCTGACATCATCCACCATGACATTCTTGCCTTGAAATTGGGGAGACATGGATTGGAAGGATGAACCACTTGGTGGATAAGGACTTGGCTGGATGGTTGTGCTCAAAGTGGTGGTAAACAGCTCAATGTCCAAGTGGAGTTCAGTGATGCATGGTGTTCCTCAAGGGTTGGTATTGGCACCAGTGCCACCTGGCATCTTTCTTCGCAATATGGACAGTGGAATTGAGCACATCATCGGCACGTTTGCCAGTGACACCAAGCTGTGTTGTGGTCAACATGCTCGAGGAAAAGGATCCCATCCAGAGGGACCTGGACAGGCTTGAGACCTGGGCCCAAATGAAGTCCAACAAGGCCAAGTGCAAGATTCTGCACATGGGTCAGAGCAATGCTAGGCACAACTACAGTCTGGGCAGAGAACAGATCGAGATTAGCCCTAAGGAGAAGGGCTTGGGGATACTGGGTGATGAGAAGCTCAACATGAGCCGGCAATTTGAGCTCACAGAGAAGAAAGCCAACTGTGTCCTGGGGTGTACCAAAACAAGCATGACCAGCAGGCCAAGGGAAGTTATTCTGCCCCTTCTACTCCACTCCTGAGACCCCACCTGAAGTACTGTGTGCAGCTCTGGGGTCCCCGGTAGAAGACAGACGTGGAGCTGTTGAAGTGAGTCCAGAGGAGGGTCACAAAGATGATCAGAGCTGGAGCACCTCTCCTGTGAAGACAGGCTGAGAGAGTTGGGCTTGTTCAGTTTGGAGAAGAGAAGGCTCCATGGAGGTTTTCTAGTACCTGGAGGGGCCTACAGAAAAGCTGGAGAGGGACTGGTTTACAAGGCCATGTAGTGATAGGACAAGGGGTGATGGCTTTAAGCTGAATGAGGGTAGATTTAGGTTAGACATTAGGAAGAAATTCTTCCCTATGAGGGTGGTGAGACTGTGGCACAGGCTGCCCAGAGGAGCTGTGGCTGTCCCCTCCCTGGCAGTGTTCAAGGCCAGGTTGGATGGGGCTTTGGGCAACCTGGTCTGGTGGAGGGTGTCCCTGCCCATGGCAGGGGTGTGGGACTAGATAATCTTTGAGGTCCATTCCAACCCAAACCAGTCTGTGATTCTCTACACCATTCAGGAGAGGACCCACATTTTTCAGTGTTGCTTTTTACCTGCTACACCCAAATCAACCCTTTTTGCAGTTCATACCCCTCAGTAGATTCAACTGCAGGTGGACTTTGGCTATTCTAACCACCTCCCTGCATACTCAGGCACAGTCTCCTGATGCTGCTACTGTGTCTTGTAGACTTCGATTTCAAGTTTGGATTTTGTCAGGAACTGCCTGTACCTCCACTCAGGACTCCTATCACCTTTTCTTGATTTACCACTCATCAAGATGAGCCACTGTTGAGCTTGAAGGAGATAACGTGGGAAAATAAAAAAAAAAAAGAAAAAAGCAACCAGATCCCTAAACCTCTCTTTTCTGTAACACACCCCACTTCACAGGCTACTGCGTAATGCAATTCTTCTTGTTAAACTGCTTAGAGGTTTCTGCCTAAAAAACTGTCAGAACTCCTGGTAAACTACTATTTTAACACTACATTATCTAAGCAACTTCAATTTTATTGACTGAAAGTTGAAAGGCAATTGTGACATAATGATGTCTGCCCTCTGACATGTTAGTTGCATCAAAACAAATTATCAAGATAATCTGAAAGTAATGTTATTACTTCACTGCTTTCCTAACTTATTAATCAATGTAAAAAAGTGCTTATCACAATCTAAACCTGAAATACACAGGTAAACTGAACAAATACAAGTGTTGTAAGAACACAACAGAAAGGTGTTTCAACTGGTTTTTTTAGAAAGGTATTACTCTTCTGCTCCATCTCCTAAATATATTTTCACAACACTTAACTTACCACTACATTAAACACACTTTTTATTTAAAGGAAGAGGCTTCTCATCTGACAGAGACTCCTTACAGTGTCTAGTGGAAAAGACATACTTAATTACAGCTCATAAAGGTAAGGAATCATAAATTACACATGTTGAAATCACATTGGCATATTAGCATCAGAAAAAAAAAAGTGCAACTGCTAAAATCCTGCACAGATACCACTTTACAAAAGTTAAATTTTTTTAAACAGATTAGAATATTAAATTAAGTAACTATTAAGGATTAATTCCTCCAGAAAAATTTCATTAAAATTGACCCATTATGTGGTCTGCTCATAGCAATTTGACATGTCTTTATTTAATTTACTGCTGCAAAAGCAGAAGGAAAGAGTAAAACCTTATTAATCGGTCTAATTTACACATCAACTGACAAAGGCACACCAACTACTTATTTTAGCTTAGATGAATTTCTATAAGCTCAGCCAAAACGTAAGGCTTCCAGCTGAAAATATGATTTTCCCAAATCAGTATTAGCTGTAGAGATGGAGACTATTAAATGCAACATGGAATAGTAAATAAATATAATCATAAAACAGAGAATTATTATTTTTATTTAGGAAAAGTGAAAAATCAAAGTAAGAATTTAAACCTAATAGTGTCTATCTGCAAAAGAAAGTGAAGTTCAAAGGTGAGCATTCCTGCACACTCAGGGTTTGCTGAGAAGATATCTGTCTCCACCTACTGGACCAGTACAGAATGCTGGTAGTTTGGGGATGCCCCTGTAGCACAGGGGATTGCAAAGCCATCCATACGAATATGCAACTCAGCTGTACTGAGATACTAGTCCGTGAGCAGTTTTTCTTGCGGTCGCTGTTAGGTGTCTACACACCATATGTTTGAGGTCATTGTTCTTCATTGTTTCACCTTGCTTAAACCTGTTCTTAAGCCAAAGACTACCCTACCTACACGTCAAAACACACTGTGCTTACCAACTGAGGCTGAGCACATGAACTTTTATCCTTTTGGACTGTGTTGTATTTAGAACAGCCTAGGACTGTCAACACAGAAATGTAACCAGGATTATGGCTCCGGCTTTGCTTGGGGCTCCGGAGGGCAGGGGGAATTGGTTGGTTTGGTTTACTTCAAGCATATCTGGGCACACCAATACTGGTGTCTCAAGCTGGATAAAATGCTAGCGTTTCTAGGTTTCCTATAAGCAAAAACAATTCCTCTTCTAAAATATTCTGCATTCCTTCCACCAACAGACTGTTTCTCAAAAGACCGTGTGTATATTTACTTGTTCCCTCACACACACCAAAAGAGCAATGCAAATGTACCACTTCTTCCACATATCTGCCTTTTCTTCCTGCTCTGACAGTGTTATCACTCATCAACTTTGCATCTGCCTACAGACCAAGTTTCCAGGTTAAAATTTCCAGGGTGATATCTTCTGTGGTAACATACCCACTGGGATAATCAAGCTAATTCAGCACCTGCTCCTGGTAGTCTCCCTCTTTCTTCCCATCCCACAGAAAGACTCAGATACGGACCAGAAACTGCTCTCCTCAGCACCATTTTTCTTCTGTGCACGTCTCCCATGAATGCTGAAAATCCACAGAGGGCTGCCACCTCCAAAACAATTCACCCGTGCCGCTCCCGAGTTTGCCAATGGGCAAAGAAAACAGTCTGTACAAATCCTGACACCCAAGAAGCCCGTTATTCCTCTCCCCCAGGAAGCACTGAGTCTCACGCTACAAGCACAAATCCATCAGATCTCCCTCACCCACAGACTTACTGCATATATGCAGAATAACAAAACCATGGCAGGGATGCAACACCATTGCTGCCTTGCCTTACCAGAAAGATAACCTACTGGAGTAACTAAGCACACAAGTGGCAATCCCTATTCCAGCTTGGTAACAGTGGGTATGCTTAGAAAATTCTCGTCACGTCGATTTTGCCATGACATTACCTCAGAGTCTCTTTTCCATGAAAAGTGAAGTTGAATTTACTACTTTCCATTATTTCCTCTATTTAGCCTCCAGCTTCTTCCCAAGTCTGTTTTCTTTCAGGATCCCCTTCTTCTCTACACTCCAACACCACGATACCACCTTAGTTACCCTTCAGTGCTCAAGTCTTTGCTTTTCTTCTGAGTTTCTTCAACAGATACCATGCTTTCACCTGAATGCTACACAACCTAACTCCAATCTTCCTTTAACTGTTATAATTCTTTGATATTTCAAGAAACAACCTACATTAAGTATTTAATTACCTATCTGAATCTGCTTATGTCATACAGGAATGTATATTTAAGAAATAGACCATGTAAGTCTGAAGCACAATTACAGCAACCACCTTCCACTAGAGAATAAACATTCCTTTCAGCCTGCTTCAAGTTCCCTGTGGTGGTATGTCAGCTATTCCACCTGTTAGAGCATTACACTCTCTCACTCTCAGTTCAGCCCCTAATCTTTTTTTTTTCCTCTTTTTCTTTTTTTTTTTTAATTGAAAAACCTGCCTGAATGGTACGTACTTTGACAGCACTGTACTACCACAATTGACCAGACTGAACAGAGTGTGCTGGAGTAACTGATGGAAACTATAATTTCAAGACCCTCCTTTAAGCCTCAGATATAAATAGGAGTGTTAACATGAGTGGGATACGCCCCACAAAAGGGGCATTTTAATTTCTTGTAACTTGTTTATCATACTTGTTATAAGCCATTCAGTGTTTCTCAGCAGCTCTTACAATAATAGACTCTTTACTTGGTGTATTCTGAGTTTTCAGCTTTCAATATTAATGTAACTGACTTAAGCATGCTACCACTGTATTAGTATCTTTAATGCAGTAGCTGCATAAGGTTCATTTAGCTAAATTTGGTTTAAATTTAAAGTCAACTTTAAAAGGCTTCAAGTTTTTATTCAGGGATTCCAGAACTCAGGAACACAAAGGGAGGTACAGAAGTGAATCGCTGCTGCCTGAACAATGAACAGTAAAGAGGGGAAACTGTATTTAAATATTTTAACAGAGGCCCTTCCTCAAAGACATTTTTTTTATTTATTATTTTTTAAATCAGACCACATGCAGTGTAGTTATTATCACATATAAATTTGCTTTCTTTAAATGTCAATGTTATTCTCTCCTCCATATTGCCCAGGGAACCCTGTTAGGATCAACTTTCTTAACACAAGAAGTTTGTAAGCACAGGAGCACACATTGACAATCTGGAATTGTTTCTACCAGGAAAACAGTGTTACATCTGACCTAAGACAATGAGACGCTCAGACAAGTAATGTCAAGACATAGATTCAGATGTCAAGCATTCTCAAGATTTTAAAGTGGACTGTTTTTGGAACTGATTTGTCCACTTACAGAGAAGATCTAACCAAATTATACAGCTAATTTATAGTCCCTCTTCCCTTCTTCTAACCCTGCTCCGAAGGTACTTTCTGCTATAAGCACAATAGGACAATGGAACCATTTTGCAACATCCTTCCAAAATTGCTGACGTTTCAAGGCTCAGTACTGTGCTACAATGCTCAGAGCAGCTACCTGAACCTGACTTTCCAAAGGCATCAGACAGAAGCATTAGGTGCTTTCTAGTATTTGCCTAGGCACTGCAAATAAACTTACATGTGGTAAGTGAAAAGGCACATTTACAAGAGAGAAGTCTGAGTAGCTAAAGCATTACTTATAGTGTAGCTTACATCACTCTAGCTTACTTACACTCTCTACTTTCCTGTCTAATCAGTTTCTCATCTCTCTCCTTCTACAATTTTTTTTTTTATGTGAACACACAAAACCAAGATGGAATACAGACCTAATTTCACTGCTGCCAATACCATCAACGGAAACAGTTCATTTAGTATCAGCCAGAAAAGGTACAATGAAAGGAATGATCACTTTATCAAACACAAAATCAAAGCAGTTGCTACCAAATTATCTAATCTTTAGAGAAGGGATTAAAATACCATTTGGCACTTACTCAGTCAACAAAAGAGTAAGATAACATTAGTACCTCTTGTTTTCAGCCAAACTTGCGCCTTCATCCTTCAGCTCCTTACTTTTCTTAACACAGTCTTCTAACAGAATCTCCTTTCTCCTCTTAGTTGCATGCAACCAGCTGGCATCATCATCATCAGCCAGATCCTTGTCATCTGCCGCTTCTGCTTCAAATTGCTGAGAAGTGGCTTTGGAAACTTTCTCACCGATCTTCCTCTTCCACCCAAACGAAGCCATCTGGAGAACTAGAGAGAAACGTATTTTCAGCAGGTAGGCAGTTTAGCTTTTAAACACAGAGAGGGAAAAAATACACCTCACTCATTTCAGAACAATAACACGCAACAGACTTCTACGCAAGTTCTGCTTGCCTGCTTCATCAGGGAAGTCGGGCAGGCAACTAGACTTCTGAGCCCAGCTGGAAGATAATCTCTGTCAGGAAAACAGGAGGGGGTAAAACCAAACCAAGCGCCACGCACACCACCCCCAGCCACGGAAACCGCAGCTGTGACACACCACAAAGCCTTGTAACACTGGAGCCAACGCACCAGGCACCCGACAGAAAGAGAAAGGGAACGACCCGGTCCAAGGCGAGCGACGCACCCCAAGCGCGGCCGCCGGCCCGAAGCGCTACGAGCACCGACGGGCACGCAAACCGCCAGCGCGCCGCCCCAAGCGCCTCCGGCACAGCCCCCTGAGGGAAGCTTCCCCTCACGGCCGCGCCGGGAGGGTCTCACCGCGGCCGGGAGAGAGGACAGCGGCCGGGGAGGCGGCAGGGGATCAGCAGGCAGCCCGGCTGAGGCACGCCGCGTCCTGCCTCGACTCGCCGCACCCCAGTGCAGACTCCCGGCGGCGCGGGCCCCGACACAGCCCCACGGCCCCGCGGTTCAAGTCCCGGGAGAAGCCCCAGGCAGGAGGCAGATACCTTCCGCCCCCTCCACGCACGTCTCTTCCGGCCGGAACGCAAGTCCGACCCTTGCCCCCCGGCCGGCAGGAAGCGGAAGGACGGGCCGGCAGGAGCGGGAAGGGAGGGCGAGAGCGGCGGCCGTGGCCTCTGGCTGTGCAGGGGCCGCTGGGAGCTGTAGTTCCCCAGGAACGGCTCGGGGAGCGCTGGGGGGCGCTGGGGCGTGCGCAAGCGCCGGTGAAACGCAGCTTTCCTGAGCCCAGCGGGCGGTGCCCGGGCACAGCAGGGGGGGCGCTATGGCGCTAAGGGCGATCCTGGCTGCCCTGGTACCCGCTGCACGGCGGCAGTGGAGGGGAGGGGAGGGGAGGGGGGGGCCGTGCCGCCACCGCCGTGCCGGAGCGCACCAGGCATCGCGTACAGGCTGGCGGGTACCGCACCATGGGT
This sequence comes from Porphyrio hochstetteri, assembly GCA_020800305.1. Lineage (NCBI taxonomy): Eukaryota > Metazoa > Chordata > Aves > Gruiformes > Rallidae > Porphyrio > Porphyrio hochstetteri. Next base: position 76,207,543 of record CM036938.1, on the reverse strand, counting down.
CACCCACCGCTCCGAAAGCGCAGTGAGCGCCCCACGGGCGGGCGGCTCCGGGCAGGAAATACTGCGCGGGAACAAACCCGCGCTGAGCACAAGCGTGGGGTTTGTTTTCCCCAGAAGGAAGCAGAACGGCAGGCTGGCGGGCTGAAGGCTGCTCCCTAGCTACCGGGGCAAATTCCAAGGCAAAAGCAGCATCAGCGGGGCGTAAAAGGGGCAGTAGAAGGCGTGGGAGGCGGCGCAGGGTAGCTGTGACACTGACACCGAGCACTCAGTGCCCCTTCCGGCCCCAAGGGCTTTTAAGAGGGCTCCCGGGGCCGCGGGGCAAGCAGTGGCGGCCGGGCTGCGCGGCGGCGGCCCAGCCTGCCTGGCCGCGCCCGCCGCAAGGCAGCTGCTGTCGCCGGGGTCTTTAAAGCAAGTGCAACAGCCCTTGGCTGTTAATTTGTAACACACGCGACACCACAAGACAGCGGACACACGGTTGCACACAAGATGGTTCAGCATTTCATGTTTACTTAGTTTTAAAAGTTTAAAAAGTTATAAACAAGCGGTTTTGCCAATCAGCTTTGTCAAAAGAAATCAACATAGGAAGTAGGCACATCTTTTCATCTCTTGCAATGGTAATTAACTGGTAAAATAAAGTTTATTTCCACTTCTGTATTAAACACTCATATCAAGACAAACATGAAAGTTGTTTTCTTTATTAATATTGCACCACCAAGATGAAATTTTATCCACTACCAAGTGAGTTATATTACACATGGACAATCAGTTTCATCCATGTTTTTGAAAAAATTACAAAGCAAAGGCAAGATAGTTCAGCATACTCCAACAGGAGTAAGTTCGGGAACACAGAGTAACATACTGGATCAATTTGTGTATTTGCATAAACAGCCTCCTTACAACCCTGACTGCTTTCTAAGTGAAGATTTTTTTCACAGCCTGTTGGCAAGACACCAGCGTGATGCCTGTGAGATCAGTAGGAACATATGAAGAAAGCTATTTCAAGAGCAAGACCTACACAGGAAAGTCAAAACACAGACAACTGTTCTGTCTTCACCCAGGCTGTCAATCCCCTTTCTCCTTCCCCATCCCCTATTAATAAAAAAAAAAATCTCAAGTCAATAAGAAAACTTTTGGCCATCAAAACTGATTTATCATATCAATAAAATTTACTTTATTTAAAACTATGTATACAGCATACTTCTGCCAGAAACTTATTTTAACCTCCAGATACCAAGACAAAGGAAAAAAAACACATCTGTCTTAATGCACAAGAGGGACAAAAAAAATTATAAAAATTAGAAGCTATTTGCACCTTGTAATGCTGACCACAAGTGCAAGGTGTCACGCTGCAAACCAGGAGCAGATACCATTTATATTTAGTTTAACATACACGATAGTGATCCCAAACCAGTTTTAGATGAGAATTACTACAAATAAAAAAACCTGTGCGTGTTATATTTATACAAATGCACTATTTAGCAATTACAAAATAGAAGGGTAACAAAATGACACACTGATTTATTCAGTACATCAGATCAAATTCTTACAAGACTAAGAACAGATCTACAAAGTAGGATTTGCAGCTGGTCCCTCGTGCTGGCATCTCAACCTCAGGAGTTTGAATCCCAAGCTTTACATAAGGATAGTCTTCCATGCTGAGATACAGCAATACAACCTTCCATCACAGAGACCGCATGTGACACTTCAAGACAAGCATCTACAGTTGTTAACTTGTACCTACACACTAGACAGACCACACAACTGCCCAGATCAGAACACAATTACAGCAGTTCTGGGGCTTAAAGCAGCTTTATGTTTCTTCAGATTCTGTGCATGTTCATAACAGACGAACTTCTGGACTGAAGCCAGCTGGCCTGGATCAAACTGTTCTTCTATCTGTAGATAGCAGTTTTCCATGGATGAAGTCTCAGGCTCACAAGTGATTGGCAGGAATCCCCATAAGTTTTAAGAGTTCAGGTTTAACTGTTCATAGTAATGTCTTGATTTCCAGTCTCTCCCTGGGAGAGCAACCTTTGAAACCAAGCAGGTCATGAAGTTGATTTTGAAGAGAACATAATTCTTGAATGCAGAACTAAATACTTTATGACATACAGTTTACTGATTATATCTATTAGTGCTAGATGAAAACAGAACTGTGACTAATTATATCAAGTTTATAAGAGACTAAATGTTTTTGTGCAAGTACTGGCTGTGATTTTAATATAAGAAGTTCCATTTTCTTCCTGAAACACTGCAAAAACTATAAATGCAAAAGGATTTCTTTTACTGGTAATCACAAGTTACTGTTGAAAACTTTCTCAATATATTACCAGTCAAGTTGTCATGAAGAGTTTTCTATGTTCAGCTGAAAAGATGTACTATATAATTTCACAATAGATTTAAATAGCGAAAGTTTTTATAAAGGTAGCCTGGGAAAACCTAATCTATGCATACAGTTTTAACTGCAAAGTGAATTCTGTATAGTATATGCTATGTTAACATGTGATAAACAGCTCTATCAAAGTATTGACATATATTTTTAAAAGCTGTCAATTTCAGATTCTGGAATAGCATGCAACAGCCCTTCAGCTGTGCTCTTAACTACATGCATGTTTCTAAGAAAAAGGGTTCTCAGCCTGCAGGAGCAGCAGGGAGCTGCCATGCTGCTACAACACTAAAGTATATGCACGGATCGGGCTGACAATTCTCCTTCACAGCTCCACGTTTTGTTTTAGCCCATGGGGTGCCAAGTCTTCTCAGCACTAAGTCTCTCACCCTTTCCCTTAGTGCATGACAGAGCACCTACACACATTTCCAACTGGTTGGATTTGCAGATTTGCATGCATTTCATCAAATTTATCAGTTGCTAAAAGTAGAACATTATAATGCATTAAACTACTTTATCATTTACTGTCAAATAAGGGGGAAGAAACACAGCAATTTTAACACGTTACTGTTAGATGTTATTGATACTTCTGACCAACTGAGGCACAGCTATAGATTGTGACCAAAAAGTCATACTTAAGTCAATGAACTAGGAAGTGTACATTTCCTTACAGTGCATCAGAGCTATGTATTACCAGTGAGAAAACCCAAGGAGGTCCATCTAACTCCGCTGTTTAAGCAGCCTAACAGCACTCAATGTAAAATGTTACGAACACTGTCCCAAGGGCATGTGATTTCCTGTACCTGTATCATGCTATCGGACAGCAGACAATTAGAATTAACTCCAGCTTCAAAATAATACATGGAACTGCCCATAATAATTTCAATCCTTGTGCAAATTGCATTCTGTGGCTAGCTTTTCCAGCGCCTTAGTTAATTTAATTTGATTATAATTGGAAGCATCTGACTATGATTTAGGCATGCTTATTGCTATAAAAGAAATAAGCCCATCTTCAAAATTATTGTGCAAGTATTTTAATAAGATTTGCACACATCTCAAAAAATTCTATTGTGTGACTCCCTGGCCTTGGAGTTAAGTCAGCCGTGGAAGAGTCAAGCGAAGAGGTCACCGATGAGGCAAGGGATGTATCCACAGATTTTCCTTGCACATCAGCATCTGAATCTTTTTGACAGGATCTGTAGTTGCTCACTGAACCTGACCTCTGTGGAGTTGCAGTCCCAGACTTTGCTTCAGCAATTTCATCTGGGGGACAAGGGAAGAGAGGAAGCAAATTAGGTATAAATACAAGATCAGTTACAGGAATAGCAAACATGTTCTCAATAGTTCAAAAACAGGACAGCATCGTAAGCTTAAATCCGGCAACAGTTCAAACATTTTGCTGATGCTCTTTGCTAGCATCTGTTTTTGTTTTCTTTGTATTTGGTTATTTATACACAATCATTAGTTGTATTTTTATTATAGCTCATTGATACATTAACAGCTAGCACTGAGTTTAATTTATTCTTCACTTCTGGAAGTTTTTCTTCTCAGTAAGTTGTACATTTGAGCTGCAGCAGCTTAGGTTTACCTTCAGTATGAGGAAATACTTTCATCTTAGAAGCAATATTCTACCGAAGTATGTTCAGTATTTAAAGTAAAAAGAAAGCTAAGTTTGATTGTCACCTGGCACCAGAAAAGTTATTTCCAGGAGAAATCAATGAACACAGGAGAGACTGCGTTTTCACATCAAAGCTACCTTAAACTACAGTTCAGTAAGAGAAACAGAGAACAGTTAAAGATGGTGGAGAGGAAGGAAAGTCAAATCAGCTTCACTATTGCAAGACAGATGGCAAGTCCATGTTCTTGGCTTGTATTTCCTCAAGAGTTGAGGCCAAGACTGCCACCTCCCTCATCCGTATGGCTCTAAGCAGGCATCTCAAGTAAGACAGGGATTGCATTTGTCCTGTACTGCAGTAGGTCAGCACAGAAAAGTGATTCATACCCTGCAACTGATACCTTGAAAAGAGGCCAGAAGATTCCACTATGCCCTTGACGGTAGTTCCATTGTGCCTGGTTTGTGCTTGCTTAAGGAACTTTAAAACTGGTAGATACAAATAGATATGAAGCCCAAGAAATCTTGAGCTGCAGTTGTGTGACAGAACAGAATGTACAGCTATCAAAAACAGAAGGAGGGACATCAGATCGAGAAGGAAGAATACAAAGGCACAGAGGCCTCATGTTAAATTCGCATTCAAGGACAAGATTTCACAACTGAGTGACACATCCTGGAGGGATACAGACAGACCAGTGGAAGGTGATGAACTACAGAAAGACCACGTAAGAAAGACAAGACTCAGAGAACACATAAAGGTCTTCAAACAGCCACAAGGGAACACAAAAGCACCAGCAGAGACCCTCACAGAAGAGCTAAAAGTGCATGTGTAATGAAAATGCAAATACTATGCTTAGTTCCAGGAAACAGACCAAGTAAGTATGTATGACTATTCCAGGAAACCTGATGTATATGTAAATGACTTAGTGAATATACAAACCACCACCACCTGTGTAAAAATGCCCACCTCTCATGAATTAGTGTGCACATTATGTTGGAGCGATCCCCAGTGTATCCAGTGCTGCAATAAAGAATGTCTGCTTTCTAAAACTCAAAAATGGAACCTTACAGAGTTTATTAACCAACTTTTCCAGTAACACATCAAGTATCACTGGATCTAAGCAAGTCAGGTGCTTTTGTCAGAAGGAGCGAGGCAAGGACTGCACAAGCAAGTCAGATCAGATTACACTGTCATGAGATGTGGCCTTAGCCACCCTATACTATAATCCAGCCACTCCAGTAAATCTTTTTTCCATGCTGCTTGTTTTCTCCCAGGCATGTAATCTATTCCATTAGCTGGAGATAATTCTGCTTTAGTTTATAATGCCCACAAACTGGCATTACAACCAGTCTCTATTAGCTCCTCCAGACTTTCTTAGGAAGGTATGTTCTGCTACTGTCAGTCTACAAAACTGCTCGTTCCACAGGGTAGACCAATTGCTTTCAAGACTTCATTCACTGCAAGGGTACAACTCCTACCTCCAATTTTGTCTACTCCTAGCACTGATACACTGACTCTGTCCACCAGGTTGTACCTTGGTGCAACGGGGAAGAGAAGTGGAAGGGCAAAAATGAGAAAGCTCATGGGTGGAAATAGACATAGGTTAATAAGAGAACAAAAGAGAGAGAGAGAGAGAGAGAGAGAGAGAGAGAGAGAACAAGACTGAGCAAGCGAGAACAAGAACCAGAGAATGAGAACAGGAAGAGGAGAGAACAAGAGCGAACAAGAGAATGAGAATAAGAGAGAATGAGACAACAAGAGCAAAAGAGAATGAGGGAGAATGAAAGAGTAGAGATGCAAACCACCCACTACCTCTCCAAAGCAGACTGCTACCCAGGCAGTCTCAAGGCTACCTTCCCCAAAGGCCCATCCCCTCAGTTCCTTGGCTAAGCATACATTATAGGGCGTGGGATATCCCTTCGGCCAATCTGCCTAGCTCTCTAGGCTCTGTCCCCACCAATTCCCTGTTCACCCCAAGACTAGGAACAAGTAAAACTAGATATAAGTACTGCTCAGCAACAGTCACAACATTGTGACTACAAGTAACACTTTTGTAACTAGTGTAAATAGTAACATTTCTGCCTAGAACCTGGCTGCTGTGAGGCAAATTACTGCCATCTCAGCCAGACCCACTACTGCAGTGGACAATCCAAGTGACATTTAAATGCCTAGATACCAAGCTTTACCTTCATGAGGAAGTGTTACTCACTTCAGATCTAAATCAATGTTTACATTTGGGGGTGAGGCTCCAAAGGCAGTTTAGGTTGATCCAAATCTCACCTCTCATAGCCCTGCCCCATTCTGCAGTAGAAGTGTTAGTACTGGTGCAGATAAAATGTAGCACTTCAGTTGATATAGCTAAAAAGCTACTATTTTATGGGATGAAGCAGCTAACCTTGATCACAAGAACACCAGACCAGGAAAGAGTAACATAACTCTTAATAGGGATCTTCGATTGGCCTAATCTCATAAAGTGCAACACTTCCTTCACTCTAAACAAATGAGCTAAGGCATGTTTGCATTTGGGATTAGTTCCAGTAGAACCCCATTAACTTATGCAAGCCTCCACATACCATCAATGCTACGGAAGTCCAGTAAGTATGTCCTGCTGTCCACCTGATACAACTGCAGACTCATTTTAGAATATGCACTTGTCACTGGATTCTTCCTTCGAACACGCAGATAGTATGGATTTACAACCTGGTACAAAAGAGATTTGAATTAGCAACCAGAACTGCTGGAGAAGCATTGCATATTGGTTTTGTCACTTCAAATTGCTAGCATGGAGAGAATTATCTGTTGCAGCTTTACTGTGGTTTACTTCTGGGTTTTTTAAGTAACAGGAAAAAAAAAAACCCAGCCAAAACCATTTCTACAGCCACCAACAGAAATGTCAGACACCTTAGCAAGACTCTTTTTCCTGCCAGGATGAACAGCCTCCCCCAAAACCCTTGCTGCACCGCACGCACAAGCAGTCAGCACAGGCACATAAGAATATTTTCCAGCATGAGAGACTTCCGGGCTACATAAAACACAGCTCAAAAAAAATACTGTTGTGTGTTGTAAAGATACTTTATTCTTTTACCTTCCATTCATAATCCAGCTGTTTAATTGCTCGACAAACTTCAGCCATGATATCATTTGGTCGACTCTGACTCCGTATTCCCAAGTGCCACTTGGCTCTTCTGACACCTTGGTGTTTTGACTTCTGTGGATTGAGCTCATCAAGAGTATGGCGGGGACGTGGTGTTTCAGCTACTAAAAATGGCACCCTTTCAGGATGGGGGCGAGACAGATGGTGATCATCAAGAAAGGAATCCGGTGGGCTGCTAGCCAAGTAGAAGTCTTTGGCCTCATTCATTATTCTTCTATTATCAATAATGAGGTGATAAGCAACCGCTAAAGGGTCCTGATGATTTCGGCTGTACAGACAACTTAGCACTTCCTCTTCAGTGCACTCAAACTTCTCACATACTTCTTTTAAGGCTTCATCATCAATCATGGTAGAGCTATAGGATGGGTCTTCAGGAAACAAGTATTTGGGAAGGTCCTGTTTAAACCATTCATGCTCCCTAAGATTTAAAAATACACATATTCTAAGTGTATGTAAATAAATGAAACCTTTTTAATAGTTAATTCTTTAAAAAAACAACATTGATTTTAGTCTGTAGAAAAAGAACCAAAGTTGTCAGTCCAAGTCTCCTTCTATGCAGCACAGACAATGATACTGCAAATGATGGAAAGTAATCCCCTCCTTCACAAAATTTTGATAAACATTCTACAGGAGACTGGGGAAAAAAATCCTCTTTCCTGAAAGTGTTTCAACTACCTGAGCTCAAAAACTGTCTTTCTGTAACTCATCAAGGAGCTTTATATACTATATATATATATATACATATACATATATACATATACATATATATATATATATACATATATATATATATATGGATGTCACAGTTTAACCCTGTCCAACAGCTAACCACCACACAGCTGCTCTGTCACTTGCCCACCCCCAGTGGCCTGGAGGGGAGAATAAGAAGGGAACAAGTGAGACAGGTGCGAGATTCTCTACAGTGGAGATGCTGGCCTGTAGGAGGAAGTGAGATTTCCAAATTACTGGAGCTGTCTGGCCAATACATCTGCAGTTGGTGCCTCCATGCCTGTCCAGCTAATTACTGCCAGGGTGCAGATGTATGTCAGTGCACTTGGTACAAGCTTTTGCCACATGGACTGCAATGTATCAGGTTTCATCCACGTCTTTGGATGCCTGGTCATTAGTTAGGTTGTTATACATCACCTCACCACACCTAATCCCCTCAGATATGAATACCTCCCTCCTTTTGTTATGGGAGTTTGCAAGATCTTCCTTGAAGGGATGGATACCTGTCCTTCACACTAGACAGGAGTTGCTTCTAAGCCTGAGGACTTCTGCCCCTTTCACAACCCCTCTGTCATGGCCTTAACCCAGCTGTCAGGCTTCCTAACCCTCTAATTCCTGACTACATGTCACAATATCCCAGCACCAGAGTAACCAGCTGAGAATTAACTCATCTGGCTGACAGCTGAAATCTTTATGCACACCTCACAGATTATTTAGGAATAGAGTGGATTCTGTTCTACTTATTATTTCAGTCATTTCCTCCTCCTGTTCTTGGGACTGCTCTGCTGCAGAATAGGATGCCCTTCCTGATTCTCTCTCCTGTTCCCCCTTAGAAGCTTTCCCATCCCTTACTAAATAAGCTGACTCCCACTTTGATTGTTTCTTTTTAATTATAGGGGTGACTGATACAGTTGAAGGCTGAGTCTCTGAGTCCATAGTCCCTCTCTCCTCCATGACAGCATGAGTAGCATTGGGCAGCATTTGGTAGGTGTGGGGCAGGCCTCAGAACAGTGAGATAAGTTGTAACTCTTTGGAATAGCCAGGGCATCTTTTTTTCAAACATTCAGGATCCTCAGGAGTGAGGTCCTAGACCAATTGGAGATGAGAAGCTTTCTGGATACCTGCCCATATTCTCCCATAAGCCTTGCCATAGGGCCCAGGTAATATTCACCAAAACCTTAGGAATATTGTTTCAGCTTTTTCTAAGAAATGCCAGGATGTTCAACACATGGAAGAGTTATTGTAACAAGGAAGAAAACATCACAGAAGTCAGTAAAAGGTCCCATTCTGTATTTCCTACGCACAAAACACCTAACCCCCCAAAAACTACTCCACCAAAACAAAAAAACAAGCCCTCCTGGACAAAAAGCATAATTGATAGTACCCAAAGTACTGTCATGTCTATAGTATAAAGCCCAAACACCAGAGAAGCTCAGGGCTAGTGTTTTAGCAATGAATCCCCCAGACAAAACATCACTAAGGCCTACAGAACAGAGCCAACTGCAGCAGCCAAAAGCAGCCCTGTAAAGCAAAAAAGGGAACAGGGCACAGACCAGATAATATCAAGGACAGATCGGTATCGTGACCAGCCACTGTTAACACATACAACAACTAAAAATTCCATCTGCTCTAGCAAAACCTCTTATTGTTTGAAACCCTTCAAACCTCAAATTGGGCACCAAACAGGACTGTTGCAGCTTAACCCCAAAGAGCAACTGAGCATCACACAGCCACTTGCTCACTCCCTGACAGTGGGATGGGCAGAGAATAGAGATGGGTAAAAATGAGAAAGAAACTCATGGGCTGAGATAAAACCAGATTAATAGATTTTTTTTTAATTTTAAAAACAAGGAAAAGAAGGAAAAAGATGAAAATAGAACACAGAAAAAAACAAATTAAAACTACCAACTGGCTGATGCGCAGCCAATTGCCAAGCAGCAGCTCACCCATGCCAACCTCCCTCCGAGCTTTGTTGCTGAGCAAGATGTTCTGTGATACAGAATATCCTTTTGGATAACTAGGGTCAGCTGTCCCAACTGTCTCCCATCCCAAGTTTTTGTGCACCTCCAATCTACTCACTGACAGGGCAGGGTGATGAACACAAAAGACCTTGACATCCCACAAGCACTGTTCAGCAGTAAAAAAAAAAAAAAAAAACCAACCACCACACACATTCTGCATGATCAAACTGTTTTCAGCACAAATCCCAAACATGGTCCTTTACAAGCTACTATGAAGAAATCACAACCAAAGCTCTTGTCAGTCTGATGATCCTGATGCCTCACAATAAACATGCTGAGCAAAACACACTTTCATCAGAAGCGACCAGTTAATTTGGAAGCAGAAGAAGCTTTGCCTATACCACTACAAACCACAGCCCTAATTGGATGACTGAACCCACAGGAATTATTATTATTTACTATTCACTGCAGTAGGCCTCTCCTCTTGTATGCACATACACCCCCCAGAATAATTAAGGTATTTAATTAAACTCAGTTTGTCCTTTAAGCTCAGAGATGATATGTTTTATAGCTAATAGGGTAGAAATGTTTAAGATTCAAAATCTATCAGTGTTCTCTAACCAGTGTTTTTCAACATCTTTTTCATACCACTTCTCTTTCAAACTTATTTAATAAGACTGAGGTAAGCTAAGTTCCTATCTACTCCAATTTTACAACGCTGAGATCTCACAGTGCTTTGATTTCTGCATGAAAGTGCTTCCCACTGTAGTAAAGTAGCAAGGGATACACACATCACACTTGCTGTTCTACTGAATGAACACAAACATCACCCATTTCCTAATTTTCAACCCTGAAAGTAGCAGCATTTTCACTAAGGTAGTATATATTGGAGCCCTCTCCTTAAAGCTTGTCACAAAGGAAACAAAAGCCTAACTAAGCTGCTGCATGAAGTACAGCTGTATCAGCTACCAATTGTTTTTTGTTCAACGCACTGCACACTGGTCAAAGCAGTCACCTTCTTCAGAATCTCCTCAAGCTTTAACTTACTGGCGTTCAACACAGTAACTATCACTCATACATAAACTCAGGCCAAAGTTTTGGAAGCTATGAAGTGCTGTCTTTCATGTGGATTATTCTCTTGTAACAGATGATTTTTCAAATTCTGAAGAAATATTAATGTGATGACTACCACTTCTATTAAATAGCTGTAACTTCCTCTCAGACATTTACAGTAAAGAACAGTGGTTTCTTAACAGCAAAGACTTCTTTTTATTCCCCAGACAAGTCAATCGAGTGTTGTTTCTGCAAACCATTCTGCAGGTAAATAGCTTTGCTACAGTGGTGTCTTAAACCTAGAGTTTTTCAGAATTTCTATATGTACTGTGTATTACTTGATTTATTGTGACCTCTAATAGATGTTTAATTGGTCACTGCAGCTCAGAACAATCAGAGCTAAAGCCAAACTACCAGAACTTGAATTTTTCATCTCAGTCTGTAAAACACAGACAAGTTGCATGAATGATTTCTTTGTTCTGCATATTTGCACTGAGATTATAACTGCAGCACCCTGTGATCAGACAGCAGTGAGTGTTTTACCTAATGTCTCTGATTGTTGCTCTCTTCATTGGATCCACTTGCAGCATGTGCTTCAAAAGACTTATTACAGCTGGATTCAGGTACTGAGGGGTATAAAAGATACCATCACATATCTTCTTAAAAAGGGTTGGCACGTGGTCATCGTCAAATGGAAGCGTTCCACATAACAAAGCATAGAGAATAACTCCACTGCTCCAAATATCTACTTCTGGACCTGCATATAACCTGGGAAAAAGTTAACTATTAGTGATTTGTGTGTAATACATTTAAGTAGGTATTTTTTTGTCTACTTTCTTACATTATATCATAGTAATTAAAAGTGTTCTATCAACTTGAGAGAACTCATGTGCAATCATATAACATTGTTAGTTCTATGCTATGCCTCCTTTGAACTTCAATATCCTTCTCCTTCAAATACATAACAGGGTAAAAGTTTTCCTCTCTCTCTTGTGTAACACTGTATTCACAAAGGCAATTTAAGACAATGGCAAATTGAAAGAAACTCACACCTACTACTAAGAAACCATGTTACACATAGAAACTCCCCTTTTAATGAAATCTGTTCAAAGTCATCTATACCCCAAAGCTGGGAGGCTGAAAACTTTTAAGTTGATAAAGCATAACTTGTCACATATTCTGTGCTAGTGCCTGAATAAAACAGACATTTGGCCTCAAATCAGCTAGGATGGGTAGCCAAGAGCAGCAGATTCAACACTCATAAAATAAAAAAAAAAAAAAGACAAGTTATCTTCATGCTGAGTATATACTCTGCATCAGTTACTTCACTGCTCCTCAACTTCACAGCAGACTTTGCCTGTAATTCTATCCATACCTCTACTTCCAAAACCTGAACTGTGAGTGAGATTTTCAAACCAGTTCAGGCACACCGTACACAATGGATTTGGGACATTAGACATCACCACCACCTTACAGGAACTACTCAAAGCTAGTTCTTAAAAGCCTTAAATACTAATTAAAAACTGGCAAATTCAGCCCACACTTTCTCTGCATCAAGCTTGTCAATTGCACTAGTTTTGTAGCCTTTAGAATCAAGCAGTAAAATGGCCAAAGTACATGCACAGATGTATCCAATATAAAAGAAACTACCTTCCTGAAATTACTTCTGGTGCAGCATAGTTAGGGGAACCACAGCTTGTTCTTAAAAATTCTCCATCTGACATCATATTTGATAGACCTGAAAGTGTACAAGAGTAACTACTAAAAATTCAGAGAGCAAAATGATTTCACACTGTATATATCACCTAGAACAAATCACTAGTAACTGAAGTTAGAAAACTAACAGATTTAAGTAACATTATTTGGTAATACTAAAATGTTTACATAAGCATACCCCATAATCCTCCATTTAGTTTACCAGCAATTTGAGTAACATCAAGCCGTTACAGCACACAACCTAGAAATGTTTGAGAACATATTAATTCCAAGAGAAAACCAGTTCAAACCTATGATGTCATAGGCATGATAGAGAACAAAGTTGCTCTAAGAGAAATGGAGCATGATAGGATTTTGTTCATTAACAAGTAAATCTTAAAAAACACATTAACTTCTAAACACCAAAGTAGAAGATGCCACCTCAGAATTGCCTAAAATTCTAGATGTTACATAGAATAAAGGGACTGAGTAGCACACATTACACATTATGTCATTACAATTTAGAACCAAGACTGCTCAGCTGGTTCCTGAACCACTGCAGTTCAGCAGCTGTATTTTACATAACTCTGATAGTAATTAAAGTGCACTTTAGAACTAAGCCATCTTCATTCACCAACTCTCAGTATAGTCTAGTACCAAAGAACTTCCACTTCCAGAACAGCTGTAGGAAATCTCTTCTACTTTTCTCACAGTCGGTTACATGATCAGGATTACCACAAACAAAACAACTCAGTCTCCAAGGAAATCTGCCTTTTTATAAGGCTGGGGAGGGGTGGAGGAGCAGGGGAGAGAAAAGAATACAGTCTGGACAGCTTTCATAGTCCAATACACAAAAGCATTTAGTAAGCTTTTCTTTAATACACTAGTGAAGATTAACTGATTGCCACAGCTCTGATGATACTTAAAGGAAGGTGTTTTTACAAGTTTCTGTATTTAATTTCTTCACCACACAAACCATTTAATCCAAAGGATTTTCTACACCCAAGAAACCAGTGAGATTCCCAGTGCCCAAAATACCTGAACTTTTCTAATATACTTAGAATATTCAGCATTACCTAACATCTCTAACCACAAGCCTCAAAATGCTTTACAAGGGCAGGTACTATCCACTACACCTACAAGGGATATATCATGATGATATAGCTGTATGGAATCATTACTATGCTTATATGGTGAAGGTTTCCAATTCAGATAGTTCCAGGAACTAGCTGCTAGTCATCTCAGCAGCTGTATCAAACAGCTAGCATAAAAAAATTAAGCTTCTCATTAGACAGACAGGCATATTGCAAGAAAGCACAGTTTGCAAGATTAAAACAAAAAAGCAAGAACAGTCATTTATATTTTCTAACACACCTGTAGAGGTGAATCAAGAGTAGTTTAAACAGGATGACTAGTGTATTTTACTATAACAATATGGTTCTTAAACAATGAACTGCCCTTGCATGTCCATGGGAGCTAAGCACCTACATTTTACATAGGGTGGAACAGGCAATAGGAGTGAATTTTGAAGTGGAAAGGTCAGAAGCTACTTCTCAATCCAGAGAAAATACTGTTAAGAAAAACCAAACAAGTCAGTTCACAATTTCACCCAGTCACAGAAACTACAATACCTGAAAATAAAGCTTCAGAGGAAAAAAAGTTATACACGTGTGCAGAGACATGAGTTTGCTTTACATTCTTACTCTTCAGGTTCTTGTGTTGTGTCCCACCAAAAGCACATTAAAGTATACACTTTATTTCATTAAATGTTTCCCATAGTAATTAGCAGGATCTGAACATCAGAAAAGTGATAACATACAGAACAATGCTTACCAAAGTCAGCTATCTTGGCATTCATGTGTGCATCAAGCAGCACATTTTCAGGCTTCAGATCTCTATGTACTACCATATGCCTGTGACAGTAATCCACACCAGAAAGGATCTGCTGGAACAGACGTCTACTTTCCTTCTCATCAAGCTAAAATGGACAAAAGTTTTAAATAATTATGAGACAGTGGAAGGTAACCTGATTTTTGTTTATATGAATTAAAGGGAATTTTCAAATGATCTCAAATTATCATTTATAGTTTCACAGAACAGATTGCCAGAACTCGCAGCCTCATAGCTTGCATCATTTTGTTCACACCATGGTTCTAAAAAGACCAAAACAAAACATACCCACCAACTCAGAAAGTCCTGAAATTTCCCAGTCACACTTCTGGAATTGGTTAGACAGATGTTACATACTCGGTAACTAGAAACATCAGCACCCAAACATTAACCTTCTTCAATTGCAGTATCAATCAACTTTGACATTTAAGCACAGTGTAAGATTTAAATTGACAAAAGCTGCTGACATGCAGGATAGAAGTGGTATTTTAGATGCTATTTATGCTACTAGCAGCTGGTCCCAAGCAGTAGATTTATCTAGCCACTAACTGGGAACATGCCTAAAACAATGTCAAAGTCTGTTCTAACAACTAACTAAAAAGTATCCTGGGCTGTCTATATAGTTTGTCAGAAGTTAGTTCAGAGCCTTCACAAAAACTGTTTTACCAGACAACAACGGCAGTAAGGGCATAATGGTACCTTTCCGCTATAATTGGTTATATTAAAGAAATAAGTTTTCAGCTACTGCAGCTGAGTACATATCCATCTGGTTTGTACACCAGTAATTGCAAATTAACATCAGTATCATTACTGAGGAAAAATGCTACGACAAATTAATAAAGATCTCCAACATGTTTAACATACAACCACTTTTACTTCAGAACAAGATACAGTCATCAAGTACACTTTAATGGCTAACAGCAAAATGAATCCTGAATACATGAACCAAACCTTCATTCAACAGGGTGTGACCAGTACCCCCTGCTCCTGGCCACTAGAAATGTGGTTAGCCTAACTAACATAATTTTATGAGGTAAGCAGCCATTCTGTGACCAAGCAAGCCACATATTTAGGCCTTTTACTCAGCCCTGAAGGTCCTGTGAACCAAGCAGACAAACCACAGATTTCTTCTTCCCCTCCCTCAAGGTTCTGGGCACCAAGCACACTATTCCCCTCTTCACTGGCCCTGAAGGTCCCAGGTACACTTCCACTGTCCTCTGCTTCCTTTGAGGACCAGCCAACTTGCATCTTTCATATGAATTTTGAGTGTAGAATGCGATTGTTACATTGATACAGTAAACCATGTATTAATATTTGACCCCATCTGCAAATGGTTTATGTAATTAGAAATCATACGTTATGTTGTATTGTCAATTGTTTTACACTACTTAAAGTTGTACTATATTTAAACTGCTTGTTGAAATCCTGTGCTCTCTAATGAGAAATCCTGTGCTACCCTAATGATAATATCCTGTTAAGAAAATACAGTTTTAATTATACCATTCTGCCAGTGATCCCCCAAAAAGAACCTGCCTGTACCCTCAATGTCATGTGACACAGGAATGTTGCAAAAGCAGCAACAAAATGCAAGTCATTGATCTGTAGAGTTGGACTACTACTTACCCTTCCATTTTTACAGATATAATCAAACAGTTCTCCTCCTGAAACATACTCCATCACCATGAAAATATCAGTTGGTGTACTGATGACTTGGTACCTGATAAAAGAAGGTATCTGTTAGTCTGTGCATTCAGTAAAAGATGCTTAGTTACATCCAGTTAAAACCAAAGTTGTGCAAAAAGTCAGATAAACATAAACTTTAAAATACTTATCAGCCAACTGACAGCTACTGGAATGACAGTAACTTTCAGAAGCTATATATTCTACTTTCACTATGTGATGATGTCATTGCCAAGACTAGAGGAAATTTGTATTCCCACCAGATCACTTTCAGAGGACTTAGTCCAAAGATTTTTATGAGACTAATTAAGTGCTGCCTTGAAAAAGCTTGGTGTAGTGAGAAAGGAATTCAAAACTACTTTGATAGTGTCTCAAAAATACACACTTTTGTTCCACATATCCTGACCTAAAACTTGGTTAATTTTTTCCCCCTTACAGAAGTCAGAAGTTTTCAGTGTTTAATGGAGCAAGAAAATGAACACTGGTAGCACTTCAGCCAAAAATCAAATACAGTGAGAAGACAGAAGGCGATAATGGGTTGACAAGAAATGTTTCAAGGTACCTCACTTAAGCATGCAAATACCTGAATTGTAATAAATAACATTTTTCAAAATGCCAATTCTAAGACAAAGGGGAGCACAGATGTGCTTCAGCTTACAGACATGTTTCAGTTTACTCGTGAAGGCTCGTGGGACACGGTATTCGTAACTCCACAGACAGCAACGAGTTCAGACTATACAAGTGAATGTGTGTGCACAAATATCTATCTCTTTTAACAGCTTGGTATTATGGTGTAACATTTCAATAACCTCAACACCCTTCTGAGAGAGTAATTAACACAAGACCTTCAAAAGATACTACTACAGAAGTAGTATTTTAATCCTTTTAACCCCAAATTTACAGCTGTTGCTCCCTACAGCCATTTCAATTTTCTGGTTATGAAAAATGAGGCTGTGGAACCCTTACATACCTACAGTACAAATAAGGTTATCAAACCACACAGCACAGATGACTAGAATGCATAAATTAGAGGCAATTCATTGTAGGAAAACAAGATGCATTCTATTGCTAGAGGTAAAAAAATACAGAAGAGATGCTTCAAAGGATTTTTATGTAAAGCACATTATAGAGAGAAAATCTTATTGCAACAGGATTGCCACTGTATATACAGCTAAAGCCATGTATGGAACTTTTCATGAAGTGCAGCAATGTTCCAAAGTAGACCCTGTCTAACTTGTAGTATTAAGCTGAACATTTACCTTTATCCCACATATCTTAAAACCTGTTATCTAGCAGTTCGCCAATCCAGTTCCAAACAGCACAAGCAGCATAATCTTGAGCTACCAGCAAGTCTACCTGTACAACAGTATCAAACTCAAATGCTATTTACACAGAGGTTAATAATCCTTCTCCTTTAGAAAAGCAGTCTGACAAACTGAGAAGTTGGGGATCCATGAAGTTTCCCATTATATCCTATATGTTATCCCCACTCTCCACATGCAGGATGAAAAAAATTCTCCCCAGAATTCCCCCAGAAAGAGTCTGTCATCTGAAATGTGTTAACCCAACTCAACAATGTAGCAACACTATAAGCAAACATTTCTGTTCCACCCCCATTTCTCAGTCGGTACACTGACACTTCCTACTTTGTTTTGGCTACAAGTTTGTCCTTTGGACTCATTCAAGAACTCTAACTGGCAGCACTAGCAATTTTGCAGCCAAAACAGTTCAACCGTCTTCTGAAAACTAACCCACTGAAGAAGTTAATGAGTTGATCTAACACAATCCAATTTAGCTTCAGTGTAAGAGCTGCTGCCAAATTAAAGGGAGTGTTAGAGGGATGGTCTTAAGACTAACAATAGAAAAAACTATCAACCCCATGTTTAAGACAGTAAAAGCCACCCATACTCTGGAGGTGCAGGTTAACTTTACAGGAAATGAGTTTTAAAAAAAAAGTTTAAAAAAAAAATCAAATTAATTTGTATTTCCTCAGACCAACCATAAGGGATCTACTCTGGGACATACTTATTTGTACTCTGAACTCCACTGATGGACTACTGAACAACAAGCACACTGTAAATACCACATTTATACAAGTGGTAGCAGCTATATTGAAGAGCTCTGAGATATCTATCACATTTAACAAACTACACATCCTTATTTCAGAAAAAACTTGCAGAGCACAACATACACTGAAAAACTACAGACCAGTGACCAGCAGATCACAAAAAACTTAAGAAAGAAAACCCAATAAACTTACTGTAGAAATGCCCTTCACCATCTTGTTTTTAATTCATTTTCTGAGCAGAAAAAGGATTAAGTGTAACCAGAAAAAGAAAACTGAAGCAGCAGACAAAAACAGAGATGGATGCTAAGAGAACTACCATGCCATTACTTTTACATACTACCCCAAAGAATCTGTAAGCAGAGACATAATGGAAGCTCCACAGCCTGCAGAGAAAACCAGTTTTGTGAAAATGCATTACAGAGCACACAGAAAACGTCACATACTTGGAAGCTGGTTATTTCTCTGCCAAGATACTGTTAGCAGTACTGACCATTAAACGCATTTCAAATCAGTGAGACCAAAAAGAGATTACTGCTTAAGTGCTTTATTATAGCAAGTAAAACTTACAGCTTAATTATATGAGGATGTCTGAAGAGCTTGAGGTTCTGAATCTCCCTGCGGATTTTTCCTACTACATCAAGGCTGCGAATCTTCTGTCGATTCAGGATCTTCACTGCAACTTTATGCCCGGTTAACTCATGTTTGCCAACTGCAAAGGACAAGGAAGTATTTAGCCAGGGTTTTCAATTGCTCCATAATGACATTATTTGCTCATTTTGGCAGCAGTCAAGAAATACAAGTGACGATGTCAGCATTACACATTCCCCCACTGAAAACCAGATGTTATTTCTTCAGTCCTAGTCCAATTTTTGCCACTAGGAGATGAATGAGATATCTTAACAAAAACTTTAAACCTAACCCTCAGAAGCCTTGCAGCATAACATTTTTGCACCAAGCCATATCGCAAAATACTGTCATCCTTACTAATTAGAAAGGCCATTTTTTCGCCCTGTGTGAGTCACTCCAAGCTTCTGGCTCACTTGGCAACCCATTCTGACATGTTTTCCTGCACCTCTTCCGCATTATCTGCAAGGATCGCCCCTACTGAAAAACATCACTGCCATCTGTCCCTCAAGAAGCCTGTTTCAGCAATTACTCTAAAATATATGATCAGTTTATTAAAAAAAAAAAAAAAAATAATCAATAATCTGTCTGTACTTGGGGCAGTCTAACCCCATATAAGTTTCACATTTTGTGTAGCAAACACCAGAGCTTCCTTATATAAAATAAGTGACAAAAGCTTTGGGAAATGCACCAAATAAAAGTCAGTGGTAATTAAAAGCAGCAATGTGAACATGAAACCTCATGCATTTGCTACTTCCAGGAGAGTTTAACTTTTCTTTCAACAGAGGAACTTAGAAGCATACAATATTTCCACAACAGTTACCACTCAAAGTTCTCAACTTTGCAAGCGCTCTTGGAAGTAACTGAAACAAAGTTGCAAAGAATATTTTTCTTTATTTGCAACACTCCCATCTTAGATAAACCACTGCAAGTATCTCTTCCACTACAGAACCCCCCTATCTACCTTGTTTTTTCTCACTTGAGAATTTAACTAAACCCAGGCTTCAAGCTTCATTTAAATAAAACCATGGGAAAATGTGATCTACAAATCTCTTCCTGCAGCCAACTGATAATTTTGATAGAATTAGCAAACACCTATCAACGTGTAAATCTCATTCCCAACTCAAGACCTCCCAGCTGCCTTTTGCTTCTGCATTGACACAAAAAACAATGTGAGAAGAAATTGTAAGCTGAGAGACAAAAATGATGAAAAGCAACTGTTCTTACAACAAAGATACAGTCACTGTGTAAAATAAAGCAGTTTGTCTAAAATCCTGGGGGGAAGCAACTAAGTAGTGGATTACCAAGACCCTGGAACATCACAATCCCCTCATTCAGTGGAGCCATTACCTAAAATTTGCCACTATGGCCAACACTGGACAGGCACATCTACACTGCTGAGGAAAGCAAGACAAAGCCCACATCCTTCCCAAATTCTAGACAGACCACAAAACATTGGTTGGTAGGTGAGTGCCCAGAACCGTAAAAATCACTGTCATCTATGAGGATTATTTGCTTTCAACCAGACCTACAATTAAAGTAATCACACCCCCTTTGTTTTCTTCAGTTCAGATGTGGCTGAGTTTTAAAGAAGCCCAATCAAACCTTAAGTAGTAATGAATCATTAACATAAAACACTAGAAAAACAACTATTCCATTGGAATTACAGAGTCTTAGCCTACCAACAGTGAACTGCAGAAATAAAAAAAATAATCTTTACTAAGTTAAATTTTAACATTGTTTGATTGGTAATAAAAAACTTCTTAGAAACTAAGTTAGACACACAAATTTACATCTTCCTTTGCTTTACAAAGTAAGTAGTAGCAATTACACAGCTTTAGCATATAAATACTCAGTTCTGACATGCAACTTGTTATAACAACTCATTTATCAACCAACTTGTTTAGTTTCCGATTTGTCAGTTTAGCTTTGACAAACTAGAATTTCAATAAAGCTCAGAAAAACATTAGAAAGTAATTTATTATCTATAACAACCTACGTTCAACATGCAAGGCACATAGAAGTTCTTCAAAAACATATTTTTCAAAGTAATTAAACAGTAACATCTGCAGTTGACTGAAACTAATCCTAGCTGTCACGGCTTTTAAGATTCTGTGTCTCAAGCCTTGATTTTATTCATTGGCTGGAAGAAAACAACATTTTTTTCAGCTTCTTCAACTCTGTTTGCCAACTCTGAATAAATTATTGTAATGAAAACATACCGTGGTTTTGTGCAGATGCAAAAAAAAAAATCCAAAAAACCTGTTCACTTAAGACATTTCAAGCTGAATCTTTTATTTAGTATTTTTTCCTTCCCTTTTTAAAGTTCAATTTAAGATTATAATAAATCTAGTTTTAAGATACAAGTTTCCAATAAACATCTACTTCATGAAATAAAACTGCTTTATTGGATATGGTTCAAGATACCTGCTATCAGCAAAACAGCAGGCACTACCTGGTAACAGATTGCTGACTAGGTTTTGAAATCAAAATAAAGACATAACTGAAAGCAAGACCTCAGGTGATAACATCAGCTAGAAGAGAAGCCAGTGTTACCTTTCCAGTACCTCTTGACAGAATTTTACCTATAGAAGGGAAGGCTAAAAAATTGTGAATAATCAAAACTTTTGTTAGTCACCGTAATCTGCAACCAGCTGTCAGTCCTTAAAAAGAATCACTGCAAAAAAGTGCACATTACAGACCTATTATTGCCCTATATTTCTTTATTCTCTTACAATACCAATTGCCTTCAAGCTCCACTACGGGTATGTATCACACCAGCATTTCCAAGACAGCGACAGCGTTTCAAAGCACCAGCGACATCTTTTAACTGTTGAAGTGTATGAGCAACAGTTTATAAACTCAGTTCAGCAGGTCTTCAACTGGAAAAGAAAACTAATCACCAGTCCCCTCAGAGTAAATAGAACATTATTATGAAATACAGATAGCAGTCATAAAGTTTGGAGAAAAGAGGTGAACAAGCATATGCTGTATTTAAGGGAACAATTTCGCAACAGGCTGAAAAGCCAAGCCAAGGCTCAGAGAACAGTAGTCTTTAAAACTATGAGTTAATCATTTTCACTAATAAAAAATAAAAACCTCACCAAACCAAAAAGACCCAGTGAACCCTGTGCAAAGGCATACTACTGCACAACACTATCAGTCAGTATTATCATTGCCTTGACCCAGACCTAGTTACATCAGTTTTGCACAAAATCCAACAGTGTTTTGTTCGGATTTTTTTTTTTTATTAAAACACGACTAGAAGTTTCATACTGAATCCTGGTACAGTTTAAGCAACAATACATCTTACATAATTGATTTACAACTCTCTTTTACCCTAACAGTTTTCACTTCTGTAGCATATGAGGTCTGCCTAGGTAGTGACTAGAAACAGCTGTCTCCTCCATGAACATCCATCTGAGGCACAGTCAAGTGAATTAAGTCAGTCAGTTAATTTGGCTAGTACAGCCAGACAAATAGTTATACTGAAAAAAACTCATTATATCAGTAGCAGTTATCTGTGAGGGCAGAAGAGTAAGCAAGCATCAGGGTGGATAGCTGTTAAAGGTAGATATCACATTAAGTCAAGCACAAGTTCTTCAGTTCCATATTTTCAAGCTGTCACCACAGTTGAAAATTAAAGACCCACTTTCAAGATGCCATACATCTGACACACCACATCAGTTAGGGTTTTCCTTAAGCTCATGTGAATATCAAAACAATGAACACATTTGTTAAAGTTTTTCACCTTATTGTCAATTGATTAAACCATATCAATCACTAGAGAAGGAAAATTTTGAGGATAGCAGGAAAACATTCATAGATTTGGTATTAAGGTATGAAAATGTGTTTTCCAGAAGAGAAACAGTGTGGCAGAGATAAGTATGCCCTTTATTAAGTACAGCTAAAGCAAGGCAAAACTAACACAGTATATCATCTAGGATAAAAGAAAAAAATACTTAAAGCATTTTTTAATGGAAACAGAGCATTAGTCCAGGAATACTAACACTTGTTTCTAGATGCTGAAGAAATTCCCAAGCCATTAAAGGCAGATATTCAGTAAGCAGAATGATGTTGCATTTCACCACAAGGTGATTTCTCCCCCATCCTTAACAAAAATATATTCATACATACATGTGTGTACCTTTACATAATCAATAGCAACCTAAAAGAACACCTAACATCAAATAAGGCAAGCAGAGGGGTATTATGGAAATAAAGTAGTAATAAAACTGGAATCCTAAGGTTGGTTTTTTTAGTTAAGTTTTTCAAGCTAACTGTATTTAATGAAATATTAATAGAAGTAATGTTCAATAATATATCAAGATTATAATAGTAGTTACTAAAATTGACCATCTTTCAAAGTTTGAAGATCAGACACATTTTTGCCAATGCAGAGAACAGCCACAGTAGTGCAACAGCATTGTCTAAAATTTTAAGAGCATATTAAAACATTTATGGATATGACCACTTTAGCTTTGTGCAGTGCAGTTGCAGGGGAAAAAAAAAAACCCAACATACAAACATCTCCCCTCAACCATGTAGCCTCTTCACAATGAAAGATAATCTGCCACCTGCCTTCTGCCTTGTCTCCCTTTCCTCTCTATTTAAGAAGGTGCTAAATTCCCAAGAGAAGGAACTGTAACTCAGTTGCCAGCATGTGGTCACTGCTCCTAAAGTGCTGGCAGTGGGGGTGTAACTGTATAAACCTGTCTTGATAAAAAAGGGGACTTGAAGGGCTCTTTTCTCAAAATGTTGTCTGCTGCTTTCCTAGAGACAAACATCTTACTTCCTATACATCATTAATTTCTTCAGAAGATACCAATAGTTGAAAGAGCTTGTTCAGAGAACATACAACAGGAAGATCTAGCGTATCAGATATAACAGGATAAACTGTGGTTTTTTTACTGGTTATAATTATCAACAATCCCTTAGGTTCATGTTGTGGTTTAGCCCTAGCAGGCAACTAAGAATCATACAGCTGCTCATTTATTCCTTCCCTCCTTATATACCAACCATGAAATCACATGCTATGGAATACCCTTTTGGTTAGTCTGGTTCAGCTGTCCTGGCTGTATCCCCTCCCAGCTTCTTCTGAAAATTAACTCCATCCCAGCCAAAAACCAGGACAGAATCCACCACTTATTCTATACCACTGACATAATGCCCAGATCCAACACACACCCACCCCCAGCAAACCTGTTCAGTGTGGGTCTTTCTCCCTGTCTCCCTCTATGGGCTGCAGGTCCTACCAGGAGTTTGCTTTAACACAGGCCATGGCATCTTCCATATGTCTCCATCCCCCACCTATCCCCAGAGAAGAATAGGACATACTCTCTCCAAGTTGCTGGATCTCCTACAACAGTTTTCCCACAGCTGAGACAAGGAAGGGAGGCTTTCTTCATATTGCTGGAGTCAGCCAGACACTTCAGCCACTGGTGGTGCCTGTTCACCCTTCCAGTCCATCACTGCCAAGAAGTTGGTATACAACAGTGGTGTGCTCCATATAAATTTCTGCCACATGGGTTGCGTACATTGGACTTCATCAGGATCTAACCATCTCCTGCATGGCTAATTCCCTCAGGTACTAGATACCTCACTCCATAGTGGTCCAGTTGCCTGGATGCCACACATCTTCCATTAAGTGATACCTTTCCCTCACGCTTGACAGAGGTCACCTCCAAAGTCTGCGGGCTTGTGTCTTTTTTCCCAATCACCTTGTCAATACCTTCTTTCCTAGACAGCTGCTTGGCCTCCCAACCCTTTAATACCAGGTTACTGGCCCCATTATCCCAGCAGCAGAGCATCCAGGTCATAATGCGCTCTACTGGAAGGCAGCTGCAATCTTTTCACATCTCACAGCTCACTCAGAAACAGGGATCAGGTGATCATCTCTGGCTCTACCTCTTCCTCCCATTCTCATGACAATCCTGGTTCATTATCATCCCTTACTAAGGAAAATTATTTTTAGTGCATTTCTTCTTCTGTATAGGCTGATACTGGCATGGGTTTGTTTCTTTTTTTTGTTCAGCTGCAATCCCTGTCACCAGGGTTGGAGTAACAACCACAGTGGCTGCCACTCTGTTTTCCTCTCTCTTGGCCTGATGGTGCTGCCTCCTACCAAGCAGTGTGTGACATACCAGGCTGGGCCCAGCACAGTGCAGAAAGCTGTACTTCCCTGGAACAGCCACAGCATTTTCAGACATTATAACACTTTATTGGAGTCCTGTAGTTTTTCAGGAGTGAAGTTCCAAACCACTGAAGGTGAGAAGTTCTCTAGATACCTCCCACATTCTCCCACTCATGACTAATCCAGCTTCAGGGCAGATCTCTAGGTCTTATTCTTAAAAGAATTTATTGTAACCCTAAACAAGACCTGAAACACATTGAGGAGACAGAGAAATAAGAGCATGCTGGTTTGAATAATAAAAGATATTCAAAATTATCAAAAACTGATATAACCATCCTAAAGGAAAAAGGGGAGATGAAGCAACAAGAGAAAGTACCCCCCATCTTCCCCATAGATAGGGTACCATTAATAATCAATTCTGAGAGATGTCATCTGAGGCATGGGCATGACAGCAAAGACACAAGTACCTGCTTACGCTCATGACCACTGATGTTATCATGTATAAGCTGATATTATGTGGTACAGCAAAATGCGAATCCTGACCCCTCTACCAGAGGTGATAAACAGTGCCAGAAGGAATACATACACCAAGCACAGGTTTACATAACACAATCATATGAACAAGCAAAACACCACTGTGACCAACAACTACTTAACTAATATCGTATCATAATTTGGGGGATGACCTGCTGGAGAAGAGCTCTGTGGAGAAGGACCTGGGGGTCCTGGTTGATGACAGGTTGGCTATGAGCCACCCAGTGTGCCCTGGTGGCTAAGAGGGCCAATGGGATCTTGGGATGCATCAGGAAGAGTGTGGCCAGCAGGTCAAAGGAGGTGATCCTCCCCCTCTACTCTGCCCTGGTCAGGCCCCACCTGGAGTATTGTGTCCAGTTCTGGGCTCCCTGGTATAAAAAAGACAGGGATCTCCTGGAGAGAGTCCAGAGAAGGGCTACGAAGATGATTAAGGGCCTGGAACATCTCCCCTATGAGAAAAGGCTGAGTGAGCTGGGGCTGTTCAGCCTGGAGAAAAGAAGACTGAGGGGGGACCTAATTAATGTTTATAAATATCTTAAGTATGGGATGCAGGGGGAAATGGCCAACCCCTTTTCAGTGGTCTGTGGAGACAGGACAAGGGGCAATGGCTGTAAACTGGAGCACAGGAAGTTCCACACCAACATGCAGAAGAACTTTTACACAGTGAGGATGACAGAGCCCTGGGACAGGCTGCCCAGGGAGGTGGTGGAGTCTCCTTCTCTGGAGATATTCAAGACTCTTCTGGATGCCTCCCTGTGCAATATGAGCTGGGGAGCTGCTTTGGCAGGGGAGTTGGATCCGATGATCTCTTGAGGTCCCTTCCAACCCCTACGATTCTGTAATAAGTGCCTGTAACAGCTTTGTTTTAACTCGCTCAGGTCTGATCTGTCACTACCTTGTGACCTTGCTGGCCCACACTGGGTGCCAAACAAGACTGTTGTGGTTCAGACCCCGCCGGCCGCTGAGCGCCACTTGGCCACTCACTCACTCCTTGCCCCCTTACATAATGAGCATGACATCATATGGTTCAGAATATCCCTTTGGCTAGTTTGGGTTAACTACCCTGGCTGTGTACCTCACTGCTTCTTGTGAAAGCCAACTGTATCCTGGATGAAAACCTGGACAGTTAATAACAAAAAAAACTCTATTATTAAGTTTTGAGTCTAGCCTAACCCATTTGTGAAAGGATGCTTTCAATTTTCATGCCCCAATATCTGAACACATCTTTCAAAACAACACAGCAGAACAGTGTAAGCTAAGGCACAGTGCCGCCACCGGCGGTGGGCAGCATCAGGTGAGGTTTTAATTTCCATCTTATTTCTTCTAGGCTTCGAACTTGCAGCACGGCATCTGGGAGAAGTTTATTTAAAGCCTGAGCTGGAAAAAAGCTTCAATAACCACTGATTAGGTGGATTTGCATAAAGTCTCTCCATGCCTGTGACTAGCTGGCAACACAGCCGACACAGGCAATCCCATGCCCACTTCTGCCTCTGCGGAGGAAGAAGGCTTGCCTTCCTTATAAGGACGTAAAGCGGCCGCACTTCAGCGGCAAAATGCCATGTGCAGACAGCTCAAGAACTAAGCCTGCCTACTTTTGTTATACCTCCGGTGGGTTTAAATAAGCGCAGCATCGCTAGCTTCCAGGAACGGCTTCCGCCACCGCGAAAGGGAAAGCAGTCCCTGCCCCGCCGTTACTCCTGCGGCGCGCTGCGGGTCCCGCCCCCGGCGAGCCGGCGCACTCAGCTCCTCTCTCGGAGCGGCCCCCGCAGCGCGCCAGGCGCCGTCTCCCCAGCACCGGCTCCAGTGGCGGCCCCCGCCGCGCTAACGGGCCGCGAAACGCCTCCCGGCGGCTGCCCCGGCCGCCCCGCAATCGCTCCCTCCCTCCGCCCCCGTCGGACCGTGCTGCCAGCGCCGCCGCGGCCCAGTGACTCACCCGGCCCGGCGGGAACGGCCGGGCAGCGCCCAGCAGCTCAGGTTTCCCGGAGTCGCCCCGGGGCGAAGCTCAGCCCGCCGCGGCGCTCCGGGCGGGAGACGGATCGAGGCCGAGCCGGGGCCGTGTGCGTGGCGCCCACCTCCCCCGCCCCGGGCAGGCCTCGGCCGCCATCCACCTCCGGCGGTGCGACCGCAAGCAGCAGCGGCGGGAGAGACCCCTCTGCCCAGCCCGACACGCCCGCCCGGCGCGCCGTCCGCTCCCCACCATCCCGGTCGGGCCTGGCCATCCCGTGGCGCAGGCAGCGACCCCGCTCCCCGCCGCTCACCCTTGACTTTGCCGAAGGTGCCGACACCAAGCGTGTCGCCCAGGATATAGTGCCCGATCTTCACCCGCCCGTGCTCGTGCTTCTGTTTATCCGCCGCCGCCATCTTGAGCCAAGGGCCGAGTCTGCGCATAGCGCCCGCCCGCGCGGGGACGGAGCGCGGCGAGGGGAGGAACGGCGACAGAGTGCCCGCCCGCGCGGGAACCCGGAAGCGAACGCCGCAGTAACGCCTTCCCGCCCTCCACGGGCAGGAACCACTGCGGCTCCGGGGGGCGTGAGTCCCCTGTGAACTCCTGGAGCATTGAACCGTCCTTGTGCCCGGATGGGTTAAAACAGTTACGCCTCACTTGCCCACTGCTGTGGAATAGAAATTCTGAAATATTTCAAAGTAAATATAAAGAATCCTCCAAAAAAAAAAAACCAAAACCACAAACCAAAACCAAACTCGATAAAACCAAGTAATTAAAATAAGCCTGAGCCAAAACATAGGGTGGAAAGCATTGTGGGGATTGCCTGTAATATTTACTCACTTAAAATTTGCATTACATGGAACAAAGTAACCTTGTAAATTGTAAAGTACTCAAAACAAGGAAAGTAAAAGTAATACGTGTTTCCTATTTGAGTAATTAAAGCTTTAAGTTCAAACACTTTCATGGGGATTATCTCTTAAGTGGAAAACGTGAGAAGCTGCCACATAACCCATAATTTTACAAGTGTTGTTAGAAATGTCAAAAGTCCTAAAAATAAAGGACTCAAGGTAGATACGTTAGTGAAGCATTAATTTATTATACGTTCTTGCAAGAGCGGGTGACCCAAAAAGTAGGCACACTTTTGGTCGGAGCCTGCAGCCTTTTTATACCTGTTAGGTTACCTCATACATCTATACATATTCATCACCTGTCTCGCTTCCTATTAAGATGAGTTCTAAGAGATGATTTCCATAAGCTCCTCCCAATTACGTCTGCACATTGTCCCATGGTGGTGGTCGTCAGGGGGTCTCAGAAATGAAGGCTTGAAGTCTTCCTCAGGTTGAATTCTTCATCTCCTTCCCCTGTTTAACTGTGGATTTTACAGGCTCAACCAAGGCACCTTCTTCACAATAGTACATAAGATAATACACATTGCATGTCTGGCAGATTCCTGTTAAAATGTGTGAGTCCTTTTGTCTGGGACAACTGCTTACTGGCAAATACTTAACTTTATCTTAATTTTCCCAGCAACTGACATGGGCATATGACTGAAGGAAGTCAAAGCTCATACAGGTTTCAGATATGTTAATTTTGTAGCCTCTGAAAAGGTTTGTTCATTTATTACATTTTCCCAAGAGCATTTAATGCCCATTTGCCTTGATGTGGCAATTTGTGCCCCAGTATGAGTCATCACTGTCGAAGCCTGCTGATGGAGATTTATTCCCTTCAGTCACATTTTAACCCTTATTTGAGAGAGATTTTGCCATAACACAATCAACAGCAAAACTATATTAACAGTACTCCCTCTTAATTTGTGTGTTATCCTAAATTCTCTACAAAGGATTTCTGATGAGGCAGCCTGAGTCCTCCATTTCACAAGTCAGCATAAAAAAATATGATAATCCATTTCAGTTTGTAAAAGCAACATTTCCCAGCATTTTTCACAGTGTGTAATGCAGGAAAGGCCAGTGCTAGTGTTGCTCAGTGTTATAATCCTGTCCCAAACAGGATTATTAACCAAATTGAACAATTTATTAAATGAATAAAGGCAAGCAAACGTCACTGTGGTGCACAGGCAATGCTGGGTGCGCCAGGAGTCTCAGCTCCACCAAAACGTACACCATACACTTCCAGTCCCTGGCTTATATACCTTCCAGGGACAGCACCGCCCTCCGGTTTAAACTGAACAACCATATATGACATGCTGGAGTGCCTCGCCAGGCGACCCCCACAAGCCATAACAACCATATACATCTTAAACTGATATGCTGGAGTGCCCGTCAGGCACTAGGTGATCTTTAGCTTTTGTCTTGCTAACGAACTCGGGAAGCTGGTTCTGCAGACTTGAGGCCCTTCCTATTCTTCTTTTCTTCTTCTTCTTCTTCTTTATTAGCTCCTTTTCAGAGGCAAGTTGCTTCTCCTGAGGTGTCACAATGCTAACATTGTGGTCTTTTAGCCAAAGCTTTGCACATCCTTTATAGAGCTTGTTGCTGCTTCAACATACTTCATTCAGTCCATGCAAAAACCTTAAACTGTCCCTCCTAGACCTGTAGCCATACAAGGGTATGTCATTATGCACCCCCAACATTATTCCATATTAACACGAATCAGATGGACATATATCACACTCAGTAAGCCCACTTTGCTGTGTAAGGTGCAGTATTTTTTACTTCCTGACTTCATGCCTGTTTTGGCAGGGAGGTTGGACTCAATGATGTCTGGAGGTCCCTTCCAACCCCTGCAATTCTGTGAATCTGTGAATTCAGGTATGTTAATTAAGCCCTTTCTGGACATACTCTGAAGAGGAGTATTCCCACTGAAATTCTGTTTTGAATCCCAATTCATGCTCAGTGTCAGCAGGCTTGTGAAACATGTGCAATATTCTCTTTTTTTGTTTGGTTGGTTTTGTGCTTAGAGGAGGAGAACAGAGAGTGCAACTATCCAGCATTTTTTCTCTGTAGCAGAACTTCATGTCTTCTGCTGCCAGACCCATCCCTTCCTAACGGAGCCTTACCATATGTACAGAGAGAGCATCGAGGGGAGATGAGCCAGAGTTCAGACTTTGTACCCATCTGAATCGATATGATTTCCTATAGTTCTGCCTAAATGGAAACAGCATCCGTTATTTTTGAAGAAAAACAGAACCAGTTCAGAGCTATTAGCTTCCACAATCATGAATTTCAAATCACATGAATTTCGGTCCTAAAATTCGCTTTAAAAATGCAAACATTGAAAGATGTTTGACACTGACTAACATAAACTCACCAACTTCTTTATTTGTGGCATTTTTAATCTGCAAAAACTCTGCCACCCTCAGAAAAATAGTCAGCATCACAGCCAGATATTGTTTCATTGCAAATGTTTTTGGTAGAAGGTCCGTTACTGGATTCACTTCTGAGACGTCTCCAGTGGTGCTGGTGCCATGGAAGAAACCACAAAAGAGAGAAGCAAGGGCAGTTGGCAGAAGTCACAGAAATGTGAACCAAGGTTTGAGTTTTGCTTCCCCTGCCCCTTTCTTCCCTTTATCTTCCTGTAAAATGCTAGTATTTACAGCACAAGGTGAGCTAATGCTTTGGCAGGTCCAGCCCCACCGACTGACCAGCGATTGCTCTTGCTTTCCTCCAAGAAGCTCTAACCTGGCTGGGTTAAGTCCAGTAGAGAAGGGTTAAAAGCTGAATTGTGAAAGTACTTAGCAAGGAGTCCTGGCTCCAGGTTAGACACTCTGTCCAATGTCTTAAGAACTTTAACACTTACTTTAAAGTGTCTAACTGCCTAAATTTTCTGTAGGATCCTATCTGTGGCTTTGTGGAAAGGCTAATATGTAACGCTGTAAGAAAAGCACCATATGTAATGTCACTTGTACATAGCAATATATGAATGTATTGTATATGTGAATGTTCCATATAATATGAATGTATATAAAAACTCAGTGACTTGTTTTCTGAATGGTATACAGTCTGCACAGACACACTATTTCATACCTAGAACACTGAGCCCTAACTAAGGCAGTGTGAGAGGAAACACTGGGAATGACGCTTTCTATATGTACTGTCCCATGCACGTCCTGCTGGTTTCTTAACTACATGGATACAGATTATAAAGTTCATAATACATTTTAGATTAGCTTTATTGCTTGGATCACTCTGAAAAATAGAGAAGTGTAAATACCTACAGACCATCATACAGTAATGGAAAGGTAAAGTTTGCAGTGAAATGTGTCTATCACCATAAAAAGTTACTATACTTTTCTATTTCATCTCCCAAATCAAGTGCAAAGTGATATCTAAAAAACATCTAAACAAAATTCTACTTCAAAAAGGAAAAGTGGAAAGGATTTTTTTTTTTTACCTGAGAGTATGACTTCAAATTATTATTGGTTATGAGTTCAAATTATTTTCTCTTTCTCAATATAATAAAACATCAGTTGTTTTATATTTCTGAATGTTTTCCTTTATCGTTGTAGACATATTTAAACTAAATTTTCCCCCTGCTTTAACTGAACTATGTATGTTTCTCCCCTATTTTGGAAATCAAAAATAATATTGCACTTGTGATGGTAACCAATAAGCAGCTGTTAACACCAAGGAATTTGTACTCTTAAGAAGTAGCAACTAGCTATCTGACAGCTACTCCCTTAAAAAGTACTAGAGCAGAGGGATTTGGTGTTGTACAGCTTGACTCAAGTGGGGCCAGATTTGTCACCAAGTACAAGAGTGACAAGAAATAGTTTTGCCCATTGTTCTTAATAGCATTTAAATGTTTGACTGACCTTTTCCTACTTGAATAATGATCACTCTATGTAAATATATCTATTCATGTTTGTATTGCCTAATTTGCTCTTTTGGATGAAGCAGACAAATCACAACACCTCTGTTAGTGGGTAGTAACATAGTGTTGTTAGTAAAATGTAAAATGAAACTAATTTTTGGAGTCCAGTTGTTGCCTCTCTTAAAGGTGTAGCGACCTGGTTCAGGAGCTGCACGGAGGCTAACCTCTCTCAGCCGCTCGGTCCATCAGCTCACAGACACCACTTTGGTGGACGGCAAATGGTGTTTATTGGCAGGTGAAACAGCATTACATAGATAAGGTTTACAACATCACATCCATCTGCTTACATCACAACTACATGCTATTGGCTACTAGGAGCTAGGCCTAATTCATTGATTACAGGGAGAGAGGCTCTATCTTTCTGTACAGCGCGACATCTTCCGACCGCCAGCCCCTACCTGCAACACCAGTGATAGAAATTAAGCAGCCTAATGTTAGATCCTTGTCTCTAAAAATTGTATACATAAAGGCAAGAAGCATCTCTTTTTTCATTTTACATTACCTCCACTACACACTATATAAGCATTAACATACTTAATTTCACCGAGTTGCATTATAAATTAGGCGCATCATGTCTTTCCTTTCAGATCATGAAATTCCAAGAAAGTGACTTAAAACCAGCCAAAAAATAGTGGAACAAGGAATCAAAAAAATAACAGAATTACTCTGGAAATTACTAGAAATTACTCTAAGTCCTTTTAATAAAATTAGAAATTTAAAAGATCAAGCAGAAGCTTATATATACATATATAATCACTGAATTGTAGAATGGTTCAGTTTGGAAGAGACCTTAAAGATCATCAAGTTCCAACCCTCTGCCATGGGCAGGGACATGCTCCACTAGGCCAGGTTGCCCAAGGTCCCATCCAGCCTGGACTTGAACACTGCCAGGGAGGGGGCAGCCACAGCTCCTCAGCTCCTCTGTGCAGCTTGTGACAGGGCCTCACCAGCCTCACAGGGAATAATTTTTTCCTAATATCCAATCAAAATCTATCCCTTTTTCAATTTAAAACCATTCCCCCTTGTCCTATCACTACACCCCCCGATAAACAGTCCCTCCCCAGCTTTCCTGTAGGTCCCCTTCAGGTACAGGAATGCCGCTATAAGATCTCTCTGGAGCCTTCTCTTCTCCAGGCTGAACAACCCCAACTCTCTCAGCCTGTCTTCATAGGAGAGATGCTCCAGCCCTCTAATCAGCTTCACAACCCTCCTCTGGACCCATTCCAACAGTTCCATGTCCTTCTTATGTTGGGGACCCCGGAACTGGACACAGTACTCCAGGTGGGGTCTCACAAGAGTGGAGTACAATGGGAGAATCACCTCCCTTGACCTGCTGGCCACACTCCTTTTGATGCAGCCCAGGGCACAGTTGGCTTTCTGGGCTGTGAGCATGCATTGTTGACTCAAGTCAAGCTTCTCATCCACCAGCACCCCCAAGTTCTTCCCTGCAGGGCTTCTCTCCATCACACCATCTCCCAGTCTATATTGATGACAAGGACTGCCCCAACCTGGGTGCAGGACCTTGTACTTGTCCTTGGTGAACCTCATGATGTTCGTATGGGCCCACTTCTCCAGCTTGTTCAGGTCCCTCTAGATGACATCTCATCCTTCTGGCACATCAACCGCACCACTCAGCTTGGTGTCATCTGCAAACTTACTAAGGGTGCACGCAACCTCACCACCAATGTCATTGATGAAGATATTAAATAATACCAGTACTTACCCCTGAGTCCACTCATGAAATCCATATCTCCAGTTTAGAGAGAAGGATGTTGTGGGGGACTGTGTCAAAGGCTTTACAGAAGTCCAGATAAATTACATCCATTGCTTTTCCTGTGTCCACTGATGCAGTCACCCCGTCATAGAAAGCCGTCAGGTTGGTCAGGCAGGATTTGCCCTTGGTGAAGCCTTGCTGACTGTCTCAAATCACCTCCCTGTCTTCCATGTGTCTCAGCATTGTTTCTAGAAGGATCTGTTCCATGATCTTCCCAGGCACGGAAGTTAATGCTGATAGGTCAGTAGTTCCCTGGGTCATCCTTTTTACTCTTTTTAAAAACGGGCACAACATTGCCCTTCTTCCAGTTACCAGGGACCTTCCCTGACCACCATGACTTTTCATATATGATGGAGAGTGGCTTGGCAACCACATCAGCCAGTTCCCTCAGGACTATGGGATGCATCTCATCAGGTCCTACAGACAAGTTTGTTTAGGTGCCTCAGGTAGACATGAACCTGATCTTCCCCTACAATAGGAGGGGTTTTACCACCTTGTGCTTCATCTTTCTGTCCACTGACCCAGAAGGGGTGAGTAGCACTGTTCCTAGTGAAGATTGAAGCACTGAGGCAAAGAAGATGTTGAGTACCTCAACCTTCTTCTTTTCTGTTGATATAAGGTCACCATTGTCATTCATCACAGCGGGTACATTTTCTTTCACCTTCCTTTTCTGGTTGACATACCTGTAGAAGGTCTTCTTGTTATTCTTTGCATCCCTTGCCAAGTTCAGCTCCAGCTGCACTTCACCTTTCTGACATCATCCCAACAACAACTGGGCAAAATCCCTATATTCTTCCCAGGTTGCCTGTCCCTGCTTGCACTGCCTGTGCAGTTGCCTCTTGCTCTTTAGTTTGACCATCAGGTCTTGACTCAGCCTAGCTGGTCTCTTCCCTTCCTACATCTGGGAACTGAAAGCTCATGTGGTCTATGGAAAACATCCTTAAAATCTGCCATGTCTGTTCTGCTTCCTCATCCCTGAGGACCATAAAACTATTCGAGCAATATAGCAATGTATGTATCAGGTGGACCTTAAGTGACTCTAGTCACACATATCTTTGTTGTGATTGGTGTAAATTTTCTTTGCTTCATGTTCAAAGGGATAGGCTAACAGAAATTCAGAGCACAGGCTCAGTGATGGGTGGTTGCACCTTGGAGGCAGGTAGCTTTTGGGATGGGGGTGTGTTTTTGTATTATAATGATATTATAATGAGCAAAAGTTGACATGAAGAACATGATCTTGTCAGGACAGTGATGAACTGCTAGCTCAGTTCTGGTTCAGTTCTCACTCAGGGCAGAAACAATGCAGCTTCTTGGCACCATAGCACACCAGGTCCCAGAGCCTAGCCACGGCATCTCCACTCCACTCTACCCTCTGTCTGCTGTTCTCTCACCAAGCTCTCCTGATGTTGCCAGCCTCCAAAATCACCTAGGGAACTTCTTCTGAAATGAAATGTTGATATGTCAGCAGCTCTTCACCCTGGAAGTTTCTTGAATGTTGAAGTGTGAATGTAAGCTTAATTTATAGTCACCTCCTGTAATTATTCCACACTGTTACATACAATCGGAGGAAGGAGATGGAGATCCTTTGTAAATGGGGGGGTAGGGTGCGACATGTAATGCAGGTGTAAGTGTAACCATGTCATATAAAAAGTTCACTGCCAGAATGGCAGAATAAGGAAACAGTCAGTAATGCTATTTTCGTCATTATTATTGTTGTCATTAGTTGTACTGACTAGTTTGCATTAATGTCAAAGTGGTTTTCTTACATTCAAACATCTACACAACTAAACCCAATATTTTTAAAACTATTTGAGATGACAAGAGATTGCTGTCAATGTGCACTCCTTTTCCTGTCTTACTCCTCTGAAGTAAAAAAGCCATAATTGCTCTGTATGCGTATAACCTAGTAGCAAGATCTGTAATGTCTACTAACTGACTTAACATCCTAAAAAAAGAGTGACACAAAACCAAACCAGACCAAACAACCAAAAGAAAAAAAAAACCCAAAAGCCAAGAAGAGACACAACACTACTTTTTGTGATAACAAGTTCTGCACAAGGGTCAGATGATAAAAACATGTTTATGTGTTTCTGCATCGCGAACTCCAAGAAATAAGAGTATCTTATCATGAATTGAAGCATAGAAACTACCACTGAAAAAATATTCTTGTGGCATCTACACAATTCTGTAACTTTGCTATGCTGCAGACTGCAAAATATGAATGACTTGTTACACCGCTTTTTGTCCTAATAACATAATGTTTCCACTCACCAATGCAAAAAGGAAAGCAACAGTAGAGTTCAGTGAAAACTGAATTTCACTTTGCCTGGAATGCGAAGGTCTAAAAGAACTGTACACTGTCCTGTGTGCATGCCTGTTTGAAAGGCAGAACCATCTTGCTTTGGTCTTCTCAGTCTCTTATTCTCTATCGTCTCCTGGCACTCCCTGAGTCAGATCTCTGGTTTGTATTTTCCAGTGCACACACTCCAGGCTTCTCGTGGGAAAATAATAAAAAAAAAAACAACCCTACTTTGTTTTCTTTACACATGTACACATTACACATGTAAATACATGCAACTTCGTGACCTTCTGACCAAAAGTCATTGATAAGTTGTTGGTTCGAATACCCCATTTTATGGATCAAAATGGCAACTTTGTGTAGATCCAGGC
The DNA here is from genome assembly GCA_020800305.1 of Porphyrio hochstetteri. Lineage (NCBI taxonomy): Eukaryota > Metazoa > Chordata > Aves > Gruiformes > Rallidae > Porphyrio > Porphyrio hochstetteri. Next base: position 76,170,807 of record CM036938.1, on the reverse strand, counting down.
CTGGAGGTTGGTGGCCCTGCCTGTGGCAGGAGGGTTGGAACTCTGTGATCCTTGGGGTCCCTTCCAAACCAGACCATTCTATGATTCTATGAATCAAGGGAAGAATCTTCACTTTACATCATGTGTTTCAGAACATCTCTAATTGCTGGCACAAAATATGGCTGAATGAAAATGACGTTTTAATTTCAGTGAGCACAGGCTTTTACCATAGAAGCTTAATAAAGTGCTGCTTCTGAGGCATTCTCCCTCTTCCTATGCAGAAAGGTTTGAGGTTGGATGCTCATGTTCTGACAGCCATAGCTTGTCTTGAAATACAGTCTCCAAATAGCAGCAGTAAAGGTAACGGAACATACTGAGAGTTTCAGCTGCTATGCCTATCATAAACCAACTTAAAATCAGTATAATTGATAGATATTAACTGTTTATCAAAGTTCCCAAAAATGCCTTTAAACTAATCTATCATAAATTCAGTAAAATTAAAATTGAAATTGAAATTTGTGACAGTAAGGGTGACAGAGCCCTGGGACAGGCTGTCCAGGGGGGTTGTGTAGTCTCCTCTGGAGACATTCAAGACCTGTCTGGACACCTACCTGTACAATCTGTGATAAGGAACCTGTTTTGGCGGGGGGGTTGGACCTGATGATCTCTTGAGGTCCCTTTCAACCCCTATGATTCTGAGAATCTGTGAATATATCACATTATCAATCACACTAATAAGATCAGTTCTGGAATAAAAGACTAGTAAAATAACTTCTGTGTAAGGTGGAAAAGGCTGCTATTGTAAAGGTGACTAAATAAATTATAAATCCTCAATCAAATGAGACAAAATTTGAAAAATAATCTCCGTTACTGTTATTCAAACTGCAGTAGGGATTAGTCTGTGAATATCTATAGCCTAGATACTGTGGATGATCTATAAACTACAAATCCTTAAGGAGAACACTAACTTAGGAAGTTTTTTGCAGAATCGCAGAATCGTAGGGGTTGGAAGGGACATCGAGAGATCATCGGATCCAACCCCCCTGCCAACGCAGGCTCCCTAGCACATATTGCACAGGGAGGCATCCAGACGGGTCTTGAGTATTTCCAGAGAAGGAGACTCCACCACCTCCCTGGGCAGCCTGTCCCAGGGCTCTGTCACCCTCACTGTGTAAAAGTTCTTCCGCATGTTGGTGCAGAACTTCCTGTGCTCCAGTTTACAGCCATTGCCCCTTGTCCTGTCTCCACAGACTACTGAAAAGGGGTTGGCCAATTCCCCCTGCATCCCATACTTAAGATATTTATAAACTTTAATTAGGTCCCCCCTCAGTCTTCTTTTCTCCAGGCTGAACAGCCCCAGCTCACTCAGCCTTTTCTCATAGGGGAGATGTTCCAGGCCCTTAATCATCTTCGTAGCCCTTCTCTGGACTCTTTCCAGGAGATCCCTGTCTTTTTTATACCAGGGAGCCCAGAATTGGACACAATACTCCAGGTGGGGCCTGACCAGGGCAGAGTAGAGGGGGAGGATCACCTCCTTTGACCTGCTGGCCACGCTCTTCCTGATGCATCCCAGGATCCCATTGGCCCTCTTAGCCACTAGGGCACACTGCTGGCTCATGGCCAACCTGTCATCAACCAGGACCCCCAGGTCCTTCTCCACAGAGCTCTTCTCCAGCAGGTCATCCCCCAGCCTGTACTGATACAGACGGTTATTCCTCCCCAGGTGCAAGGCTTTACACTTGCTTTTATTAAACCTCATCTGGTTTCTCCCTGCCCAGCTTTCCAGCCTGTCCAGGTCTCGCTGGATGGCAGCACAGTGTTCCTGCGTGTCAGCCACCCCTCCCAGCTTTGTATCATTGGCACTTGCTGAGGGTGGATGTTATTCCCTCATCAAGGTCGTCGATGAAGATGTTAAACAGGACTGGACCCAACACCGAGCCCTGGGGAACACCGCTAGTCACAGGCCTCCATTCAGATTTTGTTCCACTGATCACGACCCTCTGAGCCCGGTCCGACAGCCAGTTCTCAACCCACCTCACTGTGCACTCATCTATCCCATGCTCTCTCAGCTTTGCTATCAGTATGTCATGGGAGACAGCATCGAAAGCCTTCCTGAAGTCAAGGTAGATGACATCCACTGCTCTCCCTCCATCCACCCAGCCGGTGATGAGGTCATAGAAGGCTATGAGATTGATAGCTCTTTACTTCTCCCTTCTCTACTCTAAGCTGCTTCAGCTTCCCAGACAACTCAAGCACAACTCAAAGGTTCCATCCCTTAAGCAATCTCCTTATACATAATTTGGGGAAAAAAGGAAGGAAAGTTTGTTAATTTTTTGTGTGTAGGCCTACTGAGAAAACTAATTATTATATATGAGAAGTTTTCTGCTCCTCAGACTGAGAAATGCAAACAAACAAAACCCCACCATTTCCGTCATACTGTCTACTGAAAGTTCTCAATTTGTTGAATTGTTCTTCATTACAGCAAAGATGCTAGGATGAGAAGAAATCAGAAAAGACCAGAGATTTTACAAACAGCAGCAACATTCTTTGAAAACACTTCCCACTGTTTTCAAAGTGTCATTCATTTCACCCTTGATGGAGAAAAGTGTGAAGATATAAAAATCAGGACTATTTTAATAAATTGTTAAATATGAATTTGCCTTCTCAGGCCTTGATTCCAGAAGTTTTCTTATCAAGTACTAAACTACTTGATATTTTATAGCAAAAACTTTCTTTGTCTCAGTAAAAAAGTTAACCTTTATTTCTAAAAATATTTGCACCATTTCCCCTTACAGAACATGCTTACATTTGAGAAGTCAAACTACTAGTGCTGTACTGCTGTGTTATTTTTCACATGTTGGCTTTACTTCATCCTAAAACCCCACAATGCACAGTTCTGCAACAGCTGCACAATGTCTAGTCATCCTTGGTCTTTCTACCGATATCCATGAATAGCTGCCATTCTTTCACTCTTTAATCAGCTTCTAATGTCCACTCAGTGCCTTAAACCAGCCTTTCTGTGACAGAATGCATACCTATGAGTACTGCGAAGTGGATTTGTTCAGGTTTTCACCTCTATCCTGCAGAACACAGGTTATGAAGCTGCTCTATGTTAACAATAAAGCTTCACACATGAAGTACCTTCATTTAATGTAAAACCTCTCATCAGAGATGGAGCTTCTGGCGGCACAGCAATACTTTTGGGTAGCTAGCATTGCAATAGTTCTCCTAGCAAAGTAAGGATCTATACAGTAACTTTCATTCCAGCAAATTATAATAAATAACAACCACCACCATGACCCCTGGGAGCCAAAATTGACATTGCTTTCCTGGTAACAGGAAAAAACCATAGTTTTAGTCAGGGAAAAAGTGCTTTAAGCAAACAAAGCCACCCTCCAGGGTCAGGTCCTGGGCAGTACCAACACGTGCCCTTTGCTCATTTGAAAATATGAAGATTCACTCCAATAAAGCAGACCTTTTATTCTGTTACTGCCCCTTGTTATTGCTCAATGTTACACTAGCTTACACTTCTGTTCACAAGCTTTGGTGTTTGCTACTTTCCTTACAATTTGTAGACATGTGCTGGCCCAGAGATAATCACAACACATTTTGGAAGCTTCCTCTCCTGAGTCTTTCTTTACCCTTTGACAAAATTTCTCTTCTCAAATTTACATCAGCAATATAAAGAGAACCCATTAAAAATAGAAATCGTTTTGAGATTGCATGTTTAATGAAAGTATTCTACACTGAGTTGTCTTTGCAGATGCGAAATAGTTGCTGAAGCTAATATGAACCAGCAAAGACTACATTTTTCAACAGTTCTCTATATCATGTGTACACTTTTGTTGCAGTTTTTTTGGTCTTAAGCTGAAGAATGGCCCCTCTGGTACTGCAGATCCCAATCATGTCTTGCTGTCTTGTGTTCAGTAAACCAAAAACATTTCATCAGCAAGACAGAATGCTTACTGAATATTGGAAATTGTGTGTAATAATGCACTTTGAGATGGAATCATAGAATCGGAGATTTATAGAATTGTCTTCATTGGAATGGAGCCTTGAAATCATCAGGTCCAATCATTACCCTAACCCACCAACCAACACTAAACCAGGTCCCTCAGCACCACATCTAACCATTTTTTAAATACCTCCAGGGATGGAGATGTCACCACTTTCTTGGGCAGCCTGTTGCAATGCTGAACAGCCCTAAAGAAGTTTTTCCTAATAAAAATTTACGCCATCTCTTCTTGTCCTACACTTCTCACCAAGGAGAAAAGGTCAGTCCTCACCTCCACACAACCTCATTTCACATAGTTGTCGAGAGCAATTAGATCTCCCCTCAGCCTCCTTTTCTCCAGACTAAACAACCCCAGTTCCCTTAGCTGCTCGTCATAACATTTTTTCCCCAGTCCCCTCACCACCTGTGTCACCTTGGGGATTTGTATCCAAGTTGTTTTTATTTTATTAATTTAAATTTATTGCCTTAATGAATCATAGAAATTTTTATCAATGAAATATTTATCTAGCACTCATGTGTCAGAATGTATTAAGTAAAAGCTTTCTGCTCATCAAATATGAAACTTGAATGTGGTGTTTAACCAGGAAATACCTATAAATTATGTTGTCCAGGACAATAGAGGTGTCATCAGTGTAAACTCTGGCTTTTAGCATATTTAAAATTATGCAAAGAATGTGGCCTGCATCACCTAGTTTAATTGAAAATGGATTTGTGGTACAGATTTACACAAAACAGATCATAGAATCATAGAATATGTTGAGTTAGAAGGGATCCATCTGAATCATTGAGTCCTACTCCCCGCTCCTCACAGGACCACCTGAAATTAAACCATATGCCTAACAGCCTTGTCCAGATGCTCCTTGATCTCTGAGAAGCTCGATGTCCTGACACTTCCCTGAGGATCCTGTTCAAGGGACAGACCACCCTGTCAGTGAAGAACCTTTTCCTAACGTCCAGCCTGAACTTCCCCTGGCACAGCTTCATCCCATTTCCTGCTGTCCTGTTGCTGGTCACCAGAGAGAGAGGAGGTCAGCACCTCCACTGTGTTGCCTGCTGTGAGGGAGGTGATAAAAAGATGTGTCTGTGGCATGCTTTCTCCTCACTGTTCTGCCACATGGAAGGAGGCAAGCTTTATATTCTTGACAGTAAATTAAAAAGTTGCCTTTGAGTCTATTGTAAGCCTTGCTCCAGATGAAATTTAAACTTATGACACCTGCTTTCATAGCTTCATCTTTGAAAATATTCAAGTCCACAGGTGCTAGAAATCACTTCTGCCAAAGTGTTACACCTTGGTCAGTCAAAAAAGACCAGAGCGGCCCTAGAGAAGAGTGAAAAAAACAAGAAATATGGTATAGCAGAACTAGAAATCTACTTTTTTTATCTTCAGCTAAGCCAAGGTCCCTCAGGAAGGTCTGACACATAAGCGCAGCTGCAGTGCTTGTGACAATACATTTTACCTCACTTTCTGCTTCCCTCAGAAAGTGGTGGTGTACTCCAGGCAGATATTGGAAACAAATCTCTGTTTAAACAAAGCTGTGGTGAAACCTCTACCCTGTCAACACTTCCAGCTTGGATCTAAGCTTTTAATTCTACATATTGACAGGAGAAATTCTTCATTACCTTTGAAGTTTTTTCCCAGGATTGAAATTCCATTTGATTAGTATTTGTGCTGCTTACTGTCTGTGACATGTTGGTGCATTCTCCAGCATGCTGCATGCCACAGGAGCCTGGCTTGTCTTTGCTGTACAGTACTCTCTGTGCTCGTGCAAAGTGACAGCATGCCATGGGCAGATCATACCCTTCACCTGAGAAGAGTGGTACTGCACTGCTCACATACATTCCAGGGCCTTGTATTGCATCACATCCTTTCTGTTCTGGCATCCCAGATGCTCTGCATAGAGGACTGCTGTCTAAAGGCCTGCATGGAGATGCCTTCTGTCCCTTCCCAGCACCACCTGTTTGGATGACATGGATTATAGGTTCAGGTGCTTCCCCAAGACACGTTCTGCAGAAGAGTTTGGGAAAGTCCTTCCTGAATTCTGCTTCCAAGATTGATTTAAGCATTCCTCTGCTTACACATCAGAAATGTATTTTTAAAAGTATCTGAGCTCTGGAAGGTCAGAGCATGAGGAGTCTCACTATGCACACCATAAAGATACCTTAGAATGAAGCACCAACTTTTTCTATATGGACATAAGGGGCTTCAATTTACACAATGCTGTGCAGATAGAACTGAATCAGCATCTACTGCAGGTCACAGCAGAGTCAGTGCACCACCACACACTCACACCTCATGGAGCTTCTCCTGATGCATATTTATTCCTTAGAGCAATTTACACCATGTGTGGTTTGGTTCTAGACTTCCTTTCAAACTGCGGCAGACATGAGAGCTTTAACACCACACAACCCAGAAACAGTCAGTTCAACATTCCATAGTACTTTGGAAATATAGACTGAAATGTTTCTTTTCCATACACATCAATTTTCTGAGAGTAAAGTAGCCCTTTCGTACAAAGTCTTGAAGAGGACTACGCTATAACAAAGTGTCCTGGTTTCGTCTGAGATTACTTTTCATCACAGTAGCTAGTATAAGACTACGGTTTGGCTTTGTGCTGAATACCATGTTGATAAGAAAAAGATGCTTTTGTAATGTAGAGATGTTTTGGTTGTTGTTGAGCAGTGTTTACACAGAGCCAAGGCTTTTTCTGCTTCTTGCACCACTCCACCAGCAAGTAAGCTGCGGGTACACAAGGAGTTGGAGGGGACACAGCCAGGACAGTTGACCAATAGGATATTCTAAATCATATGATATCATGCACAGAATATAACAGGCTGGGGAAAAAGAAAGTGCTAGCATTTATCTTCACAAGTCACTGCTAGGCGTGAGGAGGTCTGCTTTCCAGGGGATGGCTGAACAACTGCCTGCCCGCGAGGAATGGTGAATGAATTCCTTGTTTTGCTTTGCTTGCGTGTGTGGCTTTTTTCTCTACTTGTTAAACTGTCTTTATCACAATGCATGAGATTTCTCACTTTCACTCTTCCAATTCTCCACCCCATCTCACTGGTGGGGGGTGACTGAGAGGCTGCATGGGGTGTAGCTGCCAGCTGGGATTAAACCTTTACCTTTTTTGGCCTCCCCAGTCTGGAGCACAAAGGGTTTGAGATAATGAGAGATTTGATTGGAATGTGCTAGATCAAATTTATAGCTGTCATTGATGTTTAGCTATGAATTGACAGGCTCCTGTGCTTGCCATGGTGCTTCCTTGCTTTACTCTGTGGTAAAGTTAAGTGCTCATTTGTGGCTGCTACTTGCTTTCGCGGCTTGCTGCAGTGCTGTACTACTTATCATCTTACTGTGCTGTGCTTGGGAATGCTTTGATAAAAGCAGTAGCTGTGCACCTGGTCTGGCAGGCGCCGATCTCCTCTCTTTAGTGATCAGTGATAGAACCTGAGGGAACGGCATGAAGCTGCAACAGGGGAGGTTTAGGTTGAATATACATGAAGGGAGCTTATAAGCAGGAGGGGATTCAACTTTTTAAAAGGATAGACAATGGCAGGACAAGGGGGAATGGATTAAAACTAAAGGAAGGAAGGTTTAGATTAGATATTAGGGGGAAGTTTTTTACAGAAAGAGTGGTGAGGTGCTGGAACAGGCTGCCCAGAGAGGTAGTGGATGCCCCGTCCCTGGAAGTGTTCAAGGCCAGGTTGGATGGGGCCCTGGGCAACCTAGTGTAGATCCAGGCCTGAGGTTGGTGGCCCTGCCTGTGGCAGGGGGGTTGGCGCTCTGTGATCCTTGGGGTCCCTTCCAACTCACACCATTCTATGATTCTATGATTCTATGATATTAGGAAGAGGTTCTTTACTGAGAGGTGGTTGGGCACTGGCACAGGCTCCTCAGGGAAGTGGTCTTGGACTAGTTGCCAGATCTGCCTTGCCCCTCAAAAGCAAAGCAGCCTGCCTTGCATGAGAAGCTTGATGAACAATCTCCCTGGGAAGCTGTTTTCAAAATGAAACACAACTTAGAGCTTAAGCAAAGGGGTTTTTAACTTGCTCAAGGCAGTTAAAGAGGAGCCAGAAAGACAAATGCTTTTTAAGTCCCGGTGGCTCAGCACTACATTGTCTTGAAGAGAACCTGCAAAGCTTTGGCTGTGAAGAGTGCTTGCCATCCTTTGTTTCAAGTATACCACTACATAGCCTGCTTCAGGTGGATCAAGCACCCATACAAGCTGCTAATTTGATATGTGGAGCTCAAGCCTTCAACTGAGATGATAAAAAGTGATTATCAGCAGTCGCCCTGGAGACAGACCTGAATGCCTCAACAGAGCTCATCTTCAGAGACAGAGAAGGTGCCTTAAGGTAAGAGATCTGCAAGTACCTTGAGATGTTGGGTGTTTCAGTTTCTGAAAGCACTGTGCTGGGGTTTTGTCTCTTGTGCGTGTTTGGCATGGGAAAGCTTGGACATTAAGATGACAAGCTAATAAGTGAACAGCACCTACATGCTGCCAGGCATCTGAAAGCAATTGTGCTTTCAGATCCTTTGGAATGACTCTGTAGCAAGGTACAAGTGGCACATTTTAGGGATTAATACTAGGCCCAAGGCAGGTTAGCATCTTGACCCACAGAATGGTGGGATGGCACATGTTCTCGGAAAGTTTGAGAATCCATATTCACCTGTGTGGAGAGATCCAGCAAGCATTTACTGTTGGCTGGAAGTGCTCCCAGAGCAGGGAAATAAAAAACCAAAACAAAACAGTTGGTTTGAGGGAAGAAGCACTGTTTGAACTGTAAGGGCTGAGGCAACCAACCTCCCACTTGTGCAAGCAAAGAGCCCAAATTCAGTGCCACGGACATTTGTTTCAGTACTCCTGAAATCAAAGGGTGAGGCTCTCTTTATTCTTCTTTAAATCTTTTGCCAAATTCAGCTCCAGCTGTGCCCTAGCTTTCCTGATCCCATCTCTGCCCCCCCAGGCAGTGTCCCTGTATTCTTCCCAGGATGTGTGTCCCTGCTTCCACTGCCTGTGCACTTCCTGCTTGTGTTTCAGTTTCTGCAGGAGGTCCTTACTCATCCATGCTTGTTTTCTGCCTTCCTCACCCAATTTCTTGCACACAGAAATCAAGTTCTTGTGAAGTAAAAAAGAGCTATAAATAGCTGCCAGCTTTCCTCTGCTTCTTCACCCCAGGGGTCAGTTTCCCATGTAGTCCCATCCACCAATTGCTTGCACAGCTCCTGAGTTTGCTTTTCTAAGGTTTTGGTCTTGCCCTAAACACTTTTTGCCTCACCTGTATCTCCAGATCAGGAACAGAGATAGAGACAGCTCTGCTCTTGCTTTTCTCCCTGCCCAAGCTCTGCCCAAGGAGACTGGCTTGATGAAGCATCAGGCACTGAGACACTAGAGGGAAGAAGAGGAGAATATGATGGGTTATTTCCCAGTCAATACAGTCCACAGCACCTTTTTCATTCCTGTGATATTAATTCCTGATTAGAAGAGTGATACAACAATAGCTCAGGACTCTGCAGGAGGTGACAACATACCCATAATCATGTTGTGGGCCAGGGAAAGGGAGAGCCCTTTGAACTTTTGGTGTAGAGTGCTCAAACCAAAGAGGAATTTCTCTACTGTGAGAAGGATATGAATATCCTTGAATGTGCCCAGGGGAGGAAAACAAATCCCTGTAAAAGGGCAGAAAGGCACGTCCTATGAGGAGCGTCTGAGAACTTTGGGCTTGTCTGGTTTGGGGAGGAGGCTGAGGGCAACCTCAAGGCTCTCTGCAGCTTCCTGAGAAGTGCAAGGAGAGAGGGAAGTGCTGGGCTCTTCTTCCTGCAATCCAGTAACAGTACATGTGGAATGGTTCAAAGCTGCACAAAGGGAGGCTCACACTGGACATGGAGAATAAATGTTATGACGAGCAGCTGAGGGAACTGGGGTTGTTTAGTCTAGGGAAAAGGAGGCTGAGGGGAGATCTAATTGCTCTCTACAACAACCTGAAATGAGGTTGTGGAGAGGTGGGGTCTGACCTTTTCTCCCTAGTGACAAGTGACAGGACAAGAGGATATGGCAGGGGAGGTTTAGATTGGATCTTAGGAAAAATTTCTTCATGGAGAGGGTTGTTAGTCTCCATCCCTGGACATATTTAAAAGACAGTTAAATGTGATGCTGATGGACACGGTTTAGTGGTGGTTAGCAGGTTAGGGTGATGGTTGGATTTGATCTAAAAGGTCCCTTCCAACCAAGACAACTCTATGATTCTACGATTCTATGAGGAAGTATTTCTCTACCAAGCGGAGGGTCAAACACCACAACAGGCTTCCTAGAGAGGTGGTCAGTGCACCAAACCTGTCAGCGTTTGAAGCAGGTGGGCAATGCTCCTAACACTGTGCTTTAACCTTTGGTCAGCCCTGACTTGGTGAGGCAGCTGGACTTGGACTATGGTGGGAGGTCCCTTCACACAGAAATATTCTAGTCTATTCTGGGCTAAATGAAGTCTGGTGATCTATCTTCAGTGATACTGAAATGCAGGGTTCATTTTGTTGATTAAGCAATTAGAGGAAAGTGTTGCTCCTAAAGATGAATGGCAAGATGGGAAAGCTGATAACCTTTTTACCTGGGGCCATGAACCCTAGCAGCTCTTAGCCATCATTTACTGGAGTTACTGTGTAAGAAAATTTTAAACATTAGAAACCTGTTTTCATTCTTATGCAGAAATGTGCAAAAGCACAAATTCCCTTTTTGAATTTCCAAGTGTCTCCTTTGTACATGCTCATACTACCCCCTAGATACTCCTCAGAGCACCAGAATGGTGCAGAGATTTCCTGGGCTTCTCCTGATCGTATTTGAGTTAGTGACTGATTATATGTATCATGTATATGGCTGACAGCATGGGTACTGCTTAAACAGGGATGCTAACAAGGTGCTTTCTGTTGTCATCTCCCTGCAGAACACCTTGGCAGATGCTCCTCAGGGCTTGCAGCGCACTATCTCCAGACACTGTGGCATCCCGTTCTCCAGCCTGCCTCACACACGGCTCCAGAAGAGAAGAGCCCCAGTGCTAACTGATGACTATAAACCCCTCCTTTGCCTGCAAAGTGCCCATTTGGCATTTGGGGAAAAGAAAGCAGTCTGCAGGGAGGTTGCACAGGCCCAGAAGCTCCTCCAGTGATATGACTTTATTCCTGCTCAGGGCTTTGGTTTTCTTTTTCACCAAAGCATTGTCCTCCAAGTCTGGCTGCCTTTCTCCACCCTCCCAGAATGAAAAGATCTTCATACATGTGCAGAGCACTGGAGAGTGGGGAAGGGAAGCAGGCAACAGGAAGACCAGTCCCAAGTTTGTTGCCAGCCTCCAAGAGCCTCCAGAGCTGAGTTTTCACTATGTTTTCACCAGGTCAATTGACTGGTGCCATAGGCAGTTTGGGTCCTGCCTGTGTCTTTTGGGTGCTCCTTACCATGGGTAGCCTCAAGACTTGGAGGTACCTTGGGCAGAGAGTACCTAAAAAAGTAGCTGGCTTTCTCTTTAGGGAAGCAGCAGCCTATGGCTTGGAGGCCAGAGATGATGGAGCTCAACCATCTGTGGCTGCGCTCTTTCCCTCACTCTCCCAGGAAGAGATGCCCATCAGACTGCCTTTGGGCAGAGCAACAGAGCAGGAAGAAGGGCTAAGCATTAAAAAGAGACCAGAGCTGAGGGCCTGCTGATACTACCCTAGCTGCATGTCCATGGGCTCCCGTGGCTCTAGTGTCACAGGTTGTGAGGACACCAAGCTCCTGCATTTCATCAAACATGCTTCCAGAGTGCACCAAAGAAGTTCAGGAGGATGGAACAGACACACCCACCACCATGTGCTGCTGGGCCATGCTTTTGTATGGAGAGAGCAGGATGCAGCCTCTGGGGAAACAGGCAAATCCCTCTCCAGGCACTGCTCCAGGCATGGCAGCAGGGAGTTGAGAGACATGAAATGTCTGGGTCACACTGGCAGTTCTGGACTGAGAGGGCTGGACTTGTTTAGCTCAGAGAAAACAATGTCCCAGGGAGGCCTTCTTGCAGCTTTCCAGTACCTGAAGGCGCCTACAGGAAAGATGGAATGGTACTGTTTACAAGGGCATGGAGTGATAGGACAAGGGGTGATGGCTTTGAGCTGAAGGAGGGTAGATTTATAAGAGACATTATCTAATTCTTTACTGTGACCATGGTGAGGCCCTGGCACAGGCTGCCCAGAGAAGCTGTGGCTGCCCCCTCCCTGGCACTGTTCAAGGCCAGGCTTGATGGGCAACCTGGTCTAGTGGAGGGTGTCCCTGCCCATGGTAGGGGGGTTAGAACAAAATGATCTTTGAGGTCCATTCCAACCCAAACCATTCCATGGTTCTATGATTCCGTCCTGTCCTATGGTGTCTCCTAGTAGAACAACCTTTGGCAAACGCACACCCGGGGCTTGGGGCTGCAGGCAGCCATACACTTTGCTCCCCCTCTGGGTAGAACAAATTATGGACAGTGATATCACCAAGTGATGGTTTCTGATGTCACCAATGAATGGACTGCAACATCTCCAAATGATGGACTATCACAGCCCCAAGCAATGGATTGTGATCACTGCTTATATCTGGGTGCCAAGTGTCACTCAGTTGGTTCATGCCTGCACTCCAGCTGAGCAAGTAATTGAAGTTGGAGTTTTGCACAAGGCTATAGCTGGAGCTGAGGTTGTGCTTGGAGAGTTCTTCACTGCAACTCTCAGTGCCCAACCCCAGAGCCACTGAAGGATTTTTCCTGGCCCTGCCTGGTTCAGGCAGCCAGTGCATTTAGGTGTACTTGCAGCACTTAACAGATGTGAGCTGTGCTGAGAAACCTCACCTGGGGAGCTGGGAGGGTTTCCTTCTTGAGTGTCCTGGACATTTCTTCCACCCCTCCATGAGACTAACAAATGACTGTTGCATCTCTTCTCCTTTTCCAGTGTAACACCCACTGCTCCAGCACCTGTGAGTAGGAGTGATTCGACTTCCCTGGCTCTTTCCAGCTCACCTCAGCACATGGAAAACACAGACGTGGAGCTGGAATACTGCTGTCCAATCTGTCTGGACAGATTGAAGGAGGCCAGTTACATCCTGCCATGCCTCCACAAATTCTGCTACCCATGCATCACGCGGTGGGCTGAGAACAAGCCCAAGTGCCCCCTCTGCAAGAGGAAGGTGAGGTCCATCTTGCACTCGGTGCAGGCAGATGACAAATTTGAGGAGCATGTGCTCCAATCACCTCCAGCACCATCAGTCAACGACCATCAGACAAGAGAAGCTTCCAGAAACCCATCTGCCCACAGCCCCCATCAGTCTGCAGCACCCCAACCACCACCCTCAGGGACAGAGGCAGTGGGTGGCTTCTATCCCTATGTCTGGGCATCCATCTTCCGTGTCTACCCCACTGTCCTACAGCCTCTGCAGCCCTGGCTCCATCAGGAGCTGCAGCAGTTACTTGAGGATGAGGAGGATGCAGCATTAGTGAAGAGCCTTGTCTTGTCCGGCCTGCGCTTCTTCGGTGTGGATGAGTTAGCTCTGATGAATCTGCTTCAGGCCTTCCTGGGCAGGCACACAAGGGACTTTGTCCAACAGCTTGTGAATACCATCGTTCAACGGTGCAGCGGGCGGGCACAATTTTACCTGGGCATTGAGGATGCTCATGAGGCTGGAGAGCAAGAGGGCAGCTCCGAGTCCATTCCCAGCCACCCGTCATCCTGAGAAGAGTCTTCCACCACCAGCCCAGCCTTTTGGGGTGATCATCCCTCAAGCACTCCCATTCCCACCCACAGGGAGCAAGAAGAGGCTCAGAAGGAACCAGAGGAGGCTGTACTTGGGCCCTTTCCACACAGATGGGACAGGAATTCCTGAATGCCCCTCAGGAATTCACTTCAAGCCAAAAAGAGGAGGGCTCTCACCCTGAGAACCTAGCCATACAAGAAACCACCACCAGTGACATTGGGATGCTGCCTCTAGACCAGCCAGAGCACAACCAGGTGCATTTGTAATTATCACCTAATAAAGCACTGGTAGCAGTAGTGGCAGTGACATGTTCCTGGGCTATGGGACTCAAGGGACAGGGTGCAGCCACTGTGGGTCCTGTTACTGCGCGGGGCAGAGGAACAAGGGCAGGAGATGGGATGATGCTTAGGGCCATGGAGGAGCAGGGGCACCTACCTCTCTGCTTCAGTTCCCTTGGCAAAAGGTGGCAATGTGTTGCACCAGCCGTTTTTCTCAGGGGACTCCGGTTTAAGTGGAGGTCTTATACTTTGGGAACATCCCCATCCCACTATGAGCTTGGGGTGTTACAAGTGTTTCAGGGAGCCATGTGTGAAGCCCTGGCATAGGTGCCCTTTGCAGCACCCAGGAAGTCAGCAGTGTGGGTCAGGGACAGAGCAATGGTTTCCCAATGCATGCCAGTCCATAGGAACTGTAATGCCACCAGGCTGCTTTGTCTTCTCATCTGTGAAGATTCCTTCCAAGTAAGCAGGTGGGCTTTTCTGGGAAGTTGATTCTTGTCTTTGGTTTTCAAAACCAAGGTCTGCAGCCATTGGCAACATGCTGGGGCACTTGTGACCCGGCAGTGGGAAAGCTCTATAGTTCAAAGCCTGCTGTACAGCTCCATGCCTTTCCTGTATTGAGGACCCCAAAGCTGGACACAGTACTCCAGGTGGTGTCTCATGACAGCTGAGTAGAGGAGGAGAATCACCTCTTTTGCCTTGCTGGTCATGATTCTTTTGATACAGCCCAGGACACAGTTGGCTTTCTGGGCTGCGAGCAAACATTTCTGTCTCTCTTCATCCCCCAGCCAGTATTGATACCAGAGTTTGCCCACCCAGGTGCAGGACTTTGCACTTGGCCTTGTTGAATTTCGTAAGGTTCACATGCGCCTGTTTCTCCAGCTTGTCCAGCTCCCTCTGTATATGGCATCATAGAATCATAGAATGTGTTAGCTTGAAAGAGACCTTTAAAGGTCATCTACTCCCACCCCTTGTAGTAAGAAGTGACATCTTCACTACATCAGGTTGCTCAGAGCCCCATCAAGCTCTGAGAGGAGGGATGGGACCTCCACTACCTCTCTGGGCAACCTGTTCCAGTGATCTTCCACCCTCAGACTGAAGAAGTTTTTCCTAATATCCAACCTAAACCTACCCTTTTTGAGTTTAAAACTGTTACCCCTCGTCTTATTGCTACATGCCCTCATGAACAGTTCTTTACAGCTTTCTTATAGGTGCCTTTCAGGTACTGGAAAAGGCTGCTATAAGGTTCCCCTGGAGCGTTCTCTTCTCCAAGCTGAAGAAGACCAACTCTCTCAGCCTGTCCTCACAGAAGAGGTGCTCCAGCCCTCTGATCATTTTTGCGGCCCTCCTCTGGACACACTCCAACAGGTCCATGTCCTTCTTATGTTGAGGGCTCCAGAGCTGGACACAGTACTCCAAGTGGGGTTTCACCAGAGCAGAGTAGATGGGCAGAATCACCTCTCTTGATCTCCTGCCCACACTTCTTTTGATGCAGCCCAGGACATGGTTGGCCTTCTGGGCGGCAGATGCACATTGGTGGCTCATGTCCAGCTTCTCATCCATGCAGGAGAGGAGGTGGGGTAGCCCTGTATGTCAGAGAATGCTTTGACAGCCTAGAGCTGGAGTATGGTGAAGACAGGGTCGAGTGTCTCTGGGTGAAAATCAGAGGAGAACGAAATCAGGGAGATATAGTGATGGGAGTCTGCTATAGACCACCTGACCAGGAGGAGGAAGCTGATGAGTTGTTTTATAAACAACTGGGAGAAGTCTGGCGATCACCAGCCCTCGTCCTTAGTGGGGACTTCAACTTACTGGATGTCTCCTGGAGGTACAATACAGCAGGGAGGAAACAGTCTAGCAGGTTCCTGGAGGGTTTGGAAGACAACTTCCTGACCCAGCTGGTAAATGAACCCACAAGGGAAGGTGCCCTACTGGACTTGTTGTTTGTCAATAGAGAAGACCTGGTGGGGGATGTGAAGGTTGGAGGATGCCTGGGGCATAGTGATCATGAGCTGACAGAATTCTTAGTCCTGGGAGAAGTAAGGAAGGGAGACAGCAGAACAAGCACCTTACACTTCCGTAGGGCTGACTTTGGAGTGTTCAGAAAGCTGCTCGATAAGATTCCATGGGAGGCAGCCCTTGAGGGCAAAGGAGCCCAAGAGGGTTGGTTGCTCCTCAAGAAGGTAATCTTGGTGGCACAAGAACAGGCTGTCCCAGTCAGTCAGAAGAGGGGTCAGAGAGCTAGGAAGCCAGCCTGGCTGAGTAGAGAGATTCATGCTGATATATGGGAAAAGAAGGAAAAATATGAGCTTTGGAAGAAGGGGCAGGTGTCTTGGGATGATTATAGGAATTTAGTGAGATCATGTAGGGAGAAAGTCAGAAGGGCTAAAGCTGATCTGGAACTCAGGCTGGCCAGTTCTGTAAAAGATAATAAAAAGTCCTTCTATAGGTATATTAATAGTAAAAGGAGGGTCAAGGAGAATCTCCAGCCCTTATTGGATGCTGATGGCACATTAGTGACAAGGGATGAGGACAAGGCTGAGGTCCTTAATTCCTTCTTTGCCTCAGTCTTGAACAGTAAAGAAGGATATTCCACGAGTACTCATACTCAGGAACTGGCTGACAGGGAGGGGACGAATAACAAAGATCCCATGGTTCAGGAGGAAAAGAATAGCGACCTACTTGGCCAGTTAGATACCCACAAGTCAATGGGGCCAGATGGGATTCACCCAAGGGTACTGAGGGAGCTGTCAGATGTGCTTGCCAAACCCCTTTCCATCATCTATCAGCAATCCTGGCAGACTGGGGAAGTTCCAGTTGACTGGAGGCTGGCAGATGTTACACCCATATACAAGAAGGGTCGGAAGGAGGATCCAGGGAACTACAGGCCTGTCAGTCTGACCTCAGTCCCGGGGAAGATCATGGAGAGGGTCATCTTGGGAGCTATCATGCAGCACATGCACGATGGCCAGGGGATCAGGCCTAGTCAACATGGGTTTACAAAAGGTAGATCCTGTCAAACTAACCTGATCACCTTCTATGACAAGGTGACCCGCTTCATGGACGAGGGGAAGGCTGTGGATGTGATCTACCTGGACTTTGGGTAAAGCCTTTGACACGGTTTCTCACAGCATTCTGAGAAACTGGCTGCCACTGGCCTGGACAGGTGGACCCTCAGCTGGGTTAAAAACTGGCTGGATGGCCGAGCCCAGAGGGTGGTGGTGAACGGAACAAAATCCAGCTGGAAGACGGTCATGAGTGGCGTCCCCCAGGGCTCAGTCCTGGGTCCAGTCTTGTTCAACATCTTTATCAATGATCTCGACGAAGGGATTGAATGCTCCCTCACTAAGTTTGCAGATGACACTAAACTAGGAGGAAGTGTTGATCTGCCTGAGGGTAGGGAGGCTCTTCAGAGGGATCTGAACAGACTGGACTGATGGGCTGAGTCCAATGGGATGAAGTTTAACAAGGCCAAGTGTAGAGTGCTGCACATGGAACATAATAACCCCATGCAGCGCTACAGGCTTGGGGGAGACTGGCTGGAGAGCTGTCAGGTAGAGAAGGACCTGGGGGTGTTGGTTGACTGCAGGCTGAATATGAATCAGCAGTGTGCTCAGGTGGCCAAGAAGGCCAATGGCATCTTGGCTTGTATCAAAAACAGTGTGGCCAGTAGGTCTGGGGAGGTGATTGTGCCCCTGTACTCGGCACTGGTGAGGCTGCACCTCGAGTACTGTGTCCAGTTCTGGGCCCCTCACCACAAGAAGGACATGGAGGTCCTGGAGCGAGTCCAGAGAAGGGCAACCAGGCTGGTGAAGGAGCTGGAGGGCAAATCCTATGAGGAGCGTCTGAGGGAGCTGGGGCTGTTTAGCCTGGAGAAGAGGAGGCTGAGGGGAGACCTTATCACTGCCTACAACTACCTGAAGGGAGGTTATAGAGAGGTAGGTGATGGTCTCTTCAGCCAGGTGACAGGTGATAGGACAAGGGGGAATGGCATGAAGCTGTGCCAGGGCAGGTTTAGATTGGATATTAGGAAAAAATTTTTTACTGCAAGAGTTGTGAGGGCCTGGAACAGGCTGCCCAGGGAGGGGGTTGAGTCACCTTCCCTGGATGTGTTCAAAAAAAGGGTAGATGAAGTACTTAGGGATATGGTTTAGTTTAGTATGTGAATGGTTGGACTTGATGATCTTAAAGGTCTTTTCCAACCTTGTTATTCTGTGATTCTGTGAATACCCCCAAGTCCTTTTCCTCAGGGCTAATTTCCAGCACATCATCTCCTAGCATATATGGATAATGGGGGTTTTCCCCACCCAGGGGCAGGACCCTGCACTTACCTCTGTTGAACCTCATGAGGTTCACCTGGGCCCACTTCTACAGCCTGTCCAGGTCCCTCTGGCTGGCATCCTATCCCTCCAGCATATTAACCTCACCACTCAGTTTGGTGTCATCAGGAAACTTGCTGAGGGTGCACTCAATCCCACTGTCAATATCATTAGTAAAGATATTAAATAGCACTGGTCCCAGTACAGACCCCTGAGGAACAACACTTGTCACCATCTTCCATTTGGACATTAAGCCACTGACCACCACCCTCTGGATGTGACCATCCAGCCAGTTCCTTATCCACTGAACAGTCCACTCATCAAATCCATATCTCTCCAACTTAGAGAGAACGATGTGGTGGGGGACTGTGTCAAAGGCCTTGCAGAAATCCAGATAGATGATACCTGTAGCTCTTCCCTCGTCTACTGATGCTGTTACTCCATTGTGGAAAGCCACTAGATTTGTGAGATAGGACCTGCTCCACGTAAAGCCAGGCTGGCTGTCACGATTCACTTCTCTGTCTTCTATGTGCCTCAACATAGCTCCTAGGAGGATCTGTTCCTTGATCTTCCCAGGCACAGAGGTGAGACTGACAGGTCAGTAGTTCTCAGGGTCCTCCTTCCTACCCTTTTTAAAAATGGCTGTGATGTTTCCTCTCTTCCAGTCACTAGGGACTTCACCTGACTGCCATGACTTTTCAAATATCATGGAGAGTGGCTTGGTAACTACATCAGCCAATTTCTTCAGGACTCTGGGATACATCTCATCAGGTCCCATGGATCCCATCCCTCAGGCTTGTTAATCACATCACTCAGCCTGATATCACCAGAAAATTTTCTGAGGGTACACTCAATGCCACTGTCTATGTCTTTGATAAAGATATTAAACAGAACATGGACCAATATGGTCTTGAATCTCATCTTTGCTCCCCCAATCCCTGCCTTGAGGTCCATCCACTTGTAAGGGGTTGGAAGAGAGGTTGCCAATGAAGACACTTTCCTTGACCTTCATTTTCTGGCTGACATGCTACAGAAGCCCTTCTTCATTTATGCGTCCCTCGCCAAGCTCCGCTTCAGTAACACCCTGACTCTCCTGACCCCATCCATACACGACCAGATCACATCCCTGTACTCTTCCCAGGATGCATCTCCCTGCTTCCACTGCCTGTGCATTTCCAGCAGGTCTCCACTCAGCCACACCAGTGTCTTGGCTTCCTTTCCTGATTTGTTATGAATCATGATCAGGAGCTCTAACATTCTCTGCCCTTGAAAGTCTGCCCACTCTGTTCTGTTGCCTTGTCCCCTAGGGCAGTTTCCCAGCAGGTCCTCTTGACTAACTCCTTCAACAGCTGGAATTTTGCTTTCCTAAAATGCCATGACTGTACTCCTCACCTGTCCCCTTACCTCTCAGAACTGCCAGTTCCACCAGTGCCCGACCACTGCAGCCCAGGCAGCCTCCGATCTTGATATCTCTGATTAGCTGATGTGTGCCGACCCAGCAATGCATCCCTTCCTGTCAGGCTGCCAATGACCTGGCTTAAGAAGTTATCCTCGATGCACTCACAGATTCAGTGGCTCAGACAATTTTTCAGTCCCGCCGAAAACAAAGCGTGATGCTTGTTAGAACGTGCGGGTGCCTGGAATCATTGAATCATAGAATGGTCTGGGTTGGAAGGGATCCCAAGGATTATAGAGCTCCAACTCCCCTGCCACAGGTAGGGCCACCAACCTCAGGCCTGGATCTACACTAGGTTGCCCAGGGCCCCATCCAACCTGGCCTTGAACACTTCCAGGGACGGGGCATCCACTACCTCTCTGGGCAGCCTGTTCCAGCACCTCACCACTCTTTCTGTAAAAAACTTCCCCCTAATATCTAATCTAAACCTTCCTTCCTTTCGTTTTAATCCATTCCCCCTTGTCCTGCCATTGTCTATCTTTTTAAAAAGTTGAATCCCCTCCTGCTTATAAGCTCCCTTCAGGTACTGGAAGGCTGCAATGAGGTCCCCCCGCAGCCTTCTCTTCTCCAGACTGAACAAGCCCAGCTCCCTCAGCCTCTCTTCAAAGGGGAGGTGCTCTAATCATCTTCGTGGCACTCCTCTGAACCTCTCCAACAGTTCCACATCTTTCTTGTGTTGCAGGCCCCAGATCTGGACACAGGACTCCAGCTGGGGCCTCATGAGGGCAGAGTAGAGAGGGACAATCACCTCCCTGTCCCTGCTGGCCACCCCTCTTCTGATGGAGCCCAGGATACCATTGGCCTTGCGAGCTGCAAGAGCACACTGCTGGCTCATGTTAAGTTTCTCATCCACCAGAATCCCCAAGTCCTTCTCAGCAGGGCTACTCTCAAGAAGCTCTTCTCCCAGTCTGTATCTATGTCTGGGATTCTTCCAGCCCAAGTGCAACACCTGACACTTGGCAGTGTTGAACCTCATTAGGTTCACCCGGGCCCATCTCTCCAGCCTGTCAAGATCCCTCTGGATGGCTTCCTTTCCTTCTAGGGTGTCAACCACACCACTCAGCTTGGTGTCATCCGCAAACTTGCTGAGGGTGCACTCAATCCCATCATCGATGTCATTGATAAAGATGTTAAAGAGAACTGGTCCCAAGACAGACCCCTGGGGGACACCGCTTGTCACCGGCCTCCACCTAGACATAGACCCATTGACCACCACCCTTTGGCTATGGTCTGTCAACCAGTTTCTTATCCACTGGATGGTCCACCCATCAAATCCACATCTTTCCAATTTAGAGATAAGGATGTGATGGGGGACTGTGTCAAAGGCCTTGCACAAGTCCAGGTAGATGACATCGGTTGCCTTCCCTTTATCTACTGATGCTGTCACTATCTTATTGCCATCCAGTGGGCGCTAGCTGACAGACAGGAGGAAACCCGTGTGCATTCCCCAGGGCTATCTACCCAAGAGAGAGTTCATTTCTTCTCTCCAGGCTTGCTCAGGTATCCACCTTCAGCGCAGAGGGTATTTCCACCCGGGGAGGCACTGAAATGGAGCCACCACAGAGCTTCCCTATCCTTTTTACCTGTTACCAGAATAAAACTGCAAGGGATGTGGGAGACATCCACCTGCACACTAATAATTAAATAAAATACAATTACTCAGAGTAATCAGACGAAATAAATTGTTCAGGATTTGTGTTTGCCCAGCAGCCATGAGGTTAGCAAAGGGCTCAACCTGAGGCTGTTTACTCACAGGACAGACACAGCATGGCAAGCCCTCTCATCTACCCTACAATGCACAGAAGCGATGCTGGCAATTTTCCTGCCTCCTGTACATTGGTGGGGGCTGCTCAGAGAGGTTGCCCAAACCCACATTGTGACAGCTGTACCAACAGGAGGTTGATGGCAGTCTTCATTTAGCATTGTCCCCAGGTTGTCTACCGCAGCACTACAAACAACCAAGACATAAGCAGAAGAGATCTTGCAACCTGCACCTCTGACAAGCCTGCATTAAAGCTGCAGGTACACCGTGTGCTAGCATACCCAGGTATTACATATCTGTATATGGCTTACTGATTTTTCTGATCTAAAAGGCTGCATTCATAACAGTGATTTTTAAAGATGATGCTTCAGCTGTGGTTTGAGTTCTGACATATAAAGTTATTTAACATGACCTTTTGGCTCATAAGAGAGTGAACTGTGGCCAAAATTACATTTAACCTTGCTTTGCTATGGTTTCCTTAGCAGTTAGTGTCCAAACTTCTGTCAAAATCGCTTAAATTATACACACATAATGTACCAGTCCAGACCAAACCATGCATGGCCTCTTTTCCTATGGGCTCTAGGGCCAATTGTCTTAGGAAGCTGTCACTTACTGCATCCAAAGATGTTCCCTCCCCATTTCCTTCTTGGAAGGTCATTGACCCAGCAGTAGGAATTCCCCTATCACTATCTGTCCAAAATTCACAGCTGTGATAATCCTACTTACCACTTCTTGATCACTCTTTCCTCTCTGATCAAGGAAGGCAGTGGCACACCCTGAAAACAAATATTTTTATTCCTGGTCTGTGATTTCAGCCTGCATGTCCTGCAAAGGGTTTTTTTTTCCATAATGCTTTTAAGCTCTTGCTGTTTTCAGAATCTTTCACACAGTGTGCCATTCTGCCTGCTAAAGACTCCAAGAAGGCTGAACATTCTTCAAGAAGGAAATCATAAAGCCACAGGAGCAAGCCATCCCCATGTGCCAAAAGACAATCTGTTGTGGAAGAGGATGGGGCAGGCTGAACAGAGAGCTTTTTCTGGAACTCAGGGGAAAAAAAACAAAAGAGTTGCTGTGAACCCCGTTGTTATGACCTTTGGAAGAAGAACCAGGCAAGTACAGCGGAGGACTACAAGGATCATAGAATGACAGGATAACCTGAGTTGGAAGGGACTTATAAGGACATCAAGTCCAACTCCTGGCTCCACACAGGGACAGACAAGTCAGAGCATGGCACTGAGCGCATCGTCCAGATGCTTCTTGAGCTCAGACAAGCTGGGTGCTGTGACCCCTTCCCTGGGGAGCCTGTGCCAGTGCCGAACCACCCCCTCAATAAAGAGCCTCTTCCTAATATTCAACCTAAACCTCTCCTGTCACAGCCTCATGCCATTCCCTCGGGTTCTATCACTGGTCACCAAAGAGAGGAGATCGGTGCCTGCCCCTTCACTCCCCCTCATCAGGAAGCCATTGACTGTGATGAGGTCTCCCCTCAGCCTCCTGTTCTCCAAGCTGAACAAACCAAGGGACTTCAGCCTCTCTTCATAAGATTTCCCTTCCAGACCCTTCCCCATCCTCATTGCCCAGAGGAACTATCCAATAACTTTGTATGTTGTTATGCAGGAAGAAAATGAGAAGGGCCAAAGCCCTTAGAACCTGGCTGCCACCATAAGAGACAATAAAAAACACTTTATATATACATAAGCAAGAAAAGGAGGGCAAAGTTGAATCTCCATCCTTTATTGGATACAGGAGGAAACAGTGAGAAAGGATGAGAAAAAGGCTGAGGTACTTCATGCTGCCTTTGTCTCAATCTTTAGCAATAAGACTAGTTGTTCTCTGAATACCCAGTCCCCTGAGCTGTAAGACAGAGACTGGCAGAAGAATGAAGTCTGGAAAATGGTTAGCAATCTGGTACATCACTTAGACACAGACAAGTCTATGGGGCTGGATGGGATAACTGGATAGCTGTCAGGCAGAGAAGGACCTGGGGGTGTTGGTTGACTGCAGGCTGAATATGAGCCAGCAGTGTGCTCAGGTGGCCAGGAAGGCCAATGGCATCTTGGCTTGTATCAAAAACAGTGTGGCCAGTAGGTCTGGGGAGGTGCCCCTGTACTGGGCATTGGTGAGGCTGCACCTCAAGTACTGTGTCCAGTTCTGGGCTCCTCACCACAAGAAGGACATGGAGGTCCTGGAGCGAGTCCAGAGAAGGACAACCAGGCTGGTGAAGGGGCTGGAGGGCAAATCCTACGAGGAGCAGCTGAGGGAGCTGGAGCTGTTTAGCCTGGAGGAGGTTGAGGGGAGACCTTATCACCACCTACAACTACCTGAAAGGAGGTTGTAGAGAGATAGGTGATGGTCTCTTCAGCCAGGTGACAGGTGATAGGACAAGGGGAAATGGCACAAAACTGCACCAGGGCAGGGTCAGATTGGATGGTAGGAAAAAAATTTTTACTGAAAGAGTTGTGAGGGCCTGGAACAGGCTGCCCAGGGAGGGGGTTGAGTCACCTTCCCTGGATGTGTTTTAAAACGGGTAGATGAGGTACTTAGAGGTATGGTTTAGCATAGGACAGGAACGGTTCGCTTTGGTGATCTTAAAGGTCTTCTCCAACCCCGTGATTCTGTGATTCTGTGACTCTGTGATTCTATAGAATCCACCCCAAGGTAATGAGGGTACTGACAGAAGTGCTCAGCAAGCCACTTCCCGTCATTTATCTGGAGTCCTGACAAACCAGGGAGTTCCTGGTTACTTGGAGGTTAGCCATCTACAAAAATGGCTGGAAGGAGGATCCAGGGAACTACCAGCCCAGTAGTCTGACCTTGGTGCAGGGGAAGGTTATGGTGCAGGTCATCTTGAGTTCCACCAAGTGGCATGTACAGGACACACAGATTCCCAGGCCCAGTCGGTTTGGGTTTATGCAGGGTAGGTCCTGCTTGACTAACCCACTCTCCTTCTATGACAAGCTGATCCACCCAGTGAATGTGAGAGGCTGTAGATGTTGTTTACCTGGATTTTAGTAAAGCCTTTGACACCTTTTCGCACAGCATGCTGAATTAATACTAATGAAACATTACTGATTCATGTAGCCACTCAGAATTATTACAACTTTTGCATATATAATCCCTTAGACATAAACCTAAATTGTCAAAATCCAGTACGAGAATTGGACCTAGCTGCACCTAGTCTCCTCTGAGTGGGAGTTTAGAAAGCAAGAGGTTCCCTCTGTAACTCACTACTCAGTGAGCGTTGTCCTTACTCTCTATGTCTGCCATTAGACATAAACCATTGACCAAGTCTGAGACTAAGATTGGATTCAGCCACACCTAAGATCCATCAGGAGTTCAGAAAGCAAAGGGATCCACTCTGAACCCCATTATGCAACAGAAGGGTCTTCCTTAAGCTTTTCTGTCTTTGGTCTCTGTGTGAATCATTCTAACTTGATTCTGACTTAATTTTCCTTCGTATGTTTCTTCCATGCAGTAATTAATAGATTTTAAGTAAGACAAATAGCATCATTTAATCAAGTTATTTGGCGTTTTAAGTAAAGAAGTCTTCACATTTGTTGCCTAAGGCTAACACCTCAAAGGTTCTCATTTAGGGCTCCAAATCAAATTTTAATAGAGCACAGAAGTTTAAGAATCTAGTGTAGTATTTAAAGCTCTGTATAGGAAATTAACTTACTCTTAAGAGAGTTTTTCAAATCATTGTCATCAATTAACTTTTCCCATGTAAAACCAAGAGGAAAAGTGACTAACAATCTTCTTTCCCCAACATTTTCCTCTTAGAACATTTCACAGTATGTTAGGATCAGTTGGACAGGAGACAACAATGTACACTCATAGCCCAGAAGGCCAATTGCATCCTGGGTTCCATCAAAAGAAGGCAGCTAACAGATCAAGGGAGATGATTCTGCACCTCAATTCTGCTCTTGTGAGACTCCACCTGGAGTACTGCATCCATCTCTGGAGCCTTCAGTACAACAAAGACATGGATGTCTCAGAGCAGGTCCAGAGAAGGGCCACAAACATGACCAAAGGGCTGGGAACACCTCTTCTATGAGGACAGGCTGAGAGAGTTGGGCTTGTTCAGCCTGGAGAAGAGAAGGCTACAGGGGACCTTAGAGCAGCCTTACAGTACCTGAAGGGGAATCACAGAATCACAGAATTGTAGGGGTTGGAAGGGACATCGAGAGATCATCGGGTCCAACCCCCCTGCCAAAGCAGCTCCCTAGCACATATTGCACAGGGAGGCGTCCAGACGAGTCTTGAATATCTCCAGAGAAGGAGACTCCACCACCTCCCTGGGCAGCCTGTCCCAGGGCTCTGTCACCCTCACTGGGTAAAAGTTCTTCCGCATGTTGGTGCGGAACTTCCTGTGCTCCAATTTGCAGCCATTGCCCCTTGTCCTATCACCACAGACCACTGAAAAGGGGTTGGCCAATTCCCCCTGCATCCCATACTTAAGATATTTATAAACTTTAATTAGGTCCCCCCTTAGTCTTCTTTTCTCCAGGCTGAACAGTCCCAGCTCACTCAGCCTTTCCTCATACAGGAGATGTTCCAGGCCCTTAATCATCTTCGTAGCCCTTCTCTGGACTCTCTCCAGGAGATCCTTGTCCTTTTTATACCAGGGAGCCCAGAACTGGACACAATACTCCAGGTGGGGCCTGACCAGGGCAGAGTAGAGGGGGAGGATCACCTCCTTCGACCTGCTGGCCACACTCTTCCTGATGCACCCCAGGATCCCATTGGCCCTCTTAGCCACCAGGGCACACTGCTGGCTCATGGCCAACCTGCCATCAACCAGGATCCCCAGGTCCTTCTCCACAGGGCTCTTCTCCAGCAGGTCATCCCCCAGCCTGTACTGATACAGATGGTTATTCCTCCGCAGGTGCAAGACTTTACACTTGCTTTTGTTGAACTTCATCTGGTTTCTCCCTGCCCAGCTTTCCAGCCTGTCCAGGTCTCTCTGGATGGCAGCGCAGTGTTCCTGCGTGTCAGCCACCCCTCCCAGCTTTGTATGATCGGCACTTGCTGAGGGTGGATGCTATTCCCTCATCAAGGTCGTCAATGAAGATGTTAAACAGGACTGGACCCAACACCGAGCCCTGGGGAACACCGCTAGTCACAGGCCTACAGGAAAGCTGGAGAGGGTCTGTTGCAAGGACATGTAGTTATAGGATGAAGATCAATGGTTTTAAACTAGAGCAGGGTAGGTTTAGATTTGACAATAAGAATTCTTTATTATGAAGGTGGTGACACACTGGCACAGGCTGCCCAGAGAGGTGGTGGAGGCCCCAGCCCTGGAAATATTCCATGTCAGGCTTGATGAAGCTCTAAGAAATGTGATCTAGTTAAAAGTGTCTCTGCTTACCGCAGGGCGGTTGGACTAGATGACCTTTAAGGGTCATTCTATGATTCTCTGTTGTGTATTATACAAACCTTCTTTTTTTCAGGGGCATAATCCATGCTGTGGATCTAATAGGTAGCAGTGAGTAGCTAAGCACTCGCCTTTGCAGTTTGTATCACGTTTGCAGGTCACTGTTAACAAGCTGCTCAGAACAAATGTCCCACACAAAGGTCATGTATGGCTTTGCAAAGCAAAAACTTTCATTTCTCCTCCATAGTCTGAATACCCTCCATACCACTGTCCAACTGTTCCATTGCTCGACAAGCTCCTAAGGCCTTGCTGACCTGTTTTATGATGCTGAGGGGTTATTCTCACGCTAAGTAAAAACAAAGAGACGCATTAATGATTACTTCCTCCTACATTTAAGTGTTCCCCAGTATACCACCAAAAAACACACTTCAGATGCACTCCTGAGCCCCAGGAATACATGGATGCGTAGTATGCACAGAGTATTTAACAGCTTCACCACCACTTATTTTCAGACTCTCTCAAATGGGCAAGTTGAAAGCAGACTGAGAACAGTGTATTTTTGACATGCTAGGGAAACAGCAGGGAAAGACTTCCCTTTTTGTTGAGAAACAGCCCAAGCAGATACACTCAAATATATAAAAGCATTAACTGCAGTTCAATTAAAAATGTAAGGAAGCGCAGTCAGGAGGACTCCCAATTTCAAACCTGGTTGAAAGTGTCTCCTGTGATTTGCTCAACTTGTTATGTTCACTGCTGATCTTCTGGTACCTAGAAAGCAGCATGCTGCTTCCAGAAGTTCATGATGAAACCAAAGAAATCGCAATAAAAAGACCCTCAGAGGCTTAAAGCTTTCATTTTTTTCAGTATTTTGCCTTCAAAACATCTGAAAATCCTGTAAACCCTTGCAGTGAATACTGCAATTCCCCAAACTTCCCTAGGAGCATCTTACGATCACATACTTGAAGCCAAGTCTGAAAGCCAGTTGTGTAGCCCGGTACCACACCGCGTAGGGTGCAAGCTCACTGTAAGGCACGTGCACTCCCATGTGACTGACCGGCACACCTTTCTGGTGGGGGTTTCTGTGGCTGGGATCTGGTGGAAGGGTGGGGGGCTGCAGGGGTGGCTTCTGCAAGAAGCAGCTAGAAGCTTCCCCTAGGGCTGCAGGCCCAATACTGGCTCAAGGGTGGAGCTGCCACACACCAAGCCAAACCAATCAGCGACGGTGGTAGCACCTCTGCTAACTTATTTAAGGGGAAAAAAACACAAGCAGCTGCTTTTTGACACCGAAGGGAGTGAGAATATGCAAGAAACTGTGCAGGCACGAAGGCCAGGGAAAGAAGCAGAGGAGGAGGTGCCTCAGGTGCCAGAGGTGATTCCCCTGCAGCCCGTGGGGAAAAATCATGGTGAAGAAGGTTGTCCCCCTGCAGCCCCTGGAAGATGATGGGGACCAGAGATCCCACCCGATGCCCGTGCAGGACCCCATGGTGGAGCAGGTGGAGATACATGAAAGATGCTGTGACCTGGTAGGAAGCCCATGCTGGGACAACCTCCTGGCAGGACCTGCAGGCTGTGGAGAGGAGCCCACGCTGGAAAAGGCTTGCTGGGGGATAGGACTTGTGACTCTGTGGAGGACCCAGGCTAGAGCCGTCTGGGCCTGAGAGTCTGAGAGACATTCTATGATTTATGACTGCATGACTGCACCCCAGAGCAGTGACCAACACTGGGACAGCTGGGGAAGAGCTGAAGCCCCATGGGAAAGGGCTCACATTGAAGTTCATGAAGGACTGTCTCCCATGGGTGGAGCCCCACGCTGGAGAAGGGGTGTGAGGAATGCCCCTTCAACTGCTAAGAAGGGAAAAAACCTCAAGAGGAACTGACAGAAACCCCCATTCCACACACCCCCCGCCCCTTGACACCTGAACAGAGAAGAAAGGAGAACATGAATAAAGCTGAGCCTGTGAAGGAGGGGTAGGGGATGGTGTTTTAAGATCCAATTTCACTTCTCATTATCCTCATGTTTTCACTGGATACTTTCTTTGTAAGGGGTGGTGGCAGTAGTTAGATGCATCTTTCATAGCATATTGAATACATTCTGCCCACGACACTAACTGTGGAATGATCTCTCCCTGTCCTTATCTCCACTCCTAAGCCTCCCAGTATATATTTTCTCCCGTCCAGCTGAGAAGAGGGTTGACAGAGACTTCACTGGGTGTCTGGCCTCCAGCAAGATTAAAACCCGCACATACTCAGCCCTTTACAGACATCACCACCCCACACCAACCTCCCCAGACCACTTGGGAAACTTCTGTGGCAACAACAGCAGATCCCAACTACCTTTGGTCTGGCAGCGTGCACACTTCGGGCTAGGGAGTTTCTTTTCACCTAAGAATCAACCACCCCACTGAACATGCAGTACTTTTGCAGTGCCACAGAGCACTGAAAAAGGGTGAAGACTGGGACTCCCTCTAACGACTGCCTCCCAGAACAGCATCATTCAAGTTGTTATCCAAGGAAAATCCTGACTCTCCCTACCAGGGCACACTGAAACTCAAGAGACAAGCAGGGCAAGTTGACGGTGCCAGTACTTCATTTGCCTTGCAGTAAGTTCTTCTGAGCAACACATAAAAACCTCTTTTTAAGTTGTGTTAGATACTGTTCCTTTCCAAGGCAGAAGCGCCATCAAATGAGAAAGTAATTCAAAGGATTGTTTTTAATGGATCACTTCCATGCATGCCTTTAAAAACTGTGTGTAAATGTATTTTCAGGAATCTGGCATTTTACTGCAGATGTATAAAGGCAACAGATTTTGTCAATAAGACCATTTATTTTAACAAATAGATGAGTCTTTATGATGAACTGGAGGCTGCAACAGCTGCTCTCTTGGGCTTCGGTGTGGTTCCCTCACGGAATCCATTCCTACAAGGAGAAATAGGGTTACCACTTTCGAAAGGGTGATTCCTGCTCTGGTTATTTTCTAACAAGTAAAGCTTTATATCGAGTTCACTAGGTTGGGGGTTTTTTGGGGTTTATCTCCGTAACACACAGGAATCGCTACAGAGTTCATACTTTCAGACATTTTTTAATAAGAAATATCTTATTAACATTGAAGTGTTTGGAATAAACAGTACTATTTTTGCGCTCTTATGCTGAAGTAAATTTCCTTTCTTCAAATAGGAGTACTTCAGTATCTAAGTGAATGAACACTGCAAGACTGCATCAGATCCAGCACACCTGCTGAAGGAACACCTTCCTCTACGTTCCTAATAAGCAACTCAGCAGAAGATTTAACTTTGTAAAGGCAAGGCAACGTCTTACAGAAATCCTCTGTGCCTCCAACCAGACATTAGAACAGGCATGACAAGAGTCGGCCCAAGCTTGCTTTTGGATATGGAATTTTTACTTCAGCAACAGCCAGTGAAGAGCAGGCTACAGCTGCACCCTGTACAGCGTTTTCAAACTGCTGCTGGGAAAGACTGCACTGAGAAGAACAGATGACTGGATCCCTCAACTACACGCAGGTCTGAGACTTAAAAGACTCCTATTACCTTTCATGTACATTTTTATGACAAGGCTCTTGAATTACTCTGTATTTTTCACCCGGCTTTCTCTTTTAGAAGAGAAAGCTAGAGAGCTCAGTTAAAGAACATGGGAGGCAATACAAAAGACATTCTTAGTGAGTTTAACAGTACAATATCCCCACCCTTACGTTCTAAGTGTAAGTTAAAGATGCGTAAGAAGATTCAGAAACCTGTAAACCAGAATCTGGTATTAAACCTACGTACTGCTAACTGAACTTCCAACTAAGAGAGTGACTACTTAAGTTACTCCAGGCCTGAAGTCTTTTTTTTGAGCAAGAAACAGGAATACATTTCAAGAATCGTCTCTTACAAAGACCTACACTTGAGCGCAAGTGGGAATTTAATTGACTCAAAAAATCAAGACAAGACTACACAAACTGAACTTTCAAGAGTTATGGTAATAAAGCACCCACATCTGTGTTCTGTACTACCTATACTTAATAGAAACATCAGAGCTTGTTATACACCCCATGTACTAACAGTGACTGAATTTTGTTATCCTGAAAAGAATATGCAGACAGTTAAGTAAGGCATCATCAACTCAATTACATATTTAGTAAGAGCATACCACATTAAGTGTACTAAATAAAAATGTTAAGTTTGAGCAATGAATTTGATGTTTAAGGAACATCTACGCAGGATTCACCATGTTAGTTTGCAGTAACAGGTTATACCTGAACCGACGGTAGACTTTTTTCAGGTGCCTCATGCGACCAGTACCAGTGGTGTTGCGTCTTTTCGCCTTTGCACTCCAGTTATCTAGAAAATTCAAGTTACTGTTATCCACCCGCACCAAACAATGACTACAGCACAGGGATTCAACCTGACAGAAGCATAAAACATCACTACAAGTTAAGTCAAGTTCTCTGTAGAAGTACTGTATGTTAGCTAAAATACAGCTAAATCAGTGCCAGTTTGAGAAAAGCTGCAAGCACTGCAAGAGGGCACAGTATTCCTCCTTGGCTGGGAAAAAAAACAGACTACTGAAGTCAAAGCAACAGGTTTTAAACTCAAGGCAGTTTGAAGTTTGTTACTTACACTTTCTCTTACGCTTAGCAGGGTAACCACACTTCCCACAGGTAGATTTCTGCAGATGGTACGCCTTGGACCCACATCGACGACACAAGGTGTGGGTCTTATTTCGTCGCTTACCGAAGGACGATGTACCCTTCGTCTGAAAAGCATTTCAAGGCATGACAGGTTGGAAAAAGCACTAGCACTTCCAAGTTACATAACTGAAAGAAGGCCACGAAGCTCCATGAACACGTCAAAAGCACACCGATCTCAGAAACACCAACTCAATCTTAGCGTGAAAGTCGCCTCCATCTTTGGAGATCATTTCCTCTCATCGCCATACATACCATGCCCTCCTCCCTCCCTGAACCAAGATAACCGCGCCGTGTCTTAGGTTCTCCTCCGGCTGCCTCATCCCCCGACTCGCCGCTAACGAACAGTAAGCGGCAGACAAGCCGCGCACTCAGAAGCCTGGCGCCAGAACACCCACCCGCTCGCTACGTTATCCGCATGGCGGCCTCAGCCGCGGGGGAGCGCCGGCCGAATCCGAGCAGGCCCGGAGGACGCCCCGAAGCGGACCGCGCAAGTGCCCGAAGGCAGCACGGCCCCGCAGCCCAGCGCGGCCTCCCCAACCAGGACGAGAAAGCCGTCCCTCGACCCCACCCGCGGCAGGAGCAGCGCCCGCCGCCAAGCCTAGGCCCCGGCCCCGCCGCGTCGGCTCCGCAGCGTCGTCCCGCCGCCGAACCCGGCCACAGCATGGCACAGGGTAGCCCCGCGCTGCAGGCAAGGCCCGCGGGCCCGCAGGACCCGGTACGACAGCTGATGGCGGCGGATACCTCCCGATACCCCGCGCCCGCTCCCCAGCGCTCACCATCTTCCCCCGCCACCAGCACCAAAGAGACCGTGCCCCGCCCCGCTTCCGCTATGGCCCGGCAAGCGCTTCCGGGGCGCGACGGTTGCGTCCAGCCCCGTCTGGCTCGGCCGCGGCCTAGCAGGGCCTAGCAGAGCCTTGCGGCCTTGCGTGCGGTGACCCCCTCAAGCCGGGCTCGGCCTGCTGGTACGGGCAGCCCCCCTCAAGTCCCCGGTGTCCCGGGTGAGGCCGTTGGGGGCCTGAGTCCTGAGCGCTTGGTTGCCCCCAACGGTAGTGCCCCGAAACTGGTGAGGGGGTGTCGCGGTGCGGCCTAGGCTGTGGTCCGACTGCTCCCTCCTTTACGGCTGGGGGCTGAGGGGTGTAAGCGCGCCTCTGCCCCGTAAGGAGAGCGTCGGTCGGCCCCAGGCTGCCGTACGGGCGCATCGGATTTACCCCGAGGCTGTCTTTGTGCGGCAGTGCCCGCGGAGGCGCTGCAGGCCGCAGAGGAGAGTCCCGGCCCTGCCTATTCTGTTACTAGGGATGGATTTAACGCACGCAGCTCGGGGCAGGATGCTCGGGGCTGTAGCGCGTACCGTTGAAGCAGGGCGCCTTAAACAACAGGCGGCTCCTGTGCGCTCTGCTTGCCGGTGCCCCACGCACCCTGCCAGGCCTCCTGCACCATGCCGCAGCCGGCCTGCCCACCTCCCGTCCAAAGCACCACAGTGGGCGTCACTGAATACTGAATGCCACGTCGTCTTTCCTTTCGGATGCACCATTTAAATTCTCACATGCCAGCCTGCCATGCACCTTCACAATCTATATGCAATTTTGTCTTGTTAATTATGAGGAAATCATGTGTACAGAGTGAAATGGAAGAAGTTTGTGTTTATCTTACTACTTAAAGACTTCATTGTCTCAGCCGACTGTAGGGTTACATAACCTTTTCTTAACAGCTCTTCATAAATTTATATAGTTTTCTGGTGAGCTAGATCTCACTCCTCCTGCTTCTGTTTCACTGGGCAGAAATGCAGTTACTCCAAAGTACAGCTGTCTGCCACAGGCCAGCAAACCGTGAGGAACCCTCCCACAACGAATGTGATAAGTGTGTGCACAGTTGAACCCCTGTAACATGGCTCACAGTCCAGAAAAAAGGATCATCCCATGGCATAATCCCCAAAGCAGTGACACTGTGCCAGACTGCTGCATTTTCACTTGTGGACAGCCTGATACAGTTGTCTCATTGTTATTTTGTCCTTGCTTCTTCCCTGTGCATTGCCTCTTGCTGAAGTCCTTAGGCATTAATTCCTATGATGGGAGGCTTTTGACCTCTACTAAGGTTGAAGGTTGTGACAAAACAATATTTAGACTTTATCTTCATTGTTTCCACACACACAGGGGTGGGGCCCAGGCTGTTCAGTGGGCTTTTTCATTTTGATTGGCAATTTGAATCACTAGAA
Source organism: Porphyrio hochstetteri (assembly GCA_020800305.1). Classification (NCBI taxonomy): domain Eukaryota; kingdom Metazoa; phylum Chordata; class Aves; order Gruiformes; family Rallidae; genus Porphyrio; species Porphyrio hochstetteri. The sequence continues at coordinate 76,136,988 of CM036938.1, read as the reverse complement.
TAACTCCTGAGGCAGAGGTCTTTGCTCATATTCATTTTACCTCTTTTTACTTCACCTGAAGGTAAAGTGGCACTGAGTCCATCCATGGTCCTGCAGTAGCTAAAGGGCAGAGATGAATGGTTTTGAAGGGTAGATCTTCCAATCTTAAATTAGGTATCTAAAGTAAGCTGGAAGAATCATCCTTGGGAAGAACCTTCTCCTTCGGTTAATTCTAACAGGAGCCTAGACAGCCCCCCTCAGGCTAGGCACATAGATGAATGAAGTTAGGTAAGATGAATTTTGCCCTGACTAACTTAAAGAATATATTTTTATGGCAGTTCTGCCTTCCTTGTGAAAATAAAAATCAAAAGAGAAAACTCGGTGTCCTATGGTTGAAATGCTATACAGAAAAGAAGAATCCCAATTAACTGAAACAGTATGAATGCATCCTACAGTCTGGACTGGGTCATATATCTCCCAGCAGCCTTGCTGTGTGTCTTTTAACAAGTGCCTCCTTTCCTCTTCTCTTTCTTGTTAGATCTCAGAAATCTGGAAGATGCTGTGAAGACATTGGACAGATGCCATGGCAACAGCCTCCAAAGGAAATATGTTGGGTTTGGCTGCCTGCAAGGACATGCTGCCAGAGGAATTATTCTTGTCCTTTGTGAGATAAAAATAATTTTCTTCATTTACATGTCTTCAAACCTGTTAGGGAAGGAAGATTTTTGAATCCTCATGCAGTTGTCTTTAGTATTCAGAAACACTTGATACCTTTAGGGCAGGGAACAGGCAGAGTTGTGGCTGACTCAGTAGCATCCTAGAAGCTCTTAGCCCCGATACAGGTCCTGGCAGAGGATAGAGTGCACTGCCCCCATTGAACTCCAGCCTCATGTACTGGCAGCTGCTGAGTGGCACCAGCCTAAATTCAGCATGGACCAACTCACCCTTCTTCTTTGATGCATAGGAAGTAGCCCAAATTAGGAAAGTGACCCATCTGGATTTTGGGGCTGTCTTTTTGATGTAGGAAATAGCCTGTCACTGCAGCCAGTGTCCCATCACAGCTTCCACCCAGCACTTTCATTCCAGCTGGGCCCAGTAGTGGGAGAACCTCTTTGTCACGTTAGCAAACACTGATTCCATTAAGCATCTAGATCTGGGTTTTCTGACCAGTGCCTCTCTGTATTCCCCAGCACTGTGTTTTGCAACCTGTCTGATCTGGTTGGGGTTGAAAAGCAGAAGCAAAATGCAACACTGGCCCATCCGTGTTTTCTTCCATCCCTTGGGAGCACTTGTTTTGCAAAGGTTTGATGTCGTGCTACTACACTGCCACCAGTGTGCAGCACAGCTGTACAGTCCCTGATGTGACTGGTGGGATTTGCACCAAAACAGAGTAGTTGTACTTGAACTTGGTCAAGGAAACTTGAGCACTGCTAAGTGTCTTGTGTGGGGCAAATGCAAAACTGATACTGAAACAATTTTTGTCTAATGTCATATGGCATCACTGACTCGTGCATGTGTGGCGCCATTTGCACAAGCAGGGATGACTTCAAGGAATAGCAACAGTGAAGACTCAAGCTTGATACATGCTAGAAGCCAGTCGATGCTTGACACCAATTATTTTCAGAGATGCAGCCAAGCTAAAGTCTTTAAGTGTGATCTCTTAGATCAAAGGAAAGCTTTTCAGTATCCTCTTGGACATTGATCGTTTTGACCTAGGTAACAATGTCTCAGGAAGGCTGCAGGAGAACAGAGGAATGAAAGGGCAACATTTTCATGAAGGTCAGTTTGCATGCCTTTGTTTCCTGATTTGCAGAGGTAGAGATCTTCATTGGAATTAGCTGGGGGAGAAAGCTATACAGCGTATCTGTTACCAAGCAGCTGCAGGAAATGTAGCTTTATTTGTATGGTATCCATGTTCTTTGGTTTGAAAAGAAAGACAGGCAGAGACAGTGTGTGTGTGTGTGTCTGTCTGTCTGTCTGCCTGTCTGCCTGTGTGTGTGTCTGTATGTGTCTCTGTGTGTTTGTGTGTTGGTCTTTCTTTGAACCAGGGACGTTGGTCACCACAAGATGACAGTATAGTTCAACTAAAAGTTTTCTCTTTGGTAACTCAGTAAAAACTCTCTAAATAGTAACGGTGGTGACTAAACTGAACACAGTATTATCTGTGCAGTTCTTAAGTCTCTGTGCCAGTAACACAAAGTATGAGCAAGCAGCAGTGCTTATGAAAAAGGCTGTTGCATCCTGCTAAGAAACTAATGACTATCATACAGTGGGCTTTCTATTTGTTTTAAATGAAAATGGGTAGAAGACAATTAAACAGCTGCCACTAACCTATGAAATTGCTTGTTAAAGTATAGTGGAATTGATTAAAAAGTTACAAAACCTCTTTGCATAACAAAGCTTATACAATGTGTATAAAATACATTTGATACTGTTGCTCCCTATAGCGAGTCCTGAATGGGAAGGGATGAGCCCTTTCATCACAACTGTGTGCTCTTTGCATGCATTCTGAGCCTTTTTTACTATAAAAAACAGCACAATATATGACCTTGGATGTAGCACACTAAAATCAATGCCAATAATAAAATCAGTTATTTGAACTCACAGTAAAGAAAAATGTCCAAGTGTTTTTCTCAGTACTGAGCTAGAAATCTGTTGTTCCATCCAGCTAGGGGAAGAGGGCCAGCACACCTGTGTACAGCAGCGGTATGTACAGACCTGGGGCAGCCTGTTTCACAGTGCAACAGCCTCTTATGCAACTTTAAAACTTCCCTTTTACATTTAACGCTCATGCTTAGATGCATCACAGGGTCGTAGTGCATCGTCGCTGCAAAGTGGTGGGTTTCAGAGGGGGTTTCACTCGCTGGCCTCAAGCTTGCAGAGGTGGTTGCCTGTCAGTTTGGGAGGTGCATGGGGGAAGGCCACAGGTTCCTCTACGAGGTGACAGCCATTTTCTTCTCAGTTGTATAACAACAAAATATTCTTGTCTCTTCAGCACTATTTTGATAAAAAACAACCTATATTGATTGTGTTTTGTTTGACAGTGTTGTCTGAAATCCTTTGTTGCATTATTCATGCACAAATATATGCACACACAAGCCTAGAACAGAACTTTCTCTGGAGATGTACAAAAAGCATTTGAGGCACCACAGTCGGAAACTGTAGTCTGCATCACATCCCAGGCCCAGCTTCTAACCACATTCCCCTTGCATTGCAGCAGAAAATACTTGAGTTAGTCATTATGAAAAAATTTATACTGGTCCACATCAAAGCACTGGACTTAATTTTCCTTAGGTGGTACCAGAGTTTTGAGAAAAGAGTATCTGAAATGGCCTGTGTGTGGTGGGTTGTGTAGTGCTGAGGCAAATAGGTGATCTGAGGTTCTTCCCAGCTGTATTTCTGTGATGCTGTGACTTTATAAATAGAGGCCTCTAGTATGAACACATAACTGTATCACTCATCTTTCTCACTGTCATATTCTCACACAAACATGTTTGACCAATTTTATACTTGGAATAAAAGGTCAGGTCTTCACAAATTCTGCATTCAAATGTTATCTGTTTTTTCTGGTCATGGTGTTTGGCCAAATAAATGCTGTGGCCTCTCCCTTACAAACTTGCCTTGTGCTGACAGGCCTGTACATTAAACATCTGTCCTTCCCTAGGGTAATGGAGGACTCTGACATGCATTTTCAGGATTATTCTAAAGCACATTAAACCCAAAAGGTTTATTATTGAACAAAAGAAATGCAAGTGTCAACCAATCACAGGCATATATATGGGTATATCTCTGTGCAGGCACATACACGTGGATGGTATGCAGTTAGCAGTAATGGCACTAACAATGCTTTCTTTTCTGTTTGTTTGTTGGGGTTTTTTTAACTAAAAACATATCAAAATCATGTCTGATTCATAGCAAGACACAGCCTAGATCTAAGCACAGACTATGGATGAAATTTACTAGCCTGGAAGTCGAATGTCTAAAGATAACTAACAATGGCAATTCTTTTATACTTACAAATGGCCTGGTATGAGCGATACCTAAGCATCCTCTTTGGAAAAGGAATGTAATTTCAACTGCTTGGGAAAAAACCCCACCTTTCCTGTAGAAATGTTGAAGTACAAGTTTTTGCCTGAAGCTCAGGAGAAGAAGCCATCTTAGATTCAAATAATTGCCTACCTTACTCTGTCAGTTTTCTCATTGTTACGTGGAATTCGTTGCCTATGTACATCTCTGCCATCATGTTCCCTCTGTGTGTTACTCAGCTATGTTTCCAGTGCATGTGTGAATGATTTCAGCAGCCATTGCTTAGAACATGACTTGATGCTGTTCTCCTCCCACAATACTTCTAGGTGGCTGTAGAAATGCACATACATGCCTTACAGTGCCTCCTTTCTCCAGTGGTTAGCCAGTATTTAATTCTACAAGACCCAACCAGGTTTGGAACCTGTTAGTGCTGAAAGCACTGGCACAGCCTGTACATGGTATGGTGCATTTTCAAATTTTTCATGTATGTTGCTGTTAGAAAGATTTGAGGGTGTGAATAAGTAGAAAGTCATGAATATAAGGTGTCTGATTTTCTTTTAGAAGTACGTATTTACTTCTCACAAATATTTACTGTTCATACATTTCAGGTTTTTCTTTAGATCTAATATGCAGGGGAAAAATGCATTTGTCTGCAGTGAAGTGGAAGGTCAGAGAAGAAAACTTTGGAGAAAACTATGGCACTCGTTTAATCTGAAAGCAGTAAAATAAGCCTACTGTATTACTTGTTAGCTGTTTACTTTGTCTCACATCTCACTTCAGGCATTCTAAAGCATTTACATTTCTCTTGCTGAGGAACTACTGCAGATGAATGCTTTCCCTGGTCACTCTGTACCTTCTCCAGAAATAAAAATGTAAGCTCACTGTAAGGCAGAAAAACCTATCAGCTGTACAGCACTCATTACCCAGGGTGGAATTGGGAGGTTTGTGTTTAATATTTGGATGTGAGACATGAACTGTAAGAAGAAAAAGCTTTGCAGTGAGGCGAAGTGGGGAGATGCAAGTTCTGTATTTACTGGAGATAAAGCCTGTTTCCCCATGTAAAGTTTGATTCCTTCATCAAAACCACTGTTGCATTTCCCTATTTCACCAGCTGAGAAGTTTTCCTAAGTACAAATGCTCTGCTAACAAAGGCCAGCTCAACTCTGCAGCTACAGATATTATCTTCTGTTTATTCTGGAATATGTTTTCCCTGCATCAGGCATTCTCAGCTTTGTGTTTACTGGAACTGAGGCATACTGTCTCCCTCGGCGAACTCCGCTGACATCCATGCACCCTTTCCTTCTTCTACTCTTTCAATAAAAATAGAGGACCAAATGTTGCCCGGCCTTATTAGCATGTGCAAAGAGGGCACAGGAAAGAAGTGGAACTTTTTGAACTTTATTGTTACCTGTTCATACTCTGTAGCTCATGATTCCATGGCCGCAAGACCAAGATTGAGCTAGTGCATGCAGCACAGCCAGTCTTCCAGAGGGGAAGGCAATGCACCAGCCCGGGGGGGCGCAGGGAGGTGCTTTGCTGCTCTGCCCTCCAAGGCAGCAGGTATGCAGAGAGGTTTTCCAAAATGTCCGGGTGAGGAGCTCCTGTTACTGTGACTGGAGCTGCACCTTTCTGCCTCTGAAGGCTGCCTTTGGGTGAAGCAGGGCAGGCTTGGCTTTCCCAGCACTCAGTGCTGATGGTGAACAGGCCAGTACATAGGATTTTAGATGTGCTTTATCATATTAATTAGTAGCTGTTAGCTAATTGCTGTAAACTAGAAATAGTTCTTCAGTTGTGCTTGTACATGTGTCACTGAGAGATGTAGCCTAAAAAGTGGTGGCTTGAGAAGGGAAAAATGCCTGTGGGATCATTGCACTGTAAAAAGGTCACAAACCTGTGGCAAGCCCAAGCCTTCTCACTCTGTTTCACTGTATTTTAACAGCAGAGGAAAATGGGCTAGTCCTTGAAGCAATGCTATTGGTAATTAACTTTTTCTGCTGAGTCTCTCAACCATTTTACGAGTCTGTTACTGACTTCAGTCAAAACTGACCACCAGCCTTTCTCCAGGTACCTTTCTCAGGGCCAGTGCGATTTGCACATGGCAGTGTTTCCATGCCCTGGCTTCATTACTGCCTCGGAAGATGCAGTATGTAGTTACTGATGAATGGGCAGAGGTACATACGCCTCATGCCGTGAGCCTACACAAAGGAGGAAACGGGAAACTTCCTCTTCTGTCTCTATTACAGGCTTTACATTTTACTGTTCTTCCTTGGAATGGTCAGGCATTGGGGTTTTGTTTTGTTTGGGGTTTTGAGTTTTGTTTTGTTTTTAGTTCTGTTTTGTTTTTGTAGAAATCTCAAAGCTATTTGATAGCTCTAAAAAGTCTGGATATTTCCATTTGCCTAATACTTTTTCCTAACTATTAATTGTTCTACAGAACCTCCTCCCATATTAGAAACACTGTACATCCAATTATTCTTGTGATGGTATTTCAACAAAATGAGTATAAAATGGGATATGTTTACAGGCTAATTAAGGGCAAGTGCCATCTCTAGAAATACAGATTCTTTCAAAGATACTTACTAACATGGTCTCCACTCCCAGATTAAAAAAATATAAAAAATCCAGTTTAAACAACTTCAAATCAACTTTTTCCATACTGATCAAAATCGGTATGTACAAGTCATTGCATGGCTTGATAGGCAGAAATTGTTCAAGAGTTTTATTTCTGGAAGTATCAAAGTACATTGTTAAACAGGCAGAGAAGGAGTTACATATTCACCTACATGCAAGTATATACCTACATGAAGTATATATTAAAAAAATAAACTACATATATACATATATGTGTATATAAAGGGAGTACTTCATCCCTGTGCTTCAGTGCTGCTCCTTTGAACTGAACTGCAAGTACTGATGGAAGCCAGAACAAGTCACAACAGGCCATAGCACCAATTACAAGTGTTTATAACCTTGTGGTAGAAGAAGTAATAACTGTATCAACCCTTTTTTATTACTGGCACATCATTTATTTCAGGCTTATGCTTGTACCCGTAGCCAGCCCAGAATCTGGGAGGGCAAAAGTCACCCCTGTGTCATTTCAGTTTCTGCACAATGCTCTGCATCTCCATTGTCTCTTCAAGTTTGCAAAAGCTTACTTTATTTGTTGAACTTTGGTTCCAGCTGGAAGGTAGCTACAACAGCTTATTCTAGAAAGCTTCACAGTAGCAGTTAGGGTTAATTACTGACTTCTTGAGTAAGTTGAAAAAATTTTAATGAATTTCACATGGACCTAAAAAGTTGTAGTTCAAAAAGACATCCTAATAAGATCTGTTTCTTTGAAGTTCTGCCTTCGTTTTCTTCTCTAACTCTCCTTTATAGGATAGGAGTCTTTGTTCTACTTATTGAAATTTTTTTTAAGGTTTAAATTTCAAGATACTTGTAAATTTTCAGAGGGACACTGATGGATTTTGATGAAGGATTTTTGTTCAAAGTTTGCTATTTGAAGCATTTATCTTTCCAACTAGCTACAATAATAGTTCTAAAATATGTAACAGACGTACACCACTGAATCAGAAAGAACCACGAATATGAAAGCATGGGCAAGGCTGCTAATGGCTGATGTTTGACATTCTATTCACTGGAAAAGGAACAGTCAGAGATGCTATTTTGAAAAGCACCAAGACACTAGGCTAGAAGAGACCTTCTGGATCATCAACTTGAGATACTGCTGTCTCAGACATCATATATAAAGCAGCTTATGATTTTATTAACTGTATGATTTAAAGTCATAATTAAATGATGTAGAAGAATACAAGAAAAAAACCCAACAGAGTCTTAAATCATTGGATACTTGTGAAAAATTGACCTTGTCTGGCTCTGAGAATAAATTGCCAGGAGCAGGATCTGCAATCCTCCGTGTGACTTAGCCTCTGATACACCCCTTTGTGCACTGGGTGTGGTTTTGTGTCACTGTTAACAGGAATGCAGTAATGCTTCCATTTTAGCCTGTTTCATGTTACTCTCTCTGTGTTAGCTTATTTAAAGTGCTAAAATCTTGAGGCCAGCTCTCTAGTTGATGAAATTGATCTATTTTATGTCCGTGTGAGCCTCGGTCGCTGGGCAGGCACGTGAGAGCATACTGGTCTGCTATAGATAAGGTACCACTACTTCTGCACTCAGATGGCAGGTGAGCTCTCAGAAGGGCTTGTGCAAAAGCCCCCGGCCCTGTGAGCAACGTGGGCATGATTTCAGGTTGAGAAAGACTCGGGATGGACCTAAGCCTGCTCCCAACCCTCTGTGATGAAGGCCATTGAAAATCTCACTCAGACTGCAGAAGGTCCCTCAGATCCATACTTTGGCCGCAGTGAGCTCCAGAGACTGATGGTCTGAACCTTAGTGAATTTTTTCAGCCTGAATGTGGGACATCGCAGGGATGCAGGTATCAGTAATGGTAGAAATGAAAAATAAACATTCAACTTCAATGAACACCTAAATCAGACCTGGCTCAACCACCTGGTCACTGGATAAGATAGTCAATTTGGATGTCAGCATGCTGTCCAGGAAAGTCCTGTGAAGTAGGGAGCAGCAAGTGGGGTGGTCTATATCTGGTAGTCTGGGTTGAGCAGAAGAGTTTGTTCAAGTTGGTGGTGGGGACTTGAGCAGATGTCAGTGGCTGGCTGCATCTGTCCAGGTAGAAGGCTCTCCTGCTGCCCTCCGTCCTCTCGCATTCCCCACCTCTTTTCCCGTGCTCTCTCTCTGCAGCAGCAGGATGTTTTTACCCTCTCCCTGGGTCTGTTGCCACCAGACCTTCATGGGAGATGATCTCAGTCACTAAAACAGCATGAAACTGCACAGATTTTTTTTTTCCTGGATATATTTTGTTGTATTAAATTAAACTGGCTCACAGAGAGGCCTGAAGTGTGCCAAAGCCAGCATGAGCTGTGCAGAAGGAACACATAGTGGGGATTGGAAGTGAAAGCAAGGAAAGATGTGGAAAAAATAGAATAGCAACACACCATTTTGGGCAGTTTTAAGCTGCTGAATTTGTTCACCATGTCTTGTGTTCTAAGATCAGAACATAGCTCTAAAGAACAGTAATTATTTCTTTGCCCAGTGATGACCCATGTGTGCACACCAGATGAAATGCCTGTGCTCTAGAAAAGTCTGACTTATTACCTATATACTGCTAAATTTGTCTAAAATTTGACTTATAATAACATCAGCTCTTACCTTTCACCCTGGTTCATTCAAACCAGAACTCTCAGCCCTTGTTTGGTGTAGTTTCTGCAGCATGCAGATTCCAGTATCTAAGGCAGTATCTATCTACAAAGTCCCATGAGGAAATTATTTGCATTACAGTTAGGACAGCATTAATGCTACTTGACATATTTCATAGAGACACATCCCAAGGCATTGTCATTAATGCTTGAAACATGACAAATAGATTAAAAGCAAAGCAGGCAATTAAAACGCTTTATAAAAAAAAAAAGAACAGTGAGATGGATAAGCAAAGAGAAAAAAATCCAAACACTCGCCAAGTCAGTTTCACAACTCAAAAACATAATGACAAGATGTTCTTTCCCACTCAGTTGTCACTGGATCCTTGGCATTTGCAGCAGTCAGAGACCACAGACTGTCTTTAGGGTCGCAATACATAATGAACTTGGACAATGAAGACACAAGACTATTTAAAGCTTGGTAAACTATTGTGTAACCTTAGCATCAATCCTATAAAAGGTCTACAGGGAAATATCGCTGATATAATTATATTCTGGCTGACCTTAGTGTGAAGTACAATACAGGCAATACCATTTCGTGCTGTCTCCAGACCAGGCAGGACATCATTATCCCAGCAAGTGAAGCTTGGAGTTAATAATTCTTGTGCTAGAATTACCATTTGTTGTGGGGCAAGAAATGCCTTACCTTATGGCTAACCCTTTGTGTCTCTCAAACTACCCTTCTTTTACACCCCTAAGGCACCATTTTTAAGCCTAAAGACAGTTTATTTCTGAACAGACTGTAGAAAAGTTTAGCAAGAACTTAAAGTTCCTGTGATAAACTACATTTCTACCTGTGAAATGGTCAGTAGATTGTTGCCATTTTCACTAACCTTAAGGGAAATTCTTCTCCATTGTCTCTGTAAGTTGCGCTCTGTCCCTCACTAGCGTGCAGTCAGGCAAAGCAATTGGTGAGCTCCCTCAATCTGGCCTTTTATTATAATTTGTGTACTGTAGAAGTGCACATCAGCCAGCCTCAGACAGGGCTCAGTCCAGCATTGTCCCTCATCACAAAATTGCACTGTAAGTTGATTATCGTGCAACTCCACGTAGTCTGAAGTATAATTAACACACAAAAGTAGGAAACTATATGAATGGTCCAGAGCCTAAATGATAAGTAGAAAAAAGTTACTGTAAGTACCCTGTGAAATGAGAAAGGAATCAACCATTCACAGTCCCACTGTTGTAGAGGAGACTGAACATTCATCTTCTGCAAGCCAGTGAACTGCCACAGGACCCGTGGACTTGTGGACTTAGTAGCCATGCAAGTCCAGCTCTAACCTGCCTCCATTGTGCACCATGTTAGTTCAGTCTCTTTGCTTTTGTTGTTGCAGAAGCCAGGGTCAATAAAAACATAGGATCCCATTTCCAAATGACAGAAGGTACAGTCTTTAGACCGAGGCACCTGAAAATGTGTGCTAAAAGAGAGATCATACAGCATCTGCCAAAGCAACACTTTTGTCTTGCTGAAATGCTGCTTACATGAAGACATTCCATCAATATAAACAGATTTGAATATGATACCTATTACAATCAATGATTTTATTGTCCATTAATTAAGAGAAGACACTCCCACCACTATACACGCTTCATTTGCTAGCTGTATTTTTCCTCTTTTCTATTGATTTGCATGTTTTGCTTGTGAGCAAATGACAGTATATCTTTATCTTGAGGGTTATTATAGCTAATGAGGTACTTACAGGAAGTGAAATAGCTATCTGAGCCATTAAAACAGCTACCTGAAAGATCAGGATATATGCCTGAAGAGATAAAATATTCTTTGGTGTTCTTGTATTCTGGGCCAGCTTTTAAAGGGCTTAACTCAGTTCTAATAATTTCTTTCATAGCCAAATAACCACTGACAATGTTGCACAAATTGGTCATAAAACTTAATAAGAGCATGAGAATTTTGATCAAAAGCCTTAAAATAGTGATGAAAGAGTATGAATTACATTATCAAAGAGGTTCATAGTTACTAAACTTGGCAAGTCCCAAAGACAGGCTCTGTCTTAGTTAAGTTGGTTCTGGGTTTGCAAACTTCTGAGGAGTGCGCACGGGCCTCCCTTAAGGATGGAATGAATTACCCATGGTCTAGGCATCTTCTTAAGGAAAACAGACCATGCCAACAGAGTGCAGGGTTTAAAAGTCACCAGGCAGTGATGCTGTGACCTGAAACATTTGGTTTTCTGAGGACTGTGTTAAACTATTCAAAATAGATATAGTAGATGAGATGTAGTATATGAGAGAGAAGATAAGGAAAAGATAATTGTTCTTCCAGTAAGCTCTCTTCACAACTTTGTGCCAGCCCCAGACAGTACATCCAAACCTTGATTTATATGTCTTAAAAACACTGAGCAGCTCCCAAAGCAGGCTGTGTCCCTGGAGAGGACTGGATGGGTTAAGATTAAAATTCCTCTGCAATATTCAGCCTTTTTAGGGAAAGAAAAACAGAATAGCTAGGCAGAGTGAGAAGAGACGTACAGTAGCAGACAGACAGACTGACTCCTTTGGCTGCTGAATTGAAAGGAAGTGCATTTTCCCTGGTAATTGCTGGATATCTGAGTATTTCATCTAACATGAAGGTAAGATGCTTACTTAATTTGTACTGATGAAGTGAATATGGCAAGTGCAATGAAATATTAGTTTATAAGAAGAAATACTTAGCTGAAGATGGAATTGGGCAGCATTGCAAGGAAGAAGAAAATAGAAAACAACAGCTTGCACAACAAAGCTGAGGGAAATCAGAGTGATGTTCTCTATTTCTTCAGCTGTCTAGTGTAAAGGCTTCAGGAAGTTAGAACAGCTGCACAAGCTAACTCAGAGAGTGTGCCAGCAGAGTAAGTTTGCTTTTGCTACTCTTTTTCAGGTGCTGGGGATTTTTTTGTTGCTGGAAGTTTCAGGCTTCTTTCCCACTCCTTCCAGGTGAATATTTCTTTAACAAATTAAAATGCCAAAGACTAAGTGTGTATAATTAACAGGTGACTTCTAGTGCGTGACACGGGATGAGGCTTAAAGGGGTCTTCAGGTATATTTCCAGGGAGGGGAGACACCGCTGGCCATCAGTGCTGCCCTTGCCATCTGTAGTGACAAGAGTGAGGCGTAAGTGTGTCCCTGACCTGTGCCCAGAGGAGCCAGCCACTCTCCAAGAAGAGAGCAGGCAGCAGTGGCATAAGCCACAGCGATGCATGCCTGTAGAGCGCAGCACAGCTGATGCTGAGCCAGCCCCCATCCTGGGAGCAGGTTGCACCCTTGGTGACTCCCGTTGGCTGGCTGGGAGCTGCTGCAGGAAGGTCTGCTGCACCCTGTGAGCTCCTGCCAGCTCCATGACAGACCCCCAAGGTGACCTGGCCTCTCTCTGCTTTGCGACACCAAGCCCACCTTTGAAGCTGGTGTATGGTTGCACGAAGTCTTTGCTGACCTTTGGGCTGGTGGATGTGCCCAGCTCCTTCTGTGGTTCAGCGAATCAGAAAGCACAGGCAGGAGCAGGTCTCTTTCTTACCCGTGACAAGCTTTCGGAAGGAGCCTGATTGTGCCACTATTTTTATTGAAGGTCTGCTTTGCTGTCTAGGAAAGTTTTGCACTAATACTTATGGATGGAGATCTGTGATGATTTTTCTTTTTCTTTTTTTAAATGAAAAAAAACACTACAGAAGCAGCCCTTCTCCAGTCCATTGCCGCTGGAACTCTTTTGGCCCTTGGTCTGAGTGTGATGGCTGTACCCAAAAACAGGTATAGACAGACACAGTTTTTCTGTACACACGACTTCACAAACATATGCTTTTTTCCCCAGTAATTAAGGAGCCACTGTAGCTTTGAAACCCTAAATCTGTCATCAGACAAAAACCCCAGCAGAATGAGAAGGATGAAAGGCAAAGAACTCAGAACGGAAATTCTCCAATCTGTCTATGTTCCCTTTCAAAACTATGGTGTTCATGTTGTAAAATATTTTGTGCAGTTTTTATTTCAGTGATTATTCAAAAAACTCAACCGAACCATTCAATAAATAGATACATTCCTCCCCTGATGTTGGTTTGTACCAATTCCATTGATCTTGCATTAGTGGAGTCACATCTTAAGGAGAGGAATCTTGGTTATGAAGTATTATCCTCAATGAAAACAAGTTGGTGACTTTTGCAGTGCAACTCTACTGATATACAAGATGCTCCCTTGTCATTTACTTTGATGTGGGATCAATTTGAGAGGGTTTAGTCAAAATTAAAGATGCACCGTGAGACTGTACTTATTCTTCTTAGAAGCAAAAGGTAGCCCGCTTGATGTTAGATTTTACCATCTTACTTAATGACATTGTTTACTTTGAAGAACTTAAGCAAATTTATGTCAGGCATGATTGGTCCTATTAAAAATGTAACCCAAAACTGAAATGTATCAGCATCTTTCTCTTGGCTTCTGTAACTTAATAGATTTTTGAACAAACAAGCCAAGCCTATGCATCATTCCATATTCCTTACAGATAAAATAGCTGATATTTACTAGCTTGGGAGTTTGTTACCACATTGTGGTGATACCAAGTGTGGTTGTTCCCAGAAAAATAGCGTGTATCTTATTTCTTTACCACAGCAGAGTGGTAGCATTGTGACACTAGTAACCTATTCCTTGCAAGCATCTGGATTTGCTAAGATCTCCCTTGACTTGCATTCAGATTCGTAGACGGACAGTGGCAGTTTATGGCCAGTATGGGGGAAACCCCTGCTCTGGGGATGCCTTTGAAACGAGACCATGCACACCCACAAGAGGATGCCCAACAGAGGATGGCTGTGGTGATCGGTTCAGGTGTTTCTCAGGTATCATTCAAGATCTTTTGCACCTTTTTCTGGTCATAAAGTTCAGAAGATAGTCTTCTTATCCTCTGAAATTTACTAAATGGACAAAGGCTTTGCAGAACCCCTGACCTACAGATAATTTGGTTTAGCAGGATATTTCCTTTTTTTCAGAGTATTACACATGTTTTTAATTTCATCTGGAGTGTTGCAAAGCTTTTCAGATAATATGCTGTAGCCCTGGTACCCTCTCTAAGTCATTCTGCTTTACTGATTTGCTACAGGTTTTTCATTAAGAGAAGGTAATTAAGAAACGCAGATGTAGATGTGATTATTCAAAGATGTTCTAGGCTATATCCAAGCATCATGGAAATCATTTAGGTCATGGAAACTAATCCTTCCTGAAACAGTGCTAGTATCCAAGCAGTTTCCATTACCTTCACAAGAATGCACATTACTTGAGTAGGTAGACATTTGTCACAGAAGAATATGATAAACATGTTTTGGTGCTGCCAGTGAGATAATCACAATTAATCACATCTGGTAGGGTCAAAGGATGAAAGCTTAGGAAATAAATCTAGAAGTCCATTGTTTCACTAATATATCATAAATGTCGAATGACTATGGTTCCCTGAAGCCTGCTATACACTATTTCTTCATGTCTACATTTACTATTGTTTCACAAGCCCTCCTGGGCACAGACTCTTCATCACAGGATTGAACAAGCTAATTGATGTAGTAGATAAGTGGGACTTTTGCTTTGATTTGGGGTGATATATTTTCAAATGCTTCTCCTTTCCCCATGCATTTTTGTTCTGATTTAGGTCAGTGCATTAGCAGATCTCTTGTGTGCAATGGAGATCAGGATTGTGAGGAAGACGGTGCAGATGAAGATCGATGTGAAGAGAAGACAATCACATGTGCTACTGATAAAACACCTCCGAACTCAGAACTTACAGGAACAGGGTAATGTTCTGTGTCAGGCTCAGTAGTACTGCTGCCAGATGCATTTACATTTTTGTTGTGTTTACAACCCCTGACTGTACAGATAGACTTCCTCAGCCTATGGTAAAATATCCATGCAGAATTCTTCAATACAACCACCTCCATCATACCAGTGGCTCAGTGCAGCCAGGATGTACAGGCCCTTTGATCTAAAGCACAGAATAAAGCTTTTTCACTCTCATTCCTACTATTTAAAAACATCTTTTAAAACATGAAATGAAATGTCAAACAATAATGCATAATCACTGTCATATTAAAAATGAGCCAGCAACACTCATTCTTTCTGAATTTTTTTTTGGATTTCTGTTTGTACATCCCATCTGCAACCTAGAAAAATAATTATCTTAAGTTTCTTTGTATAGTCGTATCAGTTGGTATGTGATATAATTCACATATAATACAAAACCACTTTGGAATGGATACCTTGTTGTATCACTGTTGCATTAATCACTGAACAGTAGAACTAAATAGAAACTGGTTTTGAAAATATGAATGTCTTAATGTTAAGAGATAATGGTATGTGTTCATTTTTGTTTATAAATGAAGAGCAACATTTTTCTTTGCATATTATAAAATGCTTTGCAGGTGTAGAAGTCTGACAGTTGATATTCCCTTTTCTTGAATAAATCTGTTCATGATCTTAATGTGCAGATACAGCATTCAGTTATAACAGCTCTGTAATTTTCACCTCCTGTAAAATAATCTCATAGTGATCTTCCATGTTTTCTTTCTCATAGCTTCAATGCCATTACTGGTGAGACTAGGGGAAGAGTCATTCACACAAAAAGCTTTGGAGCACAATGCAGAAAAGTCTTTAGTGGCGATGGTAGAGAATACTACAGGCTGAGTGAAAGCGTTCTTGCTTATACTTTCCAGGTATGTTTCCATTAAGCACAGCTTTGTATTTAGCATCATGATTAGAAATGGGAGAAGGATGCAAAGCTTGTGGGGTCTCCTGGCTTGTACGTTTCCCTAAGCACAGCTGAACAACATCTGTTCCCCCTCGGTGGTCACTAATTATTTTGAAATACAAACTGGTGCATATCTTGCTAAAATGAAAGGAAAAATGTTGCAGTTGCTCGGATGTGATGTGTAATTCTCTCGTGGTTAGAGTAAAGGCAGTTCCTTAGCACAAGTAGTGGCCTGAATCACCCAGAGATATCTTATCTGCACAAGGCTTTGGGGTGCTTTATGGAGATCTTCCAGAAATATGCTTTGTTTGAAGTCATTCAGAGATTTGGGTCTCACATTTATCAAAAGCATGCCAAGTAATCCTTAATGTACTTTACCTCATAATGCAAATATTTAATATAAAAATAAATATACAAAATACATAATGCTTTACTAATAGTGTTCAGGGGTTTTTTTATGAAATCTGAAATGGATTCAGCCTGATTTTTTGCATCAGGAAGGACTTGCTCTACTCTATGTGTTATCATTTTTAACATCCTTCCTGAAGGTCATTATACAGATGAACTCTATTTTTCATCTTCTAGGTTAAAATTCAGAATGATTTCAGTTATGAGTTTTTCAACAGCAGCTGGTCCTACATGAAACACATAGAGAGGTATGAGAACTCAAACAGTGGACACAGGAATTCACAGAATAAAATATTGCAACACAATCAAAAGGTATGTATAGGCTGCCACTGTGGCTTAGTATTTTGCATGAGCATTTTCATCATTATTTCCATGTGCTTTTATAGTGAGATGCAAGTATTTATTTTGTCTAGATAATTTTGGCACAAAGTCCATGACAGGAAAAAACCTCATAAAACCTTTACAAAGAGATCGTTGGTTTGATTAGCAATTAAGAAGGGTTGGCTGCTGGTTTTACTTTCTCCATTTTACCTCTTTATTAGTAATTTATTTATGTACAAGCTGTTTTCCTCTCTATTTGAGGACAAAAACATTAGCTTCTTATAATTGACTAGTATTTTCCATTTTCTTCTAACGATTTGCTGTATTTTTTTTATTACCTCCTCTGTCAGTACCTTGGAGCAAAAAAAAATAAATGTAAAATTACATAATTCTGTGATTAAAGCTAGTTTATTTCATGATACATTTTCCACTAGTAGAAGCCCATTAAGAGACAGATCTGTTGTCTTAAACAGCCAGGAGGTCACAGTGCTTATACCTTTGACTTATTTAAAAAGCAGTCCTAGAAAAATAATTTGAAAGTAACTCTCAATTATGAAGTATAACCTCTATTTTACAGCAAATAAAATCAAGTAACAAATTTATACTTCTTATGATCCCCAAGCTGAGAAAGGACAAACTTGTTT
This sequence comes from Porphyrio hochstetteri, assembly GCA_020800305.1. Taxonomy (NCBI): domain Eukaryota; kingdom Metazoa; phylum Chordata; class Aves; order Gruiformes; family Rallidae; genus Porphyrio; species Porphyrio hochstetteri. The sequence continues at coordinate 76,119,640 of CM036938.1, read as the reverse complement.
TAGCACACTAACAGTTACGTATGTTGAGACTTAGCATAACAAAGCTTAAAAGCAACTTTGAGAGGCTGAGGTGACGATTTTTGTATAGGCATATAGTGTTTTAAAATTCAGCAGCATCCTAAAAATGGCTGAAGCCCATTATAAAGACAGGACAGGGTGGAAAGACAACTTCTCTAGTGCCTCTCATTTGCTTTCAAGCAGGGCTTGTTAATCTGCTACTGCCAGATAATGGAAACCACCATTAGCTTTGAAGAGTGATACTTTTTGTCTCTTATTTTTCCTTATGTTAGCTTTCAGTTACACAGGAGAAAATCATGCAACAATTATAAATACACAGCAATTAAAAATGAAGTTCCAAAAGATACTTCCTAACTTGAGGATTCATGGAGTTGCTTAGACATATACAACAGCTCTATAGAGCTGTTGGGTAGCCAATACCACCAATATTGGGTAGCTGGTAGCACCACTGTTGGGTGCACATCATCTGGATAGTGGGAACCACCTTGAGAGTGACATGGATCATGACTGATGTCTTTTTCTTCCCCCAGAGTAAGCAGCTGATGGTTGTTGAGAACAGTGTGGAAGTTGCTCAGTTCATTAACAACCGCCCAGAATTTCTCAATCTTGCGGAGCCCTTCTGGAAGGAACTGGCCAACCTTCCAGTTGTCTATGAGTATAGTGCCTACCGAAGACTTATCGAACATTTTGGGACTCATTTCTTAAGTTCTGGATCTCTAGGAGGACATTACAAAGTTATTTTTTATATGGATACTGAAAAAATCCAAGGGGCAGGTAGGGTTCAAGAGTTTTTCTTACAAGAAACAAAATTAATAAACAAGAATGAACATTATTTTGCATGTTCTGCCAGATACTATCTACAATCAAGTAAGAGACTTCTGCTAGTTGCTACATTCTCTTCATGAGACAAATAAAGAAGATTATAAAAAGGGCTCAAACCACAATGTTTAGTTCTAGATCTGCATCTATGATCTGCAGTGCTCAGGACAGCAAAGATTTGATGGTTATTTCAGGACCTCATCAGGCTAAACTTGAATTCTGCTGCCACTCTGAATCTCTAATTATGATAAAGCTTAAAAATTACTTGGAGATTAATGTTCAGTAAAACTGTCCAAAGCAGCATAAATTACAGAGGAATTACAGTGACACATGTGATGGTACTCAGTGGAGAGATGCTGTAGGATTAGGAATTGCTGAGAAAAGAAGTGAAGGAAAGAATAAACTTTTCCCAGATGCACCTCCAATCTCTCAACCTCCATCCATAGGCTTTAGGAATGGCTGGACCTTCCCACAGTACGTGCTAGTGCTACCTTCTACTCTAGGCATAATACTCATGGTTTTTTCCTTTCTAAAACACATTTCAAGTCAATGGGAAACTTGGAAGTTAATCCAACATGCTTTCTGTGTACAGTACTGTTTGTGGATTGATTTTTTTGCAGGTCTGAGCATAACAGACATGTATGAGTGCACCACATCAGGCTGGAACGCATTCATTGTGAAAAAGAAGAAAGTAAAGTGCTCCAAGCTGGATGAAATATTACAGACTTCTTCAGGTAAATATTCAACAGTGGCTCATACCATTGTCATGTCTTCAGCTTTCTTCTCCTCCTGTCAAAATGAGGAGCAGATGTTGATAGCTTTGCTGAACTCTGTCTTACCTTGTTGAACCCAGACACCAAGTACCTTGTTTAAACGCTTCTCCATCACCCATCAATCATTGCCAGTTCTTTCCCAGTAACCAGTACTCTTCTGGATGCCCTAAATCAGGGCTGCCAAGACACCTGCAGAACCAGATACTTCATATATGTTATCCATGCAGGAACTCTTGATCCAGTCACAGGTGGTTGATCTGTGCTGTGAGTCCTCTCACTTCTTCCTAGTATAGGTTTTGCATGTATTGTTTCTGTTTCCACTTGTAAATACAGCAACATTGGTATTTACTGTATTCCCCATCCTGAATTTACAGGAAGCAGTGGTAATAAGATTAAAGGAGAACCCTACGTAGAAGGAGGAAGCCCAGGTGCTGTTGCTGGCCTTAGTTACCTTGAGCTGAATAATCCTGCTGGGAACAGTCAGAGATACTCCTTTTGGGCCAGATCAGTAACAGACTATCCCAGAGTAATTAAAAAAAAGGTAAGGCTGTTTTCCTGAAGCAGAAATGAGCAGATGGGATCACCTCAAGGGGAGAAATGATTAAGCTATAGCTGGTGATTAATCAGGCTGCATTCCGAAATAATTTTGTTTTCAGATCATTTAAAAAAAATGAAAAATACACAGGAAGAAAATTCCACGACACTAATGTGATTGGCTGCATTGCAAATCTGGGTCCTTTGACAGGTCAATGCCTACAATCTTAGAACCTGCGAGTGGCTTTAATGAAGTCCTGCCTAAGAAAAGAGCCACCTTAGCATCAGAGAAAGCCTGGATTTCAGATAGCCCCTTTCTGAAATGCATATTGGCGTGTCTGTGTGGCTTCCATTTGGCTTGCAACCTCTATGTATCCCTTCTATCCCTCTTCCTTCTTTTTGCATCTCTAAGTTTTTTGGGAATTCTGGAAAACTAGAGATTTCTAAACTGGGCAGGACTGTACTCACTGCTACCTTGACCGAGTCCTTTTTGGGAGCTGCTCACACACTGAAGAATGGTACACACTGGCAACATTTCTGTTGGGAAGTGTTCAATTGAATGAAAACGTACAGAATATCATAAAGTAGTTGGGGGAAATGTGAAGTGCTTTCACTTGCTATTACCTTCAATCACTACTCATTGCAATAACACAATGGGTTTTTTAAATGTCCAGCTTTTTAGTCTGGGAATAGTCAGGTGAGAATTTAGGTTACTGCCTACCAGTGGTCTGTGTCTCATAGCTCAAATATGTTTGAACATGACTGAACTACCAGTAGCTTTAAGAAATGCTGTTAAGCAGAGCTGACTTTTCAGAAAAAGGCTAATATTAATGCTAACATAAGAGTTAGTATCTATCTAGCAAATTAGAGTATCTATCAACTCCCATGTGCAGGAGCATATACCACAGATTATTTTACGTGACAAAATGTGCTCATAAACTCTTATATCCCAACTATAACTATTTAACACAAATGTTTCTCTACTGTGTGTAGCTGACACCATTATATGAGCTCGTAAAGGAAGTGCCCTGCTCCTCAGTCAAAAAGCATTACCTAAAACAAGCCATTGAAGAATATTTGGCAGAGAACGATCCCTGCAAATGTCAGCCTTGCCAGAATGGTGGTGAGGCAGCTGTGGAAGGAACTCAGTGCGTGTGTTACTGCCGGCCTTACACCTTTGGAGCAGCTTGTGAGCTGGGAACTCTCGTGCAAGATCAGCCAGGTCGGCACTCTTTAAACTTGTGGTTAGAAGTGACAAAGTGTGCTCTCCTTTTCCAGGCTCTGTTTGTCCTGCTGCATGTCCTGAAAGTGGCTGATGTGCAGTGGCAGGGTCAGGTACCACTGCAAGCACACAGCATGGGGAGGGACACGCTGAGCCTGAGACTTTGCTTAGCAAATGTTTGGTTGTATTGCTCTTTCTAAATGCAGTGGATGATACTAAACACTTGAAATGTACCCTTCTATCAATAAGCATACATACTAAATGAGTATTAAGGATTTTTTTAAAATGTTGTTCTTTTTAATTATTCATACCTGATATCAGAATCTAAGGCAATATAAAATTAGCTAATTTACAAACTCCATGAAATGATACTTATGTATAAGATGAGTTTGGATAAGATTAGATCATGGCAAATTGGAATTCTTTGTAAGGCTTTGGAAGGTCACAGTTTAGGTCATCACTAGATTTGAACATTTGCTATTTCTTTCTTGGTTTTTCTTAAAGGACAACAAACCTGAAAAGTGGTTTAATGTGAAATATTCCCAAATGTTTCATAGGTGTGGTTGACGGACACTGGAGCTGCTGGTCTTCCTGGAGTGCTTGTTCAGGGGGAAGGAAGTCAAGGAGTAGAGCCTGCAACAACCCCTCACCCCGTGGTGGCGGGAAGGCCTGCATCGGAGAGCAGCATGAAAGCAGACCATGTGAAGATGAAGAGTTGGAGCATTTCCGGTAAGCAGAAAAGACACATCTGAAGCACAACTACAAGAACATCTAAAAATTTATTTCAGGATGGTGCATAAGCTATTGAATTCAGGGAGAAGATAATTTACTGAGATTTCATATTTAAGTTGAAACAGAATGAAGTTCAGGAAGCTGTGAATCAGATCATAGAATCACAGAATCTCCGGAGTTGGAAGGAGCTTGGAAAGTTACTGATTTAAGTATATTTTCAAAGTAAATGGGACACATAATAGTTTTTAAAATGGGTTTGACTCTGATGTTTAGAATTTTGAAAGGAAGGGAGGGTAAATTCAAACTAAATCATAACTTTTGTTTGCTTCTTAGCTTGATTGAACCACACTGTTTTGATTTATCCATAACCCCTACAGAATTCTGTTCACCTCCTCCTCCCTTGGAAAATGGATTTGTTCAAGTAAGTTATTTCTAGTCCTCTGTCATCTTTCCTATCTGTACCTGCAGTGTCTCTACTATAGTTAATACAAATATTCACATGCAAATTTGTATTTATATTGGTAAGCTTAGTATCAGAACTACTGTATAGCAGCTCTCTCAACATTTCTCCCTGGCTGCTGTTTACGTTATATTAGCCAAGAATTCTTTCTAAAAATAAAAGAAAAACAAAAAAGCCCCCCACCTGAAAGCAGAACAAAATCTTTGCTTTTCTGGATCATGGTACTTACAGAGAAAAGTAATCTGCTTGTCCTTTACCCTATAAACATATTAAGAAAAAATCTGCCACATGAATTACATGTTAAAACACAGGAAACTAGAGAAAAAACCAGCACAGTAAGGTCATCTGGCAAGTCCATAGCAAAGTTAGAAACAGACTTCAGGAGTCCTCACTCTACACCCAGTAACTCACCATTGCACTTGTTCCCTGGTGAAAGTATGATATGGTAAGTTATTTGGCTGACTGTAACTTTGACCTATTTAACAAAGGAGACTAATTCCTCCCTTGGAAGAATGAATTATGCCTTTTCCATGTTACAAGATTTTCAAGATTCTTTTTGCTCAACAAAACAATGATTTCAAAATCCATTAGTCTGCACACAACTGCAACCCAAGGCAAATCCAAAACCTTGTGTCTCTCTTTTGTTGGTCTTTTTTTTTTTTTTTTTTTTTGGGTAATCAATAGTTCTCTCCTATACTGATATCTTTGATTCACAAACTAAAGGTAAAACCCTGCAGTTTGTGGAGTAGTCTCAATTTAAAATAAATTCTCTCCTTAGAAGAGAATGGGTTATAAAATGAGAAAAGAGCTGTGGCTTCCAAGTCCAGCTCTTTTAAGTGGCCGTATCACATTGACCTTTAGCAAGCTGGTAACAAGCCATCCTAAGAATTAGCAAAGCCGTATACTCACCACTGATTCCTCTGGAAAACTGATCAAAATCTTATGTTCCACATCCAATACTTGGTAACAGACATATTTAGAGTCAGTTTATACGCTGGCATAGAGCACTGTTCCATCACTGACATACCACTGCCAGACCCCTCTTGCATGGTACCTTAAACTTTAACCCTTCCTTTGCTAAGTTAATACAGCCCACATATTCTGTGTTCTACTTATTTACAGCATCGTCTCCCATTTTGATCCCATTTACTGACTATTGATAACTAGAATTGCCCCCAATATTCCAGACACTCACATCGATTCATTGTAGAGACATTAACGTTTCTCACTGTCCTCAGCTACTGCATCCCAGAATTAAAAGGTCCAACTCTGCTGAGTGTTCTTAGATTGTATGTGCAAAACTTCACTTGTTCTTTTTCTTTCAGAATGCTGAAAACTCATACCCTGTTGGGAAAAGCATTATTTATGCTTGCAGACATGGATATTCTCTTGTTGGTGATCCTGTTGCTAAGTGTGGCAGTAATTTACAGTGGCAAGTTGGAGACAGATATTGCAAGGGTATGTGTAACCGATTCTTGTTTTGAAATGAAACTCCATTCCTGAATTCCAGTGAAACATCTCTCAATGTCTGCTTTCCAACAGCAATAGTGGAAAAAACCACCCCTCCACTTCCCCGTTCCCTAGACATAATCAAGTATAAATTGACTTTTATTTTGGATCTAGATATTGAAATACTGAAATAGAAATATGCCCGTAAAGTCTGGTTTAAGGAAAGCTGGATGTCTGGAAGACTAAATTCCAGCCCAACAGTTACTTCCTGTGGAAACAAACTTTGTTGCTTAATTCAGTCCTGTGGCTAAATCAAGAGCAATGGGGATGAGACTATGTCTAAAGCAAACTGACATAAAGGTCCAGTGGGCAGCACTGGGCAATCACAAAGTTCTCAAATAACCTCCTTTTCATAAGAACTCAACTCTAAGTATCACTTTACATCTTGGATGATCTCCCCACTTCACTTTTTCCTCTAAACCAGCCAGTAACCATAAGGGTTTCTTTATTTTTTCCCTGCACATGTTATTTGTGAGTCAACTTTGATTGTGACCAGGTAGACTCAAGAATTTTCAGACCTGCAGTGTAACACCATCCTTCCTCCTCCCAACCAGGTCTGACTGCTCAAGAAATGCTAGTCCATGCTGTTTAAATGTCATCTCTTTCTGTATTAGCGAATGGTCTCCCAGGGTCCTCCCATCCTCTCTCTGCTATGATGTTACTCTCTAGTATGAACCATCAACAAAAGCATGGGTCCTAAGAACAGAGAAGGTCTCTTCAAGCTAGGATTGGACCTAGAGGCAGTAGGAGAAGATATTGTCACTCTGTCCTTGGTAATTGCACCAGTTTGGTTGGTGTGATGACCTAATAGCCTGTGCTTTCATGAATTACACATTTCTTCGGGAAGTCAGCTAATTTTACTATTCAATTTGTTAAGGAATTTCAGAGAAGATAAAATATGTGACTGCTTTCTGCAATCCACTGATTCATGGTGGCTATCTCAAATGCTTCAATCCTTAGAAACTGCTTGTCTCCTTCCGGCCCTGGAAGGGGGTGTGCAAGGAGAGCCATGGAAACCCATGTATGAGATTGGTGAGAGAATAACTCTGTCTTGTCCACATGACATGCACTTAGAGGGGGAACGCTCTGTTTTGTGTGAGCCCAGTCTCAAGTGGTCTCCTGACATGAAGACTATCCGGTGCAAGAAACCAGGTAAGTCGCTGCAGTCTTCCAAGTGCAATGCAGAAGTTTGTTTCCTGAACAGACTATGGCTGATGTAGATAAGATACAGACAGCTATAGCTGATATAGTGATATAGTGATAAAAAACCCATACGCATATCACCAGCAGGAAGCACGAGAAATGTGTTTTTTCTCTGGGTTATTGGAACAATATGCCTTAAGGAATTTCTTGTGAGGTTTCCTTACAGCCTTTGCTCCCCTCTCCTTAATTGCTATCAAGTATTGTCACTAACATGTATTTTAAGAGATTGCCTGGTATGTATGGTGCCACTTCTGCCACCTAAGAGTACTTCTGTTTCCACCCATGTTGTGTAACACCACCTCCACACGAGCTGCACCTTAGTGGTATGGCTTTTCTGTCTGGAAGCTGTTCAGTGCACAGCCTCTCACGGCAGTGAAGGAAAGGGCTGGAGACTCCTTTGCTCATCTGATGGTCACACAACTGATATGGAATAAATCTCCAGGAACTAGAACCAATGGGAAAACACTGCTTCAAGTTCAAGAAGAAGTTGACAGTCAGGCTTGTATCTCAAGAGGCAATGGTCCTGTGAGATTCCCAGCGTTAAGTCCTCTGCCACTGCGATATCCACATGCACAGAAAGTGTGAAGATTTCAGGAGGAGTATCATAGCCATACAAAGACAGCTCAATGCTGCTGCAGTATCAGTGCAGAAGTACTGTTGCTAGTTACTCCCTAGGCTGAGCCTCAGTGTCTGATTTTCATCTGGCTTTCTGTTATATCACATATATTTAAATTCCAGTAATAACTGAAAACAGTTTTGAATGCTTCTATCATTAGGAACAGTTTGTGCTTGCCAGTACAGGAGCATTACATAAATACAAAAGTAAAAAATAAAACCAAAACAAACCAAAGCCCCCACAAAACAAAAAAGGGACAATTAGATTAGAATAAAAATTAGAACAACAGTTAAAAAAATAAGGAATATGAGATAAAAAGGGTAAAACATTATAAAATATGTATGCACAGACACAGCAGTGCACATATGTTTGGGTGAGAGCATTTACTCAGCAGTAGTGTCAGTAACATGCAGCATACCCAGCAGCCCCAGGGATTGAGGCAACGCAGTGATTTTTGGTGGAAATTTCCCCTCTGCAGGAAGATAGGTCTGTGCCTACTGTCTGTATTGCAATGCATTGCAACTAGCTTTATTTTCTTTTCTAGTAATTTCTTCCTGTCTGTTGTGCTTGGCAAGTATTAATCCATAAGGGGGGGCTGGGGGTTTTTTTCCTAAAAAGTGACAATGTTCAGGGATATTAAAGTTTCATGTTAAAGTAGAAAACTATAGGCACTTAATCTTAAATACAAATCAGGAAAAAGCTTTCTCAGAAAGTGCCTCTGTATGGATTTAGCAATGTCTTGTCATTGTTTGCTACAGAAATCTCCGGAGGGATGTTTAGCAAAGATCTATTTCATTTTCAAGCTTGGAATTTATTTTCAAGCACTGAAAGAACAGTACAATCATGAAAATTCTCCAAGAATGACTATTGCTTTTATTTTTAAAGTTAGTGCAGATTGAGAATTAAGGATGAAACTTTTAGTTTTCATTGCCATCAGTACATAAAGATACTCAGGTTCACATTTCTACATAGGCTATTGCAGCCTTAGCTTTTCTAGTGACAATAGTGAAGCCAGTAACTCAGGAACCTAACGATAAAACTGTTGTCAGCTATGATTCAGCACCGCTAAGTTTAGCAGAAACAAAGAGCTGCTGCAGAAATGAGATGAATGTTTAAGCTTGAATGCAGTACTTGTCTCCTTCCATCTGACTCATGACCCATGGATAAATTACTGATCAGTAACTTTGCAAAGTGTATCATTGTTTTAATAGTGTTGATTCCTTCCATGCAGCAGGAACTTCTAATGAACATGCAGCATGTGACTTTATGTCATGATTGTAAAATTCAGTGCCTTTTAAGCCTTACTGATAGGATAATTTCAGAGTAGACCTTTAACAGTCCTTGTTTTTCTGACCCTTAATAGCACTGTCTGTGTTCTTCTACTTCAGTGCCCAGTGTGAAACCCAAAGTGACAGAGCCTAAATGTCAGCCATGGGAGAAAGTGCAGCAGTCGCAATGTGTGTGCAAAATGCCCTATGAGTGTGGGTAAGTTCAGTCTGAATTTGGCAATGACTTTCTCCAAGACCAATTAAATTTCTTAAGTCTTCAGCCCATGACAGATGAGAAACCTTTAGTCATATGAGAACAAGGCATTGTACTTTGTTTGCTTTACAGCTCAATCAATGTCCTGTTCATCACTTACCTGCCTTGTCAGAGCTGTCAGTGGGGTTTAGCAGTGATGGAATTTGGTTAGATGACAGGAGGTGAAGGGATGATTTCAGCTCCACTTGATCTGTGAAGTAGATGGAAAAAGATAAAATGATATTTTGAAGATTTAGAAGACTGAGAAAAAGTTTGAACAGAGACCCTTGGGATATAAACCATCAAAGTAGCAAGCTAGTGAAATAAAGCAGATTTCTTTTCCCTGCTGAGAGACTGGAGAGTTATGAAAAGAACAATAATATAATCTCCCACTTGCACAGCAGTTTACACAGACCAGTCACATCACCTTTCCTGGCCTCTTGACTTTCAGAGCACAGTTTATTGTTTCCTGATTGACCTAAGCTTATGTTCTGCATTAGCAATGCAGGAGAAATGTAGCTCTCGGAGTTCCTTGCTGAACGTGGAGATAAAAGAACCAAAACAAAGGAGTAACAAGAAAACACTTAAGACTAGCTGGCATCGATGGCCAGATGTGCCAAAGGGCTCAGCGCTCCAACATCTGGTCTGGTTTTCAGACTGGATGAAACTTGATGTACCTGTCATTACAGTGGGTGTGAGCTCTGGATAGGAAATCTGGCCAGGTTTGTATCATAGCAGGAGCCGAGCAGTTTGGAAATTCTAGGATAACAGACCTGTCCTTGTGTAGTAGAGGAAGAAATGTTCAAGTCGTCCCAAGTGTTTACAAGGTACCCAAACTGCTTAATGGAGAAGGTGTACTGTCCATCAGCCCCATGGTTTGAGTGCCCTGCATAGTGATACTGCTTTAAGCCAAAATTAGCAGACTTGAACATCTCAAAATTAAGATGGGTGAGCTTAGTTCAGGTTTTGTAGATCCACTGGCTACTTCCATAGGCTCTGAGGCCATTGTCTTGCATGCAGTTGTGTCAGGTTTGTAACAACTCTGCTAAGACTCTAATGCTATCCTTAAACGCCTTAATGTTTTAAATGATCCGGTCCTACTCTTTATGTATTACGTCTCAATACTCATTAAAGTGAGGCAACCCCTCCTCTGGTTCATGGGTGTGTTGAGGTTAGTTACATGGAAGATAAGGGAAGTCCACAAAGCTAGGGAAGGCCTTGGGCATAGTCAAATAACCTTGGAAGTTAAATGAATTACATTCAGTTATGCACTCAGGCTTCAGTTATAATTAATCTACTACTTGCCTGTTTCTATTTTTTATAATTGTGTTCAAATTGGCAGGAAGATAGATAACAGTCATTTGTGTTACCTGATGCCATCTTTTCACTCTGTCTTAAAATAACACATCTAATAATAGAAGGATAAATCATCAGCTGTCAAAGCAGACTAATCTGCCAGTCTGCTAAGGCCGTAGGAGTAAGGCATGTAAGCAGATCCTTCCTCAGAGATCAGAAGTAACTTGGCCTGCTTTGCTGTGGCAGTGACTTTCAGCAGCAGCCTTTGCTGTGAAGAGACCTGGGGACAAGTGTTCATGTGGGAACTCAGGAACACTATGGTTTCAGACCCATCCTACATCCTTTCAATTACCAAGAGACTAGCAACAGATATTTCCAGGGACAGCATGAAAACCCCATAATAGAATGGTGAGGAGCAATCTGTCCTTCATGACATGGTGCCTTAGGCTACATCTATCCTCATCAATTAGAAGCAGGGAACACTCCTGGACACCAGAGCTGCTGAACTGCTAAGGCAGCTCCTGGCAGAGCTTTGACAAGGCCCAGCTCCCAGGCAATTCCCAGGGAGAGTGCAGAAGTTACTAGGGTCAGGCACAATTCCTAGCAGGCAGTCTGATGCAGTCCTCATCTTTTGGGGGAGAGAGTTTAACAGAATGGACACTAGCTATTCTGTGTGATTTGTCCCTGGGATTGAGAGCACAGTCAGTGTATTAATACAGATGTAACCTCAGCCTCCAGCTAAAGACTATCTCCACAGTGAAACATGTGATTTGATAATTTTTTGTACTATTCCCTCTTTTCCACCATATTTATTTGTGTAGCATC